>CM062815.1:869608436-870815512 GCA_031772625.1 Pinus tabuliformis
CGCTGTTGTAGTAGTCCAGCTTCGTTGATCCGGATGAGCTCCTCCTTCACTTCGAAACCTGCATTCACTAACAACCAAATGATTAAATAGCACCTGAATATCACATAAAATAAAACATATTTAACATATAGACCAAGGAGTATATGAAACAACTCATAAATAACAAATTGTTGAGAAGAATGGACTAATTTGTATTAAAAGGTAACAAAAGGAACCATTACAACCTGAGCCTTGGTGTTGTGCAAGTCCCTCCTAGGGTCCACAAGAGTTCTCCTTTACTCTGATCAGCTCACCCACTTCCAAATAGAACAAGCAAAGATGGTAATCTATCCTCACAAGCTTCTACAAGGAAGTCCTAATTCCAGCAGCATCTACCCTTAGGAATGTTCAGCTTTCAACCTCCCCTCCCTTTGGCCCAATGCATGTATTTATAGTGCTCTAGAGGAATTTATTCAGGTCCACCATCAATGGGATAAGCCCCTCTTTGGATGGGATAGCTCCCCTCTTGATGGGATAAGTTCCTCTTTGGTAGGGATACATGAACCATCTAGAGGCGCTTCATACATGTCAAACAAGCTTCTAGAAGACTCTAGAAATGACCACAAGTAACTTTTTTAAGATGAAACTCGCGCCTTTTGACCTTTACAGGGGTACGCACCCACCCCTTTACATACAGAGCGTACAAGTACGCAGGCATTGTGAACTTGGGTTGCGTACACGCAGGTAAGGCTAAGAGAAACTGCGTACCAGAGATAATTGACTTTAAATGACTTTTCTCTCTTTCTTGAAGTTTGACATGAAGAGCAGAGGCATGAGACTTGCCAAGGAGGATAGTATGACAGTGGATGGAGCCATACTAACTGCAAATAGTCATGGTGACATTTTTTAGTGTAACAGATTTCCCCCTAAAGTGCGAAGCCTGTAGTAGATTAGGGTTTTATATGATCTAGGAAGGGTGAAGTACTTTATCATTTCAAGGAGTATCTTGCGGAGAGCCCGGTCATAACCTGCAAATATTCAACACAAAATACATATATAAGATGATATCATCGCTGAGGTAGGCATTCCCATACTCAAATTGAAAACTTTAACTAACAATCTAACTACTGCTCTGATACAAGAATGATTTTGCAGTACATCACAATCGTAGACTTTTGTAGACACAGTATGGATGCAGCCATCTGTTTATGGTTAGTCTACTATATAATGAATACAAAACTCCTCGCAGCCTGGATGGTGGAAACTAGATCCAGGGTCTTCATCTCTACTTCCTGAGTTGGTACGATTCTATCCATGCGAATAAATGAGTTGATGTCGAACATGGTAGAAACCACTTGATTACCAGTCGATGATGTAAAATGTTAACAAGTGTGAGAGAGACCACTAGTGATGTCAATGGTTCTCAAAGTACCCAGTACAATCCATGAAATATGAATGAATGGGTTGATGTCGAACACGTCACGGAATCCTTTGATCGAAAGTCAATGATGTAAACTGTCGTCAAAGGCGAGAAACCTGCCATTGATGCATGCAGACTTCAAGGTACTGACGATTTCTAAGTCATCTTTCTAGATAATGTGCTGATGTCGATAGAAAGCGACCCATTGCAGGCAAGCCCACAACACGAAATCATTGTTCAAGTTGAAGAAATGTTGCTATAAGGACTGACTCAGGGATGGTCAAATGGATGACAAGTATTTTGCATATGAATGGTTTATTTGCAGAGACCTCTTGAACACTTAACGACACGACAGATGGCTTTTTGACGATTGACACAAAGTTAATACCCAGAAACGGTTGAAGACTTTCAAAGTGGTTTTATCAGCTTTAAGGCAAAGGATTTCCCAACCCAGGTGAATGAAAAGTGTCGTGTTCAAGAGCGGTGATAAGGTTCTTCTGTAACAAAGGATAACAAATAGGTTCATTCTTCTCTCTTTTCCCCCACCATTTCTGGCAAGTACCTCTTTATTTTTTACAAGCTTGAGGAGGATAACATATGCTTGATTATAAGCTCATCCTTCGGATGAGTCCAACTTAGTTTAGATTCGGACCCTAAGAAGGAGTGGTCCGTTCCTGTTTGTAATCGAACAGGTCCTTTACTGTGAAATTTTAACGAGTCCAGTATAGGAGAAACTCGGCGTTTTTTAATTTTAGAGAGTCTGAAAAAACTAAAGAAGACTCCAAGGTGAACTTTTTCGTATATTTGTGTCTCCCAAGCCCGAAAAAGTATAAAATAATACCTGAGAGAACCGCTTGATCTTGCGACCAAGGAGTACTTTCATGATTAATGCCTTTGACCTGAAAAGTAAAAAGCGATCAGAGGCATGTCGTTTTATTTCCAGTATCGAATTTGAAACGACAAAAATCTGGCAATCTTTTCTTGTTTTTACGGTCAGAAAAGGGCTATACGAGGACCGTCTTTTAATTCCATTTTAACGAGTGTAAAAGAAACGCTTGGCAATCTTTTCATGTTTTAGGAGTCAGAAAAGGGCTTAAAAGATGACTCTGATGTCTTGGTTCGTGAAAAATGATGATTTTACCCTAAAGTCTTTTTGTCCTGCACAAAAACAACACATTACTCATACCTCTTTAAGATGGGCAAAAATACATTGAAAACATCCTTTCATGGTGAAAAATAAACAAACTTAGCTTTCATTTATCCAAAAAACCTATAAAAAGACTTTTTACCATGTCATTTTTACCATTTTACTGTTGAGGGTGAGAAAAGGGCTTTTGACAAGAAACTTCCTGTGGACTTTGCGGAGAATCCGACCGTCGGAATCGAGCGCCGTCTCTTTCAGGTATTTCACAACATCCTCCTCTTCAATTTCATCCGTTTAGAATTCCATTTTAAGTTCTAGTTTGATTTTTTGGAGGGTTTGGGGTTTTAGGGTCCGCTTTTCAGGGGACGCAGGTGCCCCATGGGTGACCTGCGTACCCCGACATTTTCGTATATGGGAAAATGGTCGGAGTATGCAGCCCACCTTCAGAACAGCTGCGTACCCACGCTCTGTTTTCTGAACGCGGGGTGCGTACTCCGCGCAAAGGGGATTTTCAAAACCCAAACTCAAAACCTAACCATCAAAATTTGATTTAATGAATTCTAATCAATTTTTTTTTGGTGTGTAGATTTCCCACCATGCTAGATTGGCGTGAAAAAGAACACGAAGATGTCGATTTGGCCGCAATAGGTCATCAACCTTCCATTGATGCTTTAAAGGCATGCGGTCTCTACAAGTACTGGGCCATACCTGGCATGAGGGCCCAGGTGCCATTCTTAGAGTGGCTAGTTGAAAGGTGGAATATTCAGGATCAATGTTTTTACATCGGAGAACACCAGCTCGAGATAGAGCCCTCCGACATATATTTTCTCACTGGCTTGCCTAACAGGGGCGAGCAACTGTCTCTATTCGGGACTAGGCCAGGTGGCCAATCCCTTGCTAGTCTCCGACTAGAGTGGTGCAACAATCAAAACCAGGAGAAGGGGATAGAAATCAAATACATATCCAGACCTGAACTTATGGTAATTGCCTTTACAGTTACCAGAATTTGCGGTGCTTCCGCTTTGCACATAGCCACTGGTTCCCAAATGCGGATGGCTATAGATTGCTTCCGAGGCACCATTTTCAACTGGTGCAATGCTGTGCTGGCCAATATGAAAGGCCAACTGACTAGGGCAAAGAACGGACAATTGAAGACCTTTGGATATGGGCCTTTAGTTGTGAGCTTTGCCCTAGAGAGAGTTCCAATGCTGATCCCCCAGCATCTTACTGTTCCAGTTGGGCCTCCTCAGGAGCCTAAGTTGACGCGATGGGTTTCGGTAATGGCCTGGCATCCTGATGAGGGAGCGGGAGTTGTCCGATTTCCTGCGGGTTACTTTCACTGGTTGGAGAGCCAGGTCTTTGCGATTCAGGATTTTCCTTATGCCGGAGTAGATTTTCGCAATGATCCGGACATGGTTCTTCCACAGGGAGAACAATGGGACGACAGAGGTACTTCATTTTTCACAAGTTTTTAAATTATCTACTTTTTTTTTGTTTTTATATATCGTCTCAAAACTGACAGCAAAAAATTTTCAAAATGCAGATGTAGGCCCACGGCGTCCGGCCAATCTCCGGGCTTTCGAGAGAAGAGTACCAGTTGCACCAGCACCAACCCCACAGGATGTGGCCGCAGAGACCTTAGCCGAGCTGGAACAGGACCTAGAGTGTCTCACGGCGGGCATACCAGAGACGACTATAGACAATATTCCTATCCGACTTCAGCGCTATGTGGTTGCAGTCCCAGGACCTTTCAGGAGGTTCCTGTGTAGGGTAGCGTGGGCAGTGGTCTCATATAGAGAGCACCACCAGTGATTGGCTAGTCACTTTTTGTAGACACATGTGACATTTTTGGTTTTTTGTACTTATCATTTTTGTCGATCATAAGGTGTTTTTCAACCTATGATCGAAGACGATGTATATTTTTGACACACTCCTATCTATATATATCATTATTACCGGCTTATTTTGTTAAACATGTGAGATGAAATGTTTGTAAATTTACATTTATGATTGTTACAAATGTCTATTTAACATTCGAGATGCCATTGCATCTGCTAATGTATTTAAAGACATTGGAATATGCTGATATTCAATGTAATCAATTTCACGTTCCAAGAGACGCACCCTCAAAAACAATCTTTATAACACTGGATTTCTAATGGCATAGACTCTATTAAGCTGTAATACAACGAGTTTAGAATCTGACCTCACTATCAAACTCCGAATCCCAAATGAAATAGATTCAGATAATAATTCAATCACTGCACTGTATTCTGCAATGTTGTTTGTTGTTTGACCGAGGCTCACCCCATGCATAGAAACTAACTCGTCAAAGGGCGAATAGATAACCCAAGCTGCGGAAGAGATATTCCGTGTACTACGACAAGCACCATCAGCAAATCCAATGTACGTTTGGAGAGGCGTCGACATCTGCAATATCAAGAGTAGAACCAAGATAAGCCAGAATAAGACGAAAAACACACTCTCTAAGCTAAGCACACTGTCTAAACTAACAAAACACACCAGCTAGAAAGAAAAATTAACCTAACTAAACTAACTGAATCTCCATACCCACCATTTAAGCATAATACCTCTTTAGGTAAAGTCCGTTTCTGGGCTTACCCAAAGAGTCCCCATCAAAATCTACCAGCTCATAGGCCCCTTTTGCTAGCTTTCGCTTGACAATGTAGGGCCCATGCCACATGGGAACGAATTTTCCAGCACCTAACTTATCGTTAGCTTGATCATATAATAGCACTAGGTCTCCTTCCGAAAAATTACGAGGAGTCATGTTACGATCATACTGAGCTTTCATTCTTTTTGCGTGAGTCTCGATTGCCAAAGCAGCATCACGTCGAGTCTCATCTAATTTAGCTAAGTATAACAGACGCTTCTCCTCTTCGGAAGTAGCTGGGAGTAATTCGATAGCCATTTGAAGTGATGGGATTTCGCATTCAATGGGCAACACTGCTTCCAAACCATAAACTAGTTGGAAGGGAGTGAACCCTGTTGATGTTTTCACTGAGGTTCGGTATGCCCAAAGCGCTGAAAATAACATGTTGTGCCAATTCGACCGATGAATGCCAATGATTCGTCGAATCATGATAACTAGAACTTTGTTGATGGATTCAACCAAACCGTTTGCTTGAGGATAATAAGGAGTAGAACTATCATGGTGTAAACCAAGCTGGCTTGTAAGTTCTGTCATCATAATGTTTCGAAAATGGCGCCCATGGTCAGTGATTATCGCTTGTGGAACACCAAACCTAGCAATAATATGATTGAATACGAAAATCGCAGCTGTCTTGCCATCTGCCTCGAATGTAGGCATCGCCTCGGCCCACTTAGTAAAATAATCAACCGCAAGGATGATATACGCATGCCCCCCGGCCGAGTGAGGGTTACATGTAATAAAATCGATACCCCATTTAGCAAAAGGACCAACGGCAATTATAGGGTGGAGAGGAGCAGGTGGTGCGCGCATCTTGCGATCAAACACTTGACAGTTGTGGCATTTCCGGACTGCAATGATACAATCTTTAAACATGGACGGCCAGAAATAGCCAACACGCAACACCTTCTGAGCTGTGGCATACCCAGACATATGACCGCCACATGCTCCAGAATGACAGTCATTCAGAACCCTTTCTGCCTCTTCATGAGTTAAGCAACGACGAAAAACCAAGTCCACCCCACGACGATAAAGAGTATCTCCAATAATTTTGTACTGTTGGGACTGGAATCGAATTTTCCGACGTTCCGACTTTGAAGCTTCGGGCCGAAAGGATTGGGTTTGGAGATAGACAATTATATCCCCATACCACGGATCTAAAGTGCTGATAAGAAACAAAGATTCGTCCGCAATGGGCTCCTCTGCCACAGTTTCCGTGTCAGCACGCGGGAAGTCACACATCAATTCCGCAAAAACTAAGGATTTCTTAGACTTAGATTTTTCAAACTCCAAATCGAACTCCTGCAGGATAACAATCCATTTGGAGTACTTGCCCCCTAGCAATTGTTTAGTCAAAATATAGATCATAGGGTTGCAATCCGAAATCACTGTAGTTTTACGGAGAAGAATGTAATGACGAAAACGCTGGACAGCCTGAACAGCTGCCAAGGCCAATTTCTCCACATGCGAATATTTTAGCTCAGTGGGATTTAACGTCCTACTAAGATAATATATCACATGTTCCGTTCCGAATTCGTCTTCCTGAACTAAGACCATTCCAATGGTGGAGTGGGAGGCGGCGAGATACAAAAAGTAGTCCTGGTTGTAGTTGGGAGGATGCAGCAACGGTGCATGGGTCAACGCGTGCTTAAGTGCATCAAAAGATTTCTGAGCTATCTCATCCCAAGAGAATTGAGCGTTAACAACCGGGTGAAACCCTTTGTAACCTCGGCGTAGTTAGGAATGAATCGACGTAAAAAGTTTGCTTTCCCCTGCAAACTTTGGAGTTGGCGCAAACTCGAAGGAGGAGGCAATTTGATGATAGCTTCGACCTTCGAGGGATCGACGCGGATATCGGCTTTTGAAACTACAAATCCTAGCAATCGTCCCACTTCTATGCAGAAGACACATTTGTGTGGGTTCAAACGAATTCGATAATGCCGACACCTCATAAAAATAGCGCGTAAGTGAACAAGGTGATCAGCTCGATGTAAAGAATGAGCAGGCAAATCATCGAGATACGGTTGCACAATGTGCTTGATGTTGTGAAACGCGTAAGACATTGCCCGTTGGAAAGTGGCTCCGGCGTTCTTAAGTCCAAAAGGTAATTTGCAGTAAGCAAATGTCCCCCAGGGACAAATGAAAGCCATTTTTGGTTGATCGGGAGGTAGAATATTGATTTGGTTGTAACCGGAAAAACCGTCCATGAAGGAAAATATTTCACTGCTGGCACAATCATCAATTATTTGATCGATATAGGGCGTAGGATAGTTGTCTTTTGGACAAGCACGATTTATATCCCTATAGTCGATGCATATTCTTATTGTTCCTTGTTTCTTGTTAACTGGAACAATATTCGATACCCAATCCATTAACGGGATCGGATAAATGAAACCTGCTTTCAACAGCTTCTCGACTTCTGCTTTAATCGCAGCCGCTTTCCTAGGGTGTATCTGACGCAGACGTTGCCGAACGGGTTTAGCGTCCGGGTAAGTCTTAATTTCATGAACAACAATGGAGGGATCAATTCCTGGCATTTCCTCATAGGACCAGGCAAACACGTCGCGGAATTCTTGAAATAGGACCATGTATGTTTGAATTTCGTCATCTGTACATGAGGCACCTATATGAATGTTCTCAATAATTCCGGCTTTGACTGAAATGTCAATGGCAATAGTTTGGGAAATGTTTCCCAAATTCAACTCTGAATCAGGATGTTTCATGGGATTCTGAGCGTCCTTGACATATTCAGCTGTAAAAATTGATGAAAAATCATTTTCAAAGTCATCACCCTCAGGTAAAAATGAAGATCTTCCCATGGTAGATCGTCTACACTTAGGATTTCACGAAGTTGTTCGTCAGATGACACAACTTCAAGAAACGTTATCCATTCTGAGGTTGATGTGAAAAGTGATTCCTCACGGACCACATTCATTTGGTCTATTTGGGTTGAACGCGAGTTGGTAAAAGACTGCATGGCTTCATAAGCAATTTCATATGGACTCAAAGGCATGGCATCACCGAATGAGTCTATCTCAGATTCAGATGGGACAATCCAAGGATCATCGTAAATAATAGTGTCTGAAGTAATCATATGAATAGTTGCGAATGAAGGGTCTGCGTTGATTGGAGGGAAAGGAAAAGTTCCCAGTAAACCGAAATCTTTAACTAATCCTACACCAACATCCTTGTAAGGGATAGTCGTTTTACCGACATGCTGGATACTCTCTGAAGAGGCTGGGTCGGATGAAAAGTAAGCCAGCTGGTCTATCGTCACGATTTTACCATTGTGTGGAAACTTTATAACTCTGAAGACCGATGACACGACCGCTGTCATAGCGTAAGACCAACTGCGACCCAAAAGAAGGTTGTAGTCTAGAGGGGCATCAACCACCTCCACATCCAGACTAACGGTTTTTCCTTCAACCCCTATAGGCAAATCCTGTAGAATGCCAAACGGATGGAACCCACGGCCATCAAAGGCCTTAAGAATCGTCGGGGATTGGTTTAGTGAAGGAGAACCAAGCGATCTCCAACACTGAATTGACATAATACACATAGAAGCTCCTTCATCAATTACAGTCCGATGAATTGGCCTGTTTTTGACTATCACTGGAATCTGGAAAGCCATCTAATGAGGGAGACGCGGTGTACTATTTTCTAGATCAAAGATTATCAGATTCGGGTCCTGAATATCAACAGCTCCTATAGCCGACAAAAGTAATTTTCTCTGTGCTGGGCATGATTGCAGCACTTCCAAAGCCGACATTGCTGAGGGTGAAATAGCTAAATCCTCAACAATGTTATAATTCTGAGCTGCTCTCGCATGTGGATTGAAAGTAGACCTTCGAAGTACACCCTTGGCGGGTGGTTTTATTACTAATTCAGGGTTAGGTTTCTCGATCTGTAGTGGATCGGAACCGGGAGATGAGGTTGATGGATTTGAACGAGAAGATTCTGCTTCTTTCAATCCATCAACAGGACTTTTACTACCATAATCTTGTGATCGAGTCGCAATCCGTACATGAGACATCATCAATATGGGTTCTTCACTGGCACTCGAGGAAGAACCTATCAGTTTACTCTCCTGCTTTGGAAATGGAACTTTCAAAACAGCAGGAGTTGGGGAACCTTTAACGATTTTCACAACCTCCGCCCGATGAGGGCAATCTCTTGTGAAATGATCTTCTTCACAAATTAAACAAGGATAGCGAGGTTTGCGCTTTTCGTCGTTAGATTCTGACTTCTCTTTTTTCTCCTTTGGAGCCTTGTCTGCTTTATCCTTCTTCTTGCCTTTCTTCTTACCACTGTTTTTTTATTTAGCCGTAGATGACTCTACAGCGTGAATGTCGGCGGTAATTTCAGGAGAAGACTCTCCTGTCGGGGAGTCTGGGAAGGTTATTATTGGAGAAGAATTATTTGAGGATTTCTTCTTACTTTTAGTATTTACCGTACCAATCATGCCATCAGCAGCATGAGAACCCGAAGGAGCAGCAGCGATTTGATTCGACTTAGGAAGATCCGGGATCTTCTCGTGCAACGTACCCGACTGAGTATAAACTAAGTCAAGGTACTGAGCTTGAGCAATGACTTGCTCCTCAGTAACTACTCCGGCCTTAGCTACATCTTTAGTAATCTTTGGTAATAATGATTTTACAAACCATTCAGCTAAGATTTGGTCCGGAATAAAAACTTTCACTAATCGCCGTCGACGTCTCCATTCATGAATATGATCAGAAATATAAGTGGAGGTAAACTGTTTTAATGAAGTTAATAGCTCCGTGCCGTTATCGTATCTGACCGGCAACTGAAAATGAGTTAGGAACAAGGTAGCCAACTGACTAAAATTGTAAAAAGAGGCCCGTGGTAACTCAATGTACCACTTGACCACGAGACCAATGAGTGTACGCTGGAAAAGACGTAAGCGGATCGAATCATCTGAGATGGAATTTGAGGCACACCAGAGGTGGTAAGTCATCACGTGATTGGACGGATCCTCTCCAGACTTACCTTCGAACTTGGGTATATCACTGGGCAACTTATTTGGCATTGGCGGCCAGAACGGAAGATATTGTATTGGATCGTTCATTAGGCGCGTCAAGTCTGGTAAATCCAAAGTTGCGATAAACGGTAATTGCCGATTAGGATCCCTAAAACTTTGGGTCACAAGACCAGTCCCAGGAGGAGGATATCCAGGATAACTTGGAACAGGAATCGCATTCGGGATATTATATCCTCCTGGAAAACCAGGATTAACCAGACCGTACTGGGGTTGTTGAGGTTGTTGATAAGTGTACCCAGGATACGGTTGATACTGGTAAGCCGGTTGTTGGACAGCAGGACCGAATTGGTACTATCCCTGGTACTGTTGATAGGTAAATTGAGGTTGACTTGTTACAATAGTACTTAAACCAGGCTGTCCTACAGGCATCTGTACCGTCGTTTGAATCGTAGATCCGGACAACGGTAAAGATGTCTGAGGAGTGGTTGCAGAGACAGTAGAAACCGGAGCTGTCGATACTCCAGAAGTAAGTGTGGTAGATGTTGCGGTAGTTGCAGCAGTTGTTTGAGATGGAGTACTAGGTGCAATTGGCGGCTGAGTAACTACCGAAGTTACAGAAGTTTGAATATTTGACTGGACAGGTTGCGGTTGCTGAGGTGAACCAGAAACTACGGGTTGTCCAGTTTGAGGTAACAACTGTATACTTGGCTGCAACACCTGTTGACCTTGTGATGGATCCCACACTATCATTCCGGGGTATTGACCCATAACAGGTTGAGGATACTGAGATCCATAACCAGATTGAGGATAGGATTGATAACTGAAAGGCACAGTTCCCATACCTTGAACATATGACTAACCTTGAGGTGGTTGATAACCTGGACTCGAGTATTGACCTTGAGGTTGATAACCTTGGGGTAAATACTGATACTGGGGTTGACCTTGACCTTGAGGTTGATACCCTTGAGGTTGATATTGATACTGAGGTTGACCCTGGGGTACATATTGAGGCTAGGGTTGACCTTGAGGCATGTATTGTACTATGGGTACATACTGTCCTTGAGGTTGCCCCCCAGACACAATTTGTGTACCTTGAGGTTGCCCCCCAGGCGTTAATTGAGGCTGCCCCCCAGGCGGTAATTGGCCACCTTGAGGTTGAGAACTAGGAACTGAACCTGACATCATGTAAATGTCCCCTACGCCCAACGGTTTATTACCATTGTTTCCAGCTAATAACTCATGATCAATGGGTTGAGGAGATGCTCCCGCAAAGGTACCAGAAAGTGACTGATACCCAGAGGGAACAGAAGGACCGTCGTACAAGTAAGATTCAGGAGATTGAGTGAACACGGACGACTGACCAGACATATTTACAGGAGTATAAATACCTCCAGGTGGAAAAGGAGTACGAGGTGGAGAAAAACTTATCCCTGAGTTGTCTAAATAATTGGTTAACGAAAGGTACCAAGTAATATTTCTAGGAGGACTGTAAAAGATAGATTCACGCTCCCTTAGATTAATAGTAGGTTGATCTTCATGGATAGATACGCCTAATTCTTCCTCTGGAGCAATTTCTTCAATAGCTATCAAACCAACAGGAAGATTTTCGGTGATGACTCTTTCTACCCTAGGTGAATCTAGTGCACTAGAAGTTGGAGTAACAGGTTCAAATACTTCAGGTTCTTCGCCTATATCACTAGTAGATGAAAAACTACCAGCAAGCTCGGAAACTGCAACTGCTTCAGGATTATAACCTGTTTCTAGACCTTGGTAATCTGGATGGACTACCAATGACGATTCTCCTTCTTCAGGTGAACCTACTTTACTGCCACTAGGAGTTACAAGGACCTTTAAACCTTCGTAATGACTTGAGACGTCTTGAGGAGGTTCACCCCGAAGTCTACGGGATTTCCTCAACAATTCGGCCATAGAAACAACCTCAGGAGACTTGCCCCGAAGTCGACGAGACTATCTCGGTAATTCCGCCACAGTTAAAAACTTTTAACTACTGCACACGCAAACAAAGTATAATCTCAAAACAAACCACCTAAAGTCTCTAAAGAACCAAACAAATTTGAATCACACGCCTAAAGAATCTAGGGCGTCAAACCAAGCACAAAAAGTAGCCTTCCGGACCAAAAACGCTAGTTGGAGATGAAACCCAACATCGCTGGATTCAGTACAGAAGCGGCGGGTGGAACAGTTACCCCGGCAACCTGCTTAATGAATAGACCGGCACAAGTTCCTCCACTTTAACCGTCTCGAGTGAAGTGAACCCCCCGAAAAATCCAAGTGAGTCTAGCCGACGTCTGCTCCAGGTACAGTGGGATCTTCCCTCCACCGTCACCTCGGCAGAATCCTAAAGATAATGGTCACTAAGGTTACCAATAGCAACAAATGCACCTGGGGGAACAGTCTACACTCCGACAGCACGCAAGGGCAGAGTATCAAGCTCAATCCCCTTGCCGGCTCCTTGACAATAATCCAAGGTTTTCCGACAAGTGACCCCTGGCTCCTCGACAATGGTTAATCCGAGGTTTACCGTTTGTAATACGTGCGTGTCTGGCGTCGTTCCCAACGAGGGAGGATTAATCCCCTCACTGGTTCGGACACAAGCTCGTGCTTCTCCTTTAAGAGGAGCTTTCCCAGAGTACAAATGAAACAATTGGATATATTCTATCACAAGATAAGCTACTTGTTTGGTTTTGTTGTCTTGGAGAGTTAATTACTCTCCTACTCCAAGACACTAGCCTGATCTATATTGGTGTTTCAGAGCCCTAGTAAATAAAAGTTACTAAGTTAATTTTACTTTAAGCGTTAATTTTATGGTTTTTCTTAAAGACAAAAAGGTAGTGGAGATGAAACTGGTGGTGTGTAGACTCGACTCGCAACCACTACAATGATGCACCTAAGATGATTTACACTACTTTTTTTTTTCAATGAATCTCCTAACTAAGAGAGTTGGAAAATGCAAATTTTATAGAAAACAACTTTCTTAGTAAAGACAATCAAAGAAACAATCTCTTTATCTTTTCAAAACACACAACTCATGACCACTAATTACTTCACGAAATTTTCTTTTTCTCCCAAAAGACTACAAATGCTACCAAAGCAAACTTTTTCCAAAAGAATTTTTGTGTTTTTTTTTTATATTAATAAAGCATGTAAAACTATTTATCAAATCAAATTTAACAAATCTAAGACAATCAAATCAAATTCACTCAAAAGCAAATTAAAAGGAAATTTACCTAAAAGCAAAAAATAATGAGGACAAAAGCCTACAAGGATAATTCCCGGATGTTTTACTCAGTCAAAATGAAACTAAGGATCAGTTCATGCAGAATCATAAACTAATCAAAAAACAAAATCGAAATCTTTTTGTTCTTTTTTCTCAAGAATGGAATTCAAGGCTTTAACAAACAAACTTTTCGAGATTCGCAAAGAGAAGACACAAAGGTAGGTCTCTCACAAGGGTGACTTCTATGACAGGCCCGACTCCTAAGAGGACTGATCAAAACCAAGGAGATCCAAAGTTTGACAACCTCTAACGCCAAAGTCACTACAGGACCAGTTAAAAATCAAACCCTAAGGCAAAATCCCTATGAATTCCACCAAAACCCTCGACACTAACGGAACAAGTTCAGGTGAAGATCTCTGACAGTAAACCAATGGATCTGGGCAATAAAAACAAATTAAAAACAAAATCTAAAGAGCAAAAAGAGGAAAAATGAAATTTTCTCAAATTTGACAGGGGTACGCAGGTGATCTGTTGACACAGGCGCGGGTACGCCCTGTGCACAAAGACGCAGTGCGTACAAGTACGCACTGTGCCTAACTCAGAAGCTGCGTACTGCTGGCAAAGCTAAGAAAAATAAAAATCTAATTTGACTCTAAGATAACCCACCCAAATACACAGTTAGACAGCCAAAAATCAGAAAACAAGCGACTTTTCTCAGACCAAAATATCAAATCAAAAAGAACTCAAACACATTCATGGATTCCCCAGCGGAGTCGCCATTTTGTCATGCGGAAAGAGTCGTTAGTGCGGACACAACCGACCTCCCTAGAAGCCTAAGAATTTCTAGTGACAAACAAGACAAATAAGAGCAATCCTTCTCTAAATATGCCTTTACAATATGAGAAATCAAGTGTTTAGATCCTACCTGTAACCCAACGATGTTGTAGTAGTCCATCTTCGTTGATCCGGATGAGCTCCTCCTTCACTTCGAAACCTGCATTCACTAACAATCAAACGATTAAATAGCACCTGAATATCACATAAAATAAAACATATTTAACATATAGACCAAGGAGTATATGAAACAACTCATAAATAACAAATTGTTGAGAAGAATGGACTAATTTGTATTAAAAGGTAACAAAAGGAACCATTACAACCTGAGCCTTGGTGTTGTGCAAGTCCCTCCCAGGGTCCACAAGAGTTCTCCTTTACTCTGATCAGCTCACCCACTTCCAAATAGAACAAGCAAAGATGGTAATCTCTCCTCACAAGCTTCTACAAGGAAGTCCTAATTCCAGCAGCATCTACCCTTAGGAATGTTCAGCTTTCAACCTCCCCTCCCTTTGGCCCAATGCCTGTATTTATAGTGCTCTAGAGGAAGTTATTCAGGTCCACCATCAATGGGATAATCCCCTCTTTGGATGGGATAGCTCCCCTCTTGATGGGATAAGTTCCTCTTTGGTAGGGATACATGAACCATCTGGAGGCGCTTCATACACGTCAAACAAGCTTCTAGAAGACTCTAGAAATGACCACAAGTAACTTTTTTAAGATGAAACTCGCGCCTTTTGACCTTTATAGGGGTACGCACCCACCCCTTTACATACAGAGCGTACAAGTACGCAGGCATTGTGAACTTGGGTTGCGTACACGCAGGTAAGGCTAAGAGAAACTGCGTACCAGAGATAATTGACTTTAAATGACTTTTCTCTCTTTCTTGAAGTTTGACATGAAGAGCAGAGGCATGAGACTTGCCAAGGAGGATAGTATGACAGTGGATGGAGCCATACTAACTGCAAATAGTCATGGTGACATTTTTTAGTGTAACATTTCCCCCAGTGTTTAAGCTCAATAAAAAATGAACCAATTTTCGGTAAATAACCGTCGTGAATGTAGTACTTCAGCCTTTAAAGCCTTGGTCGTGTTCTCATCATCACCTCCACTCTGTATTGGCCGATCATTCACCTCCATTTGATTTTTTACCCCTTTTGAGGAACAGCTGCGAAGAGTGATTCTGCTAGCCATCCTTGTAACACTGCCGTGATTGGGAGATTCCAAACCTTACCTGGAATCAGCTGCTACCCAAATTTATCACTCGTTCCTCAAAGACGAGCCTCCTTTAAGCTCTTTTCAACTGACTCGTAAAATATGAAAAGATTGCTGAGCCATTGGCCTCTCCAGCTCGTTAAAGTGACCAAAAGTGCTATCCCTCCTTTAGATTTTAATCTTTTTGGACCTGAGGGATTATTACACAAAAAGATCGAGCGCTTGTTTTGTTCGGCTCGTTAAAAGTACCGAAAATTCATCCCTTCTGTATTGTTTTATACTTTTTCGGACTCAAGGGATTAGATGACAAAAAAGGATTTTTGGAGTTTCCTTTACGTCCCTTTTCAGACTCTCTAAAATTGAAAAGGACCGAGTTATCTTTGTTGTTAAACTCGTTAAAACCTAATAGCGACAAACTTGTCCATAGCAGACAAGAACGAGTTTCACTATCGCTAGGCTCGTTAAAACATAGCGATGGGTTTGCCTGAAGGGAAAATTATAGAACAAGCATATGTTATCCTCCTCAAGCTTGACAAAAATAAAGAGGTACTGGTCAGCAATGACTGGGGAAAAATTGGGAAGAAAACTTGAAGAAACTTTGTTGGTAGCAAGTCGCTCTTGAACATGACACTTTCACTCCGCATCCAAGTCGGGTTGGGTTGTTTCATTCACCGGTCACATCACCATGGTCACATCACACCATCCACATTTGGGGTTAATGCTACCAATCCATCATGTCAGTGTCGCCGATATGTTCAAGAGAAGTCACTCAGAGAATTCACCTGTGTCTCACCCGCTGCAATACATTTACGCTCCATTCTTTCATGACCGCCACCCTGAACCTTATATCACCAGACGTTTTCACCTCCATTAAAATCATTTGCTTTGTTCCATGTCATTGATGTGGGATTCATTAAGGCCCTCCTATGACGGATCGCTTCTTGTCGACATCAGCTCATTATCCAAGAAGTCTATCTAGGAACACCCATTTCAGTACTTTGAAGCTTGCATGCCTCAATGGCAAGTTTCTCACTTCCGGCGATAGGTTTACATCAATGACCTTCGACCGAAAGATTTTGCGTGGTGTTCGATGCCAAGTCCCTTATTCACACCACGTGAATTGTACTGCAGTACCTTGAGGATCATTATCATTATCGGTGATCCCTCTTGCGCCTGTTAACAACTTACATCATTGGTTGGTAATCAGGCGATGTCTTTCCATGTTCGACTCCAGAACATCTCTCACATGGATCGACTTGTACTTTGAGTGAAGATTGAATGAAACTGAAGACCCCGGATCTAGTTTCATCCATCTAGGCTGTGATATATATTCAGGAAAATAAAGACATCAAATGTACATCATTGCTCCACAGATAATCATCCAATCTAAGGGATGATGGCTCTACCAGAATCATCAGTCTACACTCAGACGATTGTCTGTCTCAAGTACATGAAAAATGAATTTATAAAGCTGAGCATGGGAATGCCCGCCTCAGCTAGATCATGAAAAAATTATGAAGATAATGTATCGTATTGTATCTTATTACAGGTCTCCTTCCAGCTTGAAAGAACTTCGGATCCTCATGATAAATCATTTCACCGGACATCAAAAAGATTAACGACCTCTTGCTTTAGGGGGCAACTGTTATAGACATTTTTGGGCACTACAACCCCAATCATAAAATGTCCATAAACCAAGGGCTCCTAAGTCCCTAAAGGTGTTGTTCCAACCCCTAAAAGAACAAGGTCAACTGATTACATCATATCCCAGAAGTTCTCCATGAAAAACTACTCAGAACTGGTCAAAACTGGATCATTTCACTTGCTCCATGGCCAAGGTGCGATGCATCTCACCTTGTACACACGAGAAGTGCGTTGCATTTCAAAAATCCCTTCTATGGGGTGCGATGGACGAGAAAAGACAAGTGGCGGAGACAGTTTGCGAGGTGGATGATCATGGAATCTTCCAGAAACTTCTCTTGTGACACTTGCCTCTCAGAATCGCCCAAGGATGAGTAAGAGATCAATGAGATCTCCAAGTGGAAGCAAGAACTATCAGAGAGAAGACACTAATCAAAAACCCAGAGCTGACTCACACCTTTGCAAATATTTATATATAGATCTCTCATCCCAGAGATCCAGAGGTTGGGGGCTAGAATTTTGCATCTTGTAAAGGATTGTTGTTGGTTTCTTGAGGCAACATCATAGTGTTGGGTGATCTAAGCTTTGTATGAGGTGAAGAAGGGCTTACTTGCTGAGAGGATGATGTTGGGTCAGAACCACTAGTTGTAACTCTCTTGGCTCTTTCTTGATTATCAATCAAAGTTATTCAAGTTTTCCTCCATACTCTTGTGTCGTTTATGTTTTATGCATTTGTATGGTCAATTTACATCTGATCCTAGATTGTTTATGATAATAGATCCATGTTCTTGTATAGTGTTATGCTACTTTGATTCTACAGGTACTCTGTGAAGTTGGGTGTACAAGGAAGCAAGTAGCAAAGGACTATCAGAAGAGAGAGGAATCGAACTAGGAGCCAAGCGCAAGACAGAGGTTGGTCTCCTTTATTCTTCTCTCATCTATCTTTCATAAAGGAAAAACGAAAGTAGCTTTACTTTGTTTGTTTCTAAGGTAGCTACCACACCTTAGTGGGATTAGCAGTTTTGCATAGACACTTTTCCCTGTAACACTACTGGAGGTCTCTGCATGAGTAGATGTCTCTACTCGATCTCCTCTCAACTTTCCCTGTTGTGGCTGCTCCACAACCTCGTGAAGCTGCTGCACCAATCGTGGCTCCTCCACAATCGTCTGAGACTTCTTCTGGCACTGCATGTTGAGAGGTAATATACTCTCCCTCTCAAACACCAACTCTCCATCAATTTCCTTGTTGCTCAAGGCTTTGCATGCATCTTGAACCTCAAGAGCATACAGTTTCTTGGCTAGCACACCAATCTGTTTCATATTTCCCACCGTCATGAAATTTTCTAGAAAAAGATTTGATTTTAAACCAGTGATATCTCCCTCACCCGAACTCCGATTCAGCCAATTTTGTTTTTTTTTTTTTGGATATTTTTCCACAAGGAATCCAAATCTGCTATTTTTTATGAAAATTTTGTACAGAATTTTTCAGATCTTCTTCACAAACTCTCGGCCCAAAACTCAAAACTTTGAAATCTCCTCTCAGTATATTGTTCTCTCCTTTTATCACCTTTGCTATGATACCATGTAGAATTTTTCTACAAATCAGCTAGTTCCGATACCATGTAGAATTTTTCTACAAATCAGCTAGCTTCGATACCATGTAGAAATTCCCACCTATAGATCACCTGATAATGTAATATACTAAAGCAAAATACTTGATCTACTTCTACAACCAATTTAGCGGAAGCTTAATCGAACATGAGCAACATCAATAAGAACACATATAACTGATAAGAAGGAATCAATCACACATAACACAGAAGATATAACCCGAGGAAAGCCTCAGCCTAAAACCCCACTCTCTGTATTATCATACATAGGATTTATACAAAGCCTTAGCTCTCACACAGCTAGCCAGCTCTCAGTACAATCCTCACAGATGAAGGTGGAAATACATTAGGATTACACAAAGCCTTAGCTCTCACAGCTAGCCAGCTCTCAGTGCAATCCTCCTGGATGCTCACAGGCAATCAAGACTTCTCCTAAGCCTTCTCCTCTGCCCTCCAAGCCTCCTATTTCCTTGCGCAGTTTTTCCTGGGTGATCCTCCTGTTACCAAGTGTAACATTGATCTCTCACACTGATCTCACACCCTGTAAAACTGCACAATCCTCAAGGAACCTTGATCCTTCTGCTTGGATGATTTTCCTTTATAGGAAAAATCCATCCAACTGATAGTACACTGTCCCTCCTCTGATCTCAACTGGGTCTTTCTCTGAACTGGCATGCATGAGCTATTTATGAGAGAATATTCAGTTATTTGAAGCGCAGCATTTACATGCATGCAAGCATTAACTAACTGAACTCACATTAATTTAAACAAATTGTTTAAATCAAATATAACTAGACTTGACTCAGTTAACTAAGCCAACTAATTACTACTCAAATTATAACTCATCCTTATCTCTTTAACTCATGGATAAATTCCTTAATTAATAGATAAATTGTTGCATGTCCTCACATAGACTCCAAGTTTGATTTTCCTTAACTAATTAACTCAAGATGAATTAGTTAATTAATTTTCAAACTGCTGCTAATATCAAATTCGAATTTTACTTCCTATTTTTAGTCTAGGGACTGACTAAAATAGGAATCCATCCTGAACTGCTAAAAATAGAATTCTATTTTTAGCACTTCCATTTTTCATTCCTTGTTTCCCAATCTAGCACTGGTACCCAAACTGCTATTTTTAGCAGTGTTAATTTTAGCACTTCTATTTTTAGCATTTCTTGTTGCCATTTTTCAACACTATAATCCTAACACATGCTCCATGATCCATCCTTCTTGTGCACCAATACTACTGGAGTTGAAAAAGAACTTGGACTAGGTTGAATTATTCCAGCCTCTAGCATTTCTGCAACCATACGTTCAATTTCACTCTTTTGGGCATAGGGATATCTATAACGCCTGATGTTTGGAGGAAAACTACCTCGAATCAAATGAATAGCATGATCATGATCACTAATAGGTGGGAGGCCTTTGGGAGTCTCAAATACCTTGGAGTGATTGTCCGAGACATTTTGGAGATCTAGAGAAATAGATGATTTCGATATTTAAACCTATAGTGAGCATAATTGTGCAATTACGCCTATTTTTATTTCTTTGGAAGATTTGTCATGCTATTAGAGCTAATTATCTTTCCTGGTTTCCCTGTGATACCCCTTAATTCAACTTCCTTTCCTTCCTAAAAAAAATTCAACAAAAGTTCTTGAAAATTAAAAGTTATTGTGCCCAAATATTGTAACCATTGGACTCCTAATACAACATTAGCACCACTCATAGGAATAGAGAGCATCAAAATATTCAATACATATCCCCCCATGCTTAGCTTCAAATTATGGAACTTTCCAGAGCAATTTATAGTTCCTCCATTTGCAACCATCCCTTGACACTCTGGTGCTAGGTATAGGAAGCAATTCAATGCCTTGGCTATCTTACAATGAATAAAATTATGGGCACTACTCGAATCAATCAATACTATTACTTTTTTCTTCTTGATATGTCCTTCTAGCTTAAGAGTTTGAGTGGTAATTCCTTCCAATGCATTACAATATATGGTCGGACTAATTTCTTCTTTCTCTAAGGTTGGTTACTTGTGTTTATCCTATTCTTGGGAAGTTTCTCATTCCTTTTCCTCATCCTCTTCACAATCTATGTAAAATAATTTCTTCTCAACACATTTATGACCTTTACTCTATGTGCTATCACAACTGTAGAAAATCCATTTTTCTCTTTTTTCTTCCAATTATTGTGGTGTCAACCTTGTAAGTTGTGGAAGGCTAGGAGTAGAAACACTTCTGTCTTTATAGTTGTGTGTGGTAGACTTCCTTATTGCCATAATTTTTCTTTCCACTTTTCTGGTCACACTGAATGCCTTCTCGAATGAACTAGGTTCCCAAAGGTGAACCTCATGTTGGATGTTATCCTTTAAATTCCATATGAAGACATCAATCTTATGATCCTCTGGAATATCATTTACCCTGATATTCAATTTTGTGAAGTCCTCAATGTGCTCTACCATTGAACCCTTTTGTTCAAGATTTATCAATTGGCTAAAGAAGGTGTTTCTCTTTGTATCCTCTTAATGTGCTATCATTTCCTCTGTAAAAATTGACCAAGTGACAAGTGGTTTACGAGAAAAAAGTCATCGATAACATACAAACTAATTTGATTCTAAATATAAAGATGTACCTTTTGTGTGTGTTGCACGTTATGGAGATCAAAATATTGCTCCATCTTTAGTATCCATGTTACCGGATTCTTGCCATCAAACTTCCTCATATCGATCTTTAGAATATGGTGGGTCTTTAATCCCAAGTTAGATTCTATGAATTCATGATTAGCATTCCTTTTTTTCTCATCATGAGTTTCATCTAATACCTTTTCGCCATTAGGAAGCATTTCATGTAGCAACTTTGTCAAGCCTTCCTTCAAACCTTCCATGTTTGATTTTAAACCATTCTTCAACTATTCCATGTCTTCTTTTAAACAATTCTTCAAACCTTCCATGTCTGATTTTAAACCATTCTTCATACCATCCATATTCGGTTCCATTTCATTTTTAGTTACTCTTTGCGAGAGTGAAATTTGTTGCACTTGGTCTCGTAATTTTGATATATCATGTTGCATTTATTATTCTTCTTCTTCATGCATCATAGTAGAAATTTCAGGTTGATTACTATGTGTTTCCATTTTATTTCTTCAGTTCATCAATTAATCATATTTACGCTTCACTATTCCCTTTGAATCACTTCAAACTAATTATTCAAACAAAACTAATTTTATAAAAATTACACACCTTTTTCTTGCTTTGTAGGAGCTCAATATTGAATCTATTGTATCTTAGTAATTTTGGATCTCCAAGGTCCGAAGTTTGGTCCTATAGTATCCCTATGCATCCTCTTTCGAACCCCGGAAGTTTGATCGAGATTGGATTCTTTAAGAAAGAGTTATGCCCAATCTCCCACAATGACCTAATTATAGGCTGGCTCAGTAGAGCGAACTTGTATAGTGTACCATGTGTCATCACTGTTTCGATATTCAGCCCTGAAACAATAACCAAAAAACTACATTTCGTCCTCTTTTTGTCACCTTTTATGAAATTTAAATCCAATGCTCAAAGAAGAAGTTATGACTATTTTCCCAAGATCACCTGTTTGAGACGGAATTCTGGAGCCTGCAAAAACCACAACTTCCACAGATCATATCTCCGAAAATATAGCAAAACAAGATCTTGAATTTGCACACAAGGTTCACCAAGATTTTGGATCCATAGGGTTTTAATTTCTATTTCTGAAGCTTCTTAGAAAAAAATTATAGCCAAAATTCCACAATGACATGTTTGAAGTAGCGAAACCCTAGAATCCAAAGCTCTGATACCAAATGTTATGCAACCAACTCACAAAATAGAAGAAGAAATAGATCAATGACTTCAAAATTAGCCTCTCCGAGGGGGAAACCTCCTTTACATTACATAAATGAACTATTCTTGGATGATTCAAATGGAAAAACCTCCATTATATATATATAGGAGTCTAAGGGGTCACAATATAATTAGAGCCTACATAACAATAATAATGTAAGGTAACAACAATAACAATAGTGGACTTTTATGGGGCACAATAATAACAATATGGGGACTACATGGGCACAACAATAGCAATAAGGGGGTTACAATAATACCATACAAACCTAAAGTGATGAATTGATTCTTCTGATTTCTTGCACAGGGGACATCGAAAAGGGCTTGCTATGTCATGTTTTCAAAGATTTTCAGAAGTTAAAATTTTCTTGCATCAAGAGCCAGCAAAATGTGTTTACTTTTGGGATGGACCATGTCCTCCAAATCTTACTCCAAGAAGAATATTTTGGAGGAATCTAAGAATTAAGGACATTATACCCCTCTCCGATAGAATAAGAGGAGGATTTCCAACCCATCTTATTGGCTGGTGAAAGACTAAGAGGATCACGTCCAACAAGTTTTCTATGTAGGATCTGCCCAGGTGATTTAAGATTTTCTAGAACATCATTGTAGGTTTTAACCCCGTACAGAAATTACCTGCATACGAATCCTAAAACACAGAAAATAAACAATGCGAGAGCATAACACATAAAACACATATACACAGAGATTTTCCCTTGGATCCCAAAACCAGGACTACCAGCTTGATTTTTCATTATGCTCCTTTCAATGTTACAATAGATATTTATACATGCTGAAGCATCCAATACCATGGACCGAAAAACCATCGCGTCCAATACCATGGACTGTGTTATCACTCAGTTTGTCCTTAAGCTCCGGAAAGGATATGGCCGAGGTAACCACAAACCAACTTTGGACTGCAGGTTCTAGCCCACCTGCAGTCAGAGAGGGCTCTCTCTTTCTGATTTAGCTTTGTTTAGAAAATGATTTTAGGCTAGCTATTAGTTTCAAGGGTTTGGTTTCTATTTTTGGTGGGAAGGATGGTGCCTTCAAGTAGAGAGGCAAGACATTGTCTGGTAAGTTTTCAAACCATTGGGCGTGGAGTCAAAGAACAGGAGTTCTGATGTGTTTTCTTGGTCACAAGATAAACATGGAGCAAGGTAACTGCATATGAAACAATCTTTAAAGCTAAAGAATGGAGTGAAAGCTGAGGCATGAGAGGCAATTAAGAATCTCTCAAACATGTTCAGCAGAGGGAAGTTGAACGGACCTTGACCAGGAGCAATTAAGAATTCCTAGCTAACAGTCATTCATATGTGAAAAGGTTAAACATGAGCCAAAAAGGAATTCATATTCATCCCTAGATCAGGAGGAAAACATTAAGAAACCACAGAAACTAAGCATAGAGTGCGAGCATGCAAATTCTAAACCAATCTTTCTTTCTGAGATTTGAGCATATATGAGATGAAATAATAGAGATAGGGAACACTTATTGTTTCATACAACAGCGCAAGAATTCCATATTCATATCTTCAACCAATACACACGGCGCAGACCATTGTCCTCCAGACTTTTGAGCAGTCTTTGATTATAGAAAAGTTTCAGATACACAGTGCGAGTCTCTCCTGAGGCACATTAGCCAACCAACCCTTTTAACAATGCAGAGGGCGGTATTTATACAAAAATTGGATACAAAAATATCTAGACAAGAAGTTAATAGCTAATAACTTCTCTGCCAACTCTCAAGGAGTGGTTGATGAAGAGTAAATGCTGAAATAAATACATATGTAACAGTTGTTCTTTTGTGCCAGGAAATATTGACTTTTGAATATGCTTAAGTCGGCTGCATTTTACTTTCAAAAATCCACACCCCTAGGCTCATCGTTCCATCGTCATTTCTTTGCGACCGCTTCAGCCGGTTCATCGTGCTCTTTAACTGCTCTGTCGATGCCCTCGCGCTTTAACCTGTGCTTGATGATGACCTGTAGCTGACTGTGATGTTAAAATAAACAAAAAGAAGGGAACAAATGATGCTTACCTGGGCAAGACCGCCAGCATTGCCCGCCACCAGTTCTCAGAAGGTAACTGATGCCTTTGTATTTTGACCAGTGTTTCATCGGCCTCTGTGTATTTGTAGCAGCTGGGCGGCATCTCAAACAGATTATTGATCTCATGTTCTAGGTAAAATAAGCTCTCCAGCTTGTCGTAAAGTGTCTGCCCTGTAGGTGGTCCTATCTCTGTTGCAGAACCTGATGCAGTAGTAAGCTGATTAGTGACAAAAGTATTGAGTCGGGTAGTATATTGGTCACATGTCAATAATCTCCCAGCACTGGTCAGCAGGCTCGGCAATCCTCTAATTTGTAACGCAGCAATCTTTACGTCAAAATTGTCGAGATCCCTTTGTATATCCCGACACCTTGCCTCCAGAGTTTGCACAAAGCCTCTCAGTGTGAGCACACTCTTTGCTGTCAGTATGGCATCTGTTCTGTTCATGATATTGAGTGCTGCCAGCTCTTCCCTAGTCTGATGATTCAGAAAATTGATCATTCTGTTGGCCTGATCAGGCATATTACCTAATGCTGCCTTGGCTCTCTGGATTTCATGTTTAGCACGGCCAACCAGTTCCACCTGCTCATATATTGCCTGAATTGACCTCCATTGGCCAGCGATTGACTGATTTATTTTGGCCCATAGGAGCTTTTTTATTTCAGCAAAGGCCTTGTCCAACGATAACTCTTTCTCCAATGATTTGATTCTATCCTTTAGGGCCTTGATTTCTCTTGATTGCTCACCCACTGTCATTTTGGACTTATCATACTTTGTTTCTACTTCAGCCAATTTTTCTCTGGCTTGTCTAATCTCTATTGCCTGAAGCTCTACCTCTTTGATAGCTCTTTTTAATTCGTCCATGCTCATGCTAGCCTGAGGAATTGTTGTTTTTGCCGCTGTGGTTCCTGTAGTTGCTGTAATAATTGGAGGGGTTACTGTTGCTGAAGGGGCAGCAACAGTTGGGATTGTTTGAGGTGGCTGGGAGGCCGACTCTCCCTGCCTGCTTTGTAGTGCCTTCTCCAAATCTCCCTCCAAATCAATTACTCTCTGGTTTAATTTCATTATCAAACCCCATTGATCCTCAGCTTCTTTTTCCTTTTGGAGTTCACATGTTTGAGGATGCTCAGTAGGTTGCAGCCTCAATCTCTTTTTTAGTGCAGCAATGTCATCATATTTCTTTTTCATAAGGGTTCTCACACCCTTAGGATCCTTTGGATCATGCCCAAAATCAATAATGATTTCCTCCAATGTTTTGATTCTATTATCCTTAGCTGTGGAGGACAATCTTTCAAAATCTAGTTGAGTGTTGGTATTCTTCAAAGATTCACCTAACTCATGGGCCAATGTGGCCTTTTCTGCAAGGGTAGCATAAAGCATTTCAGCTGTCTGCTTGTGTAGCTCTATCTGGTCCATAGGGTGAATATCTTTGGACAGAACCTCTAGCCTCGTCTTGACGAAATCTGCTGCTGACTGTGGCTGCGGAATCTTGGGCTTGAAATGGGTCAGAAACATCTTTTCTTGCTTTATATCATATGCTGCCATCAATCTTTCCTGTTTGGCGGGTGTTGCCTTTAGAAATTGTTCATATAGTTGCACTCTTAGTAGCTCATTTTGAGCTTTAATTTCTTTAAAGCTGGCCTTGGTGCTAGTTGGTTTCCTACCCTTTTGCGTGAAGGAAGATGCCTCCATGTCGCGTTGAATATCTTGCTCTTGCTGTGTCTGTTTCTCTCGTTGAACAGAGCTGGTTGGTGTATGCAGGCTTGTTTCCCTTCTCGGGCTCTCCACGATTTTTTCACTACCCTCCTCCTCAATTGGAGAGTTCCCTCTTTGCCTTTTTGACTCAGGTTGCTGCGCAGACCCACTAGCAGGTGTGGATTCTTCTCTATCTCTCTTCCTGCTTCTCTCTTCATGGGCAGGAGTCTGCAAAACTGGTATTTGGGTTGCCTCTTTTTGTTGTGGAAGGGCTTGCCCTTGAATTTGTTCTGTTGAAGTGTCCAGCTGCTTAGTAACTGTCTCTTGCTCTGTTTCCATCGGTTCCTTGCCTTTGGCTGTAACTGTTGCTGATGTAGAAGCCCCTTGGGCAGCTTGTGAAGCTGCTGCTGTAGATGGGCCCTCTTTGACTTGGTATGGTAGCCTGAAATATACCTGGTCATCAGAATCCAAGTCAAGAGTTTTTTCAAGATCTCTAGCAGTTTGTTCCAAAATTTCCTCTTGAGTTAATTCTTCAACTAAAGTTCCATGTGCCCATGCATCTTGATTGGCATATTTTTCAATGTCTGGTTTTTTGGAATGGTCATAGGGTGTTAACCTATATTTGACCCTTCTGGCATTAATGAAACCAAGCGGGTCATAAGGGGCCCACCAGAAACTCTTCTTCAACTTGAATTGATCACTGAGTATCAGGTCAGCTTCTTGCCAACCATCCTTCTTATTCATGATGAAGGGGCCTAGGCGGTCTCTGAATTTCAGTTGTGCCCTTTTCTTAGTGCTGTGGAAGTGAGTCAAATCTGAATTTATAAGTTGCCTGTAGTATTCTAATGCAAACAGCCTCATTGGCACATATCTCGGAAGCTTGTAAGGGCACAGCTCACAACCGTAAATTCTGATGACAGTATGATTTTCATATAGGTACCAATCACCTAATTTGAAATTCTTAGGCAGCTGCAGGATCTTTTGCATTTCATAGGTTATTCTGGGAGGAGGAACCTTCATTAAGAGGCAGGACACAGGATATACAAACTGGTCTATGAATTCAGAATATGAATAAGGGGAGTCTTGAACTTGATGGAAAACCGATGACCAGAAGACAACAGACCTCCTTTCTCCCTTTGAATCCAGCTTCTTGACAGGGCATTGGAGGATTTCAGATTGATAGAATATGAACAAATGATAGATATAGGAGGAATATTTGAAGATTCCCTGCCTATCTAGTCTAGTGAGCTGGTCATGGATTTTATCTGATATAAACCTGGCATAATTATACTTGACAGCAGGAGGCTGTCCTTGGCTGAAAGAAGATAATATAACGAGCACTGCCTCATCTACAAGTTCAGTTGATGTGAAGCCCAACACATAGGTTATCATATCTATCAGTAATTTGCCTACCTCATTGAAATGATCATAAGGATATGGAGGTGATTCCTTTGGCTGGCAATCTGGCCTCATGAATGTTTCTGTGATCATTTCCAACTTGGTACCAAGTAACCAAGAGGTCTCTTGCAGCAAATTGTTTATGGAAAAGGGAAATAGCGTGTGATTCGTTCTGAAGTTCAGCATCTGGTTGATGGAGTCAGGAGTAGTGTAGAAAAGTATGCTCCCGGATGAAGACTTAACGGCCCTTTGACTTGGTTCATAATTTGCAGCACAGAGATGAATAATCTCAGGAAAAATATTCATGGAAGGGAGGAAATAACATGGCAGATTGGACTCCCATATGCAGTACTTGTCAGCTTTATCAAGGAAGCTATTTCTCAGCTGGCAGTAGGTGCGTAAATGATTCCTTTTGGCAACAAAGTCTTGGATAAGAAAATCTGTATCGGCCAAGGGCATGGACTCCAGTTCTTTACTTGGTGGGTTTACGGGAGTGACATTCAGAGCAGAAAGGGCAGCCATTATGCAATTCTTTGAAGGCTTGAGCTGAAAAAAGGGCTAGCACAACAACTAGCGAACAAATTTGCTTGTAGTAACCAGTAGGAGTAGGCAAACTACACTCAAATGCGACAGTAGCTGGACAGCTTGAGAATTTATGCTTTAAGAGGTCAACTTTGCAGAATTTTGGGTCAATTTCCCCCTTTTCTTGGTGAATTCTCGGAGCTAGAGACTTATGAGGGACAATGCAGGGAGCAAAGGGCAATTGTGGTTTCAGTGGAGACTTTAAACAACGGAAAAAGGGGTAAAGTAGGGCAATGTGGGACTGTTGCGGGATTTCTTGCCAGGGGCCGAGTTTAAATAGGATTTCGCCAGTAAAATTGCAGATGGGCACCAGGTTTCTGTGACTTTTCTGGTGTAAAGGGTTTGCAGTGGTTTTAATGGAGTCTCAGGTGCAGCAAGGATACCAATTGGATACTTTACAAGCTTACAGTCATGTGCAGTGGATAAACATGAAGAACAGGCGTGAAAAAGAGGAGGATATGGCAAATACCTGGTTTAAAACAGCGCCAAAGAGGTCGAACTGGTGCTCAGGTAAACTATGAACCCGAATTGGAGGCCGCAGCAGCTTGCTTAGTCACCTTGAAGCTTTGAGAGTGAACAAATGAATGAAAACAGGGGAGCAGAGTGTTCAAAATGAGGCGATAAAATGAAAGGTAACGGTCATTAGCGCACTCTTTTTATGCAAAAATTTGACATTTGGACGTTTCTGGCGCTTTTTCAGGATGACGTCAGCATGACGTCATCAGCGGTCCCAGGTACCGATGGATGATGTGGCAGTACAGTAGCAGGTACACGATGGCAGTGATGCGGCAATGCCATGGAGGCAGGGTGCAGGTACGAAAGGATGAGGCGGAGGTTTCGTGGCAGGGCAACGGAGCGCAGAAGGTGACGTCAGCAGATAAGACGTGGCACTGACGTCACGCAGGAGAGGGCGGTAAGTAGTTTCTGGGCGCACCGCTTATGAACGTAAGTGGTTTTGGCAGGAGGGGCTCTGCCACACCCCCGAGCTCGACGCGTGGCGGGAGTACGGCGACAAAACCACCGAACTCCCGGACGCTAAAGGCCGGGCGTGTTGCATATAGGAAAGCCCGCCCACCGTAGATCTGGGGCGGGCCAGATCTAACGGCTGGCGGGATATTTAATGTGGCGGAGGGTTAGGACGGGGACCTGCCCGCCATTGAATTTATTTGAACGCATAGCGGGGGTTTAACATTAATAAAAGAGTTTATGTGTTGTATGCCAGCGGGACTCAGACTTTGGAGAAATGGATTCTGTGGGTTGGCGCCGGGGTTCTAAATGATGGGTTTTAATGTTCAATAAAGTATTTGAACATTTTAACTCTGGGAATTGACCACGGAATGATGAACATATGAGGTTTTGATGAGCGAGGGGTTAGGGCATGGGTTCTTAGTCTTAACCAGAGGTTAGACTAATCCCGGGGAAAGAATGCAGGAGGGTTGACTGTAGCCCCAGATGGGCTAATGTCTCTTATGACCACAATATTTAGCTATAGTGCTAAAGGGGAGGGGGATATTCAATATATTTTTTGGGAATTTGCATCAAATGTTATAATAGGAGGGGAAGGGGAACCATTTAGGGAGCTATGTAATAAGGTTAGAAGTCAGTATGAATGGGAGATGTAAAAGAGGAACGGAGAACTAAGTTTAAGGAGTAAACTTAGAATTAAAAGCAGATGAGAATAAGAAATGATTTTACACAAGAAATGTGGCTTCTTTTTAAAGAAGAAGGTCACGACTTGACATGACTTGCTTTAAGGGAGAAATGTAAGGAGGACTGCTTTAGGCAGATCCTAAAGCCCTCAAGGGAATATTAGTGAGAAACCTTTTGAAAGGAATGAGGGAAGTTAGACATGCTTCCGAATCCCTGCCATTGAACCACTGCTTTTCTACCTTTGCCACTGATGGGATGAGCTGTCTTTGTCAAAGCTACATTGAAGATAATCCTGCTTCTGCAACCCCAGGCTACCTACCCAGCCTAATGTACCTAGCATTTTTTGTTACTTCAGGAAGGGTGCATTTAGACTTGCAAACCCTAATTGCTTTTTTCTTTTAAAGTGCCTTCCTATCTAAAAACTACCCTTATATCTGCCAGGGGCTCAGGTTAAGCTGTTGAGCTCCCAAAATTCTCTACCTATCTACACATCTGCCAAGCTTAAGCTGTTTGGACAAACACATTCTCTATTCTAAAGCAAGCAAATTTAAACCTAGGGAAACCAAGCTTAGGCTGTTTGGCTTTCCCTTAACTGAGGCATCATTCAAAAATGGAACTTTTGCAGCTTGAAAAAGATGAACATTTTTGGCACTTCCACTGTCAATCATGAAATATGAAACCTGTTGCAACAGGAGGCTAACAGACTGAAAACCATCGCATCCAAAAACATGTACGAAAATCATGCACAAAACCATAGGTGGGTCCGCCCAACCTAACATAGGGTCCAAAACCAAAAACACTACCCTGGACCCCATAAAGTGGGGTTACGGGTACGCCTCAAACCCCCTGTGACCCCCCCCCCCCCCACTACACAATCAGCGCAACAAAGGGGGGATTTGCCTATCCTCTAACCCCCTGGTTAACTACTTGGGCTAGTCGTGGAAAGAATATAACACAACCCAACAATCATCTAATTTCCAACCCTTCCAAAGGCCTACATCATCCCAATTTGAAAGTTGTGTAAGGATGACTATACCTGCCTGATTCAGGTGCTCCATCAAAGGCCTAATAGATTCCTCCTATCCCAGCGGAAGGCAACTGAGAATTGGATCTTCCCAAAGATTGATTTCATTCTCGTTGCCTTGAATCCAATAGATGTAGTCATTGATTAGAGAGGAGGTTGAGGTGACCAGTTTCCAGATCAGAGATCCTTGGTTCCCTATCCTATCTATAGAGCGAATGTCCTGTGTTAGGGGATACTTTTCTTGAAGGACTTGAACCCACCACAAGTCAGGCTCAGTTTTGATCTTCCAAAGAAGTTTGGCTCCCATTACTATATTAACCAAGGAGGGACCCCAGATGCCTAAAACACCAGAAGCTTTGGGTTGCAGATAGTTGACCAATTCACTAAGTGAAATTTTTTGGTCTCAGATTTGCCCCCTTCCCACAAATTTTTTTTGATGCAGATTTTCGATGTAAGATATCTTTGGGTTCGAGGAGGTCGGAGAATCGGTATAAAGGGATAGTTGAAAGGACCACTTTAACAAAAATCAATATCCCAGCTGCATTAAGCCATCGAGCTCCCCATCTTTCCAATTTGCTTTTGATCTTATCCAAAATATGTAGCCAAGATTTGGGGGACGATTTCCTAAGATATATTGGTACACCTAGGTATCTGAAATCTTTCTGATCTCCAGCTACTTTATATCCCAAAACATCTCCAATTTTCTTTTTCTTATGAGTATGTGTATTCCAAGTGAAAATATGGCTTTTGATCACATTTGTTAGCCCCCCAAGAGTCGAGAGGAATCTGTCAAATACCAACTTAAATCTTCAACCTTTCAAAAGAAAGGCTCCCCCTAAAAGAATAGTATCATCTGCGAATTCACCATGATTAATACTCTGAATTCCAACAGTGAATCAGATTCCTAGAAGATTTGAAGTTACTCTTTCAAACTCAAGGCGCCAGCTTAATGAGTCTGCCACATGGATATATAGAAAGGGAGAGAGCGAGCAACCTTGCCTTAGCCCTCGGGAAGCTTTGAAGAAATTGGCCACTCGCACATTGATAAGAGGGGTGATCCATGGGGAGTCAATACAGAATGCCACCCATTGGATGAATTTTGCATCAAATCCCATCTTCCTCATTAATTTAAATAGGAATCCATGATTTACACGGTCAAAGGCATTGACCATGTCGAACTTTATGATCATTCGTTGGCCCCCTCACATTCAACTAGATTCAACTACTTCTTGAATTAGAATTATGTTGTCAAAAATTTGTTTGCCTAGGACAAAGCCCCCTTCATTCACAGAAATGAGCTGAGGGATAATTCTCTTCAGTCGAGAGGTCATGATCTTTAAAATAATTTTATAGGAGACATTACATAGGTGAGAGGCTAGAAACAGGAGAACGAAGATGGGTTCGACTCTTTTGGGATGAGGATCAAAAAGGAGGAATTGATACCTCCACCAATATAGAGCCGCTTAAGAGAGTATCCAATCATTTTGTATAAATCCTTGATGATCACTTACCAGAATTTTTGGTAAAAGTTGGCAGTGAATGCATCAGGCCCTGGCACCTCATCCGGGTGGAAGGAGAATACCACATTCTTGATTTCCTCAATCGTGGGCTCAGTTGTAAGCTGAGAATTCATAGCCTTGGAAATTAAAGAAGGTACATGCTCTAGCATATAATCTTCATCAGCTAGAGCTCCAGGATCGTTATCTTGGTACAGATTGTTATAATGGACAGTGGCAGCATCTTTGATGGCTTGAAAATCCAACCTTTTGCCGAGGAAATTGGATTTCTGAGATATTATTCTTTGTCTCTCGACACTTTGCTTGTTTTTTAAAGAACTTGGTGTCCATGTCCCCTGCTTGAAGCCAAATGCTGCAAGATTTGAGTCACCAGTATTCCTCCTCTTTCTTCAATGCCATGTGATAGTTTTTAAAGGTTTTTGCCTCTTTTTGCGTAATTTCTCTTGTCACCAATGTCGATTCTGACTCTTCTTGTATGGAGGCCATTTGTTGCTCCAGGTCTAGGATTAATTGTTGGTGCTTCGTCTTCGCTTTCTTCATCCGTTGTTAATGCAATGTTTTAGCCTTTTAGTTTTTGTTTCCCAAATGACAATGGGACTACCATCTACCCATTCAGACCAGGATAACCCAACAAGATCACTAAATCCCAAGGAGAGGCTCTAGAGTGGGGAATAATTTTAATCAAACTTATATTAAATACCAATAACTAATATTTTTAAGGCTAGAGGCCTTCTCCAGTGGAGTATAGTAGAGATGTTGTAATGTAATGTTTAACATTTTGACTAAGTCAAATTACATAAAACTAAAAAATTAATTAAATAAATAAAAAAATTTATGTAATGTAAGGTAAACCTTATAAATGGAGCAAAATAAAATAAAAATAACCCTACAAAAATAAAAATGACCCATGGTATTGACTCATGGTATTCATATGGAATATAACATATTTAAAGGGGAATTAAACTAGCATAGATCTATTTTAACTCCAGATCTACTAAGTACCGAAAAAGATCAAATACCTTTTTACTCTTAAACAATGTACATCTCAAAAAAAATTAATCCCTTTCACTAAAGTCATGATTAAAAATCTATGTATAAAATCCCATCAATCTTTTATAAAATTTGGCTTTAATCCAACTAAACAAAAACAACAAAAGTTTAGTGAAGAAAACAGCATCACATGGAAAATGAAATTAATTAACTTAAACACGTGGGCAAGTCCCCACGTTGACGTTATCTACGGGACATTGAGTTGTTGCCAATCATTTACTTCCGCAACTCACGGGCCCAATCATGGGACTCTCAAAACGCCTTAAAAAGGAGCGTTGACACGGCAAATAATACTCCGGTAATTTAGGCATTAACCCTCACAAACACGGCAACTATCACTCAATAATTTAATACGACACATATTATGGAATTTAATTTGTAAAATATTTAACCACAGTTAAATATTAGTCCTAATATAATACTTGTTTTAAGATGGAAACATTTATATTTTACATCATACATCAGATGATATAATTATTTTGATTTTGGATCATTATGGTAAAGAAACCAATGACTTTTCAATATAATGTTTAAATTACTAAATTGGTATCATCAAAATAATTATTAATATAAATTAAATTTATTTTAATATATAAATTTTTAAATATAAAATAACATTTTTAATTTATTAATAATTTATATTTCAATTTTTTTTGTTGGGGTGTTTATGGAGCATGGGGTGGTAGGGGATGGTGGGCTGTCACCACCCTATCTGGCCATGAGACAGGGGACCTAGCAACACGCTCTCGTAGTGAATGATTAAAGTACCAATGATCCTAAGGTGCTACCACATGTAGATTGTAATCACAATAATTAATTTCCTGCACACTCCACACTCTTGTTTTGGTTTCCATTCATTCCTCCATACGGTTCATAGGGAGTTCACTTGTGTGAAGCATAAACCAGGATTATTGTGGTTCATTGCATTCATTATTATGGTTCAAATTGCATATTGCTTCATCGTTATTGATTGTTAGAGCTTTTTTTCGATACGCAGTCCTTAGACCTCATCAATTACAATTGGGGTCACCTGTCGGCCCATCCCTTCTAGCCTTATCTTGGTACTACCTTATTATTATTGGTAGCCTCTATGAATCCTTTAAAAAACAGGCTCTCCCTTACGAACTAGAACTACAACGGCGATGGGGGTTTCGATTTAATGACCCATAAGACAAGTTTTTCCGAGTTGTTTCTCTCTCCTTATAGGTTTGTGTTGGACATTGGATAAACCAATGCTCCCTGTGTGTTTCGCGACATGGACTAACCGCCTCTCATGGATCCTTATCTCTAGCAATGTGATCATTCACTAAAACCTACAGGTTTTGGTCTAACGGCAATCGTGATTCCCAACAAGTGGTATCAGAGCATAGGTCACGAGTTCGATACACACCCGGCTTGTGTTGGGGGGGAGATTGTTGGAAATTGGATAAACCAATGCTCCCTGTGTGTTTCGCGACATGGACTAACCACCTCTCGTGGATCCTTGTCTCTGGCGATGCGATTGTTGACTAAAACCTATAGGTTTTGGTCTAATGACACTCATGATTCCCAACAGTTTGATGTGAATGTTGCAACTTTTAAGTTTGGTTTCTTATGCATGCAAGACTATAACTCACTCTGTTGTTGGACTCATTTTGTAATTGTGCACTCAACTAATTCTAGTTTGAGTGGCGCCTCTCCATTTCTAGTCTTTACTTCCATTTCAATATTTTCTTTTGGCTCTCCTTTATGAAGTATTCTAGTTTAGTTTGTCTATCTCAGCATTTGGCTTGCTTCAGGGCCTAGGAGACCTCCCTTTGGTCTAACCTTTTAGGTTTCTCTCCTTCTTTCGACGCTCTCCTCAGCTGGCCCCGTGTCACCCCCCTTGTGCACTTTTGAGCCGACTTATCCCCTTCCCCCTCTACCAGCTATCTGTCTCCCTCTCTAATCTTAGCTAGCCCCGACACATGGTCACCCTTCCTTGGCTCTCTTACACGTGCCTTATTGTCTGTCGCATGTTGCTTGTGTCTCTCCTTTCTTGGCCCTCTACTTCTCTTTCTTGCTTGGTCCCTCCACCATGCCTCGTCGGCATGCCCATGTCCGCAAAGGAGCAGCCTACTGCCAAGAACAGGCCAATTGGGGAAATACATGAATACACCACCATTTAGAGGAAATTGTTTCCTAGTTCTACGAGCTTACCCCGAGCCCCATCTAGGATGAGCTCACCCATATTGAGAGAGAAGGAATCTCCCACATGTAACAACTCTCAGACACGAAGGTTCTTGTTGAGATGGTAGACAAGGTGCCAGATATCGAGCATACACATGGACGTTTCAACCAGTACATGCACATTGTTGACTTATATCGACGTATGGAATTCCTCCTTAGAATAATTCTTATGGACAATTTCGAGCATTGGACAGTCCTCCACTCTATGGAGCACTTGCATAGTGACATGAAGGACATGGATCAAAGACTAGACCCTATAGAGCAAAAGCTTGGCATACCACCCCTGGCTAGAGGCAGTCCCAGCCACAACAAGAATCCCATCCAAGTCACAGCTACATATTCTAATCCCTCCACTTAGTCTTTTGATATGCTCCATATTTTATTGTTTCTTGTTTTTACAACCTATTTTCAAGGCCAACTTGGCCCGATTTTCAGTCCTTGTATGGTCAGTTTTGGTTTTTTTAGTACTATGTTATATTATGCCTCTCTACGAGAGTAACTTTTGGTTATGATCCAATCTTATCAATGAAAGAATGACCTAAAACTTTTAGCAATTTTCATGTACACTTCTGGTTAGAAGGAAATACAAAATTTACCCCACAAATATATATATATATATATATATATATATATATATATATATATTTGGTGGTTCACGAACACCCGCGGTCACTGGGTTGCTGCTACGTCCACGGAAATATCTGAGCTTGATCAAGGGTATCAAGCCCTGCAGCCAATAGCTAGGCCTAACCCCAAGGGCTTCGGGGAGAATTGACCCTGTGACCTCCCGAACGGCGAGACACTTGTTTGACCAGTTGAGCTAACCCTTGGGGCTCCACAAGTATATATATATATATATGTATGTATGTATGTATGTATGTGTATGTATGTATGTATGTATGTGTATGTATGTATGGATGTATGTATATATATGTAGATATATATATATATCTATATAGATATATATATATATATATATATATATATCTATATAGATATATATATATATATATATATATATATATATATATATATATATATATATATATATACATATACATATATATATATACATATATCTACATATACATATATATATCTACATATACATACATACATACATACATACATACATACATATATATATATAGATATATATAACAATTTCAAATAATTAAATTTTATTTTAAAACATTGTTAAATTTGTTTTATATTAGACAATATTTTATTTGAGAATATTTAGCAATAGATTCAGTTTTATTTATTAATTTTATACTTATTTATAACATAATAATTTTATATTTATTCAATTTTTTTAATTTTTTTAAGCTAGTTTAAGCGCTGCAATTAGATCCAATCACTTTCTTTAAGCAAGTGACATGAAAGATGGGATGGATTTTAGACTAACTCGAAAGTTCTAGTCTGTAAGTCATTGGTTGAGTATGTTTGAGTATCTTATAGGGGCCATAAAACTTTAGAGCCATCTTATAGAGGGGGTTGTCTTTTAAGAGAGATCAATTGATAATGTTGCAGATGAAGGAACACCTAGTCCCCTTCTTCAAAATGACACTCACAAAAATGATGATATATATGTTGCTTCATAAAATTCTAGGCAATGAACAGAATATCTTTGAGAGGGAAAAGCATATGACCACCCAAGCTGTGAGTTTTTGTCAACCTCTTATATCTTTGACACTCTTGATAAATAAGATAGTACTCATGGGATCTTTTGTCCATAGACAACATCAAAGGGGGTCATATGAGTGGCACCATGATAAGGTGTATTACACCACCATTTTGTTAGGGGTAACCATTGAACCAATTATGATCATAATTTAGAAGTAAAACACCTCAAATATGGTTCCAAGTGTTTGTTGACCGCTTCAATTTGTCCATTAGATTGGGGTGATAATAAATGCTAAGATGCAATTGAGTGCCCTACCACCTAAACAACATTTCTTGCCAAAATTTGCTAGTGAAAGTGGGATCATGGTCTGTGACAATAAATTTTAGCATGCCACGTAGTTTAAAGATGTTATCCTTGAAGACTTGAGTAATTGTGGAATCTTTAAAAGGGTTTTGTGGGGCATAAAAATAAGCATATTGGGATTTAAGGTGATCAACCACAACCATGATGGTGGAATTATTGCTTGATTTTTGGGTAGACCCCACAATGAAATCCATAGAAATGTTTATCCATATAAAAAGTGGAATAGGTAAATGTTGTAGTTTACTTAAATTTTTTATTGTTTCTCCCTTGTCTCATTGGCAAAGGTTGTATTTGGCCACAAAAGTGTGGATGTCCTTCTTTATGCCTTTCCAAAAAAATGAATCTTTGATTTATTCATATGTTCTATGTAAGTCAAAATTGCTTGCTATTGAAGATACATTGATTTCAAATGGCACGTTTCCTTTAAAAGTGTATTGTTTGCTCAAACGTAAACACCCTTTATAGTGAAGCTCATTATTATTACAAGTGTATCCCTAAGATGCATGGGAGGTAGTTGAAGTTGTTAGATAAGGTTGCGAATATTGAGATCTATGAACCATTCCTTTTAGACCTAATTTAATGAATCTACTAAGATGAATGAGAGTTAAAGGAGGGACCCTTCCTCTTCATATTTTCTAGAGAGAACATCAACTACCACATTCTCCTTACACTTCTTATAAATTATCTCATACTCATGGCCTAACCTTTTTGGTAACCCATTTTTGGTGATCTAGGGATTAAACCTTTTGCTCTTGAAAGCATTTGAGGCTATGATGATTAGTTTTATTTTGAAAATGGTATCCATGCAAGTGGATATACCGATTATTAACAACATGCAAGATATCCATCATTTCTTTTTAATTGGTGGATTTTCTCGAGTGCCACTCATAAATTTATTTGCTAGTGAACATTAATTATCCTCCTTGCATGATAATTTCTCCAATTCCTTTCCCTAATGCATCACACTCCAAATTAAAAGTATCAGTAAAATCTGATAGAGAAAGTATTGGAGTTGTACACACAACATTATTCAAATCCTATAAGGTTGGGTTTGTTGCTTCATTTCTACTAAAAGCATTTTTATTAAGTATAGCAATGAGGGGACTAGCAATTTTTCCAAAGTTCTTGAAGAACTTTATGTAGTACCCTATTAGAGCATGGACCCCTAGTAAACTTGTAAGAGAATCAATAAATAACCAATCTTTCATTACTTCAATTTTCTTCAAGACCACTCATACACCATCATTAATCACAAGATGACCCATAGATTCCACTTCAGAGACACCAAAGGCACATTTGGACCTTTTGAGAAATAGGTGATGATGAGAAATTGATTGTAAGACCCGGTCCACGTAAGTGACATGGGCATGCCAATTTTACTTTAAATTAAGATGTCATAAAAAAAGACAAGGATAAAATGACATAGAAAGGGCTTAAAGATGTGATTCATGAGACTCTAGAAGGTGGAAAATGCATTATAAAGGATAAAAGGCATCACCAAGAATGTGTAATGGGCTTCATGAGTGTAAAATGTTGTTTTGAGAATATTGAATTCGTTCATATGAATTTTGTGGTAGTTGGCATGGGGATCAATCATAGTAAGTAATTAAGCACCTTTAAACAATTCCAAAAGATCATCAATGACTAAAATGGGGAACTTATCTTGATGTTTATTCTATTGAGAGGTTGAAATTCAAGACACGTGCATTAAGTCACAAGTGCCTTCCTTTTTTAGTACCATGACAACTTGGGATTGAAAATGGCTCATACTAAAGTGAATGACACCAAAAAGTAGCAATTTTTGAGCGATTTTTTCAATTTCACTTTTTTTTAGCAAATGGGTGGCAATAATGGTGTGCATTTGGTTTGATTTGCTTGATATGAGTGGAATAGAATGATCATGTGCCCCATGGGAGGGTGGGAAACCTAGGGGACTTTCAAATACTAACTGGTGTTTATCTAAGACTAACTACAAGTTAGGATGGATGGGTGTTTTTCTAAGAGGAACATAAATCTATAGCTAGTTTTATCAATTTCAACGCAAAAAGCTTCATGAATTGATCTAAGTGTCATATCCCTCTTTTTTCCTTTGAATTTTTGCAAAGTAATTGGAGAAAATATTCTTTCGACCTAAGAAATAGCTCTAATACCACTTGGTATATACCTTACATATAAAAATACTATCACATACAATATATCTAATAATACGATAGAAATTATCCACACTTTATTAATATCAAAAACCTTAAGGTAGGGCAACACCTTGCAATTGATCCTTTCAAGAAATCCACTCATGTTTAATTTCCTCTTCAAAAGGGGAATCTCATAATAAGCTAAGCTCCAAATATAATAAACTCTACATATCTCATAAAGAGGACTTCATACTTTATTTATAACTAGTTAAGGGACCCTACCTAATGGACCTTATTTAATGAGGCCCCAATACATGTATTCATTATTAATTGCCACAGTAGGCTTTATATAATAATATAATGGACCTAGTCCATCCTACATTAAATGAATTCGATTATTATTACTCTAGTATAGGCCCTTTGGCCTCCCACTATACTCTTAGGTGTTAAGTAAACTTGACGAGGTGAAAGAGTCAAAGTTACTCGGTCAACAGTCGTGGTTTTTGGTACATGGTTCTAGTTTCCCATGGTTTTGTACCAGTGAATTGCATGTAATGAAGCCCTTAAAAGGCTTCAAAATACTCCACTTTAATGGTACTAGGGATGTGAGTGATGAAGGCTCACTTGATCGACTTGGCCTGGTTTGGCTAAGGGACAGTAATAAATATTTTGTTACTTGTTTTTCTTTGGACCGGGGTTTTCTAGGATAAACATTATATGTTTATGATTTGTGTTTTCTTGCTGGTAAATTTATATTTCTCTTTCATAAAAAATTTAACAACTAGTATTAGAGCCAGGTTATCAGTTTCATGAAGGAGTTAGATGATTTGTTTAATGTTAATTCCTTCAAAGCTTAAATGAAAAAATGAAGTATTGAATATTATTGTTCAAAAATTCCAAAAATAGGAGAAAAAAAAATGCTATTAGTGTTAATGTGGACAGTGTGTCAGTTGTGCCAAGTTCAAGCAGGAGAAGGCAGCCAACAAGAGGAATCAAAGGAAATTGTTGGGATCCAAGTTGGATCATTATATTGTTTTTCATCCATCTCAATGCTTTTAGAGTGTAAAAAGTGGAGGAACTAGGTCATAGGACCAATTTTATTGGTGGGACCCAGTTTGGCAAATTGGGGTCTAAAACCATTTGGGAGCATTTTGAGGCATCAAACAATGTTTTTTGGGGTCTAAAGCTTTTATGGGTTAGTATCGCACATACTTTTCATATTCTAAACACAGATATCTTTCCAATGGCATTGGAATCACCTCAATCAGAGTTTGTATACAAAAGTTATGCCACTCATAAGTTGACTTTCCTATTTTCACCACCATAATTCGAGAGGATGTCATGCCAGCCCCCATTATTCATGGAAAAGGGGACATCCATGTGATTATGTTTAAGAATACTCTAGACGTGTCCACATTGTAACTCTGGTTAAGAGTTGAAGGAGTCAAACCTGGCCACTAGTAGGCTATTAGGATGTGTTATAACCTGACCATGAGGAGGAAAAAGGGGTTACATTCTTTTTTAGTGCACTTGTACCATAGATGATCAGAGTGACCAAGAGGGATAAGGAGAGAGCACATTGAGAGGATTTTTGCACTATAGTATCACACAAGCCACAAGCCTTACTTCTTTATAATCACAGTCATATTCTATTCGAAGAACGAGAGCAAAGTGGCCTCACTTTCCAACTGGGTTCTCTTGAAAGGGTTTCCCAGGATATATCATGTGTCAAATGTGTTTGTGAGATTTCATTTCATTGTTCTCTATTTTCTGAATAAATTATAATTTTCATGCATACACACTTAACAGTAATTTACAAATCCATAAACCTAAAGAGAAATAAACCCTAATAGTGTAGATTTCATATTTTTAAATACAGTTTATCAAATATGTTGTGACAAACTGTCTACTGGAATATCCACTATAGTTTATGAATTAAGTTGCCATTGGTTGGAGGCTTGAGAGAAAGTTGTGGAGGTCATGAGGAATTCCCAAGGTTCCATTGGTATATCTGTGATGGGGTTTCAAATAGAGTGTTTGCAAATCGTAGGCTGCTAGATAGTGGTATATGCCCAAACACAAAAAAAAAAAGATCACAGAGTTATGTGAAAAGAGAGCGGTTTCTGTGGAAATCATCAGTTAGAAAGGGTTTTATGACTACAAAAGATCTCCAGTGTGGTAAGACAATGGATGTTATGATGGGTACAGAGGATGTTGGTAGGCATCAAGCATGGAAATAGTGTGCGGGAAGGCATTCAAGCCTCAAAATTGACCATTGCTTAGTTTGGATCTAAGCATTGTAGTTGTGATTGTTTCAATGATTGTGCGAGAGAATCAACCTACATGAGGCATGATCTTGTATATTTAAACAGGTTTCTATGTGGAGTAAAAATTTTGTGGTTTCCTTCATACTATGAAAAAAAATTACAATGGTGAAATGGGTGGCCTATGGAAGAGCAACAACAACATGTAAATAGGCATACAGTTGTAAGACCCGGTAAGGCATGTGTACCCTTGGGAAATTATCAGTAAAGTCTAGAGTTAGACTAGATGATAATGTGGCATGTTGAATTACCAGATACTCTAGATATAAAATTTGAGGGTGGTAGGGTTTGGAGGTGAGTGGTGTTAGCTCACTTGGTTGGTTTGGTTGGATTTGGTCAAGGGAAACACAAGTTAAGTTTTAAGGGGGGATTATAAGGTAAACTTAACTAGGTGAAAGAATTAAAGATACTTAGTCAAAAATGGTTGTTTTGGTGTTTTGGAGAATTTAGTATCTACGGATAAATACTAATTCCCTAGATAAGTAGTTGTATTTATTTCCTATAAGAAATAGATAAGATGAGAAGATAGAAGGCCTATCTGTAGTTCCGCTTTCCTCTCGTCTTCCTTGTATCGATTCCATCCCTCCTTCTTGTACTTAATCTGCTTGAGAAGTACCCTGTAAACACAATAGAAGACAAAAACTGATCAAAGCATACGATCTATTGAATATAAGTGAAAGGAATCATATACAATTCACACACATAAGCATTATGAAATAATACAAACATATGGGAAAAAGGTTCAAACACTTTATTAGATACAAGAAGGAATTACAACCATTGGTGTCTGATTCAAAGCCATTCCTCAAGCTTGGATCCCATCCACATCACATCAAAAGCATGACAAACTTGTAGCATCACAATACTTGCTTCAAAGCCAAATCTCATAGCAGCATTATTTCCTTACAATTCAACATAATCCAGCCCCTAATCACTTAGATGAGTGGTCAATTATAGGAAGATGAAGGAGGTTTTGTCATTAATGGTGGCATTGAATGGCCTTCCATAGTTAGAATTAGTTCCATGGAGGAAGGGATGAGAGAATAGGATGCACCTTAACTCATTCCTCATCCATTTTCAAGCTCATAGGAGTTGATAAGTGAGGGAAACTTCTAGATGACTCCAAAAGATAAGAATATTCCCCAAACCCTATGTGAATTTTGCTCATTCTCGTCTAGCGCAGGTCAAAGGAAGCCTAAGTGCTCTACAGAGCACCCTGGCAGTGGACTTAACTGCTTTGTAGTGCACCTTCATAAGGACATACCTGTGCTGGTCCCTCTAGAGGCTATTTCTGGATGTCTTCAAGTCATGAAACTATCTGGGAAGGAGGCATTCAAATGGGTGACTTGTTTAGGGCATGAAACAACTGAAATTAGGGTTTGATGAGCCCTAAAACACTGATCTATATGTTTGGATTTGATTTGCCCAAATGGATTTGTAACAGCTGCCCCCTAAAGCATGAAGTCAGAAAAATACCAATTTCGAATGAAATTCTTTACGATGTGATGAGGAGTTATCAAAGTGGAAGGTGACCTGCATCAATTACAATACATATATCATGATATTTTATTTTACATGAATTGCTGAGGGAAGGCATACCCATGCTCAACTTATAAACTTTCATTACATGTACATAAACAGTCGTCTACAGATTTAGACCCATGATTAGAATGACCATCAATGTAAAGCCATTATACATATGATTTAGTACTCCTGAAATCACAGCCCAGATGGATGAAAATAGATCTGAGGTCTTCAAACTCGTTCAATTTTTCGCTCAAGTACAAGTCTATCCATGTGAATATGTGATCTTAAGTCGAACATGGGAAGACACCATCTGATTACCGACCAATGATGTAAGTTGTTAACAGATGCAAGAGAAATCATCGATAATGATAATGATCCTCAATGTACTGCAGTACACTTTGCATGGTGTGAATAGATGATTTGATGTTGAACACCATACAAAGTCTTTCGATCAAAGGCCATTGATGTATGCTTATCGTCAAAAGTGAGAAACCTGCCATTGATGCATGCAAGCTTCAAGGTACTGAATAGGTGCTTCTAATTCAACTTCTTAGATAATGAGTTGATGTCGACAAGAAGCGACTCGTCGCAGGAGGGCCTTGATGTATCCCACATCAATGACATGAAACGAGTGTAGTGATTTTAGAGATGGAATTTGACTGACGACACAAGGTTCAGGAATGGTGGTCATGAAAATGAAGGCTTATGGTATTGCAAAAGATGAATTTTGACTGAATGACTTCTCTTGAACAAGTTAGCGACACTAAAGTGAATTGGTAGCATTGACCCAAAACAAAGTGATGGATGGTATGATATACCAACAGTGTGATAACCATCAAGCTAGTAACCCAACCCGAATAGTCACGGTGATGGAGTGAAAGTGTCATGTTCAAGAGTGACCTACTACCATAAAGTGGTTTTCCCATTTTCCCCAGTCATTGCTGACCAGTACCTCTTTATTTTTATCAAGCTTGAGGAGGATAACATATGCTTGTTGTATAATTTCACCCTCAGGCGAATCCATCGCTATTTGATGTTTTAATGAGTCTAGTGAAGGTGAAACTCGGTCTTGTCTAGATGGACAAGTTTGTCACTATTTGATGTTTTAACGAGTTTAACAACAAAGATAACTTGATCCTTTTCATGTTTAGAGAGTTTAAAAAGAGACAAAAAGAAAACCCCACAAGTTCTTTTTTGCAAATTAATCTCTCAAGCTCGAAAAAGCGTCAAATAATACAAGAGAGATATCATTTCCAATCCGTTAACAAGCTGGAAAGGACGAGCGCTCAACAATATTTCAATATTTAGAGAGTCTGAAAAGAGCTTAAAGAGGACTCCAAGGGGGTTCCTTTTTCGTTTTTAATAGAGCTCGAAAAAGAGATAAAAGTGTGCTCTGTGGTGTACAACTTACAATCGAGCACAATGAATTCTATAAATCAGTTGCAAAACCTGCTCAAGGCATCACCAAATAGATTAAAAATATTTGTTTCATAGGAAAAAATAGCTAAGTACTAATGTTTAATCAATTAATGAACATGAAATAAACATAAAACAAGATTTTACCATTTGGAACTTACCATTCAGTTTTGTGCTCTGAGCTTAGTTTTTACCTCGACTTTCACCAGCTGATTGCAAGAGATTCTGCAGATCATTTCTCGAGCTGTCCAGACCAGGTAGAAACTAAACCTCTCTTCTTTCTTTTCAAGTCATTCTTTCGTCATTTCATGCAATTTTTAGGGTTTTTTGGGGCCCTTGGGGTTTCATTTTTTTGCCCTGGGATTAGCGCAGGCTTTCACATCGAAAACTGCGTTGAAGAGCACCCAGATAGAAGGTTGCATGCTCTGTAGTGCACTGTCTCTGTGTCTAGGTTGCGCTAGGCGCATTTCCCAAGTTTGTTTTAGTTGTTTTCTCCAAAATTTTTCCTTTTTTTTGCATGGAAAGGATCCTAATTTATCTTATGATTTTGTTTCAGACTTTCATCGGATCAGAATGCCGATTACATGGCAATAAAGAGAGCATGAAGAACAAGATATGGTTGCCCCAAACAATCCGAGTATAGTTGAGGCCCTCAGAAATTATGGGTTACTCAAATACTTTAAGTTGTCTGGATTGAGGCAACAAATAGAACTAATACAGTTCCTTGCTCGTGCATGGGATCCAAACAATTAGACTTTTCACATTAGGGATAAGATGGTCCCTATTACCATTGAGGATATTTACATTCTTATCGGACTGTCGAGGCAAGGTGCCCCCATCTCACTTTCTGGATTTTCCCATGGAGGTGAATCAGTGAGATTATATCAAACAGTTTTGTTGGCCAGGTACGCAACCTATCAAGGATGGGAAAATAAATATCATGGATGTATGTGATTTTCCTTTAAGAACGATTCTCTTCACAAATGCAAAATTGGCTGGTAGTGTGACAATCCATCTGGCAAACAGATCTTATATGCAGTATGCACTAGAGTGTCTAGAACCAAAAGTTTTCAACTGGTGTTGATCCGGATTTAAACAAGAACGCAACAAAATACAAAGATAACCATAAATACAGATATGCAGTGGAAATAATACTTCATTTTATTAATGTAAAATACTGAAATATGCTTACAAATAGAAATGGAAATAAACCAGCTAGGGTGATGGTAGCTTATCTCTGAGAAGAGATGTGGCGGCTACATGCCTCTGAACTCTGTGTTACAATGAGGCTCAAAGGCCTATTTATTGTTGAGAAACAATGGAAAACCCTTAACATCTCAAAACCTAACCCTAGAAGATGAAATGCCAAATTGTGGGCCCCGTTTTGGGTAAGTTGGTACATCAACTTCCTGGGGTCGTAACTTTTGCACCCAATCTTCGTTTAACGCGTACAATAGCTCGTTAGAAAGATCTATCTGAGAACTATAACTTTGGGAAGAGAAACATCGGTCCACGGACCCATTTTTCTCCTATATTTACCAAAAAACATCATTTAAGGCCTCAAAACGGCTCCGGAAGTTCAGGACCCGAAAAATTGCTAAATATAGTAAATTGTGCTACAATTACGGAAACTGAAAAATTGAAAGAGATAGTTGTGGGGGTCCAAGTAGGATAGGTGGGTGGCCACCAACATCCACCTGGATCATTCCTCCCCCATTAGGAAGCAATGGTTCTCATTGCGTTGAGTTCCTCCATCTGCTGAACTTGGTCCCTGGTGAGTTGTTTTGCAATCTTAGATGTGTCTAGTAATGGTGGGAAGCATGGTCAAGGGCAGTACACATTGAACACTTGGTGCAGGCAAAGGAATGGAGGAATGTTGTGCTCCAAAGCATTATTTCCCACAGCCTTGGTAATGGTGTAAGGACCATGTCAGCGTGGTCGGAGCTTCTGATGGGCTCTTGTAAGGCGTTTTTTCTTCATATGTAACCAAAATTTGTCGCCCACATGAAACTTGTGTGGTGGCCCTATGGGTGAGGAGAAGTTGTTCCTATATTCTTTCATGACCATATCCCTCTGCTGCTGTTGCTGCATGGAGGAACCCTTCGCGGGGGTCATGGATGTGGTGACGATCTTCCCCTCACTTTGGGAGCAAACAAGATAGAAAATGAATTTCCTAGTCTGGGAGATGAGCTTGATGCCTTTCTTAGTAGTGATCAAAGAGGTGGCGGTAGGTGGGGCTACCTCCGATATCCTGTATAATGAATTACACAAAGAAATAATGACAACGCGAGGCCTTGACTCATACACAGCATGTCGCAGCCACAAGTATGGCTAGCCTAATAATACATCACAAACATCCAGAGGTGTAACATCACATAATACCTCGTCTGTGAAGGGTTTGATGCTGAAGGGAATGCAGCACCGCTGGTGAAATCGAAGATCTTGTCTTTGGTGAAGCCACCCAATACTGTACGGTTGCGGGTGTGGTGTAGTCGGTAGGCCCAACCGCTACACAACCTCTACTGAAATGGGGTTCTTTTGGCTGCCACTGTCAATAATGAATTGCAGCGGAGAACCCTTCACCCACATCTATGAGTGGAAAAGATGCTCCCCCTCCTCTGGATCTTCGGGCTCATTCTTTTGGATCTTGGTCGTGGCAACAGTGATGTTGGGCTTCGCATCAATGATCTACTTCCCTTTGCCATTCCCCTTATCAGGTTCTGACTCAGGGTCGGAACATGCATCTGATTCTGAGGCATTCAACTTGGCCACCAACGACTGCTTGGTCCAACACTCACTTGTGTTGTGAGTGGGGCTCTTATGGAACTCACACCACTTTCCTATGTCTTTCTTCGACTTCGTGGTGTTTCTCTTTTCTTGCGGCTTCGACGAGTTGTCTTGGGTCACCCCGCCTTGGCTTTGTCCTTTGGTCTTTAGATTTGCAATCCAAAGTCTCGCTTCTTCTGTTTGAACTTTTGCTCAATTTCGATAGCATATCGGTACACCGTGACGAACAAGGAGATGTTCAGGAACTCCATCTCTTCCTAGATGTATCTTTGTAGGCAGCCGCGGTATTTGAGTACCAGATGAAGCTCAAAATCTTTGATACCCAACTGTGTGTGAAGGGTATGAAAAATGTTTGTGAATTCTGGCACATCTTGGTCCCTTACCTGCCACAGCGTGGTCCACTTTAAGTATTTGTCCTCATAGCTTTTGACAGGGTAGTATTGCTCCTTGATGGCATCCCGAAATGAATTCCAAGTGGGTGTGGCTTAAAACATTGAGCTCGTACTTTCATCCTGTTGCTCGCAGTAGGTTTCCCACTAGTCTTTGACGTGGGGGGCTGCTTTGAGAAGAGCGACAACAATATTTTCCTGACTCGAAAAATCATGAACATAAAAATACCCATCTAGCAGATTTAACCATTTATCTACGACATCTGCGTCTATTTGACCCTCGAAGATGGGGATTTCAAAATTAACTTGTACCTTAAATGGTGTGGCATTTCCAGAGTAGCTATTGGAAGTCGATGCGTTGCCTCTGGGTAGCCGCTGAAGGATCTGGGAAAATTTGTCCATCATCATTTTCCTTTGTCGCTCGAGGGCTTCTTCGAGCAAGATTTTGATAGGATCTCTTGCCCCCTCATCTTTATTTTCATCCGCCATGGGAGGTCATTGGGATTTGTGAGGCTAGTCTTGCAAAGGTTCGACCAATTCAAGCCCTAACTCCTTATATCCCGACCTCGTTGGGGACATGCAAAGAAAAATAGAGAAAAAAAGCAGATTGCTCTGATACCACTGATTCGGATTTAAACAGGAACGCAACAGATTACAGAGATAACCATAAATACAGATATGCAGCGGAAATAATACTTCATTTCATTAATGTAAAATACTGAAATGTGCTTACAAACATAAATGGAAATAAACCAGCTAGGGCGATGGTAGTTTATCTCTGAGAAGAGATGTGGCGGCTACATGCCTCTGAAATCTGTGTTACAATGAGGCTTGAAGGCGAAACAATGGAAAACCCTTAACATCCCAAAACCTAACCCTAGAAGATGAAACACCAAATTGTGGGCCCTGTTTTGGGTAAGTTGGTACTTCAACTTCCCGGGGTCGTAACTTTGGCACCCGATCTTCTCTTGATGCGTACAATAGCTCGTTAGAAATATCTATCTGAGAACTATGACTTTGGGAAGAGAAACATTGGTCCATAGACCTATGTTTCTCCCAGATTTCCCAAAAAACGTTTAGGGCCTCAAAACGGCTCCAGAAGTTCAGGGCCCGAAAAACTGCTAAAAACAGTAAATTGTGCTACAATTACGGAAACTGAAAAACTGAAAGAGATAATTGTGGGGGTCCAAGTGGGATAGGTGGGTGGTCACCAACATCCACTTGGATCATTCCTCCCCCCTTAGGAAGCAATGGTCCCCATTGCATTGAGCTCCTCCATTTGCTGAACTTGGTCTAGTGAGTTATTCTGCAATCTCGGATGTGTCCAGTAATGGTGGGAAGCATGGTCGAGGGCGGTACACATTGAACACTTAGTGCAGGCGAAGGAATGCAGGAATGTTGTGCTCCAAAGCATTGTTTCCCACAACCTTGGTAATGGTATAAGGACCATGTCGGCGTGGTCAGAGCTTCTAACGGGCTCTTGTAAGGCATTCTTTCTACATATCTAACCAAACTTTGTCACCCACCTGAAACTTATGTGGTAGCCCTGTGGGTGAGGAGAAGTTGTTCCTGTGTTCTTTCATGACCGTATCCCTCTGCTGCTGCATGGGAGAACCCTTCACAGAGGTCATGGATGTTGTGATGATATTCCCCTCACTTTGGGAGCGAACCAGACAAAAAATGAATTTCCTAGTGTGGGAGATGAGCTTGCTGCCTTTCTTAGCAGTGATCAAAGAGGTGGAGGTAGGTGGGGCTACCTCTGGTATCCTGTATAATGAATTACACAAAGAAATAATGATAGCGTGAGGCCTTGACTCATACACAACATGTCGCCTCCATAAGTATGGCTAGCCTAACAATACATCACAAACATCCAGAGGTGTAACATCACACAATACCTCGTTTGTGAAGGGTTTGATGCTATAGGGAAGGCGGCACTGCTGGCAAACTCGAAGATCTCGTCCTTGGTGAAGCCACCCAATACTATACGGCTGCGAGTGTGGTGTAGTCGATGGGCCCAACTGCTTCACAACCTCTGCTGAAATGAGGTTCTTTTGGCTGCCACTGCCGACAATGAATTGCAACAGCAAAACCTTCCCCCACATCTATGAGTGGAAAAGACGCTCCCCCTCCTCTGGATATTTGAGCTCATTCTTTTGGATCTTAGTGGTGGAAACAGTGACGTTGGGCTCTGCATCAATGATCTACCTCCCTTTGCCATTCCCCTTGTCGGGTTCTGACTCAAGGTCGGAACATGCATATGATTCTGAAGCCTTCAACTCAGCCACCAGTGACTGCTTGGTCTGACACTCACTTGTGTTGTGAGTGGGGTTCTTATGGAACTCACACCACTTTCCTATGTCTTTCTTTGACTTCATGGTGTTGCACTTTTCTTGCGGCTTCGACGAGTTTTCTTGGGTCACCTCATCTTGGCTTTGTCCTTTGGTCTTCAGATTCATAGATCCAATGTCTCGCTTCTTCTGTTTTAACTTTTGCTCGATTTTGACAGTGTATCAGTATGCCGTGCTGAGTGAGGAGATGTTCAGGAACTCCATCTCTTCCTAGATGTATCTGTGTATGCATCCGCTATATTTGAGTACCAGATGCAGTTCAGAACCTTTGATACCTAACTTTGTGCAAAGGGTATGAAAAATGTTTGTGAAGTCTGGCACATTTTGATCCCTTCCCTACCACAGCGTGGTCCACTTTATGTATTTGTCCTCATAGCTTTTGACAGGGTAGTACTGCTCCTTGATGGCATCCCAAAATGAATTCCAAGTGGGTGCGGCTCAAAATAGTGAGCCTGTACTTTCATCCTGCTGCTCACAGTAGTTTCCCACAAGTCTTTGACTTGGGGGGCTACATTGAGAAGAGTGACAACAATCTCTTCCCGACTAGAAAAATCATGAACAGAAAAATACCCATCTAGCAGATTTAACCATTTATCTATGGCATCTACATCTATTTGACCCTCGAAGATGGGGATTTCAAAATTAACTTGTACCTTAAACGGTGTGGCATTTCCAGAGTAGCTGTTGGACAACGATGCGTTGCCTCTGGGTAGCCGCTAAAGGATCTGGGCTAAGTTGTCCATCATCGCGTTCCATTGTCGCTCGAGGGCTTCTTTGAGCAAGATTTTGATAGGATCTTCTGCCCCCTCGTCTTTCTTTTCATCTGCCATGGGAGGTCGTTGGGATTTGTGAGGCTAGTCTTGCAAAGGTTCGACCAGTTCAAGCCCTAACTAGTTATATCCCGACTTCGTTGGGGACATGAAAAGAAAAACAGGGAAAAAAGCGGACTGCTCCAATACCACTGATCCAGATTTAAATAGGAACGCAATAGATTACAAAGATAACCATAAATACAGATATGAATTGGAAATAATACTTCATTTCATTAATGTAAAATACTGAAATATGCTTACAAATAGAAATGGAAATAAACCAGTTAGGGCGATGGTAACTTATCTCTGAGAAGAGATGTGGTAGCTACATGCCTCTGAACTCTGTGTTACAATGAGGCTCGAAGGCATGTTTATTGTTGAGAAACAATGAAAAACCATTAACATCCCAAAACCTAACCCTAGAAGATGAAACGCCAAATTATGGGCCCCATTTTGGGTAAGTTGGTACATCAACTTCTCGGGGTCATAACTTTGGCACCCGATCTTCGTTTGACACGTGAAATAGCTCGTTAGAAATATCTATCCGAGAGCTATAACTTTGGGAAGAGCAACATTGATCCATGGACATAGGTTGCTCCCAGATTTCCCAAAAAACATCGTTTAGGGCCTCAAAACAACTTCGGAAGTTCAGGACCCGAAAAACTGCTAAAAATAATAAATTGTGCTACAATTACGGAAACTGAAAAATTGAAAGAGACAATTGTGGGGGTCCAAGTGGGATAGGTGGGTGGCCACCAACATCCACATGGATCATTCCTCCCCCCTTAGGAAGTAATGGTCCCCATTGCGTTGAGTTCCTCCATCTACTGAACTTGGTCCCTAGTGAGTTGTTCTGCAATCTCGGATGTGTCCAGTAATGGTGGGAAGCATGGTCGAGGGCGGTACACATTGAACACTTGGTGCAGGTGAAGGAATGGAGGAATGTTGTGCTCCAAAGCATTATTTTCCATAGCCTTGGTAATGGTGTAAGGACCATGTCGGCGTGGTCAGAGCTTCTGATGGGCTCTTGTAAGGCATTCTTTCTGCATATGTAAACAAACTTTGTCGCCCACCTAAAGCTTGTGTGGTGGCCCTTTGGGTGAGGAGAACTTGTTCCTGTGTTCTTTCATGACCGTATCCCTCTGCTGTTGCTGCTGCGTGGAGGAACCCTTCACGAGGGTCATGGATGTGGTGACGATCTTCCCCTCACTTTGGGAGTGAACCAGACAGAAAATGAATTTCCTAGTCTGGGAGATGGGCTTGTTGCCTTTCTTAGTAGTGATCAAAGAGGTGGCGGTAGGTGGGGCTACCTCCGGTCTCCTGTATAATGAATTACAAAAAGAAATAAGGATAGCGCGAGGCCTTGACTCATACATATCATGTCGCCTCCACAAGTATGGCTAGCCTAATAATACATCACAAACATCTAGAGGTGTAACATCACACAATACCTCTTCTATGAAGGGTTTGATGCTGTAGGGAAGGCGGCACTACTGGCGAACTCGAAGATCTCGTCCTTGGTGAAGCCACCCAATACTGTACGGCTCCGAGTGTGGTGTAGTCGATAGGCCCAACCGCTTCACGACCTTTACTGAAATGAGGTTATTTTGGCTGCCAATGTCGACAATGAATTGCAGCGGCAAACCCTTCACCCACATCTGTGAGTGGAAAAGACGCTCCCCCTCCTCTGGATCTTCGGGCTCATTCTTCTAGATCTTAGCAGTGGCAATAGTGACATTGGGCTCCGCATCAATGATCTGCTTCCCTTTGCCATTCCCCTTGTCAGGTTCTGACTCAGGGTCGAAACATGCATCTGATTCTGAAGCCTTCAACTTGGCCACCAACGATTGCTTGTTCCAACACTCACTTGTGTTGTGAGTGGGGATCTTATGGAACTCACACCAATTTCCTGTGTCTTTCTTCGACTTCGTGGTGTTTCTCTTTTCTTGCGGCTTCGACAAGTTTTCTTGGGTCACCCTGCCTTGGCTTTGTCCTTTGGCCTTCGGATTTGCAAATCCAAAGTCTCACTTCTTCTGTTTGAACTTTTGCTCGATTTTGATAGCGTATCGGTACGCCGTGCCGAGCGAGGAGATGTTCAGGAACTCCATCTCTTCCTGGATGTATCTATGTAGGCAACCGCACTATTTGAGTATCAGATGCAACTCAGAATATTTGATACCCAACTGTGTGAGAAGGGTATGAAAAATGTTTGTGAAGTTTGGCACATCTTGGTCCCTACCCTGCCGCAGTGTGGTCCACTTTATTTATTTATCCTCATAGCTTTTGACAAGGTAGTACTACTCCTTAATGGCATCCCGAAATGAATTCCAAGTGGGTGCGGCTAAAAACAGTGAGCCCGTAATTTCGTCCTGTTGTTCGCAGTAGGTTTCCCACCAATCTTTGACGTGGGGGCCTGCTTTCAGAAGAGTGACAACAATATTTTCCCAACTCGAAAAATCATGAACAAAAAAATACCCATCTAGAAAATTTAACCATTTATCTACGGTATCTGTGTCTATTTGACCCTCGAAGATGGGGATTTAAAAATTAAATTGTACCTTAAAGGGTGTGGCGTTTCCAAAGTAGCTTTTGGAAACCGATGCGTCGCCTTTGGGTAGCCGCTGACGGATCTGGGCAAAGTTGTCCATCATCGTGTTCCTTTTTCGCTCGAGGGCTTCTTCGAGCAAGATTTTGATAGGATCTCCTTCCCCCTCCTCTTTCTTTTCATCCGCCATGGGAGGTCGTCAGGATTTGTGAGGCTGGTATTGAAAAGGTTCGACCAGTTCAAGCCCTAACTCCTTATATCCCGACCTCGTTGGGGACATGCAAATAAAAACAGAGAAAAAAAGCAGACCGCTTCGATACCACTGATTCAGATTTAAATAGGAACGCAAAAAATTACAGAGATAATCATAAATACAGATATGCAGCAGAAATAATACTTCATTTCATTAATGTAAAATACTGAAATATTCTTACAAACATAAATGGAAATAAACCAGCTAGGGCGATGGTAGCTTATCTATGAGAAGAGATGTGGCGGCTACATGCCTCTGAACTCTATGTTACAATGAGGCTCGAAGGCCTATTTATTGTTGAGAACTAATGGATAACCCTTAACATCCCAAAACCTAACCCTAGAAGATGAAACAACAAATTGTGGGCCCCGTTTTGGGTAAGTTGGTACATCAACTTTCCGGGGTCATAACTTTGGCACCCGATCTTCGTTTGACGCGTACAATAGCTCGTTAGAAAGATCTATCCAAGATCTATAACTTTTGGAAGAGAAATATCAATCCATGGACCCATGTTGCTCCCAGATTTCCCAAAAAACGTCGTATAGGGCCTCAAAGCGGCTCTCGAAGTTCAAGACCCCAAAAACTGCTAAAAATAGTAAATCTTGCTACAATTAGGGAAACTGAAAAACTAAAAGAGATAGATGTGGGGGTCCAAGTGGGATAGGCAGGTGGCCACCAACATCCACCTGGATCATTCCTCCCCTCTTAGGAAGCAATGGTCCCCATTGCGTTGAGTTCCTCCATCTGCTGAACTTGGTCCTTGGTGAGTTGTTCTGCAATCTCATATGTGTCCAGTAATGGTGGGAAGCATGGTCGATGGCAGTACACATTGAACAATTGGTGCAGGCAAAGGAATGGAGGAATGTTGTGCTCCAAAGCATTATTTCCCATAGCCTTGGTAATGGTGTAATGACCATGTCGGCATGGTCAGAGCTTCTGGTGGACTCTTGTAAGGCGTTCTTTCTGCATATGTAAGCAAACTTTGTCGCGCACCTGAAACTTGTGTGGTGGCCCTGTGGGTGAGGAGAAGTTGTTCCTGTGTTCTTTCATGACCGTATCCCTCTGCTACTGCTTCTACATGGATGGAGCCCTTCGTGGGGGTCATGGATGTGGTGACAATCTTCCCCTCACTTTGGGAGTGAACCAGACAGAAAATGAATTTCCTAGTCTCAGAGATGAGCTTGCTGCCTTTCTTAGCAGTGATCAAAGAGGTGGAAGTAGGTGGGGCTACCTCCGGTATCCTGTATAATGAATTACACAAAGAAATAATGACAACGTGAGGTCTTGACTCATACACAGCATCTTGCCTCCACAAGTATGGTTGGCCTAATAATACATCACAAACATCCAAAGGTGTAACATCACACAATACCTTGTTTGTGAAGGGTTTGATGTTGTAGGGAAGGCGGAACTGCTGGTGAACTCGAAGATCTCATCCTTGGTGAAGCCACCCAATACTGTACGACTATGGGTGTGGTGCAGTTGGTAGGCCCAACCGCTTCATGACCTCTACTGAAATGAGGTTCTTTTGGCTGCAACTGTCGAGAATGAATTGCCGCGGCGAACCCTTCACCCACATCTATGAGTGGAAAAGATGCTCCCCTCCTCTGGATCTTCAAGCTCATTCTTCTGGATCTTGGCGGTGGCAACAGTGACATTGGGCTCCACATCAATGATCTGCTTCCCTTTGCCATTCCCCTTGTCGGGTTTTGACTCAGGGTCAGAACATGTTACATAAAAATATCGTCACCATGATTATTTGCAGTTAGTATGGGTCTATCATCACTTGTATTGTCCTCCTAATCAAGTCTAAGACCTCAGCTCTTCAAATCAAGCTTTGGAAATGGGAGAAAGACATTAAAAATCAATGTAACTATGGTTCCGCACTTTCTCTCATGGTCACTTGCGGTCCCACACCTTTTGTGTACAAAAGCTGCGTACCTACCCGCTCTGTCCCTAACGGTGTAGGTGCGGACCCCTGTGAAAGTCAAAAGGCGCAAGTTTTATCTTAAAAAACTCACTTTGGGTTAATTCTAGAGTTTTCTAGAAGGAATTTTGACGTGGATTGTTCGCTCTGAGGTGGTTCATGCATCCCAAAAGAGAAGAAGCTAATCCCTTGACTAAAGGAGCTATCCCTTTGAAGGAGGGCTTTATCCCTTTGAAGGAGGACCTAGTAACTTCCCTCCATTGCACTATAAATACAGGCATTGGAGTGAGGACTAGAGAGGTTAGAAGCTGAACATTTTGAGGGTAAATGCTGGTGAAATTAAGACTCCCTAGTTGAGCTTAAGAGGAGAGATCACATACCTTTTTGGCTTCATTGGGGAGTGAGTGAAACTTGTCAAAGTAGAGGAGACTTCTTGCTGGACCCTGGGAGGAGCTTGTACAGCGTCAAGGCAAAGGTTGTAAAGTTCTTCTTCTTTTGAATTAATACAATCAAACTCATTTTTCTCAACAAGTATCTTATGTTATTTGATTCATGAACTCCTTGACTTTCATGTTAAATATATTTTATGCAATTGGCTTTTCAGGGGCTATTTAATTTGTTTGCCTTGTTTGTGTTTGCAGATTCGCGAAAAGGAGCTCATTTGGATCAAAGGAGCGAGGGCATCCACAAGCTTGCGTTGGACCAAAGGTAGGCCCTAAAAACACTTGTTTGCTATTGTTTATCAAAACATATTTAGAGAAAGATAGTGTCTGGTTGGTTTGCTTGTCATTAGGTCTTCTTTAGATTCTAGGAAGGTCTATCTTGTCCACAAGATCGACTCATTCCGTGTGACAAAATGGCGACTCCACTAGGGAATTCATTGTTTTCCTTGTTTATACTTTGACCTGAGAAACTGTATTTTCTGTTTTTGTTTTTGACTTGATGATTGTGGGATTCGGTGAATTTAGTTAATTTTGAGTCAGTTTTTATTTTTCATAGTTTTGGGAGAAGTACGCACCCTCTGAGTTAGGCATAGTGCGTACCTATACGCACTTTTGCTTTGTGCATAGAGTGTGAACGCACCTGTGTAAACAGGCTACCTGCGTAACCTGTCAAAAAATTGAGAAATTTTGAATTTTTCTCTTTTTTATCAGTTTAGAATTTGTTTATAGGTTTTAGCCATTGCCCAGACCTGCTTGTTCCCTATCAAAAACTTTCGTTGGTTTAATTTCATTAGTGTTAGGGTTTTAGGTGGAATTCCTAGGAGTTTTGCTTGTTGGGCTTGTTTTTCAATTTGGTTGTGTAGTGGCTCTGAGCTTAGAAGCTGTAGGGACCTCAGATCACAATGGTGTCTACCAGCCTTCTTATGAGTCTGACCATTTATGAAATCTCCCCTTGTTGAGGAATCCGCTTTGAGTTTTCTCATTTCAAAATTTTGAAAAGCTTGTATTTGAAAGTTTGGATTTTCATTTTTTAAAAAGAAAACGAAAGATTGGTTGTTTTTTGACTAATTATGATTCTGCATAAATTAGTCCTTAGCTCACATTTAGCTAAGTAAAACATCCTCAAAAAGACACTTTGTAAGCTCTGACTTCAAATAGGTTTTTCTAGTTTGTAGAACTCAAGATTAGTCATTTTCATAGTTTTGAGTGTCTTATGAAAAATATAAAAAAAAAATCTCTTTTGGAAAAAGTTTGTTTTTGTAGTGGTTGAGTGCTTTGAAAAGAAAAGGGAAATTTTTGTGAAATAACTAGTTGTCTCGTTTTGAGTGCTTTGGAAAGGAAAAAGCTCTTCTTTTAATTTGTTTAATTGAGAAATATTTGTGTTTACAAAGTATTTGCATTCTCAAACTCTTTCTTAGTTTAGAAGTTCATCGAAGAGAAAAGATTGTTTAAATCATCTTAGGTGCATCTTTTTAGTGATTTCGAGTCGAGTCTTTACACCACGAGTTTCATCTCCGCCACCTCTTGACTTAAACAACAACCACTAAAATTAACGCTTAAAGTAAAATTCACCTAGTAACATTTTATTTCTAGGGCTCTGATACACCAACTTAGCTTAGGTTAGTGTCTTGGAGTAGGAGAGTAATTAACTCTCCAAGACAGTAAAAACAAACAAGTAGCTGTATCTTGTGGTACGAAGAAATCCAATTGTTGCATTTATGCTCTGGGAAATCTCCTCTTAAAGGAGAAGCACGAGATCATGTCTGAACCAGTGTGGGAATCAATCCTTCCTCATTGGGAACGATGCCAGATATTCACGTATTAAAAATGGTAAACCTCAGATTAACCATTGTCGAGGAGCCTGGGGTCACTTGTTGGTAAACCTTGGATTATGTCAAGGAGCCTTCAAGGGGATTGAGCTTGCTACTCTGCCCTTGGATGCGCATGGGATCGTAGACTGTTCCCCCAGGTGTATTTGTCTCAGTTGGTAACCTTAGTAGCCATATTCTTTAGGATTCTTCCTAAGGTGACAGTGGTGGGAAGATCCCACTGTACCTGGAGCAGAAGTCGGCTAGACTCACTTGGATTTTCTGGGGGGTTCACTTCACTCGAGACGGTTAAGTGGAGGAACTTGGTCCAGTCTATTCATCAAGCAGGTTGCCGGGGTAACTGTTCCAACCGCCATTTCTGTACTGAATTCTGCGATGTTGGATTTCATCACCAACTAGTGTTTTCGGTCCGGAAAGTTACTGTTTGTGTGTGTTTGATCTCTAGATTCTTTAGGCGTGTGATTCAAATTTGATTGGTTCTTTAGAGGCTTTAGGTGTTTTTCATTGAGATTTTACTTTGTTTGCATGTGAGGTAGTTAAAAGTTTTTAACTGTGGCTTAATTAACAAGACAGTCCCGTAGACTTTGGGGCCAGTCTCCTGAGTTTGTAACCGTGGCTGATTTACTAAGGAAGTCCCGTAGACTTCGGGGCCAACCTCCTGAAGAAGTCTCGAGCCAGCTTGAAGGCTTGAAAGTCCTCGTAACTCCTAGTGGTAGTAAAGTTGGGTCACCTGAAGAAGGAGAGTCTTCATTGGTTGTACATCCTAATTACCAAACCCTAGTAACAGGTTACGATCCGCAATCGATTTCAGTTTCCGAACTTACTAGTAGCTTTTCATCTACTAGTGATATAGGTGAAGAACCTGAGATATCTGAACCTGTTACTCCAACATCGGGGTTTGTCTCTCCAACTTCTAGTGGTCCTGATTCACCTAGGGTAGAAAGAGTAATTACCCAAGATCTTCCTTCTGGACTTATTTCTATTGAAGAACTTGCTCCGAAAGAAGAAGTAGGCATCCCTATCCCTGAAAATCAACCTGTTCTTGATCTAAGGGAGCGTGAATCAATTTTTTACAGTCCGCCTAGGAGTATTACTTGGTATCTTTCTTTGACTAATTATTTGGAAAACCCAAGGTTAAGCTTTTCGCCACCTCGTGCTTCTTATCATCCTAGAGGTTTTTATACTCCCGTAAATATGTCAGGTTAGTCGTCCATGTTTACTCAATCGCCTGAATCTTTTTGTACGGTGGTCCTTCTGTTCCCTCTGGGTATCAATCACTTTCTAGTACTTTTTCGGGAGCATCTCCTCAACCCATTGAGCAAGGGTTATTAACTGGAAGCAATGGTACAAAGCCGTTGAGCGTAGAAGACATTCTTATGATGTCAGGTTCTATTCCCAATTCTCAACCTCAAGGTGGCCAGTTACCGCCTGGGGGGCAGCCTCAATTAACGCCTGGGGGGAAACCTCAAGGTACATAATTTGCATATGGGGGGCAACCTCAAGGACAATACGTACCTACGGTACAGTACGTTCCTCATGGTCAACCCCAGACTCAATATGTACCCCAAGGTCAACCCCAGTATCAATTTATCCCTCAAGGTCAACCCCAGTATCAATACGTGCCTCAAGGGTATCTACCCCAAGGTCAGTACTTGAATCAAGGTTTCCAACCACCCCAAGGTCAATCTTATGTTCAAGGAACGGGAAATGTACCTTTCAATTATCAATCCTACCCTCAACCCGGTTATGGTCCTCAATATTCTCAACTTGTTATGGGTCAGTACCCCGGAATGAACATAGTGTGGGATCCATCGCAAACCCAACAGGTGTTGCAGCCCAGTGTACAGTTGTCATCTCAAACTGGACAACCCTTAGTTTCTAGTACACCCCAGCAACCAGTCTAGTCTAACATTCAAACTTCTGTACCTTCGATAGTTTCTCAGTCTGGGCCTACTGCGCCTTCTACTCCATCTCAAACGACTGCTGCAACTGCCGCAACATCTGTTCAATCTACCCCACCTACTTCTGGAGTATCGACAGCTCCGGTTTCTACTGTTCCTGTATCTACTCCTCAGACATCTTTACCACCGTCTGGATCCACGATTCAAACTACGGTTCAGATGTCTGTAGGACAACCTGGTTCAAGTACGGTTGTCACAAGTCAACCACAATTCACTTATCAACCGTACCAGGGACAGTACCAATTCGGTCCTGCTGTGCAGCAGCCAGTCTATCAATATCAACCGTACCCTGGGTACACTTATCAACAACCCCAGTACGGTCCGGTTAATCTTGGTTTTCCGAGAGGATACAATATCCCGAACGCGATTCCTATTCCAAGTTTTCCCGGATATCCTCCTCTTGGGGCTGGTCTCATGACCCAGAGTTTTAGGGATCCTAATCGGCAATTACCGTTTATCACAACTTTGGACTTGCCTGACTTGTCGCGCCTAACGAACGATCCGATTAATTATCTTCCGTTTTGGCCGCCAATGCCAAATAAGTTGCCCAGTGACATTCCCAAGTTCGAAGGTAAATCAGGAGAGGACCCGTCGAACCATGTGATGACTTACCACCTCTGGTGTGCATCTAACTCCATCACAGATGATTCGATCCATCTTAGACTTTTCCAGCGCACTCTAATTGGTCTCGCAGCCAAGTGGTACATTGAGTTACCGCAAGGCACTTTTTATAATTTTAGTCAGTTAGCTACCTTGTTTTTAACTCATTTCCAGTTGCCAGTCAGATATGACAATGGCACGGAATTACTAACTTCGTTAAAGCAATCGACGTCCACTTATATTTCCGATCATATTCATGAATGGAGACGTCGACGGCGTTTAGTGAAGGTATTTATTCCGGATCAGATTTTGGCAGAGTGGTTTGTAAAATCTTTGTTGCCAAAGATCACTTAAGATGTGGCTAAAGCCGGAGTTGTTACTGAGGAGCAAGTAATTGCTCAAGCACAGTAACTTCACTTGGTTTATACTCAGTCAGGTATGTTACACGAAAAGATCCTCGATCTTCCCAAGTCAAATCAAATCGCTGTAGCTCCTTCGGGATCTCATGCCGTTGACAGTATGATTGGTACGGTTAACACTAAAAGTAAGAAGAAGTCTTCCAAGAATTCTTCTCCTATCATAACCTTGCCTGATTCCCCAACAGGAGATTCTTCTGCAGAGGTTTCCGCCGATATTCACGTTGTAGAGTCATCTACAGCTAAATCAAAATCCGGTGGAAAGAAGAAAGGAAAGAAGAAGAATAAAATGGACAAAAGTTCAAAGGAGAAACCTGAAAAGATGGAATCTAATGATGAAAAGCGCAAACCTCGTTATCCATGTCTCATTTGTGACGATGAACATTTTACAAGAGACTGCCCTCATCGTGCAGAGGTTGCGAAGATCGTCAAAGGTTCCCAAACTCCTGCTGTTTTGAAGGATCCATTTCCAAGTCAAGACAGTAAGATGATAGGTTCTTCCTCGAGTGCCAATGAAGAACCCATATTGATGATGTCCCATGTTAGGATTGCGACTCGATTGCAAGATTATGGTAGTAAAAGTCCTGTTGATGGCAAAGAAGTAGAATCTTCTCATTCTAATCCATCAACCTCAGCTCCCAGTTCTGATCCACTACAGATCGAGAAACCTAATCCAGACTTAGTAATCAAACCACCCGCTAAGGGTATACTTCGAAAGTCAGCTTTCAATCCACATGCGAGAGCGGCTCAGAACTATAAAATTGTTGAGGATTTAGTTGTTTCACCCTCAGAAATGTCGGCTTTGGAAGTGCTGCAATCATGTCCAGCATAGCGTAAATTACTTTTTTCGGCTATAGGAGTTGTTGACGTTCAGGACCCGAACCTAATAATTTTCGATCTAGAAAATAGTACACCGCGTCCCCCTCATCAAATGGCTTTCCAGATCCCAGTGATAGTCAAAAACAGGCCTATTCATCGGATTGTAATTGATGAGGGAGCCTCAACATGCATTATGTCGATACAGTGTTGGAGATCGCTTGGTTCTCCTTCACTAAATCAATCCCCGACAATTCTTAAGGCCTTTGATGGCCGTGGGTTTCATCCTTTTGGCATTCTACAGGATTTGCCTATAGGGGTTGAAGGAAAAACCGTTAGTCTAGATGTGGAGGTGGTTGATGCCCCTCTAGATTACAACCTTCTCTTGGGTCGAAGTTGGTCTTACGCTATGACAGCGGTCGTTTCATCGATCTTTCGAGTAATAAAGTTTCCACATAATGGAAAGATCGTAACAATAGACCAGCTGGCTTACTTTTCATCCGACCCAACCTCTTCGGAGAATATTCAGCATGTTGGTAAAACGACTATCCCATATAAGGATGTTGGAGTAGGATAAGTTAAAGATGCCGGTTTACTGGGAACTTTTCCTTTTCCTCCAATCAACGCTGTTATCACTCAGGTTGTCCTTAAAGCTCTGGAAAAGGATACGGCCGAGGTAACCACAAACCGCTTTGGATTGCAGGTTCTAGCCAACCTGCAATCAGAGAGGGCTCTCTCTTTTAGATTTAGCTTTGTTTTTAAAAAGGATTTTAGGCTAGGTCTCGGGTTCAGAGGGTTTTTTGTTTTGTTATTTGGTGGGAAAATTGATGTTTTCAGACAGAGAGGCAAGGCATAGTCTGGAAGTTTCAAACCATTGGGCATGGAGTCGAGGAGTGTGACTGCTGGTGCTTTCACTTGGTCACAACAGAGGGAAAATGGAGCAAGACAGCTGCGCAGGAAACAATGTTTCAGGTCTAAGTGATGGAAAGAAATGCTAAGCGAAGAGGGGCAGTTAAGAATCTCTCAATCAACTTAGCAGTGGGAAGTAACAGAGCGCTACCTAGGGGCAGTTAAGAATCCCTAGATAATTGGCAAACACAGGTGAATCGGGGTAAACATGAGCCAGAAGGAATTCATATTCATAACCAATTCATTCAGAGGAAAACATAAAGAAACAACAGAAATTGAGCATAGAGAGTATTTAAACTAATTCTAAGCTATTCTTTCTTTCTGTCATTTAGATAGTGATAACAATAAAACAGAGGTAAGATGCACTTATTGTTTCAGGCTGCAGCACAAGGATTCCATCTTCAGTCTCCAAAACATTCATTTACAACAAACAGTTTTCTCTCCAAGCTTTCTGCAATCTTTGATTATAGAAACAGTCAGGTATACAGTGCGGGTCTGTAGTGAAAATTCTCAATTGACCAACCCTTAACAATGTTGAGGGTGGTATATATAGGGCAAAACTACCTACAGAGTTCTTTATTACATCTTGACTTAATCAGGTAATAATTAACAGACCTAACTCTACCAGAAATAAATGCATGCAATAACTCGGGCTGCGCTAGGGGCGGCCGTATCAAAAACTGAATAACTTATGTAGTCCTTGGTGCCTTGGTGCAGTGCCTTTTGAAATAAATGTGCATGGTTTTCTCCTTCTTTGCTGTCCTGTGCTTTGAATTCCTTAATGGTGATTTGAGGGTAAGGATGGGCTGATGATGCCTGATTTGAATTTCTGGGGGCTTTATTAATATACAGGTGCTTCGAGCCCCTTAAAAAAAATCTTTGCTGATACTCTTTGGCGTCTTTTCTTCCTTCTGATACTCTTTGACAAAATCTGGACTGTTGTTCTGATGTGCTGTGGGTCTAATCACACATTGATGGCTGTTGTTCGGCCTCTGTATCCTCTGAAATTGTTTTCTGCTCCTTTCGGTATGCTCTGTGAAGAAAATCGATCATTTTTGGGCCTTTCGGGCTTCCTGGGGACTACGTAACGAAAGATTCCCTGAAGATTCCCTGAAGCTTCTCCATTTCAGCCTAAAAAATCCTGATCGCTCATCAAAAACTGCCTCAGAATCGGATTCCGGGGCTCCGAAGTGCGATTTTCGCGCCTTTGCGCCCAAAAAGTGTTGATGACGTCAGCATGATGTGACATTGTACGGCGGGTGACGTGGCAGGTACGGTGGCAGGGATACGTGGCAGTGACGTGGCAGGAGGCCACGCAGGCAGGTGACTCGACATGGTGACTGGGTAGGGGGGGTGACGTAAGCGGCGACTGTGCAGGGGGTGACGTGGGATGTGACGTCACGGGCGGTAAGCGGTTTCGTGGCGCACCGCTTATGGACAACGGTGGTTTCGGGGGAGAGGGCTCCGCCACAGCCCAACGCTTGACGCGTGGCGGGAGGTACAGCGGTAATACCGCCCATCTCCCGGACGCTAAACGTCGAGCAGGTCGGGGATGGGACGGCCCGCCCACCATTGATCTGTGGGGCGGGCGATCCAACGGCTGGCGAGGAGTGTGATATGACGGAGGGATAAGGGGCGACATATGCGCAGGAATATTCCTTTAATTTTTGCGCAGATGGGTTTAAACTTAAGGAATGGGGTTTTATGTGTTTAAAAGGCGTAGGTTGATATATTTACATTCGGACTTAGGGACAAGGGTGGAATATGGGTTTTTTGACAAGAGGGGTTAATATTTTATGTACAGAACGTAGGGAACAGGTGCAAAAATGGGTTTTTTAAGGTTTTTGAGGGGTTTTTGTCTAGGGGAGAGGTTACTAGCTGACCAGATGTCAAACTAGCTCCTTAATGACTCGGATGGGCTAAAGACAGCCCCAGATGGACTGTGATTTCTCGGACTCAGTAGAATTATGGCTATCATGCCCGGGAGGGAGTATTTACATAAGGGAGTTTTATATACATGATTTTAATAGGGGAAGGGAAAAACTGATAGGGAGTTATATAATAAAGTTAGTAGTTAATATGGAGATGAACAAAGGGCGCTAAGGTATGAGACCTTAGGCTTTGTTGGGAAAAGAAGGCTCACAGAAGATGAGTGAGCAATCCTTGGGTGAAGCAGATCCTCACCAAGGCGAATGTCATGGAAATGATGAAACTGAGAGGCTCAAGCAAATCTTGACCTCTTGGGGGATGTTAGTAAGTGACTTGGGGGGAAATGAGAAGAAGGGGAGGTTAGTGAATTCCAGCTTGAGTACCTCCTTTGAAATAAAACTGCCTGATAACTGTGATCTGAAAAGATAAGACATTGCGAGACACAAAATTTATCATCAGTCATCATTCTGCCACCAAACAGCTACCTACCCAGCCTATTGTCCTAACATTTTTTCTTCTTTTCTGAGTAGGGTGCACTTAGACTTGCAGACCCGGAATTACAATTTTTCTTTTGAATGTTTCCTATCTAAATCTGCACTTATTTCTGCCAGGGCCCAGATTAAACAGTTGGGTCCCTTTGGTTCTCTACCTATCTACAAATCCGACCAAGATTAAACTATTTGGACAGATGCATTCTCTATATTCTACAACAGGAAATTGAAACCTAGGGAGACCAAGATTAGACTGTTTGGAACTCCCTTAAATGAAAGCTCTTCAAAACTGGAACAACTCATCAAAATGGGACCTCAGCAGTGGCCTTTGGACTAGCACACTCTCATGGTATCTTCTGGAAATATGGAACACTGCAGCTTTCCAAGTATGACATATTTGACATGTAAAAATGTCAATCATGAAAAATGAAACCCTGTTGCAACAGGAGGCTAACATTGGCTCCACTTGGGGATGGCTTTTCCTTGTGAAAAGTCAAGAACAACAGGTCAGATTGCCTTGTTTCTCAACTGCTTCTGTACTCTAATCTTGTCCTCTTGCTGGCTGCTTTATTTATATACATGGTAGCATACTTGAGGAGCCTCAGGGCCTTCACTTCGGGCATCAACTACATCAAGCTGCTAACAAATAGAAAACTGAAATCCTACCTACCTACCCTAATCAGCACTTGTTTGCTGGTTAGGTAAAATGAAACAACCAGTGCAACCATTTTAGCATTTGTAGAAGAAAACAAACTGCTTGACTGATAGTCGGTGAAATCAGAAACATTGTCAGGTCATGTGCTCTCAGAATCCAGATTGTGACATGTGAAGGTATCTGCTGAATATCTTGGTCTTTATAGAGAAAATTTGTTGAAGACTTTGAGCAAAGAAAATCCTCCATGTACTCTGCTACAGGATCTATGAAAGCAAGATGTGGGAGAGTGTCTTCTACGCTTTCTTTGTCTGATGAAACAGCTGCACCCTCAGTAACTACCTCCGCAGCCAATACATCTTTCTTTCTCTTAAAAGTATGATCAACTTTAATTTGCAAGTCAGAAGGTAATACGATTTCCTTATGAGTAGGAGAAGGGAGGTTTTGGAAGAACTCCGCATGGTTAGGAAAATCATATAACTGGATTTGAGAGTGCAAAAATTCAATCTCTTTCTCATGCTCTTTTACCAATAGGTCCAGAAAGGATATTCTGATTTGAGGCTGCTCTATTGTTTTGACCTTTAACAGCACAGATTTAACAAAATCTTCATCAAGCTCATATTGGGATAACAGCTTCCTGAATTCATCTAAAGCTTGCTCTACTGCAAGATTTTTCACACATTCAGTCATCTTGTCTCACTATTGACTCTCTGACATGGAATTGATTTGCCGAAGGGGTGCTCTAGAACTTTGAAGCTTTAGATCTCTAAAAAAAAAAATTTAGGCATTCCCCTTTCAGGTTCGCTCCTCCAGTGGAGTCTTGTTTGAAAATAAGGTGGAGTCGCCAGGTGAATGATTCAACTCTGAAATGCCTGATCTTTGTCCACCATCAGAGATCAGAACTGAACTTGTAATAATACTCCTGAAGGTCTGGTTCTCTCAGTGGAGCTTTCCAACTTTCTTTGTGAAACTCTGTGAAATTATCTGAGGAAGGTCCCCAGTGGAGTCGCCATTATGTTATCACTCAGGTTGTCCTTAAAGCTCTGGAAAAGGATACGGCCGAGGTAACCACAAACCGCTTTGGATTGCAGGTTCTAGCCAACCTGCAATCAGAGAGGGCTCTCTCTTTTAGATTTAGCTTTGTTTTTAAAAAGGATTTTAGGCTAGGTCTCGGGTTCAGAGGGTTTTTTATTTTGCTATTTGGTGGGAAAATTGATGTTTTCAGACAGAGAGGCAAGGCATAGTCTGGAAGTTTCAAACCATTGGGCGTGGAGTCGAGGAGTGTGACTGTTGGTGCTTTCACTTGGTCACAACAGAGGGAAAATGGAGCAAGACAGCTGCGCATGAAACAATGTTTCAGGTCTAAGTGATGGAAAGAAATGCTAAGCAAAGAGGGGCAGTTAAGAATCTCTCAATCAACTTAGCAGTGGGAAGTAACAGAGCGCTACCTAGGGGCAGTTAAGAATCCCTAGATAATTGGCAAACACAGGTGAATCGGGGTAAACATGAGCCAGAAGGAATTCATATTCATAACCAATTCATTCAGAGGAAAACATAAAGAAACAGCAAAAATTGAGCATAGAGAGTATTTAAACTAATTCTAATCTATTCTTTCTTTCTGTCATTTAGATAGTGATAACAATAAAACAGAGGTAAGATGCACTTATTGTTTCAGGCTGCAGCACAAGGATTCCATCTTCAGTCTCCAAAACATTCATTTACAACAAACAGTTTTCTCTCCAAGCTTTCTGCAATCTTTGATTATAGAAACAGTCAGGTATACAGTGCGGGTCTCTAGTGAAAATTCTCAATTGACCAACCCTTAAAACAATGCTGAGGGTGGTATATATAGGGCAAAACTACCTACAGAGTTCTTTATTACATCTTGACCTAATCAGGTCATAATTAATAGACCTAACTCTACCAGAAATAAATGCATGCAATAACTCGGGCTGCGCTGTGGGCGGCCGTATCAAAAACTGAATAACTTATGTAGTCCTTGGTGCCTTGGTGGAGTGTCTTTTGAAATAAATGTGCATGGGTTTCTCCTTCTTTGCTGTCCTGTGCTTTGAATGCCTTAATGGTGATTTGAGGGTAAGGATGGGCTGATGATGCCTGGTTTGACTTTCTGGAGGCTTTATTAATATACAGGTGCTTCGAGCCCTTAAAAAAAAATCTTTGTTGATACTCTTTGGCGTCTTTTCTTCCTTCTGATACTCTTTGACAAAATCTGGACTGTTGTTCTGATGTGCTGTGGGTCTAATCACGCATTGATGGCCGCTGTTCGGCCTCTGTATCCTCTGAAATTGTTTTCTGCTCCTTTCGGTATGCTCTGTGAAAAAAATGGATCATTTTTGGGCCTTTCGGGCTTCTTGGGGACTACGTAACGAAAGATTCCCTGAAGATTCTCCATTTCGGCCTAAAAAATCCTGATCGCTCATCAAAAACTGCCTCAGAATCAGATTCCGGGGCTCTGAAGTGCGATTTTCGCGCCTTTGCGCCCAAAAAGTGCTGATGACGTCATCATGATGTGACATTGTACGGCGGGTGACGTGGCAGGTACGGTGGCAGGGATACGTGGCAGTGACGTGGTAGGAGGCCACGTAGGCAGGTGACTCGACATGGTGACTGGGCAGGGGGTGACGTAAGCGGCGACTGTGCAGGGGGTGACGTGGGATGTGACGTCACGGGCGGTAAGCGGTTTCATGGCGCACCGCTTATGGACAACGGTGGTTTCGGGGGAGAGGGCTCCGCCACAACCCAACGCTTGACGCGTGGCGGGAGGTACGGCGGTAATACCGCCCATCTCCCGGATGCTAAACGTCGGGCAGGTCGGGGATGGGACGGCCCGCCCACCGTTGATCTGTGGGGCGGGCGATCCAACGGCTGGCGGGGAGTGTGATATGACGGAGGGATAAGGGGCGGCATATGCGCAGGAATATTCCTTTAATTTTTGCGCGGGTGGGTTTAAACTTAAGGAATGGGGTTTTATGTGTTTAAAAGGCGCGGGTTGATATATTTACATTCGGACTTAGGGACAAGGGTGGAATATGGGTTTTTTGACAAGCGGGGTTAATATTTTATGTACAGAACGTAGGGAACAGGTGCAAAAATGGGTTTTTTAAGGTTTTTGAGGGGTTTTTGGGCTAGGGGAGAGGTTACTAGCTGACCAGATGTCAAACTAGCTCCTTAATGACTCGGATGGGCTAAAGACAGCCCCAGATGGACTGTGATTTCCCGGACTCAGTAGAATTATGGCTATAATGCCCGGGAGGGAGTATTTACATAAGGGAGTTTTATATACATGATTTTAATAGGGGAAGGGAAAAACTGATAGGGAGTTATATAATAAAGTTAGTAGTTAATATGGAGATGAACAGAGGGCGCTAAGGTATGAGACCTTAGGCTTTGTTGGGAAAAGAAGGCTCACAGAAGATGAGTGAGCAATCCTTGGGTGAAGCAGATCCTCACCAAGGCGAATGTCATGGAAATGATGAAACTGAGAGGCTCAAGCAAATCTTGACCTCTTGGGGGATGTTAGTAAGTGACTTGGGGGGAAATGAGAAGAAGGAGAGGTTAGTGAATTCCAGCTTGAGTACCTCCTTTGAAATAAAACTGCCTGATAACTGTGATCTGAAAAGATAAGACATTGCGAGACACAAAATTTATCATCAGTCATCATTCTGCCACCAAACAGCTACCTACCCAGCCTATTGTCCTAACATTTTTTCTTCTTTTCTAGTAGGGTGCACTTAGACTTGCAAACCTAGAATTACAATTTTTCTTTTGAATGTTTCCTATCTAAATCTGCACTTATTTCTGCCAGGGCCCAGATTAAACAGTTTGGTCCCTTTGGTTCTCTACCTATCTACAAATCCGACCAAGATTAAACTGTTTGGACAGATGCATTCTCTATATTCTACAACAGGAAATTGAAACCTAGGGAGACCAAGATTATACTGTTTGGAACTCCCTTAAATGAAATCTCTTCAAAACTGGAACAACTCATCAAAATGGGACCTCGGCAGTGGCCTTTGGACTAGCACACTCTCATGGTATCTTCTGGAAATATGGAACACTGCAGCTTGCCAAGTATGACATATTTGGCACGTAAAAATGTCAATCATGAAAAATGAAACCCTGTTGCAACAGGAGGCTAACAAATGCATCATCTTCATTTGCAACCATTCATATGATTACATCAGACACCATTGTTTATGATGATCCTTGGATCATTCCTTCTGAATTTGAGATACACTCATTTGGTAATTCCATGCCTTTGGGTCCATATGAAATTGCCTATGAAGCCGTGCAGTCTTTTTCCGACCTGTGTTCAACCAAAAATGACTTAATGAATGTGGTCTGTGAGGAATCACTTTTCACATCAACCTCGGATTTAACTACGTTTTCTGAACTTGTTCACTCTGACGAGCAAATTCGTGAAATCCTATGTGTAGATGATTTACCATGGGAAGATCTCCATCACAGGTCTTCGTTTTTACCCGAGAATGATTGTTTTGAAAATGATTTCTCATCAATTTTTACGACTGAATATGTCAAGGAACCTCAGAATCCAATGAAACATCCCGATTCAGAGTTAAATTGGAAACATATCTCGAACTATTCCTATTGACATTTCGGTTAAGCCCGGAATTGTTGAGAACATTCATATAGGTGCCTCGTGTACAGATGACGAAATTCAATTATATAAGGCCCTATTTCAAGAATTTCGTGATGTGTTTGCCTGGTCCTATGAGGAAATGCCAGGAATTGATCCCGCGATTGTTGTTCATGAGATCAAGCCTTACCCGGACGCTAAACCAGTCTGGCAACGTTTGCGTCAGATTCACCCACGAAAAGCTGTTGCAACTAAAGCAGAAGTTGAAAAACTATTGAAAGCAGGTTTCATTTATCCGATCCCGTTAACGGATTGGGTATCGAATATTGTTCCGGTTAACAAAAAACAGGGAACAATAAGAATATGTATCGATTATAGGGACATTAATCGAGCCTGTCCAAAGGACAATTACCCAACTCCCTATATCGATCAAATCGTTGATGATTGTGCCGGCAGTGAAATATTTTCCTTTATGGATGGTTTTTCCGAATACAATCAAATCAATATTCTACCTGTCGATCAACCAAAAACGGCTTTCATTTGTCCATGGGGGACATTTGCTTATTGCAAGTTACCTTTTGGGCTTAAGAATGCCGGAGCAACTTTTCAAATGGCGATGTCTTATGCGTTTCATGACATCAAGCACATTGTGCAACCCTATCTCGATGACTTGCCTGCTCATTCATTACATCGAGTTGATCACCTCATCCATTTACGAGCAATCTTTATGAGGTGTAGGCATTATCGTATTCGGTTGAACCCACACAAATGTGTCTTCTGTATAGAAACAGGTCGATTGCTGGGATTTGTAGTTTCGAAAGCCGGCATTCGCGTTGATCCCTCGAAGGTCGAAGCCATCATCAATTTGCCTCCTCCTTCGAGTCTTCGCCAACTCCAAAATTTGCAGGAGAAAGCAAACTTTTTATGACGATTCATTCCTAACTACGCCGAGGTTACAAAGGGTTTTACCCGGTTGTTGAAACAGAACACTCCATTCTATTGGGATAAGATAGCTCAGAAATATTTTGATGCACTCAAACACGCGTTGACCCATGCACCGTTGTTGCATCCTCCCAACTACAACCAGGATTACTTCTTGTATCTCGCCGCCTCCTATTCCACCATTGGAATGGTCTTAGTTCAGGAAGATGAATTTGGAACGGAACATGTGATATATTACCTTAGTCGAACGTTAAATCCAACTGAGCTAAAATACTCACATGTGGAGAAATTGGCATTGGCAGCCATTCAAGCTGTCCAACGTTTTCGTCACTACATTTTACTACGTAAAACTACGGTAATTTCGGATTGCAACCCTATGATCTACATTTTGACCAAGCAATTGCTAGGGTGCAAGTACTCTAAATGGATCGTTATCCTGCAAGAGTTCGACTTGGAGTTTGAGAAATCTAAGTCTAAGAAATCTTTAGTTTTTGCGGAGTTAATGTGTGACTTCCCGCGTGCTGACACGGAAACTGTGGCGGAGGAGCCCATTGCGGAGGAATCCTTGTTTCTAATCAGCACTTTAGATCCGTGGTATGGAGATATCATCGTCTATCTCCAGACCCAATCCTTTCAGCTAGAAATTTCAAGGTCGGAACGTCGGAAAATTCGATTCTAGTCCCAACAATTCAAAATTATTGGAGATACTCTTTATCGCCATGGGGCGGACTCTATTTTTCGACGTTGCTTAACTCACGAAGAAGCTGAAAGCGTTCTAAATGACTGTCACTATGGAGCATGTGGCGGTCATATGTCTGGGTATGCCACAGCCCAAAAGATATTGCGCGCTGGCTACTTCTGGCCGTATTTGTTTAAAGATTGTATTACGGCGGTCCGAAAATGCCACAACTGCCAGATTTTTTATCGTAAGATGTGCGCTCCACCTGCTCCTCTCCACCCTATAATTGTCGTTGATCTTTTTGCTAAATGGGGTATCGATTTTATTACATGTAACCCTCACTCGGCCGGGGGGCATGCGTATATCATCCTTGCGGTAGATTATTTTACTAAGTGGGCCGAGGCGATGTCTACATTTGAGGCAGACGGCAAAACAACTGCAATTTTTGTGTTCAATCATATAATGGCTAGGTTTGGTGTCCCACAAGCGATAATCATTGATCATGGGCGTCATTTTTGAAAAGTTATGATGACCGAACTTACAGGCCAGCTTGGTTTACGTCACGATAGTTCAACCCCTTATTATCCACAAGCGAATGGTCTGGTTGAATCCGTCAACAAAGTTTTAGTTATCATGATCCGACGAATCATTGGGATTCATCGGTCGAATTGGCACAACATGCTATTTTCAACGCTTTGGGCGTACCGAACTTCAGTAAAAACATCAACAGGGTTCACTCCTTTCTAACTAGTTTATGGTTTGGAAGCTGTGTTACCCATTGAATGCGAAATCTCGTCACTGTAAATGGCCATCGAGTTACTTCCAGCCACTTCCGAAAAGCGTTTGTTATACTTAGCTCAATTAGATGAGAATCGACGTGATGTTGCATTGGCGATCGAGACTCACACAAAACGTATGAAAGCTCAATATGATCGAAATGTGACCCCTCGAAATTTTTTGGAAGGAGACCTAGTGTTATTATATGATCAAGCTAATGATAAATTAGGCGCTGGAAAATTCGTTCCTATGTGGCATGGTCCCTATATTGTCAAGCGAAAGCTAGCAAAAGGGGCCTATGAATTGGTAGACTTTGACGGGGACTCTTTAGGTAAACCCAGAAATGGTCTTTACCTGAAGAGGTATTATGCTTAAAAGAATGGGTATGGAGATTTTTTAGTTAGGTTAGTTTTTCTTTCTAGCTGGTGTGTTTTAGTTTAAAAAGTGTGCTTAGCTTAGAGAGTGTTTTTTCGTCATTATTCCTGCTTATCGTGGTTTTACTCTTGATATTGCAGATGTCGATGCCTCTCCAAACATACATTGGATTTTCTAATGGTGCTTGTCGTAATACACTGAACATCTCTTCCGCAGCTTGGGTTATCTATTCGCCCTCTGACGAGTTAGTTTCTATGCATGGGGTAAGCCTTGGTCAAACAACAAACAACATTGCAGAGTATAGTGCAGTGATTGAGTTATTATCTAAATCTATTTCATTTAGGATTCGGAGTTTGATAGTGAGGTTAGATTCTGAACTCGTTGTATTACAGCTTAATAGAGTGTATGCCATTAAAAATCCAGTGTTATTGAGATTATTTTTGAGAGTGCGTCTCTTGGAACGTGAATTTGATTACATTGAATATCAGCATATTCCAAGGTCTTTAAATACATTATCAGATGCAATTGCTTCTTGAATGTTAAATAGACATTTGCAATAATCATACATGTAAATTTAAAACCATTCCATAACATGATTTACAAGATAAGCCGGTAATAGTGATATATATATAGGAGTGTGTCAAAAAATACATCATCTTCGATCATAGGTTGAAAAACACCTTATGATCGGCAAAAATGATTAGTACAAAAAACAAAAATGTCACATGTGCCCACAATAGGCGATCATCCTATCACTGGTGATGATCTCTATAAGAAACCACTGCCCGAGCCACCTTGCAAAGGAACCTCCTAAAAGATCCCGGGACTCCAATCACATAGCGCTGAAGTCGACGAGGAATGTCATCTATAGTGGTCTCGGGAATATCTCCTGTCAAACGCTCGAGATGACCCTCCAACTCGGCCAAAACCTCTGCTGATTCGTCCTGTGGGGCAGGCATGGGTGCAACTGGTTGCTTCCTATGGAAAGGCCGGAGAGCGGCTGATCGCTGTGGACCCACATCTGCATTTGAAACTTTTGCTATCAGTTTTGAGACGATGGAAAATAAAAAAATTAAAATAGGAAAAATGTTGAAAAGGATTTTACCTGAGTCATCCCACTGTTCTCCTGGTGGAAGAGCCATGTCTGGGTCACCACGAAAATCTATCCCAGCGTAAGGGAAGTCCTGAATGGAAAAGACCTGGTTTTCCAGCCATTGGAAATACTCAGGTTTGAATCGAACAACCTCTGTCCTCTCGTCTGGGTGACGGGCCATGACTGCGACCCATCGCATTAGTTTGGGCTCTCGAGGAAGCCCAACTCCAACAGTAAGGTGCTGCGGGATCAGCATAGGAACCCTCTCCAGGCCAAAACTCACGACCAAAGCCCCATAACCAAAGGTCTTTAGTCGTCTGCTCTTGGCCCTAGTCAGTTGGCCCTTCACATTGGCAAGCACAGCATCGCACCAGTTGAAGATGGTGCCTCGAAAGCAATCAACTGCCATACGCATCTAGGATCCGGTGGCAATATGTAATGCGGCAGCTCCGCAAAGTCTGGTGACAGTAAACGCAATCACCATGAGTTCAAGAAGGGATATGGTCTTTATGTCTATCCCTTTGTCTCTAGCCTGGCTGTTGCAGTACTCTAGCCGGAGGCTATCGACAGACTGGCCACCTGGCCTAGTCCCGTGCAGAGTCAAGTCTTCGCCTCTCTTAGGAAAACCAGTCAAAAAATAAATGTCCGCTGGCTCGATTTCAAGCTGGTAGCCGCCAATGAAGAAGCACTAGTCCTGTATGCTCCATCTGTCAACCAGCCATTGTAAGAAATCCACCTGAGCCCTCATGCCAGGAATGGCCCAGAATTTGTACAGTCCGCACGCCCTCAAAGCATCAAGTGAAGGCTGATGATTCCATGCGGCAGCATCCACGTCTTCATGCTCTCGTTCATGCCAATCTAGCATGATGTACTCTCTGCATCAAGTATAATGATAAATTAAATTGCTAGAAAACATTTTGTATGGTCCATTTTTGAGAATTTTTGGGTTCAAAACCCTTGCGGCGAGGTACGCACCCTCCGGGTTAGACACAGTGCGTGGGACCGCACTTTGTCTACACGGAAGGTGCGGACCCCGAGCTTTTTCCCAATGGAGAAAAAGTCGGGGTCCGCGGGTCCGCAATGGTAAACCTGCGGACCCCCACGCGCGGGTTTTGCGCCTAAAAACCCTCCCAAAAATGAAATGAAGGACTAAAACAAAAAATTAAATGGTTAAAAATGAAGAGTGGGATGATGTGGATTACCTGGAGAAGACAGCGTTCGATTCCGACGGTTGGATTTTCCGCAATCTTCACGGGAAGTTTTCTAAGCAAAAGCACTATTTTCTCACCCAAACTCAAACGGTAAAAATGAATTGACAAAGGCCCTTTTTATAAGTTTTTTGAGTAAATGAATTGCAAATTTGTTTATGTTTCACTTTGAAAAGGTATTTTTGCAACATTTTTATCCATTTCAAACAGGTATGAGTAATGTTTGTGTTTTTGTGCAGAATAAAGGATTATTCAGGTGAAATCTATCATTTTCGACGGAAAAAAATGTAGAGTCATCTTTAAGCTCTTTTCTGACTCCTAAAACATGAAAAGATTGCCGAGTGTTTCTTTTAAACTCGTTAAAACGGAATTAAAAGACGGTCCACTTACAGCTCTTTTCCGACCGTAAAAACATGAAAAGATTGCCGGATTTTTGTCGTTTCGAATTCGATATTGGTTATAAAACGACGTGTCATTGATCACTTTTTTACTTTTTTCGGGTCAAGGGCACTAATAACGAAAAGTACTCCTTGGTCGTAAAAGATGAAGCGGTTCTCTCAAGTATTATTTTATACTTTTTCGGGCTTGGGAGACACAAATTTACGAAAAAGGTCAACCTTGGAGTCTTCTTAAGTTTTTTCAGACTCTCTAAAATTGAAAAACACCGAGTTTCTCCTATACTGGACTCGTTAAAATTTCACAGTAAAGGACCTGTTCAATTACAAACAGGAACGAACCACTCCTTCTTAGGGTTCGAATTTAAACTAAGTTGGACTCATCCGAAGGATGAACTTATAATCAAGCAAATGTTATCCTCCTCAAGCTTGTCAAAAATAAAGAGGTACTTGCTAGAAATGGTGGGGGAAAAGAGAGAAAAATGAGTCAGTTTGTCATACTTTGTAACCACTCTTGAACACGACACTTTTATTCACCTGGGTTGGGAAATCCTTTGCCTAACAGTTAATCAAACCACATTGAAAGTCTTCAGCCGGTTTCTGGGTATTAACTTTGGGTCAATTGTCACCAAGCCATCTGTCGTGTCGTTATGTGTTTAAGAGGTCACTACCAATAAGCCATTCATCTGCAAAATATCTGTCATCCATCTTGACCATCACTGAGTCAGTCCTTGCAACTAAATTTCTTCAACTTGATCTATGATTTTTTGTTGTGGGCTTGCCTATGACGAATCGCTTTCTATCGACATCAGCTTATTATCTAGAAAGATGATCTAGGAATCGTCAGTACCTTGAGATCTGCATGCCTCAATGGCAGGTTTCTCGCCTTTGACGACAGTTTACATCATTGACTTTCGATCAAAGGATTCCGTGATATGTTCGACATCAGCACATCTATTCACATCTCATGGATTGTACTGGGTACTTTGAGAGCCATTAACATCACTGGTGGTTTCTCTCACACTTGTTAACAGTTTACATCATTGACTGGTGATCGAATGGTTTCTACCATGTTCGACATCAACACATTTATTCGCATGGATAGAATCGTACTATTTCGGGAAGTAGAAATGAAGACCCTGGATCTAGTTTCCACCATCCAGGCTGCGAGGAATTTTGTATTCATTAGGTTGTGGACTATTCATAAACAGATGGCTGCGTCCATATTGTGTTCACATGAGTCTATACTTGTGATGTTTTACAAGATCATTCCTATATCAAAGCAGTAGATAGTTTTCTAGTTAGTTTTGATCTGAGTATGGGAATGCCTACCTCAGCGATGATATGATCTCATATATATATCTTGCAGTGAATGTTTTTACAGGTTCCGACCGGGCTCTCCACAAGATGATCCTCGAAATGATAAAGTAATTCGCACTTACTATATGATAAATGAAATCCTCATCTACTACATACTTCGCACTTTAGGGGGCAATCTGTTACATAAAAATATCGTCACCATGATTATTTGCAGTCAGTATGGGTCGATCATCACTTGTACTGTCCTCCTAAGCAAGTCTAAGACCTCATCTCTTCAAATCAAGCTTTGGAAATGGGAGAAAGACATTAAAAATCAATGTAACTCTGGTTCCGCACTTTCTCTCATGGTCACCTGCGGTCCCGCACCTTTTGTGTACAAAAGCTGCGTACCTACCCGCTCTATCCCTAACGGTGTAGGTGCGGACCCCTGTGAAAGTCAAAAGGCGCAAGTTTTATCTTAAAATACTCACTTTGGGTTAATTCTAGAGTTTTCTAGAAGGAATTTTGACGTAGATTGTTCGCTCTGAGGTGGTTCATGCATCCCAAAAGAGAAGGAGCTAATCCCTTGACTAAAGGAGCTATCCCTTTGAAGGAGGGCTTTATCCCTTTGAAGGAGGACCTAGTAACTTCCCTCCATTGCACTATAAATACAGGCATTGGAGTGAGGACTAGAGAGGTTAGAAGCTGAACATTTTGAGGGTAAATGCTGGTGAAATTAAGAGTCCCTAGTTGAGCTTAAGAGGAGAGATCACATACCTTTCTGGCTTCATTGGGGAGTGAGTGAAACTTGTCAAAGTAGAGGAGACTTCTTGCTGGACCCTGGGAGGAGCTTGTACAGCGTCAAGGCAAAGGTTGTAAAGTTCTTCTTCTTTTGAATTAATACAATCAAACTCATTTTTCTCAACAAGTATCTTATGTTATTTGTTTCATGAACTCCTTAACTTTCATGTTAAATATATTTTATGCAATTGGCTTTTCAGGTGCTATTTAATTTGTTTGCCTTGTTTGTGTTTGCAGATTCGCGAAAAGGAGCTCATTTGGATCAAAGGAGCGAGGGCATCCACAAGCTTGCGTTGGACCAAAGGTAGGCCCTAAAAACACTTGTTTGCTATTGTTTATCAAAACATATTTAGAGAAAGATAGTGTCTGGTTGGTTTGCTTGTCATTAGGTCTTCTTTAGATTCTAGGAAGGTCTATCTTATCCGCAAGATCGACTCATTCCATGTGACAGAACATGCATCTAATTATGAAGCCTTCAACTCAGCCACCAACGACTGCTTGGTCCGACACTCACCTGTGTTGTGAGTGGGGCTCTTATGGAACTCACACCACTTTCCTGTGTATTTCTTTGACTTTGTGGTGTTTCTCTTTTATTGCAGCTTCAACGGGTTGTCTTGGGTCACCCCACATTGGCTTTGTCATTTGGTCTTCGGATTCGCAGATCCAAAGTCTCGCTTCTTCTATTTGAACTTTTGCTCGATTTTGACAGCGTATCGATACGCTGTGCTGAGCGAGGAAATGTTCAGGAACTCCATCACTTCCTAGATGTATCTGTGTAGGCAACCACGGTATTTGAGAACCAGATGCAGCTCAGAATATTTGATACCCAACTGTGTGTGAAGGGTATGAAAAATGTTTGTGAAGTCTGGCACATCTTGGTCCCTTCCCTGCCGTAGCGTGGTCCACTTTATGTATTTGTCCTCATAGCTTTTGACAGGGTAGTACTGCTCCTTCATAGCATCCTGAAATGAAATCCAAGTGGGTGCAACTGAAAACAGTGAGGTTGTACTTTCATATTGTTTCTCACAGTAGGTTTCCCACCAGTCTTTGACGTGGGGGGCTGCTTTGAGAAGAGCAACAACAATCTTTTCCCGACTCGAAAAATCATGAATAGAAGAATACTCATCTTGCAGATTTAACCATTTATCTACGGAATTTGCATCTATTTGACCCTCAAAGATGGGGATTTCAAAATTAACTTGTACCTTAAATAGTGTGGCATTTCCAGAGTAGCTGTTGGAATCCGATGCGTCGCCTCTGGGTATACGCTGAAGGATTTGGGTAAAGTTGTCCATCATCGCATTCCTTTGTCACTCGAGGGCTTCTTCGAGCAAGATTTTGATAGGATCTCCTTCCCCTCTTCTTTATTTTCATCCGCCATGGGATGTCGTCAGGATTTGTGAGGCTGGTCTTGCAAAGGTTCGACCAATTCAAGCCCTAACTCCTTATATCCCAACCTCGTTGGGGACATGCAAAGAAAAACAGAGAAAAAGGCAGACCGCTCTGATACCACTGATCTGGATTTAAACAGGAACGCAACATATTACAGAGATAACCATAAATACAGATATGCAGTGGAAATAATACTTCATTTCATTAATGTAAAATACTGAAATATGCTTACAAACAGAAATGGAAATAAACTAGCTAAGGCGATGGTAGCTTATCTCTGAGAAGAGATGTGGCGGCTACATGCCTCTGAACTTTGTGTTATAGTGAGGATCGAAGGCCTATTTATTGTTGAGAAACAATGGAAAACCCTTAACATCCCAAAACCTAACCCTAGAAGATGAAACGCCAAATTGTGGCCCCCGTCTTGGGTAAGTTGGTACATCAACTTCCCAGGGTCGTAACTTTGGCACCCGATCTTCGTTTGACGCGTACAATAGCTTGTTTGAAACATATATTCGAGAACTATAACTTTGGGAAGAGAAACATCAATCCATGGGCCCATGTTGCTCCCAGATTTCCCAAAAAATGTCGTTTAGGGCATAAAAACGGCTCCGGAAGTTCAGGACCCGAAAAACTGCTAAAAATAGTAAATTGTGCTACAATTACAGAAACTGGAAAACTGAAAGAGACAGTTGTGGGGGTCCAAGTGGGATAGGTGGGGGGTCACCAACATCCACATGGATCATACCTCCCCCCTTAGGAAGCAATGGTCCCCGTTGCATTGAGTTCCTCCATCTGCTGAACTTGGTCCCTGGTGAGCTATTCTGCAATCTCGGATGTGTCTAGTAATGGTGGGAAACATGGTCGAGGGCGGTACACATTGAACACTTGGTGCAGGTGAAGGAATGGAGGAATGTTGTTCTCCAAAGAATTATTTCCCACAACCTTGGTAATGGTGTAAGGACCATGTCGGCGTGGTCAGAGCTTCTGATGGGCTCTTGTAAGGCGTTATTTCTGCATATGTAACCAAAATTTGTTGCCCACCTGAAACTTGTGTGGTGGCCTTGTGGGTGAGGAGAAGATGTTCATGTGTTCTTTCATGACCGTATCCCTCTGCTGCTGCTGCTGCATGGAGGAACCCTTCGCGAGGGTCATGGATGTGGTGACGATCTTCCCCTCACTTTGGGAGTGAACCAGACATAAAATGAATTTCCTAGTCTGGGAGATGAGCTCGTTGCCTTTCTTAGCTGTGATCAAAGAGGTGGTGGTAGGTGGGACTACCTCCGGTATCATGTATAATGAATTGCACAAAGAAATAATGATAGCGCGAGGCCTTGACTCATACACAGCATGTCGCCTCCACAAGTATGTCTGGCCTAATAATACGTCACAAACATCCAGAGGTGTAACATCACACAATACCTCGTCTATGAATGGTTTGATGCTGTAGGGAAGGCGACACTACTGGAAAACTTGAAGATCTCATCCTTGGTGAAGCCATCCAATACTGTACGACTATGGGTGTGGTGTAGTCGGTAGGCCCAACCACTTCATGACCTCTGCTGAAATGAGGTTCTTTTGGCTGCCACTGTCGAGAATGAATTGCATCGGCGAACCCTTCACCGACATCTTTGAGTGGAAAAGACGCTCCCCATCCTTTGGATCTTCGGGCTCATTCTTCTGGATCTTGGCGGTGGCAACAATGACGCTGGGCTCTGCATCAATGATTTGCTTCCCTTTGTCGGGTTCTAACTCACGGTCGGAATATGCATCTGATTCTGAAGCCTTCAACTCAGCCACTAGTGACTGCTTGGTCTAACACTCACTTGTGTTGTGAGTGGGGCTCTTATGGAACTCACACCACTTTCCTGTGTCTTTCTTCGACTTCGTGGTGTTTCTCTTTTCTTGCGGCTTCGACGGGTTGTCTTGGGTCACCCCGCCTTGGCTTTGTCCTTTGGTCTTCGAATTCGCGGATCCAAAGTCTCACTTCTTCTGTTTGAACTTTTGCTCAATTTTGACAACGTATCGATACATCGTGCTGAGCGAGGAGATGTTCAGGAACTCCATCTCTTCCTAGATGTATCTATGTAGGTAGCCGCGGTATTTGAGTACCATATGCAACTCAGAATCTTTGATACCCAACTGTGTGCGAAGGGTATGAAAAATGTTTGTGAAGTCTAGCACATCTTGGTCCCTTCCCTGCCGCAGCGTGGTCCACTTTATGTATTTGTCCTCATAGCTTTTGATAGGGTAGTACTGCTCCTTGATGGCATCCCGAAATGAATTCCAAGTGGATGCGGCTAAAAATAATGAGCCTGTACTTTCATATTGTTGCTCGCAGTAGGTTTCCCACTAGTCTTTGACATGGGGAGCTGCTTTGAGAAGAGCAACAACAATATTTTCTCGACTCCAAAAATCATGAACAGAAAAATACTCATCTAGCAGATTTAACCATTTATCTATGGCATATGCGTCTTTTTGACCCTCGAAGATGGGGATTTCAAAATTAACTTGTACCTTAAATGGTGGTGTTTCCAGAGTAGTTGTTGGAAGTCGATGTGTTGCCTTTGGGTAGCTATTGAAGGATCTGGGCAAAGTTATCCATCATCACATTCCTTTGTCACTCGAGGGCTTCTTCGAGCAAGATTTTGATAGGATCTCCTGCCCCCTCGTCTTTCTTTTAATCTACCATGGAAGGTCGTCGAGATTTGTGAGGCTTGTCTTGCAAAGGTTTGACCAGTTCAAGCCCTAAATCCTTATATCCCAACCTCGTTGGGGACATGCAAAGAAAAATAGAGAAAAAAAAAAGCAAACCGCTCCAATACCACTGACCTGGATTTAAACTTGAACGCAACAGATTACAGAGATAACCATAAATACAGATATGCAGTGGAAATAATACTTCATTTCATTAATTTAAAATACTGAAATATGCTTACAAACAGAAATGGAAATAAACCAGCTAGGGCGATGGTAGCTTATCTCTGAGAAGAGATGTGGCGGCTACATGCCTCTGAACTCTGTGTTACAATGAGGCTCGAAGGCCTATATATTGTTGAGAAACAATGGAAAACCCTTAACATCCCAAAACCTAATCCTAGATGGTGAAACGCAAAATTGTGGGCCCCGTTTTGGGTAAGTTGGTACATCAACTTCTCGGGATCATAACTTTGGCACCCAATCTTTGTTTGACGTGTACAATAGCTCGTTAGAAAGATCTTTCCGAGAACTATAAATTTTGGAAGAGCAACATCACTCCATGGGCCCATGTTGCTCCCAGATTTCCCAAAAAATATCGTTTAGGGCCTCAAAACGGCTCTAGAAGTTCAGGACTCGAAAAACCACTAAAAATAGTAAATTGTGCTATAATTACAGAAACTGAAAAACTGAAAGAGACAGTTGTGGGGGTCCAAGTGGGATAGGTGGGTGGCCACCAACATCCACCTAGATCAAGTGCGAGGCTATGCTTTCTTTGTTAAAAGAACAACTGACTAAGGTAAAAAGCGGTAAGACGAAGAATTTCTGCTATGGTTCGATCTTAATTACTTTTGCTTTAGAAAGAATCCCATTGATGCAACCACAACATGTTTCACTGGGCGTGGCTGGTCCTAGAGATCCACATATGCAGAGGTGGGTTGAATTGATGGCTCGACATGCGGTTCAATCAATAATCATTTTTTCACTGCATTTTTCAGCTGGCTTGAACGACAACATCTTGTTATCGAGAAGCATCCATACTCAGGGATGGATTTCCGTGGAGATCCTGATTTGATTATACTAGTTGGAGCACAATGGGGTGGTATGGGTAAGTTGTTTGACCAAAGTGTTTTTTATTTTTTCAAGTTTCTACATGTTTTTTGTGTTTTTTTTTTAAATGTTTCCAAGACTAAACTAAAATTACTCTTATGCATGAAGATGTGGGTACTGTTCGACCTGCAGGACACCAACAGGTTGCAGGTGGGCTAGCGCAAAAGAAACATCGGGAGAGCAGTTCTCCAAGACTTGGATCTGGCCGAAACCTTAGCAGAGTTGCAGGATCACACAGAGGGATTAACCCTTGGTATTCCGGATATTTGGATCGAGGAGTTACCTATGAGGCTACAGCGCCACACTATTGGTGTTCCTAACCATTGGGCTAGGCTTTTGCACATGATGGCACAGGCTGTGACCTGTTACCATGAGCACCACTAGATCTACTTAGGATTTTTTGCATGCATTTTTGAGTTTTTGGGTCAGATGACCAAATGTGTCTTGGGCACAAATTTTGTAAAAACTTTCAAAACACCTATCTATTTTACTTTCAGAGTTTTCTGTGGTTATATGCAACCCCATTCAACTGATGATGTGAATTGAAACTACTACTTTTACATGTGTCGTAAATGTCTATTTAACACATAATTCACTAGAGAATCAGTTAATGTGTTAAGATTTATGGAAATATGTTGATACTGAATGTGTTCAAAATGTCTTTCCAAAATATGGACTCTAAGGAACATACGAAAAACTACGAAAAATTGTTGGATTTCGGATAGTGTAAATGTTTGTTAGTTGTAGTACAACGAGTTGCGAGTCCAACCTAACGATGATTTGGCGAATGCCAAGTGAAATGGCATCAGAGAGTAGTTCAATCACCATGCTATACTCAGCAATATTGTAATGGCATCAGAGAGTAGTTCAATCAACATGTTATACTCAACAATATTGTTTGTCGATAGACTGATACAAACCCCTTGGAAACTCACTAACTCGCCACTTTGAGTGAAAATAGCCCATGTTGTAGAAGAAAAATTCTGTGTACTACGACTAGCACTATCGGCGTAACCAAAAAAAGGTTCTGAAGACTCTAACATCTGCAACAAATGCAAATCAGATTACTAACCAGATAAAAATCTCTAAAAGATACACACACACACATGCAATGAAATCATATATACAATGAGTTTTACTACACTTAATCAAGCATAGTAACATTTGAAGTACAACCCATTTCAGGGCTGCAACAATGGAATCCCATCATAATCTACCAACTTGTAGGCTCCTTTTTCCAAAACACGCTTGAAAACATAAGGACCCATCCACATTGGTTCGAATTTCCATGCTCCAAGTTTATCAGCTTCCTGATCGTAAATCAAGACTAGGTCTCCTCCTGAGAAGATACGAGGCTTGACATTTCTATCATATTGTTGGGTCCCTATAATACTAGTGATTACCCCATTACTATTGTAGTTATACCCCTTACTTATATTGTTGTGCCCCTATTACCCCCATATTGTTATTTCTGTGCCCCATAGAATCCCTCTATTGTTATTTTTGTGGCTTTATATTATTATTGTTAGGTCGGCTGGATTATATTGTGACTCCTTAGACTCCTATATATAGAAAGGAGGTTTTGTCATTTGTATCATCAAAGAATTGTTCATTTATGTAATGTAAAGGAGGTTTCCCCCTCGAAGAGGCTGAATTCTAAGGCGTTGATCTATCTTTTCTATCTTTTCTTGAGCTGGTTTCATAACATTTGGTATCAGAGCTTTGGATTCTAGGGTTTCGCTGCTCCAAACAGGTCATCGTGGCATTTTCACTATAACTTTTTTTCTGTGACGTTTCAGAAGTCGCAAAAAAACCCATTTGAGAAGAAATCGCGCTGAACCTTGGGTCCGAATTTCAGAGCTTTTCGCGCGATATTTGCGGAGATATGATCTGAGGAAGTTGGTCTTTTTGCAGACTCCTGAATTACATTCAAAACAGGTGACCTGGGGAAAATCGTCATAACTTTCTCTCTGGGGATCAGATTGAAATTTCGTAAGAAGGTATAGAAAGAGGACAGACTGTAGTTTCTTGTGTGCGTGTTTTAGATTCAAAGGTTGAAACAGTGACTCGTGGCACGTCATACAAGTTCACTCTACTGAACTAGTCTAAAAGCAAGTCACTGTGGGAGATTTCACATAACTCTTCCTTGGAGAATCCAATTTGGGTCAGACTTGTGGCATTGGAAAGAGGACACAGAAGGCTACTACAGGTTGGAATTTCAGAACTGGATGATCCGAAATTACAGAGATACATCAGATTCAATATCAGGCTTCTATAAAGTGAAAAAAGGTGTGTAGTTTTTTTTAAATTTTTGTGTAAGCTTGGTTTAACAAAATTCAAAGGGCATAGTAAAGAATTATTATCGGTAACTGATGCCCCGAGGAAAGAAAATGCAAACACCTAGTAAGGAACCTGAAAGCTCTAGCATGACTCATGAAGAAGAGGAAGAAATGCTACATGATATATCAAAATTACAAGAACAAGTGCAACAAATGTCACGCTCACAAAAGCTAACAGAAGCTAAGATAAGTGGCGTGGAAGCTAAGATAAAGGGCATGGAAGCTAAGATGGATGATTCGAAGACAAATTTGAAGAGAGACATGGCAGATTTGAAGACAGATTTGAAGACAAATTTGACAAATTTTCTACAAGAAATACTTACTAATGGTGAAAAGGTTGTAAAGGAAACTCATGATGTGAACAAAAGAAATGTTAATCATGATTCCATAGACGCTAATGTTGGATCGAAGGCCCACCATATTCCAAAAATCGATATGAGGAAGTTTGATGGCAAGGATCCCGCCACATGGATATTACAGATGGAGCAATTCTTCGATCTCAATAATGTGCAAAACACACAAAAGGTACGTATGGCAACTGTATATTTGGAACCAAATCAGTTTGTATGGTATCAATGGCTTTTCTCTCGTAAAAAATTTATCACTTGGGCAATTTTTACGGAAGAATTGATAGCACATTATGAAGATACAAAAAGCAACACTTTTTTTAGCCAATTGATAAGTCTCAAACAAAAGGGTTCAATAATGGAGCACATTGAGGAGTTCCAAAAATTGAACATAAGGGTAAAAGATATTCCAGAGGAGCATAGGATTGATGTGTTCATAGGGTCTTTAAAGGATAATATCCAACATGATGTTCGCCTTTGGGAACCTGATTCATTAGAGAAGGCATTCAGGTTAGCAAGAAAAATGGAAAGCAAAATTATGGCAACTAGGAAGCATACCATTCACAACTATAAAGACGGAAGTGTTGTTGCCCATAGTCTTCCACAACCTACAAGGTTGACACCACAAAAATTGGAAGAAAAAAGAGCAAAAGGGCTTTGTTACAATTGTGATAGCAAATACACAAAAGGTCATAAGTGTGCTGAGAAGAAATTATTCTACATAGATTGTGAAGAGGAAGAAGAAAAGGAGCAAGAAAGGTCAAAAGAAGAGGATATACTCCAGGAACAAAGCCTAGATGAAGAAAAAATAAATCCGACCATATCTTGTAATGCATTGGCGGGAATTACCACTCCTCAAACCATCAAGATAGAAGGACAAATCAAGAAGAAAAAGGTAATAGTGTTGATTGATTCAGGAAGCACCCACAATTTTATTCATTGTAGGGTAGCAAAAGAATTGAATTGCTTCCTATATCCAGCACCAGAGTGTCAAGTGATGATTGCAAATGGAGGAACAATAAATTGCTCTGGAAAGTGCCATAATATCAAGCTATCCATGGGAGAATATGTATTGACTAGCCCAATGCTTTCCATTCCAATGGGAGGTGCTGATGTTGTACTAGGAGTCCAATGGCTACAATCCTTGGGTACAATAGCTTTTAATTTTCAAGAACTTTTCATGAAATTTTCTGTGGAAGGAAAGGAAGTTGAATTAAGGGGTATTGCAGGGAAACCAGGAAAGATAATCAGCTCTAATGGCATGACAAAGCTTCTAAAAAAGGAGCAAAGAGGTGTAATTGCACAATTATGTTCGCTAGATGTTTCCACATTGGAATCATCTATTTCTCCAGATCTCCAAAAAGTCCTGGACAATCATTCCAAGGTATTTGAGACTCCCAAAGGTCTCCCACCTATGCGTGATCATGATCATGCTATTCATCTGATTCCAGGAAGTGTTCCTCCAAACATCAGGCCGTACAGATATCCCTATGTCCAAAAAAGTGAAATTGAACGTATGGTTGCAGAAATGCTAGAGGCTGGTATAATTCAACCGAGTCAAAGTTCTTTCTCAGCTCCAGTAGTATTGGTGCACAAGAAGGATGGATCATGGCGCATGTGTCCAGATTATAGGGAGCTCAACAAGCTCACTATTAAAGATAAGTTCCCCATTCCTGTCATTGATGAATTACTGGATGAATTGCATGGATCAATTTACTTCACCAAGTTGGATCTTCGTTCGAGATATCATCAAATCAGAATGAAGATTGAAGACATTCCGAAAACAGCATTTAGAACTCATGAGGGTCATTATGAATTTTTGGTCATGCCTTTTGGCCTTACCAATGCACCTTCAACATTTCAAGGTTTGATGAATTCAATTTTCAAACCATTCCTTAGAAAATTTGTGTTAGTATTTTTTGATGATATACTAATCTACAGCAAGTCTTGGAAGGATCATGTTGAACATGTTGACAAGGTGCTACAACTATTGGAGGAGAAACAATTATATGCAAAAAGATCCAAATGTTTCTTTGGAGTCCAGGAGGTGGAATATTTGGGTCATATTGTATCTCATGAAGGAGTTAAGGTAGACCCTAGCAAAATTAAAGCCATTAAGGAATGGAAAATCCCCACATCCATAAAGCATCTGCGAGGATTTCTTGGGTTGACAGGGTATTATCGCAAGTTTGTTAAGAATTATGGGAGAATAGCAGCACCTCTAACAACATTATTGAAGAAAGATTCATTTTCATGGACTCCGGAAGCAACAAAGGCCTTTGAACATCTTAAAGAGGCAATGTGCCAAGCACCGGTCTTAGCTACACCGGACTTCACAAAAACCTTTATTGTGGAATGTGATGCTTCAGGAAATGGAATTGGTGCTGTTCTAATGCAAGATGAAAGACCCATTGCTTTTGAAAGTCGTCCAATCAAGGGAAAGTTTTTAAGAAAAGCTATTTATGAGAAGGAAATGTTGGCAATACTCCATGCACTTAAGAAATGGCGACCCTACCTAATGGGAAGACACTTCAAGGTAAAAACGGATCATGATAGCCTTAAATACTTTTTAGAACAAAGATTATCCTCTGAAGAGCAACAAAAGTGGGTCACAAAGATGTTGGGTTATGACTTTGAAATCATCTACAAAAAGGGAAGCAAAATGTGGTGGCAGATGCACTCTCAAGAAAGGATGAGGATGTGGAAGCATTGTTGTGTGCCATTTCTATTATCCAACCAGATTGGATAAACGAAGCAAGGGAGGAATGGAAGAATGACGAAGAAGTGTGGGCACTTATTCGAAAGCTACAACAAGATTCCAGTACTTCTGATACATTTAGCTGGCAAAATGATTCGTTATGGTACAAAGATCGCTTATACCTCTGTAAGAATTCCCAGCTAAAACAAAAGATTCTTATGGAATTGCACACTTCTCCCTTAGGAGGGCACTCAGGATTTTTAAAAACTTACCACAGGGTTAAGAAGGAATTTTTTTGGGATGGCCTTAAATCAGATATTCAAAAGTTTGTGGCGGAATGTTTGGTTTGCCAACAAAATAAAGTTGAAACAATTAAGACACCGGGTCTATTACAACCTTTATCCATTCCAAGCCAACGTTGGGAGGAGGTTTCAATGGATTTTATCACAGGTTTACCCAAGTCTGAGGGAAAGAGTGTCATCATGGTGGTAGTTGACAGACTTACCAAGTATGCACACTTTTGTGCATTATCACATCCATTTAAAGCCAGTACAGTTTCTACTGCATTTATGGAAACAGTTCAAAAGCTACATGGAAACCCAAAGATTATTGTAAGTGACAGAGATCCCATTTTCACTGGAAATTTTTGGACAAAATTATTTTCTTGTCTTGGTACTCAGTTAGCTCATAGCTCATCTTATCATCCTCAATCTGATGGGCAAACTGAGATAGTAAACAAATGTTTGGAAGGATATCTTCGTTGCTTTGTATCTGATAAACAGACACAATGGGTCAAATGGTTGCCTCTGGCTGAATGGTGGTATAACACTTCCTTCCATACAGCAACAAAAATGACCCCATTTATGGCACTTTATGGGTATCAACCACCATCCATCACATCATATTTAAGAGAAAATTCTAAGGTTCAGGCAGTGGAACATCACATCGAACATCAACAACAAGTCCTCCAACTCTTAAAGGATAACCTCGTGTTGGCACAAAATAGAATGAAACAACAGGCAGATCAACATCGCAGTGAAAGAAGTTTTGATGTAGGTGATTGGGTATTCCTACGGCTACAACCATATAAGCAAATGTCCCTAAAGCAAGCTAAGAAGGATAATAAATTATCACCAAAGTATTATGGTCCGTACAAGGTGTTGCAAAAGATTGGTACTATGGCATACAAATTGGAGCTTCCTGCAGCTTCTCGATTGCACCCAGTTTTCCATGTTTCATGTTTAAAGAAGGTTATAGGCGACAAGCTCCCAGTTCAAACAATATTGCCAGAACTTGATGAGGAAGGAAAAATTATATTGGAACCGGAAGCAGTCACAGAAACAAGAACTCGACAGCTACGAAATCGATCAATTTCAGAGTATCTTATCAAGTGGAAGAACTTATCCGCTGAAGATTCCACATGGGAGGATGAGAATTTTATGCAGAAGTATCCAGAACTACTCAAGCGTTGAGGACAACACTTTTTTGAAGGAGAGGGGCATGTTGGGTCCCTATAATACTAGTGATTACCCCATTACTATTGTAGTTATACCCCTTATTTATATTGTTGTGCCCCTATTACCCCCATATTGTTATTTCTGTGCCCCATAGAATCCCTCTATTGTTATTTTTGTGGCTTTATATTATTATTGTTAGGTCGGCTGGATTATATTGTGACTCCTTAGACTCCTATATATAGAAAGGAGGTTTTGTCATTTGTATCATCAAAGAATTGTTCATTTATGTAATGTAAAGGAGGTTGCCCCCTCGAAGAGGCTGAATTCTAAGGCGTTGATCTATCTTTTCTATCTTTTCTTGAGCTGGTTTCATAACACATATTGTGCCTTAATATGTTTCTTATGTGCTTCATTAGCAAATGCAGCATCATGACGGGTTTCATCCAGATGGATTAATTCCAAGAAATGTGCTTCTTCTTCAGAAGTGTCGGTTAATAGGTCAATCGCAAGTTTGAGCGATGAAATTTCACATTGTATCAGTAATATTGCTTCCAAACCATACACCAATTGAAAGGGTGTGAACCCAGTTGCATTTCTCAAGGAGGTTCGATGTGCCCACAAGGCAGAGTACGGGATTAAATGCCAGTTTCTCTTATGAACTCCTATCATTCTTTGCAACATCCGCTTCAGGACATTGTTGATGGCCTCAACTTGTCCATTCGCTTGCGGGTAATACGGGGTAGAACTATCGTGTGACAGTCCTAACTTAGCAGTCAATTCAGCCATCATGTGATTGCAAAAATGTAACCCATGATCTATAGCTATGGCTTGTGGTACACCAAACGAGCAACCACATGGTTAAAAAATAAAAGAGCAGATGTTTCGCCACTGTTGTTCAATGTTGGCATCGCCTCGGCCCATCTGGTAAAATAGTCAATAGCGACTATAATATACCCATGCCCCCCCGCCGAGGTGGGGTTACATGTCATAAATTCAATGCCCCATTTGGCGAATGGGCCAAAACAAACACTAGATGAGGTGGTGCAGGTGGTAATCTGGTTTTTCGGTCATATATCTGGCATGCATGACAACTTCTGACAACAATAATACAATCTTTAAATATAGTTGGCCAAAAGTAACCAGCACGGAGAATTCTCTGTGCGGTCGCATATCCTGATAAGTGTCCACCACAGGCACTAGAATGGCAATCATTCAATGCTTTCTCAGCTTCCTCATGCATGAGGCACCTCTATAAAATTGTATCGATACCATGATGATAAAGTGTGTCACCAATGATTAGATAATCTTTGGCTTGGTAATGAATACATCGTTGTTGCGAGCGAGAGGTATCTTGCCGGAAAGTTTGGGTATGGAGATAGATCAGTATATCTCCATACCATGCATCAAATGACGAAATTAGAAACAAAGACTCATCCAATATTGATGGTTCAGATGTTGAATCAATGAAGGTTGAGAGAAGGTCACATGGTAACTCGACGAAAACTAGAGATTTGTTTGATTTGGCCTAGATGAATTCCAAATCAAACTCCTGTAAAATAACTATCCATTTTGAGTATTTTCCCCCCAGCAATTGACGTGACAAAATGTATGTCATAGGGTTGCAATTTGAAATGACAGTTGTTTTCCGTAACAAGATATAATGGCGAAATCTTTGAACAGATTGCACAATTGCCAAAGCTAGTTTCTTGACATAAGAATACTTAATTTTTGTCTTATTGAGATTACGACTCAAGTAATAAATTGGATGTTCAAACCCATTTTCTTCTTGGACTAAAACCATGCCAATGGTTGCATTTGCAGCGGCGAGATACCGGTAATAGTCATTTTGGTAATTTGGAGAATACATCAATGAAGCTCTAATTAAGGTATTTTTAAGAGCGTCAAAGGAATCTTGTGCGACCTGATCCCAATGAAAGGGTATCTCCTTTTTCAAAAGACGTGTAAAACCTTTAGCCATCTCATCGTAATTAGGAATGAACCTCCTTAGAAAGTTTGCTTTCCCTTGGAGTCTCTGTAACTGTAAAATATTTGAAGGTGGAGGAAAATCTAGAATTGCCTGAACCTTTAATGGATCGAGTCGAATCCCCTCTATAGACACTACAAATCCAAGCAATCGACCAAAACCAATGGAAAACACACACTTGTGTGGATTGAGTCATATCTTGTAGTGTCGACACCATAAAAATATTGCTCTCAAATGTTGTGGGCGATCAATCCACTTTCGTGAATGAGCAAGTAAATCATCAAGGTACGGTTGAACAATGTGCTTAATGTCATGGAAGGCATAATTAATTGCCCTCTGAAAAGTGGCCCCAACATTTTTCAAGCCGAATGGGAGTTTCCTATAGGCAAATGTGCCCCATGGACAAATAAAAGTTGTTTTTAATTGGTCCTGTGGGCATATATTGATTTGATTGTAGCCGGAAAAACCATCCATAAACGAAAATATTTCACATCTAGCACATTCGTCAATAATTTGGTCGATAAAAGGAGTAGGATAATTGTCTTTTGGACATGCCTGATTTACAACCCTATAATCGACGCACACTCGTATTGTTCCTTGTTTCTTCATGACAAGAACAATATTGGAAACCCAGTAAGTAAGAGGAACAGGGTAAATAAAACCAGCCCACAAAAGTTTTTCAACTTCCGCTTTAATTGCAGCAGATTTCTTTGGATGCACAGGTCGAAGCCATTGTCGAATTGGCTTGACGTCAGGGTATATTTTGATTTGTGTTCAACAATACTAGAGTCAATTCCTGGCATCTCCTCGTAAGACCCATGCAAAGATATATCTAAATTCATGAAAGAGAGTACAATAATTATCAAGTTCTAATGGAGAACAATATTTTCCGACATGAATATTATCTACAATATTAGGCTTGGTTGAAATATTAATATAAATCATTTCTTCAATATTTGACAGGTTTCGCTCAGATTCTACTGTGTCTATGAAAACTGAATTCGATAGAAAATCAACGACTGACGGGTGGTTTAGTTAATTTGAATAATCTTCGATGTCATCTGGAAGATGGGAATGATGATGATAATCTTCCCATGGTTGTTCTCCTATCATCATTGATTGGATGATTCCTTCATCCGTAGAATGTATACGTGAAAAAGGATCAGAAGTAGTACCATATTCTAACAAACAGTCTACCCACACAATCGTTGAGTGCAGATTTGGGTTTGCCGCACAAGCCTGAAAAATTGATTGCTATGATGATTTAATGGGGCTTAACGGCATCACCTCAATATTACTATCAACTTCAACCTTATTGGTAATCCTCCTTAAATCAAATGAGGTGGAGGAAATCATATTACAAGTCTCTACTCTTGCCACTTCCGCAAAATCAGATGGTGATGGTAGGGTAAAAGTACACATTAGGGAAGGATCTTTATAGAGATCTACCCCAACACTTTGAAGTGACAGCAGGGGCCCGTGTACCAATGGAATTCTTCCCTTAGCCTGTGAACTATTGGCAAAGAAGGCTAGCTGATCAATGACTGTGATTCCAACCTTAAAAGGGAATTCAATAGTACGAAAGTACATGGAAACCACAGCAGCCATAGCACATAGCCATGGCCTTCCCAGTAAAATTTTGTAATCAAGGCGTCTGTCAATTACCTCAACTTCAACAGTAAATGTTTTTCCCCCTAGTTCGATTTTCAAGTTACTAAAAATCCCACAAGGAGTATATGTTCTTTCATCAAAAGCTTTCAACGTGGTTGGTGATCGTGACAATGGCGGTGAACCAAGTGTTTTCCAGCAGCTCATTGACATAATGCAAGTAGATGCCCCCTCATCAATAATAGTTCGATGAACATTCTTATTGAGAGCTTTTACTTGAATTAGGAAGGCTAACTGTGCCAGTAACTGTGGTGTATATCTCGCATGGTTAAAAACCACAAGATTAGAATCCGTAGGATCTACTCCGCCTATTGCTGACAGTAAAGCCTGCTTCTGGGAGGGACAATTTTGTAACACCTCAAGTGTCGACATAATAGAAGGTGATTGAGCAAGATCTTCCACTATGTTATAATTCTGAGCTGCTCGAGCCCGAGGGTTAAATGTTGATTTGTGCACAACTCCCTTTGGTGGTTTTATTGTCAATTCTAGTACAATAGGTGGAATATTTTCAGATGAAGTCGAAGTCGAAGGATGAGGTTGATCAGTGGCCTGATTATTCGATGATGATGGTGGATTTCCATAATATTTGTTTCTTGTTGACACCAAAGCTTCGTTTTGTGGCTTTGTGATGGATAACATGAGTACTTGGGATGTGGAAGCATGGTCTGTTGCAACCAAATGTGTCTCCAGGTTTGGAAACGGATCAGTCAACACTGTCAATGTGTTTGAAGTCTTTAAAAGTTTAGAGACCTCGGAGCGGTGTGGACAATCTCTCATAAAATGCTCGTCATTACAGATTATACATGGATAATGAGGTTTCCTTGCTGAAGCAGAGGAATCAGATGATTTCTCTGGAGGGGAATTATCTTGTTTCTTTTTATTTTTCCCCTTTTTCTTGCTTCCTGGTTGCTTTGGATTTTTGCCTTTGTCAGATGACACGGCATTAATTTCGGAAGCAAGAGTATTTTTTGATGCATTGGTAGCTTGATTGGTAACGAAAATGGTTTGACTAGATGGTCTTCCCGCCGTTTGCGTGCTCGAAGAACCGATCACACCATCGCTGGCATGAGAGACCTTACTTGATTGTGGAGGAGGAGGAACAATGAAAGCTGGTCGGGGTGCATTGGGAATTTTATCATAAAGCGTGCCGGATTGTTTGTAAATCAAATCCAAGTATTGTGCACAAGTAATTACTTGCTCTTCTGTGACAACTCCACCTTTTGCCACATCCTCGGTGATTGATGGCAATAAGGATTTTATGAACCACTCAGCTAAAAGCTAATCGGGAACATATGTCTTAACCATTCGACGACGACGTCACCACTCATGAATATGATCTGATATATGGGTAGCAGTCGTCTGTTTAAAGTTGGTTAGGAGTTCCGTTCCAGTCTCGTATCTGATGGGTAACTAGAAGTGAGTCAAAAATGTAGTGGCTAAAGTGGTGAAATTGTCGAAAGAAGCTCTTGGTAACTCAATGTACCATTTAGCAGCCAGACTAGTAAGTGTTCTTTGGAAAAGACAAAGTCTAACTGAATCATCATTTAAGGAGTTTGATGAACACCACAAATGAAAGGTCATGACATGATTTGATGGGTCTTCTCCAGGATTTCCGTTAAATTTTGAAATTTCAAATGGTAACTTATGCGGAATTATTGGCCACCAAGGTGCATATAAAATTGGATCATTAGTGATATGATTTAAATCTGGTAATTCTAAAGTTGCTACAAATGGAAACTGTCGATTCAAGTCAGGTTGAGCATACCCAGGATATGATGGAATTGCCTGAGAAATAGGTCTTTCCATACCGACATAGGGCATCTGCATTTGGTAACCTTGGTATGGTTGTTGTTGAACAAAACTAGCATAAGGTGGTTGTTGATAACCAGGTTGAATGTGTGGTTGTCCATAACCTGCAAAGCCTTGTTGACCAGGACCTTTGTAAGCTTGATATTGACCAAACCCAGGTTGAGCCTATTGAGAAAGTCCAAATTGGGGTTGGAATTTCTGGAATTGGGGTTGTTGAAATTGAGGCTACCACGGTTGTTGAATCAACTGTTGTTGTTGTTGATTTAACGGTTGTTGTTTCCCAACAATGAAAGGTTGGCCAGGCTGTGAATAAACTATACCAGTGTAAGCTTGGGTCAGTCCAGATAAGGGAATACTAACCTGAGGTTGTTGCTGAACCCCGAAAACTAGTGGTTGTTGTACGTAAACTTGAGGAGTTTGAACTTCTTGACCTGAAACTTTTGGTTGCAAGGTAGAAGGATCAGTTTGTACCAGTTGAGATACAACAGTTTGAACTTGTGACTGTGGTACAGTAGTAACAACAGGTGTAGTAGGAATAGCTGACACAGTTTGCATTGGTTGTGTTGGATACACAAGCCTGGGTTGAACTGGCATTGTTGGTTTCCATTGACAAACTCTAATTCCATATTGACCTGAATACTGTAGGATATTACCATATGATGGTCCTCCGGAATAAGGAGGATACGGTGAATAAGCATATTGCTCTCCATATGGTGGCAATCCAATATTTAATGGATACATAAGTCTTTGTTGACCAGATTTCCCAGCTTGATATTGATATGCAGGATCAAACTATTGAGTTCCCATTAAAGAAGAACCAGGTAAAATTTTGGTTGAGGACATGGGTGATGACCATGGTGTAGAAGCAACCCCTGAGTGGGTTCCAAATAAATATTGGTAACCAACCGAGATGGACGGTTCACCATAAAGGTGTGACTCAGGTGTGGTAGAAAACATTGAGGAGGTTGCAACAAAAGATTCTGCTGTAGCTGCATCAGATGATACAGTCTGAGATGTTGACGATTGTTCAACCATAGTTAACTGACCCAAAAGTTGTCCTAAAGAATTGACAGGTACTTGAAAATAAACAGGATCAAATGGAGCAGTAAAATGAGGAGTATGAGGGTAAAGATAAAGCCCAACTCCAAAGTGGAAAGGGGTTCTAGGTGTAGAATCTTCTTCCAATTCTTCCTCTATAGCAATTAGACCTGGTGGAAGAACTTCACCGTCAGGTCCGTAAAAGATTTCTGGTGTTGATAAAGTTGAAGTTTCAGTAGTTACTGATGTCTGAGGGTAACTAGTTGATCATCTTCCGGTAAAGTAACAACTTCTGAATGTTCAAGTTTGAAGTCTAGATGTTCAGGTAAATGAACAACAGTTTCAGTAAGAGGTTCTTGAACAACTTCAAGTTCAGATGTAACTTCTGTTTGAATTGGGATAGGTTCTGGATTAACTTCTAGTTGAACTGATTTAAGTTCAGAAGTACTTTCTTGTTGGGCAACTTCAAGTTGAGGATCAACTTGCTGTTGAACAATATCGGTTACTGTTTCACTAGGATCAGTGCTAATGTCCTCAGGTAATTGTGAAACTTCTTCTTCAGAAACAGATGTACCATAAATGGTTGGAGTAACTGGAGTCTCAGTACTTACCGAAATAGATGATTCAGGTAATTCAGATGAAGAACTAGGAGTTCTTGATGTACTAGACTCAGTTAAGCGAGACCGCTTTGTTTGAATAGGTGTCACTTTGGGTGGCAAAGGTGGTTTTCTCGCTATTCTCCGTGAATGATGGGGTAAGGGTTGATGTTCCTCCACGATTTCTGATTAATTTTATTGTCAAAAAAGAAATAAACAAAAAGGGGTATACTAGGTAAAAGGTTTACCAAGCAACTGTGAATTGCAGAATACCTCCTGGCGAACCAAGGAGTACGGGCAGGCAATCTCCCCGAATGTTGTGTTCGGTGTATCACAGTTTACAAGGTGACTGACTCGGTTACTTAAGGATGGATAACAACCTAGAGTTGTCCTCCCATATATACCCGAAGGTACATGGAGGCCCAGTCCGTATAAGTGTTGTCTAATGCAAAACCGCACAATGAGAGAATTCCCATATACTTTATGTACTGTAACACTGCCCTATATACCCGAAGGTATGTGGATGAGCTACGATATACTCACGTACGTGGAATGAGGTATCACACTTGGGATGTATTGAAAACAAGTTAGCGACAACTGCTTTGTTTTACGACGCTAGAACACGTCTCTAGCCTAGAACCACTAAATGTTCTTATTAATGACAATGCTCCATTAGGTAAATTGATGTTAATTTTAAGTTGACCATGCTTAGGAATTTGCCTTTCAAGTTCACCACGTGATGTATTCTGAAATTCCTAGGAATGCAACTATCATGATAAGCATTCTTTCCATTCAATTTAATGATGAAAATCCTAACTACTTAGTGATAGAGCAATCAAATTTCTTTTGATCAAAGAGCAAAGAGCACAATCTAAATGAAATTTCCTTACACTATTCCTATGAGCACACACAAACTTTTTCAACACAACATGGATGTATTTCTTTTCGATTTCCTTAATGTGAATATGAACAAAAGGAAGTATGCGCATGCAATCAATCAATCTTTCATAAGAATGAAGACTTTTATGACAGTTCTAATTCGAAGGAAGAGAAGACTTTACGACACTTTCTTTCGAATGAAGATTAATCAATTATATCCTAACTTTGACTATTGATCAATAATGACAAAGAAAACATGAAGAAACATTAATCAATCCAATCAAAGTTGGGCTAGACCAGGAGATAACAACTCATTTTCTGAGACATAGCATTCATTGATCAATCAACAAACAATCAAACAGAGAAAATTTGGCAAAAAACTCTTTCCAAAGGTGGGAAACTGATCCTAGGAGGATCAGCGCAGCCCAAAGTGGGAGACAGTGCGCTTCAGAGCACTGTCCCTAAGCCAGGGGTGCTCTGTCGCGCACTGTGTCCCTCACAAGCCTGCATTGGTGACAATAAGCCATTTCAAGAGGCGATTTGACACAGTTTTGACCAATTTTTCAATGTAAATAGTTGAATTACAATCTATGAACACAAATAAGGTCTACAAGGATGTCTTAGGAGGTGGATAAGCTACTAGGAAAGAGGATTCTTCCCCAGTGGAGTCACCAATTTGTTTTGGAGAATTTATTATCTACAGATAAATACTAATTCCCTAGATAAGTATTTGTATCTAGAACAACAGTTTAAAGTGTTTTAGACCTTTCCTATAAGCAATAGATAAGATGAGAAGATAGAAGGCCTACTTGTAGTTCTTCTTTCCTCTCGTCTCCCTTGTATCGATTCCATCGCTCCTTCCTGTACTTAATCCACTTGAGAAGTACCTTGTAAACACAACAGAAGACAAAAATTGATCAAAGCATACGATCTATTGAATATAAGTGAAAGGAATCATATACAATTCACACACATAAGCATTATGAAACAATACAAACATATGGGAAAAAGGTTCAAACACTTTATTAGATAGACGAAGGAATTACAACCATTGGTGTCTGATTCAAAGCCGTTCCTCTAGCTTGGATCCCATCCACATCACATCAAAAGCATGACAAACTTGTAGCATCACAATACTTGCTTCAAAGCCAAATCTCACAGCAGCATTATCTCCTTACAATTCAACATAATACATCCCCTGATCACTTAGATGAGTGGTCAATTTATAGGAAGATGAAGGAGGTTTTGTCATTAATGGTGGCATTGAATGGCCTTCCATACTTAGAATTAGTTCCATGGAGGAAGGGATGAGAGGATAGGATGCACCTTAACTCATTCCTCATCCATTTTCGAGCTCATAGGAGTTGATAAGTGAGGGAAACTTCTAGATGACTCCAAAAGATAAGAATATTCCCCAAACCCTATGTGAATTTCGCTCATTCTCGCCCAGCGCAGGTGAAAGGAAGCCTAAGTGCTCTGCAGAGCACCCTGGCAGTGGACTTAACTGCTCTGCAGTGCACCTTCATAAGGGCTTACCTACGCTGGTCCCTCTAGAGGCTATTTCTGGATGTCTTCAAGTCATGAAACTGTCTAGGAAGGAGGCATTCAAAGGGGTGACTTGTTTAGGGCATGAAACAACTGAAATTAGGGCTGATGAGCCCTAAAACACTGATCCGTATGTTGGGATTTGATGTGCCCAAATGGATCTGTAACATTTGGGCATGTGGTTCTCATTGCCCATGGTTTTGTGTCCATGGATTGCATGTAATGAAGCCTTTAAAATGTCATGAAAGAGTCCATTATAAGGATACTATGGATGTGAGAAGTGAAGACTCACTTGGCTAGCTTGGCTGGGGTTTGACTAAGGGATACTAATAGAATATTTTGTTAGCTATTTTTTTTTCTTGAATTAGGGTTTTCGAGAATAAACATTGTGTATTTATGAATTGATTTTTTTAGTAGTAAACATATATTTCGTTTTATAAAAAAATTAACAACACTAAAGAGGATCCCAATACTTATTAAAAATAAATTGTGTTTCAAATTAATTCAAGAAGAGATGACATATTACAGCATACAAATGTTATCAAGAGGTTTAGCCTCATTTTCATGATGAAGTTTTATTATTTTATTTAAAAAACAAAAACAAAAAAACAAAAAAAAAAATTAGAGTGATGGATGACCCATCATACCAAAAGGTAGATGATGACACATTATGAGGCTTAGATGTAAAGCCTCATAATGCGCTTTTATTAGGTTTTTCGTTACACCAAAACCCGTTAGTAAACTTCCAAACCATTATCATTACCTTTTTTAAGTGGTCCCAGAGTGGCGGTTAGTCCACGTGATCAATTCCCAACAAGGTGAATGTGAAAATCCAACAACTTTTAAGTAACTTTGATTATGTAGCAAACAAACTATTGTAAAGAAGTTACTTTCTTTTTTGTTTAGGTTTCATCACACTTAAAATATAAAATATAAAATAAAATTATATTTACTCATTTATTATCTTATATTATTATTAATAATCATTACTATTGATAAACATATTTTTCAAATATAAAATAATGATATAAAAATCATCAATATCAATTTATATATTAAAAATTTATTGTTTTGTTTTTTTGTTTTTTTTAATTGAAATCTAACCATACAAATTTTTTATACCATTGTTGTTTTTTATTATTTGAAATGTGATTTTAAACCTATTCAAAACTGTAAAAATTCCTGAAGTACTCAATATACACCTACAACTCAAATTTATTATTTCAATAAAAAAAATTACCAAGTTTTTAAACAAAATTCACAAAGAAAAATGAATTAAAACATTTAAAAGACACTTTCCAATATAAATTACAATCAGACTCAAGATTTATATCTTAAATTTCAAATGATTATAAATAAAAACTTTTTCTCAACATAGTCTTTATAAACAAAAGCCTTATAACAACATACTCAGTTCCTAACACCCTCAAAAACTATAGTCAGTTTCCAACACCCTCAAAAACTTAATAATGCAAGTCAATGAATTTGATTAAGTTTTTCAATGTTATGCTACTTAATGGTCATTTCGTTACCATGTGTCCTAATCGGTAACGTATAACTTATACATCCCTGTAGAGCAAGTTATGCATGTCACACTTAAAAGAAAAGCACAACACATTCCATTCTTTTAGTGTGAGCCTACGTGGAGGATGGGTGACATAATCAATAATCAACCCACATGAATACATCAAGGTTACTAACGGTAATGAATGAACTAATAAGGAGTGGCTAAGTACATCAAGGCTTCTAGATGGACCCATTATGGGTGTGGGTTGGGTTGATGAGTTATCTTTGACTCCAATGAAATCATAAAATAATTTGTGTGGGGATGGGTGACATCATCAATAATCAAAGTTAAAATATTTTTGGCTTTTAGATGAGGGTGTTAAGAATTAAAAAGATAAAAGTATTTTATTTTTTTTTTGGAAATTTGAAAAATGAATTTTTTTTCTTAAAATTTAGAAATATTATATTATTAGTCTCTCATATGTAAATGGTAAAATGTTTAATGAAATTTTTATAAAAAATATTCAAATTTTTAATGATTTTATATAGTTTTATAATTTTTTTGGTGATTTCTAAAGTAAAATCATTTTATCATATAAAACTTGGATCAATCATTTTTTAAAGAAAAATAAAATTTTATTTACTTTAAAATTTTCCATATTTCACATAGTTAATCAAAAATTACCTAAAATTACATAAGTGAGAAGAATAATTTCTCCCTTTCCAAAAATAAGTCAAAATGTTATTTGAAGGCTTTGAATTTGTATAGTTTTTTCATGTTTTGTAAGAGCTTAATATTTTAGGGAATAAAATCGTTAATAAAGCTGGCTGATGAAGTTTATAATTTGCATTTAGAGACAATAAGGTAAAAACAGGAGGAATTATGCAATCGTAACCTCTCATGATAATTATTTCAAACCATCAACACCAAAAGCCGCCACCACATACGATAAATGGGTGGTGATCTTAATAAAAAATGGTTAATGCAATAATAATGAGTTTGAACCATCATGCAAAGACACATCTCATTTTGTGAGGTGAATCCCATATGAATCTATCATGACGGAATGGATGGAAGTATGTGGTATAATGTTAATTTCATGGATATTAATTTAGTAGGGTTTATTTTTGCCATCCATCATTGGATTTAGAGGATTGGAAAGAGCCCATGGTTTTTAATTTTATGTTGAATTGGAAGTCATTCATTTTGTTTGAAGATGAGAATATGGTGTAGGTTTGGAAGTGAGAGGTTCACTTGAGGCTGAAAGAAGTCTTGTTTATTTATATGGGTGAGGAAATGGTTTATCTACATGGTTATTCAAATACGTGTGCTTCCTCTAAAAATTTGGAATTAAGAGGAGACATATCTAGGTGTGAAAGGTACTATGGCAATATTCAAGAATTTATTTCTATATATGTGACGAAGTGGGAGGATTGGAGAAAATAATAGTAGCACAAATAATTCTAAGAATATGCAAGTGATTGAAAGGCATATAACCACTACAAATGCTTGGGTAAAAAAACTAAAAGACGAGCACATCTAGATAAATATAAGAAAGGAAGAAATAATGACAAATTAAAGGAAGTTGAGGAGGAAGTTAAATCATTATGGGATAGATTTATAAAATAGAAACTAAGGAAATGACCATGCTATGAAAAATTAAGGAAATTGAATACCTTTACTCTTTTAGTAATAAACTAGTAAAAGGAGAAATCGTGAATGTTTATGTTTTTCTATTATTTTTTAGTTTACAGGAGTATAATATATTACTTATTCATGTGTGTACCCTGTCCCCTACTCTTTTTGGCATTTACATTGATAAGCTAGAAGAGTGTTTGGAAGTTGCAAGATGCGATAGCCTCAGGCTCATTGGTATGGTCATTACTCTTCTCCTTTATGCTAATGATATCATTACTCTAGCCAAGGGCCATGATGATCTCGATAAGCAGCTTAGAATCCTCCAAGATAATTTCTCCAAGATGGGTATGACTATTAATACCGACAAAACTAAGGTCGTGATAATTAAATCCAAAATGATCAACTATGATAATTCTAGGTTTTAACCCCATACAGACATTACCTGCATACGAATTCTAAAACACAGAAAATAAACAATGCAATAGCATAACACATAAAACACATATACACAGAGATGTTCCCCTGGATCCCAAAATCAGGACTACCAGCTTGATTTTTAATTATGTTCCTTTCAATGTTACAATACATATATATACATGCCAAAGCATCCAATACCATGGACCGAAAACCATCGCGCCCAAAACCATGTGTGAAAACCATGCACAAAACCATAGGTAGGTCCGCCCACCTAATATAGGGTCCAAAAAAAAATTTCCCGGGGCGCTGCAACAATCACCAATACTCTGCCGCTTCCCCGGCAACGACGCCAAAAATATGGTGAGCTCCAGTATTGTAGCAATAATGCTACAACTCCTGGAACTCCCTTCTTTAATTTTATCAACCCGGTAGTTCGTAACAAACTTGGAAGCGACGGTGCTGTATGCACAAGTACTAGCTCTTGCCGCAGCTGTCACTTGGTCAGCTGGCACAAGTCCGCTAGGGGCTCAAGCCAACTTCTATGAGCTCTTAGAAGAAGCTTTTTAATTGATGGATGAAAGCTAACTCGAAGGAAGCTAATCTAATTGCAAAAAGAAACTGAAAGCCAAAAACAAACGCAAACCCTAGCAAACCCTAATTCTACCAGCTAGTCCTACCGATGCAAAGGAGAGCATGCAAACTACCGAAAGAGATGCCATTACTTCTAAGAAGGTAAAATGCATGTGTCTAAGTTATCATTATCTAAAGAAAACATCTTTTTGTATTTTTGCTTAAGTTATGTGAATTATCATGCATGTGCTTTTGACTAGCTTTTCACTGTGCAGAGGTGGATCAAGGGATGAAATGCTTGGAAAAGGTTGGGAAGACTCGGAGAGGGTCTAAGGGATCCCTATCATCCTTTCAGAGATTTTCACAAAGTCAGGATGCCATGCAACCGTGTTTATGAACTTCTACAGGAAGTCTGCAGGGGTTTCTACAGGATGTTCAGAGATTTCTACAGGATGTTCTGAAACGAGGATTTTGGAGAATGGATGGAGGGAAAAAGGTGGACGAATGAGTATGGAGGTGAAATAGGGGTGTGAAGAGGCCTAGGACTTGGTGGATGAGGCTAAGGAGCGATTGGATTTGTTCAAGGATGGAGGAAGCGATGATGCACAAGAATGTAGTAATTAGGGCAAGGTGGGGAAAGTATGGCAAATGAAGGGTACGAATCATGGACTAAGGGTTGGAGCAGATTATCAGATGGATTGTGGGTAGATAGAGAAGGATAACAGGTGCTCCGCAAGTGGTTTTTCAAACTGGACGACCAAAGACATGCAAGAAAACAAAGATCTAGTTATGCTACCCTAATATGACCTAGCTAACAGTAACAAGAATGGACAACAGCTTATTCAAAATGAAATGCATGAACTAACTTATGCCACTAAGAAATCATCAACTGAAGCATTTAACACTACTAATATTAACATCTACAAACGAGGATTCCAACACTAAGAATTGCATGGCAAAGCAAAACAGCGTTTTTGTTGGCAGCAAAGTCACATTGGTCCCAGCTCATGATTCCACAAAGGGGGAGGTGAGATCCAAGGTGTTTGGCAGCCTTTTTCTGAAGATCTTCCCTGTGATTAACCTATCAAGCAAATCTGAACATTAAAAACCTTTTCTAATCATCAAAAGCAACCTAAACAACAACACAACATTTAAATCTAAATAGCAGATTTTATTATGAGAATGCAGCAAAGACACATAAAGATAAACAAAGGAGGTACTGGGCGCTTGAGATGGGCCCAAACCCAAGAGCTACAGCCTCCTAAGAAAGATTTAGAGCTGGTGCAAAGCTGGATTCATCTTTATTAATCAAGAATGAAAAGTTACATCAAAACTGTCCACAAGGAGAGCTTGAGAATGAGCTGAAAGCAAAGCTAATCTATTGCATAAAAATCGAACTACAAACTAGCTAACTAATGGCCAAAACAAAATGACTAACTGGCTACAAAATGACTAACTACTAGCTAACCAAAATGAGGCCCCAAGCCTTCTTATTTATACAATTTGAGGACCCAACAGTCCTCCTAAAAGTTAGGGACTTGGCTGCCCAAGACTTGGAGTTAACAACAGTCCTACTTGACTTGCTTGGCTGCCCTTGTGCTGATTGATTCGGTGGCCCTTGAACTCCGAGCTGATGGTGGAGAATTCAAGGTAAGGGCCCATAAATGAGGGGGACACCTCCCTACAAATCCTCTAGCTTGTTCTCCCACGAATTTGGCTGCCAAGTGCTCATTAAGACCTTCCATTTTGTCTCCAAGTTGACCAAAAAGGCTACACAAAGCACCCATTAGACTTGTTGGCATAATGACTAACCAAATTCACTCTATTAACATAAAAATAATCAAAAACATGCAATAAACAAATGAGAATGGTGGACCAAGCCAAATTAGGAGGTTGAATGAGCCCAAATAATTGTACATTTTTGGGGCTCATCAGTAGAAATCCAAAGCCTCAGACGAAGGGTCCGAGGTTGTGGAGGAAGGCTGGTGCGAGACACGGCCTCAGGAGCTGCCTCTTCTGCAGCCCATCCTTGTGCGCTCTCTGGGCATTTTAAAGTGAGCAAAACAAACAACCGAAGAGGGGATGGCGAAGTGGCTACAGAGGAAGATGCAAACCGGATGAATAGGAGCATGAACGCACTGGTAAGTATCAACGCCTTGAGCCAGAGCCCGACAATGCCCTGATCTGACTCGAGAGTGAGGAGCTTCCACCTTGCTGGACCAGCATGAGTGCATAGGGGGAACAAGAGTGAAGACCAGGCCGAGTGCCATTGCAAATAAATCATCATAGAGGGGGAGCTGCGTTAATGCCGCATTTAAGATGTTTGTGTGAAACAATAACTCATGCCTCCTACGATTCCATCTAGCGGCTGTGAGTGGCCACGCGCCCACCCTCCACGCCACCTTGGTACTGCTATCCAGACTACTCACCCACATCCTGGAGAGAAAAATCCTGTTGCACCAGAGAAGTGCACTCTTGTTTGAGTTGTGCACCATCTGAATCACATAGTGGACCGGAGAAGAATAGGAGCTACTGATTGACCCCCTGATTAGCCAATCTGTCTGCTACCCTGTTGGCAGAACGCCTTATATGCTTGAAGGTAATGCTCCGGGAAGTCCTCAGACATTCTTCAATTTGTTCCAGTCTGTTGAGAAGCCTCCAGCTCGAGGCAATCTTTGCTGCTGAGGTACATGATTGAATCCTTGTGGCTGCTGCTATTATAATTTGAGAATCCCCTTCTACCTCAAGAGGATACAGATGCCTTTCCATAAACCTTCCAGTTCTGTAGTGTTGTTGGTATCTTTGCCAATTGATCCATGATATATGTGCAATGCTGAGCCAACTTCATTTCTGAAGACACCACCATAACCAGCCAGCCCAGGATTGCCCTTAGCTACCCCATCGAAGTTCAATTTGTAAGAGTTGAACGCCGGAGGAGACCAATTGAGGGGAGAAGTGGTACTGATTGGGGGCCTAGTCTTGACTTAAGCTAAAAAAGTGAGGTCCAAGTTCCAATCTTTCAGGATGAGGCATTCCTGAGGAGAGTCTGGCAGGTCCGAGTCTTGCCAATGTCTTAGAGCAAGAGTTTCTTGTAGATTTTGTTTAAGAAGAAGCCATAGGGTGTCAATTGGCCTGCTAATATTGTTGAAGATTCTATTATTTCTCTCCTTCCATAAGATCCAATAGACAAAGCCCGGGAGGAGGCTCCAAAGGGAATTAAGAAGAAGGCTTTGGAAAGGATGCCTTGGCCAGTTTCTGATGGTGTATGTGATATCTCCCACACGTCTACCCGATCTTCTATTGCATTGAGCAGTTCTCTCCCATATTTGTGATGCCAAAGGACAAGTGTCCAGGAGATGCAGGATGGTTTCTGAGTTAAGATTACAATTGGGGCATCTAGAGGGTCCATTAAATCCTTGATTTTGCAGATTATCCCAAGTGAGGATTCGCCGCTTGCTCAGAAGCCATAGAAAAGTGGAGACCTTAGGCCAGATGCATGGTTGCCATATCTGATCCCAAAGCTGATCCCTGGCTGTCTGCATGGGTAGATAAAGAAGTTGGTATGATTCCTTGGTAGTGAACATGCCTTTTGGCGTGTGTCCCCATTGCAGTTTGTCCTTTTGATCTGAGTATTTAATTTTCCTGAGTTTTAGCTCCTGATCGATCTCTTCATAGGTTTCCCCTTGCCAGTTTGCCTACCAGGTGCTAGATGATTTCTAGAGTTGAAAGTCTTGAGAGGGTTGCCACTGCTAGAACTGATGAACATGGATTTGGTCAGATTGTTGCATAGAAACTTTCCAGTTGGGTTTGTAGAAGAGTGAGGCTAGTTTAGGGAGTTGTTGCCATGAATCCTCCCAAAATCTAGCTGTGGTCCCCGAGTGGATCTCCCAAAAACTGTGCGCCTGAATAAAGGCACTATGTTGCTTGGAGACATTCCAAATCAAAGAGCCAGGAGTTGTTGTACTAATTCTGATGAGATCGTCCCATTGACTACCTGGCAGATATTTGGCTTGCCATAGCCGTGCCCAAGGTATATGTGGTTTGGAAATCCAATTCCACCAGATACGGGCTCCCATTGTGTTGTTACTCTGAAGGGGATCCCTCAAACCTAGCCCACCAGCTGATCTTGGTTGACAGACCTCAGTCCATTTGACAAGAGCCCATTTCTTGTTGAGTCCTGAGGATCCCCAAAGAAAGTTTCTTTGAAGATTGCAGATATTCTTAAGAACCCATTTGGGAGCAGCAATATAGAAAAAAGATAGAGAGGCATAGCTTGGAGAACGGATTTGATTAGGATGAGCCTACCAGCTGTTATCTCAAAATCAGATCCTGATAGGCTGCTGGTCAGGTTGACTCTAAGTAACTATTTCAGACCTACTTTAGGCTGAGGCTTAGCCTCCTCAACCTGAGAGGGCTCTCTCTTAAAGGATTAATGATTTTGATTAAAGCTGATATGGCTAACTCTTATAAAACAACTGTGAAAAATATGAATGCTGGAAATACATTAAACAACTATCCATTGGGCTTATGGAGTCAACAACACCTCAATATAACAGTGAACTCAACCTTACATAGAAGTCAGGGCACTCAACATTTAGACATACAGAACATAACTCATATAGGGCCACAGTTTATAAATGCATACAGGAAATCAGAGCACATTCAGTGAGTTCTGAGTGATTATACATCTATACCACTGTAAAAATTATGGAAGGAACAAGATCACATATTCTGAACAATAGAAATCCCTCATGAATCCTGAGAAGTAAAGTCAAAATTATATTACTGAAATTATTCTTTACATAAGCCAAATACCAGCTGTATCATAAAATTTTCCAACCCTTATTACATTTCTGTTTCAGCTATATATAGAGATCTTATTCTAACTGATCGAGATTCCTCCTCCAGCATGAGGGGAATTCGAAAACTACTTCTAATGACACCTATCAACCATTTAACTAACTAATAAATACAACAAAGTGCTGACTGGAGTTTTTTTAGAGATCTAAATCAACTATGACTCTAACTCCATATTACATGCATGATGGCTTCTCCTCGTTCTTTGACATCTGGCCCTCTTTCAATTTAGCTGAGATGGGTGTTTAATGCTCCATGTTGACCTTGGATGCTGAATCTTTTTAACTGCTCAGAAATATTAGGAGATTACCCTTGCTTCTCGGCTTCAGTTTTCCCCAAAATATTCGAATGCACAGAAGCATGACCTTTAGCCTTTAATTACCCAAAATGTAGAAGACTGCCACGTCCTTGATGCGTTGTGAGCTTTTCCCATGAGCATGTGTGCAGGCAAAAGTTTCTTGCAGGCAAACCGTTTGATATATCCTGAACTGTGGTAACGGTGTTCACTTTATGACAAAAATTGGATTTGAATATTAAACCTTTTTAAGCGTCCACCTGCCTTGACCTAATTGACTGTTGACAGTTTCAGATGATGTCTTGTATGCTCTTTAGACGTTTTCCTTTCAAAATTCCCGCTTATAATTCAAACTGTTCGATTTGCGTTAAAATCATCACCTACAGCAGTGCGCTACGAAACTGCTGAGTTATTTAAAACATCTTACTTTTAACTCGACCTTTATTAGCGGAGTACTTGATTGCCAAAAACTTTTTTAGACTTTCCACATGTCGAATAGGGATTTATATTTCCTCAGGAAGATAAAGTCAAGCGAATTTGTCAAAATTTTAAAACAAAATCTTACTTGAAATGAAAACTCATTTAGCAGGTAGCTGACTTAGCTGTGCCTTCAGATCTTCAATTTGTTTCTTCATAGCCTTATTCCCAGCTCTCAGTTGCGTATTGATCCTTCTGATGTACTTGGCTTCTTTGATTGCTGGTACTGTCCATGTGTGAAATTGTGAATGGCCATCAACCACTGAATTCAGCTGAGCTTCTACGGTTTCATTCCCTTTCCATAGAGCTTTATAATACTTTGCATGTATGGCTGCATGTTTTCTAGCGGCTTTCTTCAATTTGGCAATCTCATACTTGGCTGATTCTAATTGGCTCTTAATGGCTGCTATATTATCTCCTTGAGATGTGATGACTGCTCTGCCTGTGTCTTTTTGTGTCTCTTCCCCTGTTTCCTCTGTTCTTGGCAGTACCTCCTGTACTTGCTGGAATCTCCTTGTTATAGGTCTTCTAGGTTTAAAAACGAAACCTTCAGCTGGCTCATCAAATTTAAGCCTTTTTGAGGCCTTGGATTTCTTGGTGCTTTCTTGTGCTGATTGCATCAATTCGATTTGAACTGGTAGAGACTGCTCGAATTCAATAGCCTGTAATAAATCATTTAAACTTGCCTTGGACACTAGACTGTCTTCGACTGCTATAGCTTTACCTTTTTCCTTATTTATCTGGCTTCTTGTTCTTACCCTCGAGACTACTCCAGATGTGCTTGTTTCAGGTACAGTCTTTTTACCATGAGGTTTTTCCTTAGTTGATTGCTGAGGTTGATCTTGGATGACGAGTGGCTTCACTTGTTTTCTTACTTGTGACTTTGGAACTCTTTTAGCTCTTACTTCTGTTTGGAGCTCAGCCATTGTCGCCTCTATAACAGGTTGAGGAGTGAGGCCAGTCTGGCTTTTGAAGCCAGCCATGAAAATGAATGAATTCCAATCTCTGTCTACCTTTTGGAGCCCATCTAAAACCAGTAGTTTAATCAAACCATGATGAAACAAAGAGGTTTCACAGTCCTCTTTCCTCATTTGTACCTTATCACACATCTTACTCAAACTACGGAACAAATAAAAAGGTAAGTCTATGGAGACTTTCCCGGTGAAATGCAAAAGTAGTTTGAAATGGTAAGAATAAACCTTGTTATACCTTCCTTCACAAGTCAAATATTTCTGTATGCAGGTGAGTAAGAGAGCATAATGTTCTTTGACATAATTCCTGGGCACTGCCTTACTTAAATCTTCATTTACATAATCATCCTTCAAAAACTCCTTGCAAGGATTCATGTCAAATTTGAAATTTTTGAACCATTCCTCTTGTCCTCTTGGGATCTCTGTCACAGCAGATATCACTTCTGGAGAAACCTGCACTTCTAACATGGCTACCTTTGAATTCAAACCAGTGAAGTTAAGTGCAAATTCCTTAGTTACCTGTGCATGTCCTCCTTGTAACTTTTTGCAAAAGTTCCAGCACCCGGCCTTTTTAAACGCTTTCTTCACCTCTTCATTTGTCAGTGTTATATCCAGGCCTTCGGGTTCAGTCCTTAGACATTTGCCGGATCTGTGCTCTTTTTTCTCCATGGATTCTTCCAAATCTTCGCACACAAAGACTACCAGCTCCGGTTGGAATTGTGATTCAACTTCTTTTTAATTCGGCCTCGCTTGATTATCAGCCTCGCTTGATTATCAGCCTCGCTTGAATTTTCAGCCTCGCTTGAATTTTAAACTCTTCCGTTTAAAACCTTTCAAGATATAATCTTGCAGATTTGTCATTCATGTAGGACTTACGACCATCATTATGGTTTATGCACGGTAAAATTTCTTGGGAATAATAATTTGTGCATATCAACAGATCTAATGGTGGTGATAGTGGCAATGAGCGTTAAAATGTGATAAGAAAGGAATATGAGTTGACATGAGAAGACATGGCTGATGACTCACCTAACGGACTTGACATTTCGGGAAAGATTCGCTGCGGAATGTACGAATCCATGATTTCGCAGCGCTGTTAGTTTTGAATTTTAATGATGCACTGCGAAACTGACTAATCATGAAGCGCTGCGAAACTGCCTAGTTATGATTGTGCTGCGAAATTGGCGAATTGGAATAGCGCTGCGAAATCACGAAAAGGCACGGTGACTCACATAAGACAAGAGGTGGCTATAGAACAATGATGGGTAGAGGGGAACCAATGGGAGTTGAGAACAACTTGAGTTAAAAACTCTTTTAAAAACTCCAAATCCTACGGGAAGAAAATTAAAACGAAATTAAACTAGCACAGACCTTTGTCATCGGGCTAGGATAGAAAATTTCATGTATCAATTTTAGTTCTAAGTGATAACACCAGCAATGTTGAGTGAGTGGAAGGTCCAAGAAGAGAGCCTGGTTTCCAGTTTTTCGAGGAGGGTTCTCCAGGAGGCGTGTTTTATAACTGAGTCCAACAAAGGAGCTCCCAGATATCTCGAGGGAAGCACGACTATAGGGAAGCCCAGAATCCTGGCAATGTTCCTCTGAGTTATGGAAGGGGTGTGGAAGAAGAAGAGCTGAGATTTGGAGGCATTAATGGAGGTTCCTGAGGCTTCAGAGAAGAGATTGAGCAGGGTCTTGAAGGCGAAGGCCTCTTGAGCTGACGGGTGGCCAAAAAGCATAGTGTCATCGACAAACTGTTGGTGGGAAGTGGGGTGAAGACCATGAAGAGAGATTCCCTTTAGGGTGTGGGAGGAAATGGCAGAATGAAGAAGGCGACTGAGACCTTCGGCCATGAGAATGAAGAGGAAAGGGGAAAGAGGATCACCTTGTCGGATACCGCGGGATGGACGAAAGGGTGCAGAGGGTGAGCCATTAAGCAGGATAGAGAAACTGGGAGAGGAGATGAGATGATCCACCGCGTCCACGTAGCACTGAAGCCAAATGCCAATAGCATCTGATGGATATAGTTCCAGCTGAGTTTATCAAAAGCTTTGGAAAGATCTAGCTTAAGAATCATACCTGGATTTTTTAGTAGCTTGAAAGAGTGGATCACTTCATTTGAGAGAATAATACTGTCCATTATCTGGCGCCCTTCTACGTATCCGGTCTGCTTTGGCGAAATGAGAAAAGGTAGAAGAGGTTTGAGCTTGTTCGCCAAGACTTTGGGTATGAGCTTGTAAATGACGTTGCACAGTGCAATGGGCCTATATTTGTCAGGTGTGTTGGGTTCATCCACTTTGGGTATTAGCGCTATGAAGGTATAATTTAGGGAAGGAAGGATCCAGTGCATAGATCTTGATTCCTCCACTATCTCCCATACCTCTGTGTTGATAAGCTCCCAAAACTCATGAAAAAAGTTGGCAGTAAAGCCATCAGGTCCAGGTGCTTTTCCATCCTTAAGTTGGGCCATGTCATCCTCCACATCCTGCATTGAGATGGGTTGGAGCAGCATATTTTTGTGGTCCTCCGTTATGATTTTAGGAATATGCCGCGTGATTGATCGAATGGCTTGATCCTTGCATCCTGGTTGCTCCCGAAGAATTTCCTGAAAGTACTCTTTGAATTCCTGTTCCATTTCTTCATGCACTTCTAATCTCTCCCCTTGACGGTTATTAATGAAAGCGATGTTATTGTGCATTCTCCTTTGGATAGTGGATCTGTGAAATTTTTTTGTATTTTTCTCCCCTTCCTTAAGCCATCTAATTCTGGATTTTTGTTGCCACATAATTTCTTCTTGCTGCCTTCGTGCTTCGATTTTGGTCAAGAGGGTCTGCTCCTGTTGCGCATGATCTGCCGTTCTTCCCTCCAAGATGATACTTTGTTGTAGTGAGTTCATCTGCTGCTCCAGCTTTTTTCGATGTTCAAAGATGTTACCAAACTGAGTTCGATTCCATGATTTGAGAACTTGTTTGAGGTGTTTTAATTTTTGTTGGAACTGGAACATCTTGGCTCCTGCATGGGGGGATAAAGGATTTCCAAGCCTCATTGACTACTGCTTTGAAGTTGGGATGAGAGAACCAAAAGGCTTCAAAGCGAAAAGGTCTATTGCACTTTGTGCCTGGACGCGACCATTGTAGCATTATGGGCCAGTGATCAGAGCCCACTTGAGGCATGATGGAAGCATGAAAATCCCCACCCAAGTGTATGGCATTGTCCGATATAAGGAAATGGTCCAACCTAGAAGCAATATGCTGAGGTCCCCTCCTTTTATTGGTCCAGGTATACATACCATTTGAAGTCTGAAGGTCCATTAACTGATTGCTGTGGATGAAGTCTTTGAAGCCAATGCTGTCACCTTCTAGCTTCGATCTACCACCTGATTTTTCCTCTAATGCCGTTATTATATTGAAGTCACCGCCGCCAATCCAAAGGGGAAACTACCTATTTGAATTAAGAACTGTGAGTGTGTCCTGTAGATCCAACTTTTGTTGTAAATTTTGTGGAAAATATACATTAGAGAGATGGCCATGGATGTTGGTCCCGATGAGATGAAAGGTTGCTTGAATGAAGAAGTGAGAGGCATGAAAGTCTTGACGAGAGAGTACCTGCGGGTTCCACAAGATTGCCAACCCTCCTGAAGTACCTGCGGGGTCCACTGAGACTGAGAGGCATCCAATCCAGACCTTATTTAGAATCCTTTCTAGTACAGTGCTATTACTTTTTGTCTCTTGAAGAAAGACTAATGTAGGCTTTTCTTGTTGGATCAAATTTTTTAACATTCTGTGTTTTGTGGGGCTATTAAGCCCTCTCACGTTCCACGAGATGAGCTTCATGAGGAACAGTGGGGAAGAGCTTTGAAGAACTTTGTCAGCTTGGGGAATCTACCAGATTCCACCAGCATTTCTCCGATGATAATGGTCCTTTGCAGATCCGTTTTGCGCCCTCATTTCTTCTTTTCTTTCAAGATTTTCTTTCCATCCGAAGGACTGACAGCTTGAATACCTAGACATTTGTTATGCTGAGCTCTGGTTATAACTCCTTCTAGCCTTTTGATTTCCTAGAGGGGTATTGTATTAAATTATTTCTATCTGCATGCTCTTTCCAATTTAAGAATGTCCAGACCTTCCAGATCTACACTTTCTGGTTCCTCATACATGTGTGTCGGAGTGTTCTGTTCTTCCTCGATTGTCTTTTGATGAATACTGAGAGCTAGAGCGGCATCTATCTCCATAGAGGAAGATTGTAGGGTGGTCTCTGGAATAATTTTCTCAGAAGAGGTAGAGGCGGGAAGGCTGGTAAGAGTGGAGGCTGAGATTGGAAATGAAGATTTTTGAGTCTGGGGGGTTGAGGAAGGAGAGGGATCTGCAAGAGGGGTTGCATGGTGATCCTTTGTAGTATCTTGAGAGGTTAGAATATCAAATCTGTTCTGGGTGTCAGGTTTTTTGGAGCTATCTGGGGCTACAGGAGTTTTCTTGGCATGCTGTCTGCGATTAGGGACCTTAGTAAATCCTTCAGTGTCTTTGCTGGTCTCATTAACTGGGGCTTTGGACTGAAGATTCAGAGGGCAGTCCCTGAAAATATGGCCATGTTCATGGCATTTTCTGCAACGAAAAGGAATATGCTCGTAGTCTATTGTTTGGATCCATTCAAAATCGTCATGAAATAGACTTACCGAGTCCGTGAGTGCTTTGGTCAGATGCATTTGAACACAGATCCTGGCGTATGAGGTGTATCTTCGAGTTTTGGTTTCCTCAGCAACTTTGATGAATACCCCCAGGCTGTTGCCTATGTCCGTTAAGGTCTCCTCGTTCCAGTATTCCAATGGAAGAGAATACATGCGTATCCATATTGGAGCCCAACTGAAGTCTTCTTTATCTGGGTTGAACCTTTCTCTCCATTCTTGGAGGTACAAGCCTGAAGAGTTGAAGAAATACGGGCCTCCCTCGAATATGCGAGATTTGTCCTCCAAACAGTTGAAAGTTGCAGTAAAGAAGCCTTTGGGACCAAGCTGCAGAGTGACTTGTCCTTTAGGCTTCCATTTGGAAGCTATCCAACCATGCAAGGCCTTTTCAGTTGGCCAAAATCTGAGGAACTTGCCTATGAGTGCATGATCCCTCATATATTGGATTTGGCTATTGATTCTTTGACTGGGGAGATCTACTTTGATTCTTTCTGCAGTTTTCGGGATGCATGTTGCAGAAGACGCCTTTGGCTGTGACGTTGAGGCCTTTTGGTTCATGCCTTTATCATTGGCTTCCATAGAACCTACAGCTGAGTCCCCATCGACATCGATGGCAGGTTCTGTGTCCTGATCTTTCCTTGGGAGAGCGCCTGGATTGAACAAAGGGTCTGTGTGTCTTGTTTTGTCAGAGGAGGTACCGGTGGGTGGAGGGGGGGTTGAGCCCGCCCCTCCCAAGGGTGAATCCATGGTGAAGAACTCAACGGGAGTGCTGTAGCAGGATCACCAAAAGCAGAGAGGAGACTGGTAATAGGGTTAACGCTCGAGTTCGAGCGCGAGCAACATCGAGTTCGTTCTCAATTCATTCCAACGTTGTGCTAAGTTACTTTGCCAAAAAATCCTATCTTGTAATGCCTGAAAAATTCTTTTGTTTGGGCATTTTGGAAGGCACTAAAACCTATGAGATACACCCATATGAGAGCCACAAGTGTCATAATTAAAATTATGTTTATTTTGTCCATTCCTTTTTCATATTTCTTAGTCTAAAACTTCATCTACACATAATATCCCTTTGAACATGACCTGACAACACATAGATTATTATCCTTTCATTCAAGCTGACAATAGAAAACCATTATTAGAGGCCCCAAAACGCTGAAAATTATTCAACATTAGTTGGAGGATATTTTAACTCATTCAATATATATCTGAATTTACAGATATGTTTAAAATTGCTCAAATCTCGCCACATGCCTTGAAATCATAAAATATGTCATTAGTCTTTAAATAATTTGGGAAAAAATTTATTAGGAGCATTATAAAAGTACTCAAATCCTCTCAACTAAGCAATTGAAAATAAAAACTTTTATGGCTTCAAATCTAAATTTGCATAAGAATTTGCAATAATTTTTCCTCAAAAATATGATGAAATGCCTTCATAAGAAAAGAATAAATTATCAAACTCTTTACATGAACAAAGTATTAATTATGAAGCATCTGAAAAAAGATCTTGAATCTATCTAGGATTTTTAAATGGACAGGATTTATAAAGATCTTGAATCTATCTTTACATCCCCAAAGTTCTTTATTTTACTTCTGGTGGTAACCTAGGCCTATCCAAGCGATATCGATCTACTGCTACAAGCAAATGTATGGCCATCAATGTCAAAGTAATTAGTGAGGTTGAAGCATTGCCTACATGTCACAAAGCCAAGGAAAACCATGTTATGATTCAACTTATCTCACTAAAGTAAATCAGAAATTGGATACATTTTATTTGGGATAAGAGTAAAAAGTATGGTACAACTCAAATATAGTAAGAAACAAGAAAACAACCTTAATATTGGTGCTTCCATATATTTCACCTTTATATTAACTGTATTCTAATCCTTCATTGGCCCAAAAAGTTGGGCCCTGAAGACAAGTGAGTGCACAACAAGCACCAATTTGTGAGCCCAAAAAATTATCCCATCGACTTCAAAACTAACATTTGCACCCTAGCTAGTATCCAAAAGTTCACTGAAATCCTGACTAAGATTTGACTATGGTACTAGAAAGGTGATATAGATACACTAAAAATGCCCATAGGAAAGAAGTATTTGAAAACCAAGAAAAATAGAAGAGAAACAACATGCCTTATAGTTACCATATTATCCTAATTATCCAATATTGCAACATTACATGGTACAACCAGACAGGACAAACCCAGATATATCATGATAGAAGAGGATTTATAAATGTGGGTAAGAGGAAATAAAAATGGATTGTTACCCACATAGAAACGATTGAAATAAATCCATTAAAATCAATCTACAATAAAGATATAGCAGAAAATGAACAACATGCTTTATTAGATTGCACTACCCCGCAAGGTGCAATCATTTACATGACCTATAAAGAAAATCTAAAGATTGGACAAATCAAAAAATTCATTGGCACAAAATTTGCTAGAGAAATATATGGTTTCTTAAATATTTTCATATCCATGTTCAAACTAAGTAGATAATCATGACTAGGTTGATGAGAAAGGAGAATTTATAGTAGGGGAACAACTATATATTAGTTAAAGATCAAATTTCCTTTTGCTGATATTTGGAAAACCATAATTAGAAGTGTACAGTTACATTGAACTTGAAAGTAAATACAACATGCATCGTACATTCCTTTGTTTTCATTTAGAAAAAAACACTATATAAGAACCCAACCCATGGAAAATCACCATTAGCAGCGTATTGTTACATTAAACTGAAAGAAAACACAACATGCACCCTAATTCCCTATTGTATTTAAAAATTCAAAACATTATATCTAAAATCCTAGGCCACACATTCAATGGTGTTAATAAGATGATGATGTAATAATAAACATCCAAATCATGAACTTGAGTCTAATTTGTTAGAACAAAATGTGTGTGTGTGTGTGTCATCCTAAGGAAGGCCCCTACATTTTGTATCGGAGTAAATCATCATTGGCTACTAACTGTCACATTGAAGCTGAAACTAAGTACAACATGCACCCTACATTCCTTCATTATATAATGAGTATAGTGTATTCCATTTGTGGCAATCAAAAGAGATATCACCAGTATTAAACGTGTGTCTTGAAACAACAAATGATGAAACAATATGTATTAATTTATATGAGAGACATTTATACATAGCACTTAATAAATGAGCATTGTTAATATTAGTTATGTGTGTTGTCAAGGAAAGAAGAAACATATACAGTGTTGATCATCAGTATCACAAAAATAACAACAATATTTTGCATTCTCACATAAATGATTAAATCGCCATCAAAGGTTGATTGTTTTCTTTAAGACCCAATTCAGCATAAATCACTCAGTATCAAATCCATAGGCAGGATTGCATCACAAGTAACCACTAGATAATCATAAATCAACATGAATAGATCTTCGAAAGCCCTTTAAATGCATATTTCTTATCACAAAAACCTAAAAGAGAATAAAGTTTGAGAAATTGAAAACCATTGTTCTTGTAACAATTATATTTATGAGTATGTGCTGGTAGAAATTATAGAGCTTATCTAAATGGTGTATGTAATTCATAGAGTTAAAAATATGATATGTTGATAATTTTTGTTTAGAATTCAATAAAAGAAATAGCTAATAGATGCAATTTTACTAGAAAATAATATTAGACAGAAATATGGTATCCATGACATGCAATGATCTTGCTTGAAAATTTACACAATGGCTTAGTAGTTCACAAGGAAATGATCTATGCTTATAAAGCATAATGTTTTAAAATGAAGTTACCCCAGTGTAGGCATAATCTAGTGGCACGGGATAGGCATCAATACTTCTAGTTATAAATGCAAGGATAATCATGGCATATAGAACACCATTGGAGATTTATACGTTGGTGAAGATGCATATTTCTACATTTCCAATCAACTCGAATTGCTCACATTTTGTCACGTTCATGTATATGTATTACATATTTGAGAAGAGATTTTATCTTAAATAATAATTGTAAATTTGGTTGAAGGTGGTATAGTGATATGTCTAGATTTGGTGCAGGTAAAATCCTTTTTTGTATGTTGTTCAGTGTAATTTATTCTACTTATATTTTGGTGCAGTATCTATATAGAGTTGATATGTGTGATTACATAGGTCCTGCTCCAAGAGAGAGAGAATGTCATAAGTAGAAAAAATATAATAATAATAAAAGATATGTAATGATTCATTAATAGTGAGAGAATGTGAAAATTGTTAATAGATAGATAAAGTATGTTATAAAAATAGAGAGATATTATTCATTATGTGAAACCTGTTGGAGATGTTAATGTAGGCATTGGAGCAGCACCTCTAGTGGAGGCATCAAATGAAGGAGTTCTTCTACAAGTTTCCTCTATGTGATATGTTTTTTATCTTGCATCTTGCTATACCGTTCGAAAGTGAATGTGAGGCAAATGCTGATATCTTGTAGAGAAGGGAATCTTAATATTATTGTGAATGTAAGGCCTTGACATTCAGTCTGCCCAATGTATATTGTAGCTTTCATCAATGTCATGCATTGGGATTTATGTATAGTTAATTCCCAAGCCATTTTGATGGGAATTTATGTACGTCCATTTCTTTTTATTGGTGGAACATGAAAGTGAGTAGGATTTTTTTGATCCCAAGGAGGTGCAATGTATTTAGCAAAGGCTATAATGACAAAGGTTGGAAGTTTCATAGGTGCAGTTGACTCTTTGTAGAAGAGGGATATAATTTTCCCAAGTGAACCATTAACAAGTTCGGCTAAAACCCAAAGGTTTGAGGTCAGCATCACTTTTTGGCCTGTGCATATCAAGACGATTGGATCTAATTGGTCATATTTGGAATAAAGGGTGGAATTTGTTTATTGTGTTCTACAATGAATCGTGTGACTGGAGTGTTTAAAGATTTCAACCTTTGTTTATTATGTAGCAGTGTTTGAGCATTGGTTGGAATAGATGAACAGAATCATGGAATGAATATATCTCATCTTTAGACAAGAAGGAATTTGTTATTGACATCAGAAGTTTCCAACTTTTAGGCATTGGTTTTGCATTTATGATGTTTTGGAGGATGTTTCTCAAAGTAATTTGGGCAGTTTTGTCGCTTTGTTAACAGAATATTGTGTCCAATTTAATCATTGTTTTGAAGGTGTGCCATAATGCACTCCCCTGGGAGGTGCCTACCTATAGTGGAATATCTTTAATGACCGAGAGCTAGCCAAGGTCATTGACTAATATAATGGATCAACCACCAAAATGAGTGCTTCTATGTTGTTGTAATAGGGCCGGTTAAAAATCCATGTAAGAAAGTTAATAAAGGTGAAATAAGACCAAGGTAATGGGACACATATTCTAAGTTGAATAGTGGGGAAAACATCCTAGTGGGTGTCACTTCGGTTTATTTGTGGATAAGGAAATTGGAAAAGGAATTGGGAAAGGAAAGGAGGCATTAATTGTCATTTTATTTATGAAAATAAAGGAAAATAAGAGAAAATGAAGGAGAAAGGTCACATAATTGCATGTGAGGAAAATTGAAGGAAACATAGAGGAAATTGAAGAAAATAGAGGCCTCAATGATAAAAAGGCTTATGAGGATCAATTCATGGCTCTTTTTGTTTGAGATTTTGTGAGTTCAGTTTTGGAGCTCTCTCTCTCCTCTCTCTCTCTCATACTGTTGGACACTTAGATTTTTCTTGGATCATCCTTGGAGCATTGTGGCATACTTTATATTTGCAAAAATAAGGTAAGAGGAAAGCAGGAAAGTGCAAGGGGACAGTGGGATCAACGATTACAGCTGGATTACTTTGCAGGTATCGAGTTACATGTATGATTCCCTTGCTAGTTTTGGCAAGCATGGCATATGCATGTGGTTATTTGGTTATGATCTATCATTGGCATGGAGGATTTCCTGGATTGACAGTGGTTTTGCCTATCCTTTTGATTTATTAGATAGTCATGGTGTTTTAGGTTTCCCACTTGATTGTTTTGTGATTGGTGCTCATGTTCCTTATGTTTGTGGGTTGAGTTACTAGTTCCTGGAGCCTTGGTTGGAAAAACAATTTGGAAGCCCTGGAACTGTTATGAAACCAGCTCACAAAAAGATAGAAAAGATGGATCAATGCCTTAGAAATAAGCGTCTGCGAGGGGCCAACCTCCTTTACATTACACAAATGAAAAATTCTTAGATGATTCAAATGACAAAACCTCCTTTCTATATATAGGAGTCTAAGGGGCACAATATAACCAAAGCCGACCTAACAATAATAATATAAAGGCACAATAATAACAATATGGGGACAATAGGGGAACAACAATAACAATAAGGGATACAACGACAATAGTAATGGGGGAATCACTAGTATTATAGGGACCTAACATACCCCTCTCCTTCAAAAAAGTGTTGTCCTCAACGCTTGAATAGTTCTGAATGCTTCTGTATAAAATTCTCATCCTCCCATGTGGAACCTTCAACAGGTAAGTTCTTCCACTTGAAGAGATACTTTGAAATTGATCAATTTTGTAGCTGTCGAGTTCTTTTTTCTTTGATTTCTCTAGGTTCCAATATGATTTTTCCTTCCTCATCAAGTTCTAGAAATATTGTTTGAACTGGAAGCTTGTCACCTATAACCTTCTTTAAGCATGAAACATGGAAAACTAGGTGCACTTGGGAAGCTGCAGGAAGCTCCAATTTGTATGCCATAGTACCTATCTTTTGCAACAACTTGTATGAGCCATAATACTTTGGTGATAATTTATTATCCTTCTTAGCTTGCTTGAGGGACATTTGTTTATATTGTTGTAGTTGTAGGAATACCCAATCACCTACATCAAAACTTCTTTCGCTGCGATGTTGATTTTCCTTTTGTTTCATTCTATTATGCGCCAAGGTGAGGTTATCCTTTAAGAGTTGGAGAACTTGTTGCTGATGCTCGATGTGATCTTCCACTGCTTGAACCTTAGAATTTTCTCTTAAATATGATGTGATGGATGGTGGACAATATCCATAAAGTGCCATAAATGGGGTAATTTTTGTTGCAGTACGGAAGGAAGTGTTATACCACCATTCAGACAAAGGCAACCATTTGACCCATTGTGTCTATTTATCAGATACAAAGAAATGAAGATATCCTTCCAAACAATTGTTTCCTATCTCAATTTGTCCATCAGATTGAGGATGATAAGATGAGCTATGAGCTAAATGAGTACCAAGACAAGAAAATAATTCTGTCCAAAAATTTCCAGTGAAAATGGGATCTTTGTCGCTTACAATAATCTTTGGGTTTCCATGTAGCTTTTGAATTGTTTCCATAAATGCAGTAGAAACTGTACTCGCTTTAAATAGATGAGGTAATGCACAAAAGTGTGCATACTTGGTAAGTCTGTCAACTACCACCATGATAACACTCTTTCCTTCGGACTTGGGTAAACCTGGGATAAAATCCATTGAAACCTCCTCCCAACATTGGCTTGGATGGATAAAGGTTGTAATAGTCCCTGGGTCTTAATTGTTTCAACTTTATTTTGTTGGAAAACCAAACATTCCACCACAAACTTTTGAATATCTGATTTAAGGCCATCCCAAAAATAATCCTTCTTAACCCTGTGGTAGGTTTTTATAAATCCTGAGTGCCCTCCTAAGGGAGAGGTGTGCAATTCCCTAAGAATCTTTTGTTTGAGTTGTGAATTCTTACATAGGTATAACCGATCCTTGTACCATAACGAATCATTTTTCTAGCTAAATGTATCAGATGTGTTGGATCTTGTTGTATCTTTTGAATGAGTGCCCACACTTCCTCGTCATTATTCCATTCATCCCTTGCTTTGTTTATCCAATCTGGTTGGATAATAGAAATGGTGAAAATAAATGCTTCCACATACTCATCCTTTCTTGAGAGTGCATCTGCCACAACATTTTTCTTCCCTTTTTTGTAGATGATTTCAAAGTCATAACCCAACATCTTTGTGACCCATTTTTTCTTCTCTTTTGAAGATAATCTTTGTTTAAAAAGTATTTAAGACTATCATGATCTGTTTTTACCTTGAAGTGTCTTCCCATTAGGTAGGGTCACCATTTTTTAAGTGCATGTAGTATTGCCAACATTTCCTTCTCATAAATAGCTTTGTGTAAATACTTTCCTTTGATTGGATGACTTTCAAAAGCAATGGGTCTTTCTTCCTACATTAAAACAACACTAATTCCATTTCCCGAGGCATCACATTCCACAATAAAGGTTTTTGTGAAGTCCGGTGTAGCTAAGACTAGTTCTTGGCACATTACCTCTTTAAGATGTTCAAAGGCCTTCGTTGCTTCTGGAGTCCATGAAAATGAATCTTTCTTCAATAATGTTGTTAGAGGTGCTGCTATTCTCCCATAATTCTTAACAAACTTGCGAAAATACCACATCAACTCGAGAAATCCTCGTAGATGCTTTATGGATGTGGGAATTTTCCATTCCTTAATGGTTTTAATTTTGCTAGGGTCTACCTTAACACCTTCAAGAGATACAATATGACCCAGATATTCCACCTCTTGTACTCCAAAGAAACATTTGGATATTTTTGCATATAATTGTTTCTCCTCCAATAGTTTGAGCACCGTGTCAACATGTTGGACATGATCCTTCCAAGACTTTCTGTAGATTAGTATATCATCAAAAAATACTGACATAATTTTTCTAAGGAAGGGTTTGAAAATGGAATTTATCAAACTTTAAAATGTAGAAGGTGCATTATTAAGGCCAAAAGGCATGGCCAAAAATTCATAATGACCCTCATGAGTTCTAAATGTTGTTTTTGGAATGTCTCTAGTCTTCATTCTGATTTGATGATATCGTGAACGAAGATCCAACTTGGTGAAGTAAATTGATCTATGCAATTCATCCAATAATTCATCAATGACAGGAATGAGAAAATTATCTTTAATAGTGAGCTTGTTGAGCTCCCTATAGTCTGGACACATGCACCATGATCCATCCTTCTTGTGAACCAATACTACTGGAGCAGAGAAAGAACTTTTACTAGGTTGAATTATAGCAACCTCTAGCATTTCTACAACCATACATTCAATTTCACTCTTTTGGACATAGGGATATCTGTAAGGCCTGATGTTTGGAGGAACACTTCCTGGAATCAAATTAATAGTATGATCATCATCACGAATAGGTGGGATGACTTTGGGAGTCTCAAATACCTTGGAATGATTGTCCAAGACTTTTTGGAGATCTGGAGAAATGGATGACTTTGATGTGGGAACCTCTAGTGAACATAATTGTGCAATTATGCCTCGTTGTTATTTCTTTAGAAGCTTTGTCATTCTGTTAGAGTTGATTATCTTTCATGGTTTCCCTGCGATACCCCTTAATTCAACTTCCTTTCCTTTTGAAGAGAATTTCATGAAAAGTTCTTGAAAATTAAAATCTATTGTACCCAAGGGTTGTAGCCATTGGACTCCTAGTACAACATCAACAACACCCATTGGAATGGAAAGCATTGGGCTATTTAATACATATTTTCCCATGGATAACCTGATATTATGGCACTTTCCTTAGCAATTTATGGTTCCTCCACTTGCAACCATCACTTGACACTCTGGTGCTAGATATAGGAAGCAATTCAATTCCTTGGCTATCTTACAACGAATAAAATTATGGGTACTTCCTGAATCAATCAACACTATTACCTTTTTCTTCTTGATATGCTCTTCTATCTTGATAGTTTGAGGAGTGGTAATTCCAGCCAATGCATTACAAGATATGGTCGTATTGATTTCTTCTTTTTCTAGGGTTCGTTCCTAGTGTATATCCTCTTCTTTTGACGTTTCTTGTTCCTTTTCTTCCTCGTCTTCACAATCTATGTAAAATAATTTCTTCTCAGCACACTTATGACCTTTAGTGTATTTGCTATCACAACTGTAACAAAGCCCTTTTGCTCTTTTTCTTCTAATTGTTGTGGTGTCAACCTTGTAGGTTGTGGATGGCTAGGGGCAGTAACACTTCCATCTTTATGATTGTGAGTGGTAGGCTTCCTTGTTGCCATAATTTTGCTTTCCATTTTTCTTGCCAACCTGTATGCCTTCTCCAATGAATTTGGTTCCCAAAGGTGAACCTTATGTTGGATGTTATCTTTTAAAGTCCTTATGAACACATCAATCTGTTCCTTTCAAATATCTTTTACCCTTATATTCAATTTTTGGAAGTCCTCAATGTGCTCCATCATTGAACCCTTATGTTTGAGATTTATCAATTGGCTAAAAAAGGTGTTGCTTTTTGTATCCTCATAATGTGTTATCATTTCATCCGTAAAAATATCCCAAGTGACAATTTGTTTATGAGAGCAAAGCCATCGATACCATACAAACTGATTTGGTTCCAAATATAAATTTGCAATGCGTACCTTTTGAGTGTTTTGCACATTATGGAGATTGAAAAATTGCTTCGTCTGTAGTATCCATGTTCCGAGATCCTTGCCATCAAACTTCCTCATATCAATATTTGGAACATGGTGGTTCTTCGATTCAATGTTAGAGTCTATGAAATCATGATTAACATTTATTTTGTTCTCATCATGAGTTTCCTTTATTACCCTTTCACCATTAGTAAGCATTTCTTGTAGAAACTTTTTCAAATCTATCTTCAAATATGTCTTCAAATCTTCCATGCTTTTCTTTAAATCATCCATCTTAGCTTCCATGCCATCCATCTCAGCTTCCAAGCCTTCCATCTTAGCTTCCACATCATTTATATTATCTTCTACACCTTTCTTTAAACCATCCATCTTACCTTCTGTTACTTTTTGCGCGAGTGAATTTTGTTGCACTTGGACTCGTAATTTTGATATATCATGTTGCATTTCTTCCTCTTCTTCATGAGTCATGCTAGAGCTTTCAGGTTGCTTACTAGGTGTTTCCATTTTCTTTCTTCGGGGCATCAATTACTGATAATAATGCTTCACTATCCCCTTTGAATTCCTTCAAACTTCCTTCAAACTAATTTTTCAAACCAAGCTTATGCAAAAATTTAAAAAAAACTACACACTATTTTTCACTTTGTAGGAGCTAGATATTGGATCTGATGTATCTCTGTAATTTTGGATCTCCAAGGTTTGAAATTTCTTCCTGCGGTAACCCTCTAAGCAATATGTCTAACCCTACATGTCTAATCAAGATTGGATTCTCAAATGAAGATTTATGCCAAATCTCCCACGATGACCTAAGTATAGACTGGTTTAGTAGAGAAAACTTGTAAGATGTGCTGCAATTCACTGTTTCAACCTTAGGTTCTGAAAATGATACCCAAAAAACTAAAGTCTGTCCTATTTCTGTAACTTCTTACAAAACTTCAATCTGATTCTCAGAGCGAACGTTATGACGATTTTCCCAAGGTAACCTGTTTGGAATGTAATTCGAGGGTCTGCAAAAACCCTAACTTCCTCAGATTATATCTCCGCAAATATTGCGAGTCAAGATCGGAAATTTGGGTGCGAGGTTCATCAATATTTTATCTCAAATGGGTTTTATTTTTAGCTTCTAAAACATCATATAGAAAACGTTATAGAAAAAATTCCATGATGACCTGTTTGGAGCAGCGAAACCCTAGAATCCAAAGCTCTGATACCAAATGTTATGAAACCAACTCACAAAAAGATAGAAAAGATAGATCAATGCCTTAGAAATAAGCCTCTTCGAGGGGAAAACCTCCTTTACATTACACAAATGAACAATACTTATATGATTCAAATGAAAAAACCTTCTTTCTATATATAGGAGTATAAGGGGTCACAATATAACCAAAGCCGACCTAACAATAATAATATAAAGGCACAATAATAACAATATGGGGACAATAGGGGCACAACAATAACAATAAGGGATACAATGACAATAGTAATGGGGGAATACTAGTATTATAGGGACCTAGCAAGAACAACTTGGGTTGAGTTACTAGTCCTAGAAGCCTTGGTTGGAAAAATGCTTTGGATCCCTTGGTGAGTTGATTTACTAGTCCTGGAGCCTTGGTTGGACAAACGCTCTGGAGACATGCGACATTTATGGGTTGAGTTACTAGTCTTGGAGTCAGGTTGGAACAAACACTTTGGAGCTTTGGACAACTTAGATAGAGATCGATCTGGTGATGGTTAGTGATGTCCAACCATGTGTTGGAATCATTGGTTGAGGTGGTTTGGCCTATGGAATCCCTGGTTTGGTTTTGCTTGGTTTATTCCATGAGATCCCACTTTCATGCTTGGAATATGGTGTGGGGGTGATTGGATGAAAGAGAGAATTGGTTCACCCCAATCTATGGTCAGGTGGTACATGGAAGTCCCTGACTTGGTTGGATTTTCATATGTTAATTAGAGTTATTGTCCTCTTGTATTGTCATGAGAAATTGTACTTGTTATTATGTGGCTTTGATGGTTGGTTTATCATGGTGTATATGTTATTCATTTATTGGTTATATGCTACTTATAAGATGTATATTGGTTATGGCTGTTGATGTGTTTTGATTTATTAATGAATGGTTGATGAATGCATGAGCTAATAGAAGTTATTGTAGCTATTATGAGAGGGCATTAGACCTTCTTGACAATTCTTAGATGAGTATCAGACCCCTATGTTTAAATATGCATTCATGACCTGTAGATTACATGCTCACCATGTGTTTGACAAAATGTCTGTTATGGATAGGCCTGGTTAGATCAAGTTTTTTATTCAAATTTGATTGAATGGATTTTTCATCATGTTAGAAATGATTCTAGAAGGTCTCACTGGGTTCTAAGCAGTGGTCTGGAGGAAGGCCTAAAAAAGTGGCTCAGATTCCGGGGTTGCATGCTCAGAACTGGGAAAACTAGACTGCATTCACTGGGAGGCAGGGTTATTTATGAAATTTGAGGATCACAACCATTAGATTTCCTTGTTATGAAAGCGAATGGGAGTCCATATCACTATAAAGGAAATTTAGTTCAGGGTTTGGGCACCTAGAGTGGTTTTTTAACTCCTATGGGTCCTGTAGCTCCTGAGGAAGGTCAGTAAGGTTTCATCTTATCGACTCCATTTCCTTAATGTGATATAGGAGGTTGAGTCATATCGTAGTAACTCTTCATCACATGTTTACCCCGGTGGACCAGTGAACTTGGGTAAATGTAGGAGGAGGCAATTACAAAGTGGTATCAGATCTCCCAGGTTCAACACTTGGACTGGATGGGCAGAACGTGTTTGTCATGCATGCATGTCAGTTTTCTATGTGTTTTTATGCATGCATTGTGATAGTCATTGATGTAGTTTATGTCATCATTGTGATAATGTGTTGGCTAACATAGAGTAGGAGAAGCATATTATTAGAGTGATATTGCAGCATTTGACCTCACGGTAAGAGCAAATCGTCATGACAAACCTGTTGGGCATGCAGGTATTTTGGTTAATGGTTGTTACAAGCATTAGGGTTATGTACATGCCTGTCATTCTCTTATTTTTATGGTTACATGCATGATAGCTGCTAGATGACTAGTGCGATCATATGCACAAACGTCAAATAGTCATGAATGATAGTAGCTTGTTTTTATATGCATTGCAGTCATATGCATGATGATTATGGTCATTGGAGTTAAGATCTTGATGTTGTATGTATCATGCTAATATGGATTGCTCAGTGCAGATGGTTATGGTTATGATATTCAGGTATGAGTCAATATAATTGTGATATTGCATTGTACTAATCTCGACTGACTTATGCAGATGTGATAACCTCCCCTAAGATACATTGAGGTATGAGTTTGATTATGTTGTCTATTCAATTTATTCAACATGGTATGTTTACAGGTTCTTTGAATGTTTGATTAATTGCATGATATGAGTATGTGTCTATAAGAATGCATGAAGGAATGATCTTGTTCAAGACGGTTGTACTAATACAATATGTGTTGAGATCACTAATATGCACTTGAGTGCAAGTGGGTGCTAGTTGTAGTATTATGACTAATGACTGTGAGTTGACTATTGATTATGACATGGTTGTTAGTCTTGGTAAAGGTTGACTTAAATTAATAAACATGATGTCTTGATCTTTGGAACATCTGATTGACATGTGTAAACAGTTGCAGGGAAACATGTTTGGTATTAGCATGACAAGGCAATAGTTGATTTGTTTATATAGCTAAGAATTGGGTGATGTGATAGCACATAGTAAGACTCATTTGCAGCAAGAAAAAAGGTAAAAGGAAGGAATTGGGTAAGAATTCCTTTGGAAATGTTTGGAAACCGTATTTCCAAATGAATGAGAATTTGCATGAGCACAGGGAAGTACTTTTAACCTTGATTTTGTCTGACATTATGTGGATATGTGCTATGTTTATGAACATGTATTTGACAGGTATAACAATTGGTTCCAGTTATGGCTAGATTTCTCAAGAGAATTGGAGTCCTTTGAGAAATGATATGTATACGTGTTCAGTAACAAGGTTAGCGTGTTGGGACAACAAGGTACAGTAACCAGTATACTGTTATGTTTATTTATGTGCTGACAATTGTGTTTTTACGGAATTATGATGCAGGGGATTGCATGGAAAAAGAGACTTCCATGAAATATTGAAGAAGGCTTGCGTTGAGGTTACCTTTGGAAGCATTAAGAAACCATGGGGATTGAGTCATGGTATTTGTTGAGAATATTATGCTTTCAATGCCTTGTGATTTGTTTGCGCTTGATTTGCAATTTTGTTTATGTTTGGTGCATGGCCATGCCACTTTGTTTGTGGTGTCATATTGCTATTGGTTTTCATGGTTTTCTTCTTATTTGTTTCTTGTTCTTTCCTTTTATGTTTTGAGGGCCTTGGGAATTGGTTGGGAAAGAGGAAAGTTAATGGAGCTCGGGGAGAGTTGAATGAAACCCAACAGGTAATGTAAGACCTGGATGAAGCTCGATGCATGAGTAAAGGGTAGTTGAAGGCAAGAATATGATAGACAGTTGGATTGGTTGGGTCAATTGGGGTAAATGGATGGTGGCAAGACGAACATGAGAAAAAATCAGGAAAGGTAAGGTGAATGGATTTGAGGCATCAGATGTCTTGGATATGTTGGGAATTGTTATTCTCAAGGTTGTACATGTTATGCACGGATAAAGGGAGTTCTTTTAACCTTGACCTTATGATATTTGGTAATTGTGTTGTGATTATGATTATGTTGATGCCTATATATGTATACATGTATGTATGTATGCTATTGTTTGACAGGGTCGTAAGGAACATGATTACTTTATGCTAATATTTATATGTATATATGTGTGTATGTATGTATGTCTTTGTCAGGGTCATCATGGATCGTGCTTGTGGAGGAATGATTGCTTATGCAGGTGAATGGAATGAAGAAGTTCTTAGTCATATGAGGAATCAAGTGGGAAGAGTAGCCCTAATATATCTATGAGGCTAATATCATGTGGATATGAGTTGATATTATGTGCTTACACTATGCCTATGTTTATGTTATGGATAGGTTATCCTTAGGGATACATCAACAAAGTGAAAGTAGTGTGATCTGCGGCATGCTAGGACAATCATGGATAAGACACTAGAAGCAATGTTGCTTGGTAGAGTCAATGTGGTCTCTGGATGTGCAGTACTATTGTTGTGAATATGTTGCACATGATGTACCTGTGGTGTTACGTACATGTGGTATGTTGTGCATGTTGCATATGCATTGTTGTGTACATATGGTGTTGTGTGCATGTTACATATGTGGTCGTGTATATATGGTGCAGTGTACATGTTGTATATGCGGTGATGTGTACGTATGGTGTTGTGTACATATGGTGTTGTGTACATATGGTGTTGTGTACATGTTGTCTATGTGGTGTTGTGTACATATGGTTTTGTCTGCATGTTGTATATGTGGTGTTGTGTGCATGTTGTATATGTGGTGTTGTGTACATATGGTGTTGTGTGCATGTTGTAGATCTGGTGTTGTGTGCATGTGGTGCTTTGTACATATTGTGTAGGTGGTGTTGTGTACACATCATGTAGGTGGAACTATGTACATGTGGTATTGTGTACATGTTGTGCATGTGGTGTTATGTACATGTGGTACTTTGTACACGTTGTGTAGGTGGTGTTGTGTACATGTTGTGTCAGTGGTGTTATGTATATGTGGTGTTATGTACACGTTGTGCAGGTGGCGTTGTGTACATGAGGTATTGTGTACATGTTGTATGCATTGTGTTGTGCACATGTGGTGTTGTGTTATGTGTATTGTGTAGTCATTGTATCATGACATGTGTATTATTTGTGTTTTACTCTTTGTATGTGTATGTACTATGTTGTACACAAAGTGTCTGTGTATGTGTTTTGTTGTATGTAGGGTGTAGGTGTATGTATTGTGTTGTATTCAAGGTGTAGGTGCATGTATTGTGTGGTGTTGTACACTGTTTGTGGGTGTATGCATGTGATATACACTATGTGTATGTGTATGTGATTGAAGAGAAGCAAAGGTAGTGGGTGCTTGTCAGGTTTAGCAACTGATTCAATGTGTGTATAGAAAGGATAAAGGATAAAGGTAGAAGCAAAGGATCGATTGAAGGACAAGTATCAATATTTTATTTGAGTTTTAATTATGCATGTGATATATGACTTTGATTTATGATGGTTACATGTGATCTGTGATTTTGATTTATTATGATTGAGTTTTGAGCTAACTTGATGTGATATGTTTATACATGATGATTTGATCAAAAGCTAGTTTGACTAATTGTTATAGGAAGAAAATAGGATTGTAGGTGTATCTTATTGATGATCTACCAGTGAGGTATGATTTGAATTATTTCAATTTATTTTTAATGTAATGGAAATTATGTGCTTGTTACCAGAAAGCATGGAAATGCCCAGTTTGGGTGGTGTTTTAGTTGCTACAACTACCCATTCAAAAAAAATTCCCATGCATTGAATTTGGAGCCTACCTTCTATCCACAAGGAACTGTGATCCGAATTGGATCATGATATTTTTTTTCATCCATCTCGATGAATTTGGAGTGGAAAAAGTGGAGGAATCAACTCATGGGACCCAGTTTGGAAAAACGGGGTTTGAAACCTTCTGGGAGCATTTTGAGGCATCAAATGATGTTTTTTGGGGGTAAAACTTTGTCAGTTTATTGCCACACCTTTTCATGTTATTCTACACACAGATATCTTTCCAATGGTGCAAGAAGTGTGTCAATCAAAGTCTCATTAGAGGAAATTTAACCTAAAATTGGCCGCCTAAGGAAAAATAATAAAATAAGAGTTATGAATTTTGGAGGGAAAAGAAGAAAACTATTTTTTTAATTGTATTTTTGGCTTATCTTCTTATAGTTTTACTCAAAATTCAAGTGTAGATAGTCATTGAATGCATAATATAATTCCACATCCAATGAGTACCCATTATGCATACTTTTGAGAAGACCCACATTGATAAAAATTGCAGATACATTAAAAAAACGTGTTGGACACACTTTTTTTAATGTATCTACAATTTTTACCAATGTGGGTATTCTCAAAAGTATGCATAATGGGTACCCATTGGATGCGAAATTTAATTATGCATCCAATAAGTGTCTACACTTGAAATTTGAGTAAACCTACAAGGAGATAAGCCAAAAATACAATTAAAAAAATAGTTTTTCTTCTTTTCCCTCCAAAATATTTACATGTACCTCTTTTTAAATTTAAAGGATTTTGATTGGTTTACATATTATGACATGGAAATTACGTGAAAATTTCATGGGCACTTTTAGGCTAAAATTGCCCTAATGGTATGCAAACGTTATGCCACATAGAAGTTGACCTTCCTATTTTCACACCTATAGTTTGGGAGGATGTCACGTCAACCCCCATTATTCATGGAAAAAGGGCTAGGCACATGTTTGTGATGTAAAAGACTCTAGAAGATTCTATTTTGTAACTCTAATTAAGAGTTGGTGTAGTCAAACTTAACCACTAGTAGGCTATCGGGCTGTGTTATAACCAGACCAGTAGGAGGAAGAGGCATTCCATTCTTTCGAGAGAATTTTGTTCCATAATTGAGCAAATATAGCCATGAGAGATAGGAGGTAGAGCACATAAAGAGGATTTGTGCACTGTAGTATCCCACGGACCACAGGCATTACTTCTTTGTACTTGCAACCAAACAAAGAAAGAGAGCGAAGCGACCTCACCTTCCAGTCGGGTTTTCTCCCGAAAGGGTTTCCTAGAGAGCATATCTCGTGTCTTGTGTGTGTGCTTATTTTGATGTTCTCTACTTTTCTGCATAATTTCCATTAACATGCATGCACTAACTACAATTAAATCCACAAATCTTAAAGTTTAATAAACTGTAATAGTGTATAAATTGCATAGTTTTAATATAATATTATTAGATCTGTTGTGACGAACTATCTAGTGCAATATCCACTATAATTTATGGATCAAACTATCTTTCATTATCATCAAGTATTCGTTTCGATGTTGGAGACTTATCTTTGCAGGCAGTGCTTGTGATGTTTTGTTTTGACCCTCATTTGAACTTTTTCTAGCACAAGCCATCTCCTTCCTTGACCTTGCAACATTGCTGGCCTTCCCTCTTGAAACTGCGCAATCCACTATCTCTAGAAATTACGCTAGGCCTTCATAATCACAACTTCAGAATCATGGAAGGTTGGCTAGTCTTGAGCTCAGAAATTGCACAAGAGGTTCCTTCCTCTTAGAAACTGTGCAATTCACTGAGGCAAGGCATTGTGTAATCCCTTGAGCCTAGTAATTGTGCAATCCATTCTGCCAGTGTGAATGAGAAGTTTCTTAAAAGAGTAGAGTTGGCCTTCTTAAAAAATAGGAGTTGCAGAATTAATGTGTGGTTAAGTCCACTAAGCTGTTAATTATGAATTTTAGACAAGTGGCGTTTTTTCCTTGATTTTAGGCATGTGCATCGAAAACCCTAACCCGATAATATATATATAATAGATGCCTCTAGAGCTCATTTTCACATTTGATCTTGGATCTCTAGCCTTCCTAACAAGATCAAGGAACTTTCAGCCAAGTTTGCAGCGATTTTTTGGGTAAGTTTTGGATCTGTCGCTTTTTGTTACGTTTTTTGTCACTTTTGCTTCTATGAGTCCTATTCTACCTATTTTTTTTCATAGTAGCTAGTGTTTGAACTAGTATTAGCTTGTACAAGTGTTGATTCAATCACTCATTCAATTTTTCGAAGTATCAGTCGGTCATTCACATTTTCTAAGTGTCGCAATAGCTTCTTGTTTTTTCCCACTCACAGTTGTCGTTGTTCGGTCACTTAGTGCATTTTCGTTTTTCCTTTTGCATGTTTATTACTAGCACTTAATTTTCATTGATCTATATTTCCCATAACCCGATCCACCTTCCTTCCTACCCCAACACTCATATATGATCTTTTCTCTCTCCTTCCCAGGCAGATATGTGTAATCATGGCCAAAAGTTTCCCTCCCCAACTGCGCAATTCACATTCTTTGGGCTCAGGCCTCATGCTTGGCCTTTGGGACTATGCAATGCATAATCACTGGCTTGCCCAGCTGTGCATTGTGCAGTGTCAAGCCTTAATCCTCAACCCTTGCCACTTTGATAGTGTAATGTGCAGTCTCTTCCTTCAGGCTTCCTAGATAGGATTGCACATTACACAATCTCAAGCCTCTATTTGTCACCTTGTCTGCTGATATTGCATAATATGAAGTTCATGAGCCTAGTCTCTCACCCCCATTATAGAAATTGTGCAACCCTTCCCTTCAGTCTCTAATTGTGCTTTCCATGAGTGCATCTTGTAAAAGAAGTACTACATCTTTTGAGATTATCTCTCTCTATTAGTTGTTGTCATCATGGGACCAAAGAGATTTGCCTCCAAAGACACCATAGAAAGTAGCACCGATGAAGTAGTTTAAAGTGCCCTAGTCACCATGGAAGTTTTTTTAGAAACTCAACTATTCATTGAGAATGATTCAGATATAACATGGCACATAGTGAAGGATGCATTCACGACAACTAATTACAAAGCAGATCTTGAAGACAAGTAGTTTTATATTAATGTCCAGAAGTCAGGATTGCATAATATTGCATGTAGGTATCCAAACTTCTCTTATGCATACATTATGAAATGGATCTTGTCACATATTGATTCAAAGAAAATGAGATTAAAAAAGCAATTCAGAAAGCCGAGAAAAGGTTGTTATCTCATGAACCTAAAGCCCGAGATCAACCTGAAGGTGGTAGGGTTTTTCTTCCTTACATTCATGGAGTTACAGATAAGATTGCGAAAGTCCTAAGAAGGAAAAACATAAGCACGCAATTCTCAGCCCCTGGAACAATCAGGCAAAGTATGAGATCGGTTAAGGATAATATTGACAAACATCAACTTAAAGGGGTCTATAAAATCGATTGCTCATGTGGGAAAAGCTACATTGGTGAAACAGGTCGCTCTCTGCAGACCAGACTTAAAGAACATGGAGCTGATATTAAAAATGAAAGGTCTCGTTCTTCCGCCCTCGCAGAACACTCGTCCAAAACTAAGCACCATGTCTTCTTGGAAAACGCCTCCATTATCGCTAAGGAAGAGCAGCACCATAAGCGAAAGATCAGAGAAGCTCTTGAAATTATCAAACACCCGCACAATCTCAACAGAGACAGTGGTATGGAAATTAGTGGAAGCTGGTTTCCCCTAATCAGAAAGATTAACCCGATATCAGTATAATAATAATAATAATAATAATAATAATAATTCTCCATTAAAAGTTACAATATTAATTAATTAGGTATTTAATTTAATCACCCTTATTAATTTCCTATTATAAAAATATCTATTTTAATACAATAATAATAATCATTAAATATTTATTCTTTCAATAATTATAAGATTTAATAATAATCAATAATAATTAATATTAATTTTGATATTACAAGTAGTACTAATTACTATTTATTATATTAATTACTATATTAATTATTATATTAATAATTAATTATTATATTAATAATAATTAATATAATTAATTATTATATTAATAATAATAATTATAATAAGTATAATCCTTTCAATAATATATATTATTGATTTGATATTATAAATATTACTAAGTACTAAGTATTATATTAACAATAATAATTAAAGTAATAATTATCATTAATTTTGATCATTGCAATTAATATTTCTAATTACTAATTATTAGATTAAAATCATTATAACCTTTTCAAGTATTCTTAATAATTATTTATTTTAATTAATATTTCAAAAAAAAATAAAAAATAATAATAATAATAATTAATTAAATGAATCAATTAAATCAAGAGGCAGCCGACTTCTCAAAAATTGAGAGCCGACCATCCCCTCTTTTCTCTCCTCATCTCTATTTAAACCCTAAAAATCTGCTCTTCTTCTATCAAGCATTCAAGTTGTCCTGATGATGGATCCTGATTGGGATTTGAAACGTTGGCAGAAAAATGTTCGTACTGTGGAATCTCCGGTGACTAATTCGATAAGATGATCCTTAGCGGTGTCAGCGGAAAAAGGCTTGCCTCATTTGTGGCACATGATTTTTCGATTATGTATCACGTACCTATGTAAGAAGCCTACATGGATTCTCACTTCTACGTAGTAAACAACTACTTGAGCACTAAATATGTCATCAAAGGTTGGGTGAAAGAGCCATCCAAATTCCGATAGACACCTAGCAACACTTACAAGACCAAATCTCTCAAAAAATCATTCTAGTACTTTATTGTTCTATGTTGTTGAATCTACCGTCAAAAGAGTAGTGAGACCTTTCCCGAAGGTTGGGAATTCCTACTACATCAGGTGATGAATTATGGGAATGAATTCATTTGGTCAGAATTATTGGCTCAAAAATTAAAGATCCTTGTAACCAATTCCAAGAACCCTCCCAACGATAAGTAGTCCAGATTCCACATGTCCACATATTTGCTAGATGCAATATGCGTTCAGAACGATTTTCCTGGCATGAATTGGACTTGGTCACCGAAGGAATCTATTGTCCACATTTACTACAAATTTCTTTCAGAGTGCAACTATAGGGGAGTTATGGATAAGTTGAATTCTCACTTCCTCATACCACTGTACCAAATTATCTTTGAGGAAGATCCATCTTGCATGTTCCAAGAGGCAATGGAAGCAGTAACAGAACTTGTCGACTTGTTTGCCTCACTAGATGGCACTTACGTTAGGATATTTGGTGGTCATAAGTCTTTACATTTTTTGTTGACGTATGCCACCAATAAAATTTTCATCTAGGATGTAGCTTATCATCTTTCCATAGGTTTATTAGTAGTTTTTCAAAGGAAGAAGAGAGCCCCTTGGCCCACTCTTCCTTGGAAAATTGGATAGTACGAGATTAAGAATCTGAAGGCTACAAAGACCGAGGGAAAATAACTAGGGAAGTTTGAGTTCGGTCTTATGGAATATCATTTGTATGATCATAGAAGTGTTTGCAAGAAAAGCTGTGCAAATATACATTTCAACTGGCCGACCAAGAATTTTTCCAGACTGGAGGAGGAAAATATTAAGAATTGTCATAATACCTCCAAGCCTCGTGCCCCAATCAGCTTTGTAGGTACATCGCAAGTTACTCCTCAGTAAGAAGAAACTCTGGAAGTAGAAACATCAAAGAGGTGCAACCCAGTGCACGGAAAGGGGAAGCGGAAGGTTGTGCATAGTCAAATAGAAGAACAAATCCGCAAATGGAAATCAAACCCAATCATCTTGAAAGCGGCCATAACAATAGAAAGAAAGAGGAAGAAGAAGAATTAGGAGGAATAATTAAGGTAGAAGGAAGAGAAAGAACAAAAAGAAAAATAAAAGATGCATAGAAAAGAAGAAGAAAGGTAGAAGAAAGAGGAGGAAGAAACAACTTTGAAGCAAGATAAAGAAGAGGAACACAGTCGTATATTTGAAGAAGAAAGCAAGCAACTCCAGGATAAAGAACTTGCCCAGGAAATTAAAGACTTGATAGTGATCCAAGACATGGAGGTAGTGTCATAGAAGAAAAATCAAGATGTGATCTTATTCCTTCCACGCAACAAATCACCACTCAGCCTCCATCTCCTCCTATGGAAGGGCAACATCTAGGTGAGGAAGAGGAAATTTCTACTCTTGATGAAGGTCTGGTGATGGATATATACAGTTTAACTTATAATGAGCTACAAAAGAAGATTGTATAGGAAAGTAAGAAGCACTTCCCAAATGACCTCATGCATCCCACTTTTATAAAAGAAAAGGTGATTGTGATGGATACCAAGAATAATTCAGAAGCTATTGCCACAACCAACTTGGCCTTCACAAGAGCCTCCAAGTCGAACATAGTATTTGATGGCCAAGAAAAAACAAATGGAAAATAACTTACAAGCTGCAAGGAAATATATTGAAAAAAATTAGGAAGAGGTTTAGAAAGCAGCTCTCGTGCAAGTGTAGTTAGAAGAACTCAAGGCGGCCATACATCGTGAAGTATCGGCATTGGGAGACACTATGAGGAAATTCTATGAGGATTTAGTCACCATGCGAAATTGTCCGCCACCACGACATGCAACAAAAATTTAGAGAAATTATAAATCTCTCAAGGTTTTCCATGTAGCCATCATTGTTGTGTATGAGTGGGGAATGCAATATAGCGGCGCACCTCCTGAGTTGATAAAGAAGACAAGGCAACAAGCCGAGTTGGAGAAGGCAAAAATTAAGATGCTCATCCAAAGTATTAAGTAGCTCAAAAATTTCATAACCAACATTCAGTCCTCTTATGCAAGGTTGTATAATAGTGTGGATTTCATGGTGAAGTCACACAATATCCCTTCAGTCAGCACACTCGTCGAATCTAAAGGAAGAAAGAAGGTTTGACAAGAAGTTGAGGAATACTTGGACCAGTTCAAGAAGATCACTTACAAGGGAGATTTATAGGTGGAAATGCATGATATGCATAAGCATATTGATGGCCTTTCCAAGATAAACAACATGTTTTTCTTGTTAAAGAAGGAAGCACAAATTGGCTCCAAGATTGTGTACCCAGATGCAATGGAGGCAAGAGTTTGCTTCTAGCCTGATTCCTTCGCAAATTTTGGTGAAGTCATTGTACAGTATAAAGTTTGGCATCTCTATGTGACTTAAAAGCTACAATTCGAAGTGGTTGAGCTGGATTTTCCCCAAACTCAAGCTTGATATGTTGTTTGTCTTATTAGGCTTGTTTAGTTGACTCTACCCAATTTTGTCTTATATGGGTATGAGCGATATTGTAATATTATATTTGTAATTAATTTGTAAGTGAAATTCCAAGTGTCAATTATGGGATGTGAAAAGTCATTTTGTAAGGAAGTAAAAAGGTCATGGTTGAAAGAAGTCCAAGATTCATGAGGGAAGTCTAAGAGTCACAAAGGGGAGATGATTAGTCATCTCATTTGTTATAAATATACCCTCATAACTCATGTAAAGGGATTTTGGCCAGTCTTTTGCTAGGATCGAAAGCTAGGGATTTTTTTCAAGAGCCTTAGCTTCTCCTTTAGCATAGAGGGAGTATCTTGCTTTGGAGGAGCACATGTTGGCTTCACGTTCCATTATTGGGGCTAGTGGTTGTCAATTGTATATGTATGTTTGGGACTTTCACAAAAATAAAAGCTTGGAGTCAGCACATTTTCATGCATATGTTGTGACTATAGTAGGACTATTATTGTTATGTTTAAAATATATGTTATTTCATTTATGATAAATCTTATGAACTAATTCATTTGCACTAGTATGAATCTTGTTGAATGCATGTTATTATGTATTTCAATCATGGTTATCTTGTGAACTGTTTTGCGAGCTAACTTGTGATCCCTTTTATTCTCGTGTGTTCCTTTCAAGATACGTACTATTACAGGCTTTTAAGGGGCTCACTTAGTTCCCCTTTGTTTTGGTAGAACCTCTCATGCATTGCACTTAACTCTTCACATAGTTATACACTTGTTTCACTAAGTCACAAGTACATCATTCCATGTGTCATCGCAGCCAAGGCATACCAAGGCATACCACTAAAACACACTATTTTGGAAAACGGGTTGTATTCCAGATGGGGCTCCCACACCAAATGGTGTGAGGTCTATTTGGGACCTCATCTTGAGGAGACCCCCTTGAATGTTGGTAAGTCCAACACTGCCAATATTTCTGGTGCTAGAAGGAGGTCCAGATGACAAACTGAGCAAGTGAAATCTTTTTGAAATTTCCTTATCATTAATGGCTTCTTCCCAAATCTTAACACTATCATGTTTTTCCAGAAATGAAAACCTGAAAGTGCCCATGGGAATAATCCATGAATTTCCTAATTTAAAGTCTTATGGTGAGGATGGAAAAACCATTCTCTAGCACACAACTCATTTTCTTGAATTCTGCACTCATCTTAAAATTCATTGTGAAGAATTTTTTTGCAGGTCGTTCATCCTCACATTCGAAGCACATGTTAAGGAATGGTGCTACATGTTGTCGACTACTTCAATTCACTCTTTCGAACATATTATCAGGGAGATTTATCACATCTTTGACAGGTATGACTAAAAATATGTTTACAAGAAAATCACGCATTTTAGAAAAGCACCTGATGAATCTCTCGAAGATTTTCACGATCTTTTCATTCATTTCTATTTTGAATTTTCTGAAGATGATATTGACTGGGATCTTATGAAAGAGAAGTTTGAATTTCTTATTCATATTTCAATGAATCCAACAAAAAATCAATCTTTTGAAATCCTCCCAAAATGCATTGGTTGTGGAACTCTTAAATCTGTGACAAAAGAAGTTGCTGTCCCTAGTGATTCTTCATCTTCCTCTCATCAAATAGCTCAATGGATATGGGTTGAGGCTATAGAACTTGAATTTTATCCTTTGATTTATCACTGTCTTCTCCCACCTCCCATATTCAGAATGTCAATGCAATTTTTGAATGCAAAGTTGGTTCAACTAGTGATATTCTTTCTTCCCATCCTTCACTTGTGCTTTCCTTTGATCCTCCTGAGTTTGAGTTGTCACAACCTTTTGATTTAACCATTTTTTTTGATGTTCATGAGGATCAAATTAAGGATGTAGATAGTGTTAACCAATAAACTTGTGATGTCATTCATCATGACTATGTGTGGGATGTTGCTGTTGAACAAGAATATACAATGAAGGTTGATATTTCTCCTTTTGGACCTCTCCCTCATGAACTTGATATCTTCCATGATTCTGTCATATTTGTTGTATCTTTTGAACAATCAATTTCTGACAATTTTAATTTTGATCACACTCAGGACTCGTGGAATGTTAGTTTTACATTTGAACATGGCGAGAAAAAAACTTCTCTTTGTGATCTCTCTCATCTCTAATCTTATCTGTTTTTAGAAAAATAGAGAGTGGAATCTCTTGTTTGCAATCACCCCCTCTCTACGATTCACCAGATCAGGAGGATTCCTTGTTTCCACATGAATAAAACTTTGATCACGGGTGTCTTGATCTAGTCATTGAATCATCTTATAACAGCCCTTGGTTAAAAATTCATGTAAATGTAAAAATATAAGACCACGGTTAAGGGACATGTATTCCAAGTTAAATGCTGGGAAAGAAATCCTAGCGTGGGTGTTCATTCGGTTTATTATGGCTAAGGAAATTGGAAAAGGAAATGGCTAAGGCATTAAAAAGGAAAAAATGTATTTTGGCACATTTATTTATGAAAATAAAGGAAAATAGGAGGAAAGGAAGGTGAAAGGTCATAGGTTGCATGTGAGGAGGAAATTGAAGGAAAATAATGGAAAATTGAAGAAAACAAAGGCCTCATTGATCAAAAAGCTTTTGAGGATTAGTTGGAAATATTTTTCTTAACTTTAGAGAAATGGAGGGAAAATCAAGCAAAGGAAGGACAACGAAAAGGAAGGAAAGCAAAGATCAAGCAAGGAAGAGCAGGATCAAGCAGCTTCAGCAGGAATACTTGCAAGTAACATATTGCATGTCTGATTTCCTAGTTGTTTTTGACATGCATGGCTTTGCATGTTGGTATATGGTTCTCTTGCCGTTGGTAGCACGATTTTTCTGGGTTATGACAATGGTTTTTAGCCTAGCCTTGCCTTTTCTGGATAGCCATTGTGTGATGGGATTGTTTTATTAGTTTTGAGCTTTGGAATTATTGGATGGTTTCAGAATCTAGGGTGGAGGTGGTCTCAGGGAAATTTCCAAAGGCCTAGGAATCCCTTGACCGGTTTTGGCGGGATACATGATAAAGTCTAAGGGTGGATTCTCAGTTTAGGGCCTAGTGATCTGATGTGGATTGTGGTAAAGCGTGAGATACTAGTGTCTAGGTTTAGGGCCTAATGATCCGGTGTGGAGTGCGGTAAAGCCTGAGAGATAAGAAGACGGAAAATTCTTCAAGGAGAGTGATGGAGTCTAGAGGCATTCTAAGCTCGGTATGGTTTTGTGATATTGGTGCAAGTTTTTGTGATATCACAGTTTGGTGAGGGTGGAGGTGGTTTAACCTCTAGATTCCCTTGATTGTTTTTGGATTGGTTTATCTATGAGATCCCATATCCATGATTAGAATATGGCATGGGGGTGACTCGTTGAAAGAAATATTTTTTTCAACCATGTCTACAGTCGGGTGGTACGTGGAAGTCCTGAGCCTGGTCGACTTTTCCTATGTTTAATAAAATCTTAGTTCTCTTTCTTTTGTACTTCTTAATATGTGGCTTTAATGGTTGTTATCTCATTTGTATTTTCACGGTTTAATGTTGGTTATAAGCATGGTTATATGACTGGTTATTGTCATGGTTATTTCATGTATTTACTTGTAACTAAAAGGATAATGGATGCAAGAACTAATTGATGTCAAAATAGTTAAAGGAAGAGGGTAGGGATCCTTCTTGTCAAGTTTCATATGAGTTATCAGTTATTTATGTTCTGTCTTGTATTCATTTCTTGTAGATTTCATTGATGCCAAGTGTTTGACAGAAAGTCAGTCCCGGTTGGGGATGGTCAGGCCTAGTCCTGAAGCCAGTTTTTTATTTATAAGTCTTTTCATAATGTAATTTATGGATTCTAAAAGCTATAGGGGTTTCTAGGCAGTGTCCTGGATTCTAGGCTTGAAAAGCGACTCAAATCCTGGGGATGCAAGCACGGGTTTGAGATGAAAGTCCCAAGATGTTGGCATGCCCATGTTGTTCTTGCGTTCAGAGGTCCTCTGGCGCACCCTTGCCCATATCAAGGGAGCGTCCAGGGGTTTAGTGGTCTAAAAGTTTAGTGGGACCTAGGGGATTGTTAGGAGAATGACTGAGATGCATTTTGGGAGTCATGTAGTAGGTGCAGAAGGTCTGGTATGGTGTGTTTCCGTCGATTCCACTTGTTTAATGTCACTTAGGATGTTAAATCATATCATGGTAACTTCTCATCACATGTTTACCTCGGATTGCTGGTTACTTGGGTAGATGTGGGAGGAGGGCATTACAGAGTGGTATCAGAGCATGGTTCACCCCTCAGACTGGATGGGTGGTGTGTTGGCCATGCATTCATGTTGGTTTCATATGTGTTCCATATGCTTGTAGTCCATGTTCTTGTTGCATTTGCATGGTGTTGATCACAGTTGTAGTGATGTCGCCATGTGAAGGTTGATGGTGTTGTTGTGGGATGTGTCGTTATGAGTGTATGGTTGTATATGCATTTGTTATGCATGTCAGTGTCTATATGTTGCTATGCATGCATTTTCATGGTTACGGTTATGCATATATGGTAGGTCAGGCATGCATTGTGAGGTCATTATATGAAATTAGGTCATCATGGGGCTATTGGCATGTTATGATGCTAATGTGTTGAATGCAGTAAACTAGGAGATGCAAACCATCAAAGTGAAGGTGCAACATTCGACCTCAAGGAAAGAACATGTTGTCATACATGTTTGTATGTTCGACATGTAGGTATGTAGGTTAAGGATTGTTATATGCATTATGGTTATGTGTATGCCTTTCATTCTATCGATGTTATGGTTAAATACATCATAGATACTAGTTGGTTAGTGTAGTCATATGCATATGCGTCAGATAGTCATGAATGATAGTAACATGTGGTTGTATGCATTTCTATTGTTGTTTTATGTTATATAACTTGATGATTATGTTATATGTTGTTGATGAGTATGTTATAGGCTAACTTATTGTTGTTATATGATATTTAGCTTGATTATTAGGGTTATTACAATAAGATCTTGATGTTGTATGTATCATACTAATTTTGATTGGTCTATGAAAATGGTTAGGGTTATGACATTCAGGTATGAGTTAATATGTTGTGATATTATGTCATACTAATCTAGACTGGCTTTGTAGATGTGATTATTATGTATGAATGAAAATTGTTTATGAGTTTATGATGTGAACATGTTAGATAATTATTGTTATGGATATCATGACCTTATTTATGGTTGAGTTGATATGTTGTGAAGTTATATCGTGTTAATCTAGCTTGATTGTGAAGACAAAATATCCTCCCTTGATATAACTTAAGGTATGAGTTTTCTTATTTCATTTATCTGTTGTTTGAATGTTTGATTAATTGCATGATATGATTATGTGTCTGTAAGATTGCATGAAGAAATGATCTTGCTTTAAGATGGTCGACTAATACATATGTGTTGAGACAACTGATATGTACTTAAGTGTAAGTAGGTGATAGTTGTATCATTATTTATTATGACTGGTTGAGTATGACATGGTCTTTAGACTTGGTAAAGGTTGATTTAAAATTAATATACATGATTTTTTATCGTTGGAACGTGAGACTGACATGTGTGAGAAGTTGCAGGGAAACATGCTTGGTATTAGCTTGAAAAGGTAATAGTTGATGTGTCTATATAACTAATAGCTAGGTGATGTGGGAGTCCATAATAAGACTCAATTGTAGCAAGGAAAAGGTAAAATAAAGGAACTAGGTGAAAATTTCTTTGGCTATGTTTGGAAACTGCAACCCAAATGAATGAGTGCTTTGCATACAGGAAGTTTTCTTAAATTTGAATTCGTTTGACATTATGAGGATATGTGTTATATTCATAAATATGTATTTGACATGTATAACAATTTGTTTTAGTTATGGCTAGATTTGTCGAAGGATTGGAGTCCCTTGAGATATGTCGTGGATGTGTTCAGTTGCAAGCAATGTGCTTGGCACAACAAGGTAAGGTAACTGGTGTATTGTTATGTTTATTTATGAACTGACAATTATGTATCTATGGAAATATGATACAGGGGATTTCATGGAAAAGAAACTTCCATGTTATATAATATTTTTTCACACTCCCAGTCTCGTATCCTAAAGTGTCACACTTTGTGTCGTAAATGTCGCCAGCGTTACAAAGTGATGGAAGTTGTTGCAACTAATGTATTCACCATCAAACATGTTTGGAACATCCCTGAAGAAAAGGAATAAAAATTTCCTTGAAAGCATTCAAAAGAACTTGTCAAAAATCCTTTTTTGCAAGCCCAACATGTTTCCCATAACCAATATCTCGCAATAGTAACCTCTAGCATCACACATGTATAGCACTGCCAGTGCGACTTTTATCAGGAAAATCCGCATTGGTCCTCTTTAGGCCGTTTTTCCCAAAATTGAGGAGAGAATTCTCTTACTATAAAGCTCGAGAATGACGATGTGGTTTCAGGTGAATGAAGATTGGAACGAGATCTCCCATTCATGGTCCTATATCCTACTTTCATGGATCTCTCCCTTGTGATGTGGAACTAATCCCTCTTTTCATGGATCCTCAACTCCCTCTCCTTCCCTATAAATGAATTGTCCATCATCCACTAATGGTTGGTTTTTGATTGGTTGGTTTCCATCCTAGTGTTGAATTGGTCCCAAATGCTACCCATTTGCAAAGGAGAAAAGGTGTTTGAAGGCTAAGGCTTGGACTTGGAATCTCACTTGAAGGAGGCTTCCAACATTAAGGCTTCATTGGTTGTAATGCTCCCTTTTTCATCTATTAATAATACAATATATGTTTTATTTCCATAAATGTGTCCATTAGTCCATTTATTGTAATGCTCCTTGATCTGTTACATAATTTGTATTAGAAAATATTATGCTTTGCATAGTTTTGTTGTCTCCACTTGATCTTTCTTACAGGCATTCATCTACACCAACGAAGAGGAGATCGTGAGCTTGGAATCCAAAGAGTCAAGGTTGAAAACAAGGGTATTAGCATCAGAGAGAGGTAGGAGATCTATCCTCCTTTGCATTTTCTAGTATGAATTAGGAAATATTGCATGTAATTGTCTTTTGTAGTTGCTAGATCCTCCCATAGGACTAGAGGGATTGTTTCTGTCCGCAGAAAGGATTGCTTGCATAAAAAAATGGCGACCATACTGGGGAGTACATAACCCTTCAAACCTCCTTTTTTTTTTGGTCTCGTTTGATAAGTTTGGCCAACCTCTTAGTGATCCATAACTTTGATTTACATTTTTTAAGCCTTCATCTCAAAATTGATAATCACTTCTGGAATTTGCATTAGATTACATTGCACTGGAAAGTTGTTTTTGAAATTGTCATTGAGCATAGATTACATTGCTTGGTGTTGAAAGATGATAAGTGCATCCTTGTTCATTTTAAAAAAGAAAAAAAAATCATATAGGTGAACTTTAGTGAATTAAAATTCATTTACTTTTTTGGTTGTTTCATTGCAATTGTGAATTTGAAAGATATAGTTAGGAAGTTCTTGTTGGCTGCATATTTGATTGTTGCATCCATGTTTGCACTTCTTCCCTACAATAGATAGATTTCATCGAAAATGAAAAGAATCATTTTTTCATGTTAGTTGCATCATATATGTGCTTAGGTGACATCACTTTTTGAGCCTTGAAATCGGAACATAATTCAAGATCAACCTTAAAATTCGTCTCAATTAAACTAAGGAGAATTTGGAACATTAACACAAACATCTAGAGCTCTAGGCTAGAGATGTGTTCCAGTGTCGTTAAACATAGGAGTTGTCGTTGTTTTCTAGCGTTGCATCCCGAGGGGTGAAATTCCATTCCACGTACGTAAGTGTATATGATCATTCTCCACATACCTTCGGGTATATCGAATGACACTCCATGCAGTAAAAGTATAAAGGAACACTCTCATCGAATGGTTACACATTAGACAACACTACTATAGACTGCAATCCCACGTAGTGTCGAGTATATTTTGGGAGTTCCCTATAGGTTCCTATCCATCCATAAGTAGCTGAGTCTTTCACCTTGTATACTGTGATACATCGAACACAACATTCGGAAAGATTGGTTGTCGTACGTTAAGTACTTGGTTCTCTAAGGTGTATTTTGTAGTTCACGGTTGCTTGGTAAACCCTTTTGCCTAGTTACCCATTTATTTTGTTTGTGTATTTAATTTCTAAAATCAATTAATTAACCGTGGAACAACATCCTTCCTGTGGAAATAATCCTTAGTAGATATTAGGTTGAGAATAATGGAAATAGTTCCTGAGTCTACCAATCAAGGAAACCCCTTTGACGGGAATCTTGGTCCTTTTCCTTCTTTTGGAAATATTGGTGCTCCTTATATGGAAACGTTGTCCCTTCCCGGATTTACCATTGGTTTTCCAGTTTGGTTATTTTCGACCCCTATCGTTCTGAATGTCTGAACTGCTTCTCAATCGAGTTCTCCTCCACGTAAACAAGATCAACCTCCAGCTGATCCTAAAGTTGAATCTTTTCCTTCTTCGCTTGTTTGGTATTATTCCTCTTCAATTGGTGAACGCCTACAAGTTAGCAACCAGGTGGATAAGAAGAAGAAGAAAATGAATATTAAGAAGAAGAAAAATAAGTAGGGGGACAACCAAGCAACCATTACTATGGATGCAACTAGTATGGAGAAACCTTCCAATCAATCCTGTAAAGTTAAATTCCCTTGCATGCTTTGTAAGGGTGATCACCTTCTTAGAGATTGTCCTGGTATTCCCAAGGTATTAGAAGTGTGGTCCACAGGCTCACATTAGCCTTTATCATCAGCCTCTGGAGATCATGCTGGTGATAAACCCTCAACTAGTCATAGTAAGGTCCATGGGAAAAAGAGTAAAGTCAAATTTCCCTGTAGGTTATGTGAAGGGAATCATCCTATTCACCTTTTTCATGATATGGATGAAACCTCAAAGGTGTTGAATAACCTTATAGCTTCTCAACCTGGTCTTCTAACTGGTTATCGAAATCTTTCCCCTGATCCTCCACTAGTTGAACAAGTGATTGATCAAAATTCATCTCTAGTTAATCCCACTCTCTTTGAATGCTAATCCCATGAGCCCATTCCTAACCAATCATTAGTTGAGAAAATGGTTGACTCAATTCCACCTTCAGTTGATCAAACCTTTCCCATAGAGAATGAACTTCATACTGCTCAGGTTCTTCTTATTCTTTCAAATTCCAATGAATTGGGGGGTTATCCTCTCGTTCCCACAATAGAGGGGGTAATCCTCTCATTTCCATAATGCAATGGGACATTCCTCCCATTCCCATGGAACCCCCTCCAAGTATTATGGTCACTTCCTTTGATTGGAGTTGACTTACGGGGTATTGTCTTCCTTCTTATGTGTCGTTCTAGATCATAGTACAGGCTTATAATATACCCATACCTAGAATACTCATAGATAAAGGTGCATCAGTTAGCATTTTGTCCTCAACTACTTTGCAAGCTTTAGGTTCTCCGTAGATTGTGCATGTTACCCAGAATCTATTGGCTTTTAACATAGGAACCAATCAACCGTTAGGGATCCTTCCTAAATTTCCTATTAATTTGGGAGGAAAAATCATCTATATCGATGTGATGGTTATCCAAGGCCCTTTGTATTTTAATTTACTCCTTGGCCGTGACTATTTTTATGTCATGGGAGCTCTTGTCTCTTCTCTCTTTCATGTGACGTGTTTCCCGCACGAAGGAAGAATTGTGACCATTGATCAGCTTTCATTCGTTGGTTCTAATTTGACTCCCAATCAACCATCTTCCTAAATGGTCCTTGTATGTAAGTGATATCACACCCACCACAGATTAATTATGTGGCCACCTGTTCCATACCCGTGTCTACTAATTATCTAGTCAGTGATATAATGCATCATGTACTGGGGGCACTGGAGCCTGATCTTTCCATTAGACCCCTTGATATGTATCCCTTCTAGAGTGTTGTTCTCCCATCTGATGAGAACCTCTTGGAAGCCATGGCCTCTTATGGGCCATGATCAAGGTGTATGGAGCACAATTCCTTTTCTTGTGTCAAGCTCCTTAAAAAATGAAACAAGGTGTCAGAGTAGAGTTCCTTGTCTTGTGTCGAGCTCCTTAAAAAATGAAACAAGGTAACGAGAATAGTTATTTTACTTGTGTCAAGCTCGTTAAAAAATGAAACAAATCCCCTTCCAATTAGAGTCTTTGATTAGATCTCGTAAATTCCTAGTCAAGTCTTTCACTTGATCTCGTAAATGAACCTTCATTCCATCCACCTGTTAGTAACTAGTAGTAGACTTAGGTGAATGAAATGAAGCTTGGGGAGCATGTACCTCAAATTGAGTCATTACATTAGGGGCATGAAAACTTATCTCAAGCATAGTTTTCTTTGTTTCAAGCTTGTGTAAAAATGAAACCAATGTCAAGCATAGCTTGTCTCCGTTTCAAGCTTGTGTAAAAATGAAACCAAATCCAAGCATAGTTTTTTATCATGTTTCAAGCTTTTGAAAAAATGAAACCATCTTCAAGTATCCTCAAGCATAGTTTCCCATGTTTCAAGCTTGTGTAAAAATGAAACCATTCCCACCTTACCTCTCATGATTTTTGTTTTTATCAACATGTTTTTGCTAGATGAGCCTTGGTTTTTCATCCCATCATTACCATATCTTTTCCCGATCATATGTTTTCACTAGGTGGTTTTACCCTTGTTTGAGGAACATATGTGATTAGTGGTCTTATTAACGAACCTCTTGACCTTTACATGTTTTGAGCATTTCCATCATGACCGGAACCAGTTATTATCCTCTTAAAACACTCGTTCCTTCAGGAGGAGTCCTCTTTCAACTCTTTTTAGACTCCAAAAATATGAAAAGATTGCAGAGAACTTGTCTTTTAGAAGACATGAAAGTAAATGAAAATACGTATACTCAGTATAAGTTTAACCTTTTTCTGAACTGAGATAGACTAGCTACGAAAAAAGAATACCTTAGTTGAACATGGGTAAGAGGTTCTCTTGAGCATTGTTTTCTACCTTTTTGGACTTAAGATAGTATCTTCGAAAAAGGACATCTGGAGTTTTCTTTTTGCCTCTTTTTAAAACTCTCTAAACATGAAAAAAAATTCAAGTTACCCACCCATTGGACTCGTAAAACTAAAACGACGATGGACTTGTCACCATGACGAGACTAAGCTACTCCTTCCTAGGGCTTGTTATAAATATTAGGATGGATTCATCCAAAGGATGAACTTGTACGACAAGCATATGGTATCCTCTTCAAGCTTGAGATTAAAAATAAAGAGGCACTCGCTAGAAATAGTGGGGAAAAGGGGAAGGAAACATATCTCCTATATTTTATATGAAAGGCAACATGTCACTCTTGAACATGACACTTATCTGTATCTCATGTCGGGTTTGGGTTATCCTCACTTCATCACTTGTCTTACTAGGGAATCCATTTTCCTCTCATTTTATTATATCCTATTTTCACCATGACCTCTGATATTATTTTGAGTCAAGTGTTGCCAAATTCCAGAGTCGTGTCATCGATATGTTCAATAGAAGTCTCACTTGTAAATTCAAACCACTTATACCCTATTTGACTTTTTCTGCATCAATCCTAAATCACTCTTGCGAAATTTGTAAAATCCTATGTTTCAAGTCGATGATGGGGGAAACATTATGGCCCTCCTTCAATGGATCTCTTCCTGTTGACTCCAACTCATTATCCGGGAAGATGATCTAGGAAGTCCCTTTCAGTACCTTGGAGCTTGCACGCCTCAATGGAAGGTTCTTCGTATTCGACGATAGGTTCAAATCACTGACCTTCAATCGAATGATTCTTTGAGTGTTAGACTTCAGATTCATTTCTCACACTCGTGGCTTATGTTTTTGTACCTTGAGAACAATCCTCATCATTGGTGATTTCTCTTGTGCCTATTAACGGTTTACATCATTGGCCGGTAATTAGTTGGTTTCTATATGTTTGACTACAACCCATTTATTCACATGGTGAGATTCGTACTTTGGTTTATATCGAGACAGAGATGAAGACCCTATTTTCATTTGATAAATCCATGTTGTGTGGAGTTATTAAGTACTCATGATTGTAAACATGATCCTTTTTATATGGATGGTTGTATCCATGTCGTGGATCCATGTATTGTTAGATCCTTACACTTTAAGCATACTTACATTAGATATGTCAGATATATTGTATTATGTTTGATTTTCAGGTCTCTTGACAGTGGTTCTCTAATTCCTTGCCTTTACTTGTAAATCATTTCAGCCATCACTTCCCATTCTGACTTCACGCTTTAGGAGGCCTCCGTTGTACAATATTTTGTCACACTCCCAGTCTCGTATCTTGAAGTGTCACACTTTGTGTCGTCAATGTCGCAAGTGTTTCAAAGTGATGAAAGTTGTCGTAAATAATGTATTCACCATGAAACATGTTTGGAACATCCCTAAAGAAAAGGAAGAAAACTTGCCTTGAAAGAATTTTGAAGAAATTGTCAAAAAGCCTTTTTTGCAAGCCTAGCGCATTTCCAATGACCAATGTCCCACACAAGTAACCTCTAGAATCACACATGTCTAGTGCTGCTAGCATGACTTTTATCAGGAAAATCCACGCTAGTCCTCTTCAAGCCGTTTTTCCTAAAATGGAGGAGAAGCTTCTCTTACTATAAAGCTAGAGAATGAGAAGGCATTGGGTGTTTTTCGAGTATGGAAACCGATCCGGTGAGCATACAGAATAAGGACAAAGGTAGAAGGTAAGGATTAATTAAATGATAAGTATCAATATTTTATTTCACTTTTATTATGCATGTGATTTATGATCCTGGTATATGATGATAACATGTGATATAAGATTCTAGTTTATGATGGTTACATGCGATTTATGATTTTAATATATGATGGTTGTGTTTTAAGCTAAGCTGATGTGATATGTTTATACATGATGATTTGGTCAAAGATGTTGGTTTGAATTCTTGTGACAGAAAGCAAACATAATTGCAAGTGTACCTTATTGATGGGCCAACAATGAGGTATGGTTTTGAAGTTATTTCAATTTATTTTAAATCTAATGGAATTTACATGTTTGGTACAGGAAGCACAAAAATGCCAAGGTAGGTGGTTGAAACCGACTGCAAGAATTAGTAGCAGCAGTGAAATAAATTGGAACAGGTAACAATATGTTGGTAAATTATTCAGGAGCAGGGCCATTGTGGGACATTGGTACCCAATAGTGTCCATTGATTTCCATGAGCATGCTAGGATCGGTATGATGGTTTCGAGGAAGGGATATGCCTTGGTTGTTGACCTTATGGTGTGAGGAATATTTGCCAAGGGATGGATCGCCTGGGATATGGGGATGTTGGGGAACTTGGAATGTGAGTGACTGCACATAAGGGGGTGACCGGATTGCTCGAGGGACTGTGTAGCAGAGAAGGGAAGGTTGAGGATGGATTTGTTTTGGTCATCAGCATTTCCAGATGGAATCAGATGCACATTGAAAGTGCGCCCTAGAAAAATGAATCAGTAATTGTTCACTAAGAGGACAAGTGATGCAAGATTACAACACTAGACATTGGATGCAGATTTGACCTTGTAGTGGATTCTAGACTTCTCGGGAAGGAGGTGAATCCTGGTATTACTTTGAGGGTGGAGGTGTGAACCTTTGGATTCCCTTATTGTAGATGTAGGCATCATATCCTTTTATTTGTTGGTTGAGCAAATGTGCATATGTGTGTATTATTATAAATATTGTATCGAGCTAGTATAAAGCTACATAAACAGTATGGTTATTTGTTAGTTCAAGCAAATTTGTAGAGGTATGTGTGGTTGTTATTGTAGATACCATAATAAGTTGTGTTATAAATCTCTAGTAAGTGGTATGGTTGTCATTTTTTCAGCCGTGGTCATTGTAAATATTGCAATGAGCTAAGTTATCAATCTCCATGCACCGTATGTTCGGTTTTATGATTGGTCAGTTTTGTCTTGTCAACTAAGTCGAGTAGAGTAAGCTAGGGAGGAAACTTAAACATTGGATTGTATTTAATAGGTGTATAAATATCCTTCTCTAAAGGGAAAACCTCCTCTTCTCTCAACAAGTCGGGATCCCTTTTCCACCACATAAGATCAATAATTATCGATGCACAGTTCCATGAATCACACACACACACACACACACACACACACACACATATAATCATAACAACAACAACAACAACAACAACAATAATAATAAATAAAGGGTGAAAGAAAAGAAAGGCTTCTCGCGTAGGGAGGTGAAGCAAGAAACTGTGTTGGGGTAATGTCTAGACTCTCTGGCAATAGATAAATGTCTGTGTTCCTAAAGTGACTCCATCAGGGTACTGTCTAGGCCTTTTGGCAGTGCAACAACACCAAAGATGAACATATAGACTCTGATAATATTGTTCCACTCGTGTATATATATATATATATTCTCCATCCCCAACCGAAACAAATAAAGTTGACTTTCTTTTGTTAGTGTGTCATCGATGAAGAGAATGTTAGGGGCTATATTTGTAAATCAAGCTATGTAAAGAAGCTATGGTGATCGATGAAATGAAAAATACTTCCAGAGGATTTAGACCTGGTTTACAAGAGATAAGGCCCATACAGAGAGTTGGAGTTCTACCAGTGTGTCACCAAGTGTTGTGGCTGGTACAACCACCTCTCAAAACAATTTCCCATGCATTAATTTTGAAGCCTACCTTTCGTCCAAAAGGACCTATCTTTCACTACGTCAAGTATTCATGCCATTGTTAGAGACTTGTCTTTTCACGTAGTGCTTGTGATGCTTTGCTTTGACCCTCATCTGAATGTTTTCTAGAACAAGCCATCTCCTACCTTAACCTTGCAACATTGCAGGTCTTCCCTCTTGAAACTATGCAATCCATTGTCTCTACAAATTGCGTTGGGCCTTGAGGATCAAAATTGCGCAATCATGGAAGGTTGGCCTGTCTTGAGCTTAGAAATTGCGAAAGAGCTTCCTTCCTCTTAGAAAAAAATCAATTCGTTGAGGCAAGGAACTACGTAATCCCTTGAGCCTGGGAATTGCGAAGTTCCTTCTGCCAGTGTAAATAGGTAATTTCCTGGAAAAGTAGTGTTTTCCTTCCTAAAAATAGGAGTTACCTAATTAATGTCTAGTTAAGTACACTAGGCTGCTAATTATGATTTTCAGGCAAGTGGCGTTTTTTCCTTGATTTTAGGCATGTGAATCAGAAACCCTAATCTGACTAGATATATATAATAGACACCTATAAAGCTTATTTTCATGTTCGATCTTCGAGCTCTAGCCTTGCTAATGAGATCAAGGAACTTTTGGCTAAGTTTGCGGCACTTTTTCGGGTAAGTTTTGTATGTGTATCGTTTTGTTGCTTTTGCTTCTGTGAGTGTTATTTTTCCTGTTTCTATTCATAGTAACTGGCATTTTAACTAGTATTAGCTTCTAATTTTTTTTATTTAGTTTGTCATTCACATTTACCAAGTGTCACATTAACTTCTTGTTTTTGACCACCAGCAATTGTTAGTGCTGGGTCACTTAGTGCATTTTCGTTTTTCTTTTTGCATGTTTGTTCCCGACACTTAGTTTTCAGTAATCTATCTTTCCCTTAGCCCGATCTACCTTCCTCCCTGATCCAACACTTAAATATGATATTTTTTCTCTCCTTCTTGGGCATATCTATGCAATCTTGGAGAATATTTTCCCTCCCCAACTATGCAATTTTCATTCTTTAGGCTCAAGCCTAGTGCTTGGCCTCTGGGACTATGGAATGTGTAGTCACTAGCTTTCACAACAGTGCATTGCATAGTGCCAAGCCTCAACCCTTAGCCCTGGCTACTGATATTATGCAATGTGCAGTATCTTCCTTCAATTTGCCTACCTGGCTCAAGCCTCTAGTTGTCACCTTGTCTGTTGAGACTACACAATGTGAATTTCGTGAGCTTAGTCTCTCACCCTTAGTCCAAAAATTGCGTAATCCTTCCCTTCAGTATCTTTAAAGTTGTTGTCTTGATCTTGCATACTAGATTGTTTTTCTTGAGCTAATTGTGCTAGCCATGACTGAATCTTGTGAAATAGGTACTGCGGCTTTTGAGGTTCTCTCTCTCTATCAGTTATTGTCATCATTCCACCAAAGAGATCTACCTCCAAAGGCACTACAGAAAGTAGCACCGGTGAAGCAGTTGAAAGAACCATGGTCACCATTCCAATTTTCTCATAGAGTCAATTGTTCATTGAGAAATATTTAGATATAACATGGCACACACTAAAGGATGCATTAATGGCAACTAATTACAAGGCAGATCTTGAAGACATACAAGTTTATATTAATTTAAAAAAATCAAGATTGCATAATATTGCATGTAGATATCTGGCTTTCCCTTGCACATATGTTATGAAATGGATCATATCACATATTGATTCAAATAGCATGATCCTCAACAGTTCCAATAGACAAAGGCTTGCCTCATTCATGGCACATGATATTCAACTTATGTACCAAACATGTCTGCCAGAAGCGTACATGGATTCTCACTTCTATGCAATCATGAGCTACCTGAACACTAAATATGTCATCAAAGTTTGGGTGAAAGAGCCATCCAAATTCCGACAGGCACCCAACAACACTTACAAGACCAAATCTCTCATAAAATCATTCTAGTGCTTGATTTTTCTATGTTGTCGAATCTATGGTAAAAATGGTACTGAGACCTTTCCCGAAGTTTTGGCATTCCTACTACATAAGGTGGTGAATGATGGTAAAGAATTCAATTGGTTGTAATTTTCATCTCAACATTTAAAGATCCATGTAACCAATGGAAAGAACCCTCCCAGGGGTAAGCAGGCAAGATTCTACATGTCCATGTATTTGCTGGATGTGATATGTGCTCATAACGCTTTTCCTAGCATGCATTGGACTTGGTCACCGAAGGAATATGTTGTCCACATTTACTGAAAATTTATTTCAGAGTGCAGCTACACAGAAGTTATGGATAATCTAATTGGTCACTTCCTCATACCTCTTTGCAATATGATCTTTGAGGAAGATCCACCTTGCATGTCCCAAGAGGCAATGGAAGTAGTAGCGGAACTTTCCAACTAGTTTGCCTCACTAGATAGAACTTACCTTAGGTTGTTTGGTGGTTAGAAGTCTTCACATTTTTTGCCAAGGTATGTAGCCAAAAAATTAGTCATGCCGGAAGTAGCTTATCATCTTTCTACATGTTTTATCAGTAGTTCTGTAGAGGATAATAAAGCACCTTGGCCCACTCTTCCTTTCCAAATTAGAATGTACGATATTAATAATCTAAAGGTTACAAAGACCAAGGGAAAAGAGTTAGGGAAATTCAAGTTCGATCTTATGGAATATCATCCGTACAATAGTAGAATTGTTTGCAAGCAACACTATGCAAAGATACATTTCAACTAGCCGAGCGGGACTTTTTCTAGATCGAAGGAGGAAAAGATTAAGAATTGTAATAATGCCTCCAAGCCCCATGCCCTAGTCATATTTGCAAGTACATCACATGTTACTCCTCAGTAAGAAGCAACTCTCAAAGAAGCACCATCAATGAGGCACAACCTAGTGTGTAGAAAGGGGAAGTGAAAGGTTGTGCACAATCCAGTAGAAGAACAAAGTGGCAAATGGAAAGCAGACCCAATCATATTTCATATAACAGAGGATATTTGTTCTTGTATGTAGGGAGGGATTGAAAACTCCATAAAAACAAAATGGGATTAAAAATTAAAGCAAGGTCAAGGCATATTCAAGGGGGAATTTGAAGAAGAGATCAGGAGGACTGGTGCAAAGAATAACAAAGTTTGAAGCCATTTTTCTCACAGAAGATGAACTCAAATACCAAATTGAACTCACTCTTCTAGAAAGTACTTTGGAATAAATTTCCAGTGGTATGCAAAAGTTTGAAAATGACCTCTCGGGTCATGAGATAGAGCTAGTAAAAGTTTGTGACCACAAGTCGAATATTGTTGAACTAACGGGTGTTTGGAGGAGCCTTTGGCGCGTAGAAAAAGTTGGCTTGAGTGCCAAACTTGGCAGAAAGGTTGGTGGAGAATTTATGCAAATCTTTGGGAAAACATGGAAAACATGTTAGCAATAGAAATCCACTTTATTGGTTGCAGGTGGAACCCGCTCAATGAGCTTGCCCCAATGGAGTTACCCTAGTGGAATGTTAAGATTGAAATAAAGTCGAGCACTGGGATATAAAGTAGCAGGTAGGGTCCACCTAGCAGAGTTACCCCGACGAACATATTACGAGTGCATAAAGTTAAGCACTTGAGTGGAAGACTGGGATGATGTCATCCTAGTGATGGTTCACTGGTGGGTGCATCCCAAAGGATCCATAGATGGTGCAGAAACAAAATTGTTGGGATGTAACTAAGCGAGCAGGGTCCACCTAGAAGTAACACCCTAGAGGAAACATATAGGGTGCAGAAGTGAAGTGTCGAGTTGAAGTTGAGTGGGTAAGGTCCACCTAGTAGTAACACCATGGAGGAAACATATAAGGCACAAAAGTGAAGCATCAGGATGAAACTGTGTAGTCGAGGTCCACTCGGCAGTAACACCCCGATGGGTTATCCTGAATGGATAATGTAGAGGACTTAGGGAAAATACATAAGGAAGGGTTCCCACCTCCCAATTGAATGTAAACGACTAACATATGAGCAAATGGTGGGTGGATCACCATCACTTCTAAGGTTTCTTAGTCCCAAAAATATTTTCTGTGCGGTAACTAGCGTGGTGGATAAGCCAACACTAGCCCCCAGAATGGTCAATGTCAAGTGTTGAGTATGGTCGATCAATGACCAAGATTGACTTTGGGGGGGTTGAGCCCTGCTTCCAACCTTGTTCATTCACCTTGTCAGAGTAGGGGGACCACACCCACCACCAAAACGGCATCTCAACAAAGACTTCAACAAGCGAGTGCAACAAATATGGGGCCAAGGGACTCCTTCCTTCACTCCGCATCCAATCCCATTGCTCAACGCGTCACTCCACGACATTCACTGCCTATAAAGTCACCACACATTAGCCATTAGAATTCAAATTTTCCCCTTTTTCATTCCTCTTTTGCTTGACTCCATTCAATCATCAGTCAGTACATAACACCTCCAATGCTAACATGCCAAATTTTTTCCACCCACTAGGGATGTTCATCTTGGTGGGTGAAAGGAAGCACCATACAAGAGGGGCCAGCTCCAAAATGGGGCAATTTAAGTAGTTAGAGTGAGAAAATGACAAGAGAATTGGTAGATAATCATTGAAGGAATAAAATGGCAAAGGCATGGCTAGATCATCAACCCACGACGAACCCAGATAATTGAGCCTATGTCCACCTTAGGAGATCAGAGGAATCAACAATGGAGATATTTTTTTGTAGAAATCATGACATACTCATGACATTTTTTCAATTTTGTTAATATTTCATTTTTAAGAAAAGAATCAAGTATGTTATGTAATCATTCAGATAGTTATGCTAGTCACTTGCTTAGACAACCATGTAGTTCATAAAGTTGTACCATTCGAAGATATTTTTGTAAGTTGTCCTTATTTTGATTATTCCTATAATAAGGGATTAAAAACTCATTAGAGAGGGGGGATTTTTCCTGTTCGAGATGTTGTAATTGTTCTACAAATTTCACAAGTTTGGGCCTGTGAGCTACATTTATTTCTTGAAGATTAATGAAGAAGTTTTTGGTGATTCCAAGCATTGGGATATATAGTATGTGTTCTTCCTCTATGTGTCACTTCATGTGTATTTTTATTCTTCAAAAATTGTGTAATTATAATTGTTGGATCCAATCTTAGGTCACAGATTTAACAATGTATGTCATAGACGATGGTACTTGTGAGACTACATATTTTCTTATGTTATGTGATAGGAGATGGTACCTATGAGATTTCATATTTAAATATGTTTTGATATAACAGATAGTACCTGTGAGATATTGAGTTGAAAGCCTTAAAACACGCTCGATAATTTCTGCACCTCAGTTCCTTTATCTTTCCATGATTCTACTGGGATTTAGGGACGAGATTATGTGTCTGTCCAGCCCTTTACACTGGGTTTCTTTCTCATATTACTTCTTTCCATATTTACTGCAATGACTAATGAATTTTCATTCTCTATGTGTAGGCCACAGACCCAAAAATTAATTCTTTGGAATTAAATACTACATGTGTATAAAATTGGATTTGCCTTTGAGAAGGGCAATTGAATCAGATTTAAAATATTCAATATTTATCTATTGAGAAGCACTGATTTATCTTCAAGAGAAACTAAGATGTCATAAGCATTGACCCTTCTCCTCAACCAGAGGGTTTCCTCTAGAAGTGACAACAACAACATAAAGAAAGTGGAAGCATAAGAAGCAGGAGGAAGAATTAAGGTAGATGGAAGAGAAAGAACGGAAAGAACAAGGAGAGAGGAAGAGACAAGAAGATGAAATGTGGAATAAAGAGGAGGAAGAAACAACACTAAAGTAAGCCAAAAAAGAGGAATAGAGTCAGTTACTTGAAGAAGAAAGCAAGCAGCTGCAGGATAAAGAACTTGCTAGAAAATCAAAGACATGATAGTGATCCAAGACATGGAGGTATAGCTAGAGCAGTGAAATCAAGATGTTTATCTCATGCCTTCCACTCAAAAGATCACCACTCAACCTCCATCTCCTCCTACGGAAGGGAAAACTCTAGGTGAGGAACAGGAAATTACTCCTCTTGATGAAGGTCCAGTGATGGATATCTGCAGTTTAACTTATGATGAGACGTAGAAGAATATTGTACATGCAAGGAAGAAGCACTTCCGAGATGACCTCACACATCCTACTTTTATCAAAGAAAAGGTGATTGTGTTGGGTACTAGGAAGAATCCAGAATTTATTATCGCAACCAACATGGCCTTCACAAGAGCCTCCAAGTCAAACAAAAAGTATTTGATGGCCGAGAATAGATAGATGGAAAAGAACTTACTGGCTGCAAAGAAACAAATTTAACATATTTAGGCAGAGTATCAGAAAGAAACTCCTGCGCAAGTGTACTTAGAATAACTCAAGGCAGCCATACTTGGTGAAGTATTGGCATTGGGAGACATTATGAGGAACCTCTACGAGGAGCTAGACACCGTGCACAAAGCCATTTTCCACCTACACGACATGCAACAAAAATGTAGAGATAATGCTAAAGCTCTCAATTATGTCCATGCAACCATCATTTTTGTGCATGAGTAGGGAATGTAGTATAGAGGTGCACCTCCTGAGTTGGTAAAGAAGATAAGGCAGCAAGTCGAGCTAGAGAAGGCAAAAGTTTGAATGCTTATTCAAAGAAATAAGAAACTCAACGCTTTCATCACCAACATTCAGTCCTCTTATGCATGGTTGTATAACAATGTGGATTTCATGGTGGAGTCACACAATATCCCTTCAGTCAGCAGATCGCAGATCGCTACCAAGGGAGATTTAGAGGTGAACAAAAATGATATGCAGAAGTATATTGACAACCCTTCTAATATAAACACCATGTTTTTCTTGTTAAAGAAAGAAACACAAACTATCTCCAAGATAGTGTAACTAGATGCAATGGAGGCAAGAGTTTTCTTCCAGCCTGATCCCTTCGCAAAGTTTGGGGTATTCATCGCACAATATAGAGCTTGACATATCTATGTGACCAAAAAGTTACAAGTTGAAGTGGTTGAGCTGGAGTTTCCCCATAATCAAGCTTGACATGTTTTTTTGTCTTATTAGGTTTGTTTATTTGACTCTACCCAATTTTGTCTTATATGGGTATGAGAGATATTGTAATATTCTATTTGTAATTAATTTATAAGTGAAATTCCAAGTCTCAATTGTGGGATGTGAAAATTAATTTTGTAAGGAAGTCAAAGGGTCATGGTTGAAAGAAGTCCAAGAGTCATGAGGGCACAAAGGGGATATGATTACTAATTAGTCATCTCATTTTTTATAAATATACCCTCATAACTCATGTAAATGGATTTTGGTCAATCTTTGGCTAAGATTGAAAGCTAGGGAGTTTTGTCAAGAGCCTTGGCTTCACCTTTAGCATAGAGGGAGTATATTTATTTGGAGGAGAAGGTGTTGGCTTCATGTTCCACTATTGGAGCTAGTGGTTGTCAATTGTATATGTATGTTTGATACTTTCACTTTAATAAAAGCTCGGAGTCGAAACGTTTTCATGCATCTGTTGTGAATATAGTAGGACTATTATTATTATTATGTTTGCAATAGATGTTATTTAATTTACACTAAATCTTATGAACTAATTAGTATGAATCTTGTTGAATGTGTGTTTATATGTATTTCAATCATGTTTATCTTGTGAACTATTTTGCAGGTTGTTTATGAAATTTAGTTTCCTAAATTGCTTTGCATAAATTATCAACCGAGGCTCGTAAGCTGATGAAGTGTAGTGCACTCTATGTGCTAGTTAACCCTTCTTAATTCGTTGTTTTATATTTTTATATTGTTTTGTTTTGGGGGTTTCTTTGATTCCTAATGATGTACAGTTTGAATATGAGAAACTGAGTCTAAATTTCCTAAAGGTGAACTAATCAAAATCTAAGTTAAAGGAAGGAAAAACAGAGCATCTATCATATCTTGTCATTTAATCCTAAATAAAAAATTAAAACATGAAGTTGTAAGGCAAATTGAAATCATCACAGAGAATGAAACTAACCGAAGTACTTCCAGTTGCCGAAACCTTCAATTTTGAAAGATAACTTTCTTGAGATGGCATACAAGCAACTTCCTGTACTGTGTAGTCCAAAGAACTAAGTAAAACATGCAAACAGTAATTGATTGGTTTCAATCCTTGTGTAAAATGAATGTTTAACCATTTATTTTAGGATGGATATCAGCTTGAAATGGTAGTCAAAAACATTTATTCACACAGTGCATTGGCAATCTGAACTATAAATAAATAACAGAGGATAAAAATAGTAAGTAAACTAATCAACAATGCATCCTTATTACTTTTAAACCTTACCCTGTTTAAAAATAGAGTTGTTTCCTTTATGAAATAGATTGAAGAAACAAGACTGCACGATCAAATTCTAACATTATGCTATTGCTCAGAACTAAAAGAAAACAAACTACAGGGAATCAACCTAAACTATAAATACTGCTAAAAGTAAATAATGAAACTAAATTGAACAGTAAACAAAATAAAAAGAAAAACCTCCTTCAGTGTAGGGGCCCTCTATAACTGACTGAGTTGAGTTGCTAATTAGCTGAAGATATTATTTCAAATGATCACTTGGTCAAACACGACTTCATATTATTAACAGGAAAACAAGTTCCAAAATTACAGCACTGTAAGTCTGAGCTTAATACATCCAAAAATTCAAACTCTTTTCTCAGTTTTGTACAATTGATATTTAAAGAAACATTCCTAACTGTCTTTTGAGAGAATTTAGCTACATGTGGTCTACACGTTTACAACAGTTCTGCGTAAGCGGTTGATCAGCTACAGGTGGTCTACACGTTTACAACAGTTCTGCATAAGTGCTTGATCAGCTATAGGTGACTTTAAGTCAGAAAGATGGTTGTATGAAACCGTTATCACCGGTGGCTGGTTCGAGTTATTGCTGCAACAAAATTGTCGGGTTTTATTAATTAACCATGAAGAGTGGACAAAGAGTCCTATTGCTCTTGGGTTTCTTCGTTTGACTCCTCCTTTGATTGTGGTCTTGAGCTGGATTTTTTGTCGATCTGGGCTGGGTGACTAGGATAGGATCCATGTCGAGATGATTCCAGAGATGCCCATGTGGCCGGTTTCTTCGTTTGACACCTATAACCTGTTCAACCATGGAAGTAGCTACGGAACACACGGTTAGCTGCAGAATAGGCTGCATTCCGTAGCTAATTTGCAAAAACTTATTTCAAATAGCAAAAACATAAAAGTATAACATGTCAATCATTTAATGTCTTCCTTGAGACAAAATCTATCATTTATTAGTGATGGGGATCTGTCTTTTATGGAAAACAAGAGAAAGAAGTGAGAAAAGTTGTCAAAGAGAGAGTAATTTTGAGGTCCAACATACCCCCACTGCAAAATCATTGCATGTCCCCATGAAATTTTTCCAAAATTGTGAACTCTTCTTTCCTATTGCATCTACTCAGATACCTCTGCTAGTACATCTAACTTTCTTCTCTTGCTCCTCTTTGAAGTGACTGCCATCCTGGGTTTCTTCATGAGAAGTCTGTATTTAAGGTTGATGATTGTTCTGTTCAAGTTTCTATTCTTCCTTTTCAACTTCCTATTCTTCTTGTGCCACAGCCCTAGGTGCAATATAGTATTATCATGAATAACTTTATCCAGTTTACTTTGTTCCCTCAAGGTTTCATTTTCTTTCTTGATATGCTTGTTCAATATCTCTAACTCATAGATTTCCTATTTGAGAGAGTCAGTTAGAGGTTCTTGTGGATTGACAGGTTGTTCTGGATTGGCTGAGGATCCTGGATCCATTGAGGCACTTTTCTTTTCCAGTGATTCTATGTAATCATAAATTTGTTGCTGCATTGGGTCTATGCCTGGGGATCCTCTGTTGGGGCTACCTTCAAAATACTGTTTAGGAGAGTTTTGAGGACTGTATGTAAATGGAACATTTTTAGGAGATGGTACTGGGGTTTCTTCTTCTAGATTTATGAACTCTTTTCCCTTTGATGATACCTTCTTTACCATACCTTGGAGTCTAGAGCTCCTTATAAGTTATAGGGGGTTTATGTTCTCCTCATTTGTACCCTTTTTCTCCTTTCCTATTTTTTCCTTCCTCTTGATTTGTTTCCTAATCTCTGTCAATTTTTCAGAGATTAGTTGTTCATCATCTTGTTGTAATGAAGATTCAGGTTTGTTCTCAGTAATTCCACCAGCTTTCTTTTTTATCTTTCCTTTTTGCTTGATCTTCTCCCTGATCTCTATCTCAGAGATTGGCTCTTCATCATTTTTCTATGTGGAGGACTCAGGTTTTCTTTGAATGGTCATACTGGTCTTTTTCCTCTTACTCCTTCTGACATTACCCTCTTTAGGTGATTTTGGTGTCTCTTGGAAATAGTTTCTTATCAAGAAGTTTTCCCAAGTATCTCCTATTCTTTTTAGATGATACTCAACCAGTATTTTTACCAACCCATGATGGTACATAATTGTGTCTTTGAATTCTATTTTCTTCTGTATATTTGAAGCCATCCTCCTTAGACTATTTAGAAGGAAGAAAGGGAGGTTTATGTTTCCATTTTCTAGAAATTTCATCAATAAACGTATATGATAAACATACATGCATTTGAATCTTCCCTCACAGGTAATAAATTTTTGTAATATCAAAAGCATGCTTCTCCATTTATTTTTAAGTGCTGAAATAGGAATTCCTTTTCTAAACACAGTGACATCCATACCTGGGTTCCTAAGGATTACCTTCCATGATTCACTATGAAATTGTTTGTTTTTGAACCATCTCTCACCAAGTCTTAGTAGTTTTTTAGCCTCTACTATGTAAGATTCTATTACTGCAAACTTAATGTCTCCAATTTCTACTTCTGTACCATCGAATGATCTAGCAAAAGATTTTGTGATCTCCTTGTGATATCCATCAAATTTTTCAATGAAATTGAGCCATCCAGTCTTTTGCAGCATCTCCTTGAGTTGTGGGTACCCTTCCATAAACTTTGCCCCTACAGGCTTTGCCCTAACAATGAGTCCCATGGTCTCTGTTTCGTAGAATTTTCTAACCTTCAAAATTACTCTCCTGGTCTATGAAATGGACTAACTGCAGGTATGGTGAAAAAGAACTATGGCTTTCCATGGAATAAGTAGATGGTGAGGGTTTGGAGAGACGTGAATACGTTGGTCACATCGTAGTTTTTACCGTTAACGGATGGAGTTATTAAATACCGTTTAAGTACAGAGTAGCGGAAGTGTGGTATGATGAAATCATTATAGACCGTTTGGTATCGAATGTGGAAGATGTGGCGGAGATGTGGTATCATGAAGTGGCATTCAAATCAAATGATGACTTGTTAAGGAGACATATGATCATTCATATTATACATGACTTATGTTTATGACTTGTTGTTTGAAATAAATTTGCATTTTACCTTTAGAACTTAACCTTTTTCTTGATAATTCTTTTGGTGTTGATCCGTAGGTACTTTGAGCATGGTTGATCTCCAAAACTTGATTCTTCAATTTCCCTGCATTCATGATTTATTTGTAAGCTGTACAATTGTGCCAGAGCTGATAAGTAAGTTGTAACTGCATAATCAAATTAGCTGCGGAATGGAATCAGCTGCAGAATGTGAGAAGGAAAAGTGAAATATGGCTTATGAAATATGGATGTAAAAATAAAATGGAAATGAATTATGATAGTGAGATGGAATGATATGTAAGATAAAATGAAAAATAGAGTGAAATGGGGTAAAACTGTAAAAAGACAAAATGTAAATGAAATATGACAATGACATGAAGTGGAACTGTAGAAAAAAATGAAGACATAATGAGATGGAATGAGATGATGAATTTATAGACTCTAAACTGTAAATGAATGTAGATTTTTGTCACTACTTATTATAGAAAGGAAATAGAAAATATAGGATGTTAGAAATCTTCGATTTTCACCTTGTATTTTCTGTATAAGTATGCCAATCCATGGTTGGTTTTCAACCTTATACAATATTTTTTTTTCATCAGTCATTTCTTGGGAAAAATAAAGACTAAGTTAGTGAAGAAGAAGAATTCTTCTTCACTAGATTCATTTCAAAGTTATCCTGGAAAATCTTAATGAAATCATCTCTTGAAACTAGTTTTTGATATATCTTCAACTGATGGCCATTCACAAGAAGAGGTATTTTTCTTCCATCTATCGTCCTTATCTTTACTACTCCATTATTAAAGACTTCTTCAATCTCATATGTCCCAATCCAATGAGTTTGAAACTTCCCATGAAAATATTTGAACTTTGAATCGAACAACAGTGCCCAATCTCCTGCTTGAAATTTCCTCTCCTTAATATATTTATCATGCCATTTAGCCCTCTGCTGTTGGACTATACTGGTTCTTTGGAATGCATCTTCCCTGATTTCATGTTCATTGAGTTGCTCCAATCTATGTTTCTGTGCCTCTGATAAATCCAATCCAAATTGGACTGCCATCTTGAAGGTTTTGATTTGAAACTCTATAGGGAACATGGCTTGTTTCCCATAAACAAGTTCATAGGGCGTATGTCCCGTTATGTTCCTCCATGTAGTTCTATAGGCCCATAAGGCTTTAGGAAGCCTTTCTGCCCAATCTCTTCTATGTAGATGCACAGTCTTAGTGAGAATTCCTTCAATCACCTTATTTGTAGATTCAACTTGACCATTTGCTTATGGATGATAGGGAGTAGATTTCTTATGTTTGATCTTGTAATCTTCCACAAGACCCTTCATCATTTTAGATGTAAATTGAGATCCCTGATCTGTCACAATTTCTCTCGGAACACCAAAATGAGTGAAGATGTCCTCAAAAGAAAAATTAACTGCAGATTTTTCATTAGCAAAAGGTAATGCTTTGGCCTCTACCCATTTAGTGACATAATCCGTGCATACCAATATATACTTATTTTGCTTAGATGAAGGATTAATTGGACCAACAAAATCTAAGGCCCATTTTTCAAAAGGTTTAATGAGTACTTGAATTTGTAGTGGCATTTCATTTGAAGGAGCAGGTTTTCCTACCCTCTAGCAACTGTCACACCTCCTGACATATTCTTTGGCATCTTTGAAGATGGATGGCCAATAATATCCTAAAGAAAGGATTTTATAGGCTGTCCTCTTGTCAGCAAAGTGTCCACCACACGGCTGGTCATGACATGCCTTAAGAATCTCAGGAATTTTATCTTCCCTAACACATCTTCTGATCATAAGATCTGGACCTATTTTATACAATTCATTAGTGATCCATGGGTATCTTGAACTTATCTAAATGATTTTTCTTTTTTTCTCTAGGAAACAAATGTGAAGGTAATTTCCATGTGACTAAGTAATTAGCAATATCTGCAAATGAAGGAGTTTGAGTATTGACTGCAAAAATATATTCAGGAAACTTATCTTCAATTGGAGTGTCATCTTTGATATTTTGAATTCTAGACAGGAAATCAACAACTGTATTTTGTTTTCTAGGTCTATCTAGCATAGTAATATTGAATTCTTGCAAGAGTAAAATCCATCTTGTAACTCTGCCATTAGTAATAGGTTTATTCATTAAATATATAATTGTAGAGTGATATGTATGAACAAAGATTTCATAGCCTGTTATATAATGTCTGAACTTGTTGATTGCATGAACAACAGCTAAAAATTTCTTTTCAGTTACAGTATAGTTCAACTTAGTGGGAGTCAAATTCTTACTTGTATAGTAGATGGCATAGGGAATCAAGTCTTTTTGTCCTAATATAGCTCCCAGAGCTGTATCTGAAGCATCTGTTGAAATGTGAAAAGGTAGTTTCCAATTTGGACCTCTCAAGATGGGTGCTTTAGAAATTTTTGTTTTTAAAGTCTCAAATTCTAACTGGCAGTCAGGATTCTAATTGAATTAACAATCCTTTGTGAGTAATTTGAAGAGTGGGGATGCTATTTTAGTGAAATTTTCTATAAATCGTCTATAGTATCCTGTGAATCCTAGAAAACTTCGAACATCCTTTTGAAAATTTGGAATTGATAATTTAGAGATGACTTCAACTTTAGATTTATCAACTTTAATCCCATCTCTTGAAATGTGATGCCCTAAAACAATACCTTCTGTACACATCATAAAACATTTTTCATGGCTTAGTGAGAGGTTTGCTTCCTTACATATTTTAAGAACTCTTTCCAAATTTTCCAAAGATTCTTCAAATGTATTCCCATAGACTGTAAAATCATCCATATATACCTCTACACAATCATGTATTAGATCAGAAAAAATTCCTAGTACTGTTCTTTGGAATGTTGCAGGTGCATTACATAACCCAAAAGGAAGTACTTGGTAGGCATAAGTTCCCATGGACAAGTAAATTTGGTTTTATGTTGATCTTCAGGTGCCACCTGAATCTGATTATAACCACTAAAACCATCCAAGAATGAGAAATACTTCTTACCTGCTAATGTATCTAACACTTGAACTATAAAGGGTAAAGGAAAATGATCTTTAAGGGTAGCTTTATTCAATTCTTGGTAATCAATGCACACCCTCCATTTTCCATTCTTTTTAGGCACAATTACTAAAGGGGAAACCCATTGGTTGTCTGAAATTGGGCAAATGAAGTTTATTCAGCAGTTTTTGCAACTCTTCTTTCACAATTTCCCCAAGATTTGGATTCATCCTTCTCTGAGGTTGTCTGATAGGTCTACAATTTTCCTCAGTGTAGATGTGATGTATACACATCTTAAGACTAATTCCTTTCATGTCAGTATATTCCCATGCATATGCAACATAATGTTGTTGTAATGTCTTGATTAGCTTTTCCTGTTGTGATTTCTCCAAGTTATTGTTTATGTTGAATGTTCTCCCTGGAAAGATTTCAATTGTAGAGCTATCAAATTCTTCCATAAAATAAAGAGACATCTGCCTAGATGACAAATATTCAATATTGTCAAGCCAGGGTAACTCCACATTGAACAGAAGAAAACTGAGATGATATTTCATTAAGAGAACTATTGTTTATATACAAGAAGGAGACGGAACAGTTCATCTTCTTGATGACTGTTCACGTTCTAGTTCACCCATCTGTTGAGGATTAGGTGTCAACATTCCCCCCCTTAATCTGAAGGGATGTTGGTGAGTCCAAGCATCGTTCTGAATCTTTCAAGCTTTTCTCTTCCAAGCGCTTTGGTGAAGATGTCTTCAATTTGATCGTTTGTGGAACAATGACGGAGATGGATTGTTTTGGCCTCAACATGATGTCGGATTAGATGATATTTAGTATTGATGTGCTTAGTACGATCATGGAACTTTGGGTTCTTGGCCAACTTTATTGCAGAGGTGTTATCAATCATGAGTGGAGTTGATTGTGTTTGTTTTACCTGCAAGTCTTCAAGAATTTTCCTGAGCCACACAATTTCTTTCGTTGCTTCAGTTGCTGCCACGTATTCTGCTTCTGTTGTGGAATCTGCTGGTACTGATTGTTTGCGTGATCTCCAGGAGACAGCTCCTGATCCAAGACTCATAGCATATCCTGAAGTAGATACCCCAGTTTCTTTGTCTCCATCGAAGTCTGAATCAGAGTATCCAATCAAGTTGAAGTCGTCCACCTGTGTATACTTGATTCCAAGGTCTTGAGTTCCCTTCAAGTACCTTAGAACTCTTTTTGCATCAGACCAATGTCCCTCACAAGGCTTTTGCATAAACTTGGAGAGGATTCCAACAGCAAATGAAATGTCTGGTCTGGTAGTAGTGAGGTAGATGAGACTTCCTATAAGCTGTCTATACTTTGTTGCATCCTCAAATTCCTTTCCTTCAATAGATGTGAGCTTAAAGTTTTGTTCCATTGGAGTAGAAAGAGGATTGCACTCTGTCATGCCAAATCTGTTTAACAAATCTCCAATGTATTTCTTTTGAGAAAGAAATATGGATTTTGGATGTTGGGTTACTTCAATGCCAAGATAGTAATGAACATAGCCCAAATCAGTCATTTCAAAAATTTTTCCTAATTCTTTCTTTATGGATGCAATATAGCTTTCATTGTTCCCTGTCATTAAAAGATCATCTACATATACCACAAGATATACAACTGTTTTGCCAACTTTCTTGACAAATAAAGTTGCATCATCAAGATCAAAATGTTTGAAGTTGAGTTTCAGAAGATGCTCAGTTAGTTTTTCATACCAGGCTCGTGGTGCTTGTTTGAGGCCATACAAGGACTTCACAAGTTTGCATACTTTGTGTTCATGTCCTTTCACAACAAATCCTTCAGGCTGGGACATAAAAACATTCTCTTTTAGATCTCCATTCAAGAATGCAGTTTTTACATCCATTTGATGGACTTTCCAACCGTTCTGAGCAGCTAGTGCAAAGAGTGTCCGGATGGTTGCCCATTTGGCTGTGGGGGCAAAAGTTTCCTCATAATCGACCCCTTCCTTCTGTGCAAAACCTTTTTCCACAAGCCTAGCTTTGTGCTTGTCAAGTGAGCCATCAGCTTTGTACTTGTTCTTGTAGACCCACTTGCAGCCAATTGGTTTGGTTCCAAATGGAGGATCAACCAGCTTCCAAGTGCCATTCTTTATGAGGGCATCATACTCCTTATACATCGCTTCTTTCCATTCATCATGAGAAGCAGCTTCTTTGAAGGAAGTTGGTTCAAAATCTGTAGACAAGTTCAATTCACAATCATAAGTAACATCCATATCAACAGGTGAATTAGAGTTATCTACATCACCTCCATCTTGTCGGTTTGTATTTCTGGTTCCTGTTTTTCCAATTTCATCAGGATGAACACTTTCAAGTGTCTTTGTTAGCCACTTTGGGGCACCTTTCTGAGATGGTCTAGGCTGCTCTGTTGATTGAGTTGGGTCTGAATCAAGATTGAGTCTCCCAATTCTATCAATTACATCACTTAAAGCATCTTCCGTTGTTGGAGTGTCATGCAAGGGAGATTGTTCTTCAGAAGAAGATTCCACATGTTGATCTAGTATAGGAATCCCCCCTTCAAGATGTGGAATCTGATTATCAAACTCTTGAAATGATTTTGGTTTTGTGAATCTATCCAAGCGATCAAGTTGCCGCTCAACAACACTGTCAGATTTGGATGATTCAAGAAAAATGACATCTCTAGATAAAACAAACTTTTTATTTACTTCATCATAGAGGCGGTATGCTTTAGATGTGTTTGAATACCCCAGGAAGATACACTTACAACTTCTAGCACCAAGTTTGTTTCTATGTACCTTTGGTATTAAAGCATAACAGGTGGAACCAAAGATCCTGAGATGTTTTACCGAAGGAACATGTCCATACCACAATTCATAAGGAGTCTTGTTTCTTATAGCACTAGATGGACATCTATTCTTTATATATGCAGCACATAGAACAGCATCAGCCCAAAACATTGTCTTTACATTTTTGAAGAAAAGCATGGATCGTACCATATTCAAGATTGTTCTATTCATTCTTTCTGCTACACCATTTTGTTGGGGATTATAAGGCACAGTTGTTTGATGTTTGATCCCATGTTGGCGAAGATAGTTTTCAAATTCATTTGATGTATATTCTTTTCCATTATCAGTGCGAATAGACCCAATATGAGATTGTGCATCATTTTCAATCCACTTATGAAAATTCTTGAATGTTTGAAAAGCATCAGATTTGTTCTTCAATAAATAAACCCAACACATTCTGGTGTAATCATCAATAAATGTCATGATATATTTATTTCCATTTGCAGAAGAAACAAGCATTGGACCACATAAATCTGAATGAATGAGTTCAAGCTTCCTATGTGCTCTTGAATGTGAATCATGAAAAGACTGTTTGGTATGCTTTCCTAGAATGCAAGCATCACATTGCTTATGTTTTCTAGGAATGGTAGGCAAACCAGCAACACCGTTTTTCTTCAACAAGTGGAGACTATCATAGTTTAAATGTCCAAATCTAGCATGCCATAATAAACTTGACGGAAGTGTATCTTCTTCATGATGAGAAATATATGAGAAATGTTGTGCATGAGCAGAAGTTCCTTGCAGTTTAAGAAGTCTTTCTTCTTCTATACCCCTCATGACAAGTGAGTGGTAAGATGCCTTTCTTACCTCAAGCTTGCCATCAAACATGTGAATGGAGTGACCTTGCTGGCGGATGTGGACCAGGGACAACAAGTTTCTCTTGAGTTGTGGGAGATATAGAACATGATCCAGAAGAAAGTCTGGAAGACCAGGCAGTTTAAGCCTGATTGTGCCAAGCCCTGATGGCTTGATTTTTGACTGATCTGCAAAGTATACTGCCCCATCAACATTATCAGTGAAATCTTCAAAAAAATCTTTCCTATGAGTCATATGACAGGTTGCTCCTGAATCAAGCAACCAATCATTTTTCGAAGAAGCAAATGAAGCATTAAACAAATCTTCATTTACTCCAATGTTACATTGTGCCTCAATATAGTGAGTGGATTCAGGTGCTTTACCTTTGTCTGTGTCATCAGTTTTACCTTTCTGCTGATTTCTTCTCTGCTCAATTTTGTCCCATGGTAGCTTGCATGTAGAAGCATCATGTGATCCATTTCGTTTGCAGCGAATGCAATGCAGATCTGCCTTTTCTGCTTGAGAATGTCTGCCCCCCCTGCCTCTGAAGTATCTTCCTCTTCCTCTTCGTCCACCTCTTCCTCTTGTAGAATCTTGAGCAGGATGCTTTTCTTTATGAGCAAGGCAAACAGTCTCTTCAGAAGATTCAGGGACTATTTTCTTTCCAAAGGCTTTCTCTCTTTCAGCAAACTTTTTCACAAGAGACTCAAAGGTTATGTCTTTAAGATTTCCATTTGCTTGTAAAGACTCAAGATAATTGGAGTAGGTAGGATAGAGTGCTTTGAGAAAGGCAATAAGAGAGATATCCAGCTCAACCTTAGTGGATTTAATATCATGCATTATAGACTTTATTTCAGATGCAAGAGCAAGGGGATCATTATTTTTTAGTTCAAGAGTGAAGAGTTTAATCATGAGCTGAACAACTTCAAGTGCAGAATGTGAATCATAGAGTTCTTTTAGCTTTTGTAAAGCTTCAAAGGCAGTGGAATAGGATGAAATATGACGACTTACTTCTTCATTTACAGATGCTGCGATCAATGCATAGGCTTTGTTGTTCTTGTTTTCCCAAATGACAAGTTCTTTATCTGATGTAGGCTGCACAGGGTCTTTGTCTTCTTCTCCGACACACACTCCTTTCCACAACTCATTGTAGATGAGGGTGTGTTTTACCATCCGGGACCATTCGGGATAGTTCTCCTTGCCAGTGAGAACTATTCCTACCATAGAGACGATTGAATGCATTCTGTAAAAAATTACTTCTGCTGATAAAAAATCCTTACGTTACAGCCTTCAAATCCCTCTAATATTTGCTAAAAACATCAGCATTTCATTGTACATATCACTGCAATACTACTGTTTTGAAAAAAAATGCGCAAGGCATCACTTCAATGTATTAATATATCACTTCAATATATCAATATATCATGCAATACTACAGATGCTTTGATATATAAAACACTCTGAAAACACCGCAATACTTGAATGAGCTTTGATACCATGAATTCAACAAACGTTTATACTTTGACTCAACTGCTCAACCAAAACTGCTATCATACCATCACATAAAACTGCGTAATACCATAACGAGGCTGTGGAAAATTTAAAGGCCCGTGCTGCCAAATCAACAACTCATAATAAAACAAAGCTTACATACACTGATGCTGTCGATTTTGAGACTCAGCCGATACCCTCCCTCGCTTCAGGACTCGGTTGTCATCAACTCTTCCCGCTCGATTTTTTTTTTTTGTTTGGCTTGAGGTTCATCAGCTACCTCCTTGATGACAATACGGTTTACAGCAACGACATATCTCGGGACAAAAAACGGGATCATTAATATACATTGTTTCAAACGCTTCCAGCATTGAAGAAATCTATCACTGAGCCAGAAGATAATGTCATCAGGAGAAATGCAAACTGACTGACAGTTATTGTAAGCAAAGAAGCGAGTATGAAAATGCGAAAACGGTGACTGGTAACCAAAAGCTGGTGCCTGATTCTCAAAGAAGGTTGCGTGTTGATTCACGTCGGGTTCACCAGAACCGCTATGAGTTAAACCCCATTTATCTTGTAACAGAAACAATGTATATACGCAGACCTTATCTCAAAATTGGTCACTGTTGGTGATTACGGACAGTCGGAAAATTTTGAAACCCAAAGCAACAGAAACAATGTATATACGCAGACCTTATCTCAAAATTGCTCACGGTTGGTGATTCCAGATAGCTCGTTTGACTGCAGAATGGAAAAAGTCGGAAAATTTTGAAACCCAAAATAAAATGGCAGGAAATACATGAATGTCGATAATGGAAGATTGTTGATGAGATTTGGAAGAGAGAGACTCGGCGAACGGCCAAAAGACGAGAGTCAATGTCAGGCCAATCGACCGTGTTTAGCTCTTCCAGCGTTCACCATAACTCTCTCAGCGCAACTCTTGGTTTCTTGCAATAATTGATGAGACCTGCATAGGCCACCAGAGAGCAGAGAAACGTTTCAGGCTACCACCTAATACGTGGAGCAAACTACCAGGACAACGCTAATAATTTCCATGAAACGCTAGGACAATTAGGACAGTATGGAGGGGCAGCGTTGGCAGTGTCAGGTATTCATGCGCAGAGAGGCAGCGAAAAAAAGGGTATAACCGATACATTCATGTGCAGAGAATCAACGTGGTTGAGATGCAGGACAGAGGCAGCGCTCAGGTATTCATGGGCAGAGAATAAATGAGAGGAGTTACAAGGAATCTGGGACCTGTGCTCTGATACCATGTCAGGCCAGGGTAACTCCACATTGAACAGAAGAAAACTGAGATGATATTTCATTAAGAGAACTATTGTTTATATACAAGAAGGAGACGGAACAGTTCATCTTCTTGATGACTGTTCATGTTCCAGTTCACCCATCCGTTGAGGATTAGGTGTCAACAAATATTGGATTTTTCTTGAAATTGATCATGTTCATATTCTGGAGATGATTCAAAATTTTCCATTGTATTTAAGATTTGACTTTCTTCACTAATATCTGAAATAGTAAAGAGAGGCTGAATGTCAGTTTCATCATCAACCCATTCTTTGTCATCTATTTCTATGATTGTTCTTGTTGGAGGATATAGAGTGAATTTCTTTGTTGAATTCCCATCAAAAATATACATATCACCATATCTATAGCTAATGAAAGCATCAGATATGGCTAGCCAAGGTCTTCCTAATATGAGTGGATGTCCTCCTAGATTTTTCTTGGGGGTTAAGATCATAAAATCAACAGGATATTCCCAAGAATCTAAGGATACTAAAATATCTTCTAACACTCCATTTGGTTTGATTACAGATCTGTCCGCTAATTGCAGTAATGTAGGTGTGTAAAGAAGATTAGGAAGCTTGAGCTGTTCCATGGTTTGTTTGCTCATGATGTTTATTGCTGCCCCTAAATCAATCAATGTATTTGGAATTTCAACTCCATTGATATGTGTTTTCACAATTGGACTTCCTGGATCTACATATTTTTGTATGGCAATTTTTCCCATCATTATATTTGCTATTTTTCCTACCAGGTGAATTCTTTTTGTTTCTTTTTCTTTTCTTCCTAGTTTCTTTATGCTCAACTCCTTTATTGTTTTAGCTAGGATTGGAATCTCCTTAATGGCTTGTAATAAAGGAATTTTGATACAGACAATTTTTAATTCATCTAGAAAATCATAATTAGGAAACATGATCTACTTTTCTACTCCTCTATCAACTTGTAATCTTTCAGGAAAAGGAGGTGTAGAAGTAGATACTGGCTGCTCAATGATAGGAGTTGAGTTCATTGGTTCTTTCTGTTTTTCATTTTCAGTATTTTGGTTTCGGAGAGATGTTCCCTCAAAACTTTTATTGGGCTGTAGAGAATCTTCCTCAGAATTGTCTTGTTCCTAAATAAATACAGAAGGCCTTTCCTTTTCTAATACCCTACCAGATCTTAGTTGAACATCATTGAGATCTAGAGGAGTGATCATATAAGTTGGAAATTGTTGTCCTTCCACCATGTAAGTATTCTAAGGATTTTTATTGTTGGGGTTTGGTAATGGTTGGGCAGGTAGCTGATTTGGTCTCTGCTGAAATGGCAGTAAGAGTTGAGGACTTTGGTTTTGTTGTGGAAATGGTAATGAAAGTTGAGGGTTCTGATTTTGAAGTTTTGGTTGCTGATTTTGTTGTGGAATGTGTGGGGGAGGATAATTCTAATATGATGGAGGATATTGATAATATTGGGAAAATCTCCCATAAGGATTTTGTACTCCTTGTGCCCAAGGTTGAGATTGGGATTGAGGTTGAGGCCAAGGTTGCTGCCAAGAATTCCAATTTGGTGGTGGCTGAAGATACATTTGATTGTTAAATCCCTGATTTTTTGGCCGCTGCCAAGGTTTTCTAGAGACAAAGCAAAGAGGTTCTGCTGAATTTAGAACTGCTTCTTCTTGAAAAACAACCTTAAGACCTGGAATTGAAGGATAACCCTTGGTTTCATGATTCTCTGAGCAAATCATACAAGTCTCTATCATTTTTGCATCTAAAGGGCATTCTCTTCAAGCATGTTTTTTTTCTGCATTTTGGACAGAAAATAGCTAAAGCATCAGCCTTGGTTTTCTTCTTGTTTTGCAACTTAAGGGTGTCTATTTTCTCACTAAGACTCCCTAGAGTATCTGTTTTGAATTCATCAATCATATTACCAATTTCTGCCCTACTCACTGATCTAGTTGCAGACTTATTCACTCTAATAAGAGAAGGATCTCTTGGTCCTTTCCCAGTTTTGGATTTCCCTCTTGAGAGATGAACACATAATTCTCCTATATCATTTAATGGAAGTTGAGAGATATCTCCCTTCCCCATCATGTTAAGGATATCTATCCACTCATCTCTAATGGCTTTTAATAAAAGAGCTTTTAAGGTATCTTCATCTAAATTGTCCATATTTGCTCTTTTCAAATTATAGTTGAATCTCTCAATCAAATCCTATAAATTTTCATCCTCTCTTTGCATCATTTTTAACACTTCATCTTTGTGAATGGTAGGTATGCAATAATCCAAATGCCTATCCAAAAACAATTTTTTCATGACATTCCATGTTCTAATGGACTGAGTGACTAACCCCGTGAACCACTTCAAAGCAGCTCCTTTCAGTGTTGAAGGGAACAACTTAAGTTTTTGAGAGTCTTCTAGATAATCATAGGTTCTGCACAAGACTTCAAACTCAAATAAAAATGTTTTAGGATCCTCACTTTTTAACCCATGGAAGTTTGGGAGGACAGAAGGTGAGATATTTTTCATTATGGAATTTGTTTCTTCATCCACTATAGGGAATCCAAAAGAATTATCTATTTCCCTATTTCCTCTACCTCCTCCATTATTTCCTTTGCCTCCTCCATTATTTCCTCTACCTCTTCCTCTACCCCCTCCTCCAAACAGTGTGAATTCTCCATCTTCTCCTTCTTCTGCCATTATAGTTTCTTCAGGGTCAGTATAGGGTTCAACCTGCAAGGTTACTTTCTCCTCCTCTGGTTCTTCTATTAATGGGATATGGGAGAGAGGTTCTACTTCTTCTTCCTCACTAGGTATTCCTAATTCTTCAACTAAAATGTGCTCCCTTGTAGAGGTGAAAAGGGCTTCTCCTATTGTTGGAGATCCAAGAATTTTCTCCTCTAGGACTGACTTGGTAGATGAAGTAGGAGATTCTTTTGATTGGATTTCTGCCCCTGGAATTTCAGGAGTTCTATGGCTGGGAGTATGAGTTTGGGATGGAGGTGTATCTCTTCTTTTTCTTTGTGGAGTAGGTGGTGTTGTAGGAATTGAACTCTTGCCTCTAGCTATAAATTTACCCCTAGAGTCTCTTTCTCTATGCATATCATTTTTTTTTTGAATGCAAGAGATAATGTTACCTAGTCACACTTCCCCAGCAATGATGCCAAAGTGTTTAGTCAACTTAGTTTCCTAAATTTCTTTGCATAAATTATCAACTAAGGCTTGTAAGTTGATGAAGTGTAGTGCACTCTATGTGCTAGTTAACCCTTCTTACTTCATTGTTTTGTATTTTTATATTGTTTTGTTTTGGGGGTTTCTTTGATTCCTAATGATGTACAGTCTGAATTATGAGAAACTGAGTCTAAATTTCCTAAAGGTGAACTAATAAAAATCTAAGTTAAAGGAAGGAAAAACAGATCATCTATCCTATCTTGTCATTTATTCCTAAATCAAAAATTAAAAGGTGAAGTTGTAAGGAAAATTGAAATCATTATAGAGAATGAAACTAACCGAATTACTTCCAGATGCCCAAACCTTCAATTTTGAAAGATAACTTTCTTGAGATGGCATACAAGAAACTTCATGTACTGTGTGGTCCAAAGAACTAAGTAAAGCATGTAGACAGTAACTAATTGGTTTCAATCCTTGTGTAAAATGAATGTTTCACCATTTAGTTTAGGATGGATATCAACTTGAAATGGTGGTCAAAAACATTTATTCACACAGTGCATTGGCAATTTGAACTAGGAAATAAATAACAGAGGATACAAACAGTAAGTAAACTAATCAACAATGCATCCTTATTACTTTTCAACCTTACCCTGTTTAAAAACAAAGTTGTTTCCTTTATGAAATAGATTGAAGAAACAAGATTGCACCATCGAATTCTAACATTATGCTATTGATCAGAACTAAAAGAAAACAAACTACAGGGAATCAACCTAAACTACAAATACTGCTAAAAGTAAATAATGAAACTAAACTGAATAGTAAACAAAATAAAAAGAAAAACCTCCTTCAGTGCAGGGGCCCTCTGCAACTGACTGAGTTGAGCTGCTAATTAGCTGAAGATATTCTTTCAAATGATCACTTGGTCAAACACGACTTCATATTATTAACAGGAAAACAAGTTCCAAAATTACAGAGCTGTAAGTCTGAGCTTAATACATCCAAAAATTTGAACTCTTTTCTTAGTTCTATACAACTGATATTTAAAGAAACATTCCTAACTATCTTTTGAGAGAATTTAGCTACAGGTGGTCTACACATTTACAACAGTTCTGCGTAAGTGGTTGATCAACTACAGGTGACTTTAAGTCAGCAAGATGGTTGCATGAAACCGTTATCACCAGTGGCTGGTTCGAGTTATTGCTGCAACAAAACTATCGGGTTTTATTAATTAACCATGAAGAGTGGACAAAGAGTCCTATTGCTCTTGGGTTTCTTCGTTTGACTCCTCCTTTGACTGTGGTCTTGAGCTATCTTTTTTGTCGATCTGGGCTGGGTGACTAGGATAGGATCCATGTTGAGACGATTCTAGAGATGCCCATGTGGCCGGTTTCTTCATTTGACACCTGTAACCTGTTCAACCATGGAAGTAGCTACAGAACACACAGTTAGATGCAAAATAGGTTGCGTTCCGTATCTAATTTGCAAAAACTTATTTCAAATAGAAAAAAAATAAAAGTATAACATGTCAATCATTTAATGTCTTCCCTGAGACAAAATCTATCATTTATCAATGATTGGGATCTGTCTTTTATGGAAAACAAGAGAAATAAGTGAGAAAAGTTGTCAAAGAGAGAGTAACTCTGAGGTCCAACACAGGCTAACTTGTGATCCCTTTTATGCTAATGTGTTCCTTTCAAGCTACATATTATTACAGGTTTTTAAGAGGCTCACTTATTTCCCCCTTGTTGTGGTAGATCCTCTCATGCATTACACTTGACACTTCACAGAGTTATACAATTGTTTCACCAAAGTCACGAGTACATCATTCTATGTGTCATTGCAGGCAAGGCATACCACTAAATCCCACTATTTTGGCAATCGGGCCATATTCTAGATGGGGCTCCCACACCAAATGGTGTGAGATATGATTGGGACCTCATATAAGGGAGATCCCCTTAAATGTTGGTAGGTACAACACTATCAACAGTTATGTTGAAATTGATTGCAAGAATTAGCAACAACAATGAAAGGAATTGGAATATGCAATAATATACTAGTAAAGAACTTTAGGTGTAGGGCCATTGTGGGACACTGGTACCCAATAGTCTCCATCGATTTCCATGAGCATGCTATGACCGGTATGATGGTTTTAAGGGAAGGATATGCCTTGGTTTTTGGACCTTCCAATTCGAGGAAACCTTATCAAGTGATGGATTTCCCGAGGGGCTGTGTATCAGAGAAGGGAAGGTCAGGGGATGATTTTTTTTTGTCATTGCCAGATGGAATCAAAAGCACATTGGTAGTGTGCCTTGGAAAAATGAGCCTATAACTGTTCACTAGGAGAACGAGTAGTGCACAAATCCTAGTGCTAGATATTGGATGCATTTTTTACTTTTGGCAGTGGATTTTGGACTTCCTAAGAAGGAGGTGAATCCTGGTATTACTTTTGAAGGTGGAGGTGTGAGACTTTGGACTCCCTTATTGACTGATGCGAGCATCATATCCTTTTCTTTGTTGGTTAAATCAAATGTACATATGTATGTATATGTGTATATTATTGTGAATATTGTATCAAGCTAGAATTATAAAGCTCCATAGAAATTATGATTATTTGTTGATTGAAGTAAATGTGCATGAGTATATGTGATTGTTATTGTAAATACCATAATGAGTTGTGTTATAAAACTCTAGTAAATGGTATGTTGGTCATGGTTTCCAACAGATGTCATTGTAAATACTTCCACGAGCTAGTTTATAAAGCTCCATAGGCAGTATGTTTTGTTGTCAGCGGTTTGTTGGTCATAGGTTTCATTGAACATCGAGAACAATTTTCTCCCCTAGGGGGAGGGTTTTGTAATGATCCCAATTAAAAATCCATGTCACAAATCTAATAAACAAAAAATAAGACCAAGGTCATCATACACGTATTCCAAGTTGAATGGTGGGAAAAACATCATAGTGGGTGTAACTTCACTTTATTTATGGCTAAGGAAACTGGCAAAGGCAAAGAGGCATTAATTGGCATTTTGAAAATAGAGGAAAATAGGAGAAAAGGAAGGTGAAAGGGTATAGAATTGCATGAGAGGAAAATTGAAGGAAAAATAGAGGACTCAATGATAAAAAGGCTTATGAGGATCAGTTCATGAATTTTTTTGGTCAAGCTTTTGTCAGTTCAATTTTAGAGCTCTCTCTCTCTTATGTCCATCTCATACTCTTGGAAACTTAGAGTTTTCTTAGAGCATCCTTAGATCATTGTGGCATAATTGGGATTTCAAGAAAGAAGGAAAAAGGAAAGCATGAAAGTGCAAGGGGATAGTGGGATCAGCGGTTGCCGCTGGATTTCTTTGTAGGTATAGAGTTTCATGTATGATTCCCTTGCTAGTTTTTGCATGCATGGTGTATGCGTGTGATTATTTGGTTATGATTTGTCATTGGCATGGAAGATTGTCTGGATTGAAAATGGTTTTTCCTAACCTTGTTATTTCCTAGATAACCATGGTGTTTTGGGATTCCCACTTGATTGTTTTCTGATTGGTGCTCATGTTCGTTACGGTTGTAGGTTGAGTTACTACTTCCTAGATCCTTGGTTGGAAAAACGCTCCAGAAGCCCTGGAACAACTTCGGTTGAGTTACTAGTCCTGGAAACCTTGGTTGGAAAAACACTCTTGAGACCTTGGTGAGTTGTGTTACTATTCCTGGAGTCTTGGTTCGACAAACGCTCTAGAGCCCTGTGGCAGTTGTGGGTTGGGTTACTAGTCCTAGAGCTGATTTGGAACAAACACTCTGGAGCCCTGAGCAGCTTGGGTAGAGACTAATCCAGTGATGGTTAGTGATGTCCAACTGTGAAGTTGAATCATTGGTTGAGGGTTAAGTTGGTTTGGCCTCTGGAATCCCTAGTTTGGTTTTGCTTGGTTTATTCCATATGATCCCACATTTATGCTTGGAATATGGCGCAGGGGTGATTAGATGAAAGAGAGAATTGGTTCAGTCCAATCCATGGTCGGGTGGTACATGGAAGTCCCAGACTTGTTTGGATTTTCAAATGTTAATAAGAGCTCTTTTCCTCTTGTATTTTCATGATATATTTTACTTTTTATTATGTGGCTTTGATGATTGGTTTATCATGGTGTATATGTTGTTCATTTACTATTTATATGTTGGTTATAAGATGTATATTGGCTATGGATCTTGATGTGTTTTTATTTGTTGATGAATGGTTAATGAATGCATGAGCTAATAGATGTTATTGCAGTTATTATGAGAGGCCATTAGACCTTCTTGACGATTCTCATATAAGTATCAGACCCCTATGATTAAATATGCATTCATGACCTGTAGATTACATGTTCGCCATGTGTTTAATGAAATGTTTGTCATGGATAGGCTGGTTAGGTCAAGATTTTTATTCAAATTTGATTGAATGGATTTTTCATCATGTTAGAAATGATTCTGGAAGGTATCACGGAGTTCTAGGTAGTGGTTTAGAGACATGCTTGAAAAAGTGGCTAAGATTCTGGGGTCGCATTCTTAGAACTAGAAAATATAGATTACAATCATTATGAGGCAGGGTTATCCATGTGACTGGAGGGTCACAACCATTGGATTGCCTTTTTATGCAAGCGACTAGGAGTCCAAATCCCTAAAAGGAAAGTTAGCTCAGGTTTTCGACACTTAGTGTGGTTGTTTAGCTCTTTTGGGTCCTATGGCTCCTGAGGAAGGTCAGTAAGGTTTCATATTGTTGACTCCATTTACTTAATGTGATCTAGGAGGTCAAGTCATATCATAGTAATTCTTCGTCACATGTTTACCCCGGTGGACTAGTGAACTTGGGTAAGTGAGGAGGAGGGAGTTACAGTTGCGGAAATGCTTCCTAGAGGTGTTCGTTAATGTGGTCGAAAATATTTTCCCCAATGAAGCTCATTCCATTGATTAATATGTATCGAATATTCTTAATTTCTTCTTGAAATGTTGTGAGAGAATTGTCTTCTAAGGGAATGAGATACTTTATGGGAAGGTGGAGAGAAGCATGGAATGTTGATGATTGTATTTTGAAGGTTGCAACACCTTTAGGGGAAAGAAACTTGATTGGTGAAGATGTTGATCTAGCAAGGGATGTGATTATTTCTTTAATACATTTTATAAGGAAGGATTTTCCGGTTCTAGCAATGCCTTGTATAATCATTCTTAAAGGAGGAAAAATATTTTTTTTCTGCAAAATAATTGGAAATGATGTTGAGAGCCTTATTTTTCAATGGTGATAATGTGTCAAGTTTGGTTAGAATGTGATTATGTGTTTGATGAATATAGTGGATGGAGAGATTATTCTTAATGAATTGTAAGCCTATTTCTTATGGGATAGTCGTACGAATCCAATTCTTATTTTCATCAAAACCATGGAGGCCAAGCATGCCAAGGTCATTTATGTGGATTTCATTAGTAGGGTGCACTTGGGAGAGTAATTACCATTCATTGAGGTGCATGGATTCTAGAGGATGGGCCTCATGAGTAAGTGAGTTATCATTTACAGTAGATGGAAGATTAGATGTTGTATGGTGAAGATGCCAAGATTTGTAAGAAGGATGAAAGCTTTGCCAATTTGCAATGAAATATTTAGCAAAATTTCTTATATCCAAAGCAATATTACAAAATGGGTTGTATAGCATAAGTTAAACTCTACAAAAATTAGCGTAATATGCTTCATTTGTGGATGGTATTTTGGAGAAGCATGGTATAACATGAACAATGGCCTTTTCAAGTACAGGTTTCCATTTGTTTGTTTTTCGATGAGGATCATACGACCAGGATCTTGTTAGCTCTATAAGTGAAGAAAATTGGAGGGGTGATTGGTGTGCCATGTATGCATCTATGAAGTGTGGTGTTGGAGATGGGGTGGTGTTTTTTTGTGGAAGGTGCATATAAATATTTTGGCTTACATTAAAAAAAAGGGTCAGCTAAAAATTTTCAATGACAGTTCTTATAGCAGATGGTAGATTTCTTGTGCTCTGATGTCACAATCAACAAGGGTTTCTGCAAGGAATTTTCGAAATGCAGCGGTCAAAGGGTTAAAATTAGCTAAAGCAAGTACAATTCTACATAGCATATGGTGGAAGCTTTCAGAATTTGTTTATGATTTGGATGCATACTTGGCGATGTATTTTTTAATGGAATGGAGAGAGAGTATAGGTTGGAAATCAACATTTTCATGCTGGCAAATAGAGAGTATGTTAGGGTTACGACTATTTAGTCGATCATCGTTGTCGGTAGGGTTGTATGTCTTTTGGACATTGGAGTTAATGAATAAGAACAAGGTTGGATCTAATTCCCAAGGTGCTTTATAACCACAACTCTAATTTTGAGCCTTCATTTCTCAAGAAAGTGCTTTCAATGCATTTTGTGTGTCATTCAATGCAGTTGATGAGTTTTCATTAGTCATTGGAAGGATCAACTATGAGGATATCTGGCATGGATAATAACCAAGGGTCTTGTGAATTGGGTTGAAGAATGGGGTTGGTTTGAATGGGTAGAAAGGTGAGGGTTCCAAGCTCATATGTATTTGTCGAAGAAATGTTTAGCATTATCAATTGCATTTGTATCATCTGAATCTAGGCTCTCCATATCAGGTGTATTTTTTAACCAGAGAAAACCATGAATTTGTGTAGATCCTCTATGTTATCATTCATACTTTTAAAGGAGGCTCTTTGTTAGAAAGTATTTCATTGGTTGAATTTCGATGTGTACATAATTTCGATAGTATTGTGATAGAGTAGGTCCTTGTACTGGTATTCTTTTGATTGCAGGTGTTTTTCTAAGATAACTTCATGGAAAATTGTGAATTTATGGTGCATGTATAATGATGTTAAATGGGGGTTGGAGATAATGTTTTCATTTCTCCACTTTTGTTGTTTCACAACATCCTAATATTGAGTGTTTGGCATGACTACATGAAGACCAAGTCATTTTGTATCAACAATGCTCAATGTGAAGAATCATGTTGGGAAGTTGAGCTAAGATATCATGTCAGTTAGCTCATTTTTATATTTTTTCCAGAAAGATATTTTGCCATGGAGGGAGCAGCCAAATCGCATAACTTGTTCCATTAGCTTTTGATCTGGGAATTGTTCCAGTCAGATGTTCGGATAATGGATAGATGTTGGAAATTTATATGTGATGTTTTTCTTCATGAAAATAGATTTTTTTTCCTGACTGTGATGGTGCATCATGAGATTGTATATGTAGTAGCAAAACCTTTGGTTGTTATCAAACCTATTTTCGTGGTACCGTATGAGGTGAAGTGCATATTCTGGTGGGGAAAAGTGTGGAGAAAGCCATGGAAAGGAGACCTTCTATGTTGTATTAATTGATTAGAGATGGTCCTATTAGAGGCCATTTAATTTCAGTATTAGAATGATGGTTGGATTCTTGCAAACATTGTCGTATTGCTTGGAATTTTGTATGTGTATTAGGAATGGTGGGTATAAATGATGATGTTTGTTGTAGATCTAGGCTAGTGGAATCTAGGGTGGATTCAAAGGGAGTTGGTGGTGAATTTTGGGTAGTTGGATCTGTGGTCTTATAATGGAAAAGGGAAGGGGAGAAATCTATGGGGAACTCTTGTAAGGATGCAATTGAGTTGTATTCAATGCGAGAAATTTTATAGTAGGGTTCATTTGATAATTTGTATTCTAATGTGGCTAGTACATGATGTCTACTTACGATGCAGTCATAAGCTCGATGGTCAAAGCTATGACGGGTAACCAAAAAGATGTCTAAGTCCTCAAGATGTTGGTTATTATTGTAATGTCTTGTGGGAAGCATATTGTGTGGCCAATGTATTTATATTGGCCATCGCGTGCATGCATTACTTGGAGTATCTGATTCGCTCTAGCTATGAGCATTTCTTATATCTATGCAAGACAAGCTAGGAAAAGTGGTTGTGGGCCAGGGTCCATGTTGTTTGACACTGAGAAACGATGCTCATTTGTTTCGAACGTGCATCTAGAGAAGAAATAATTTTTGTTGGAGATATGGAGATGGATTCTAGGGTATGATTCAAGACAAATGGAACATGAAATTTTTGGTGGGAGTTTATCAATATTTTCATGAAATTCACAATGTGCATCGATAGTGTGGGTGTAGTTAGAAGTGTTTGCAAGCAATTCAGTGGCATAATGAATAGTGTGGGTGTTTGTCTAAGTGGTTTGTTCATGAAAAATATGGTTTGTTGATTGTAAAGGAGGTTGATTTTGGAGTGGGAAGTGTTAATCACATTTGGGTTTAACATAAAACATGAAGTAGTGGCATATGGCTCAAAGGGTAAGGGTTGGGTGTTTTTTTCTTTTTTTCTTATTTTTTTGGAGTTTCTAGAGTCTTTTTTAGCATGTTAAAGTTCACACCGATGTGCATTTATTCGTTCTTTATTCACAACATAGTATCTTCAGGCACGTTCATCATTAGAAATAGTGGACATTTACAGAAGAAATTGTAAACAAGACACGACACCTACATGTAACAAAGGGAAAAACGATAATGTTATGGGGAATAGAAAAAATGATAGCATTGAATATCAATTTAAAAATAACAACAAGTGAAGACCAAAATATTATTATGGAAACTTATCATTTGAATAGTATGCATGAAGGAACACTTGAGTAATTAGTAGTAACACAAGTAAACAAATGCATTTGTTGGACCCATCAAGTTCCATGATTTGTTACAAGAGGGGAAATGCAACCTTTGTTTATAAGTGTGTGTACACAGTACAATATTATACATAACAAAGGAGGCATGCAAGGACTACATGTTGGGAAAACATGACAGAAACCAGAGAGGTACATGTAATTACATACAAACCCATATTGTGTTCAAAAGTGTATTTGAACATTGGAATACTACAAATTTCCAAGGAGGTATATCAAGACTATATGGTGTGAAGACATTACAACAAACTATAGAGGTAAATGTAACTAAATCTATTTATTATTTAGAAATGTTATCTATTTCTTCAAGGATGATGTTGCATCATGTTAAGAATTCAAATCTTTCTTCCTTGATGATGATAAACTTCAAGCATAGTATTTCTCTAAACGTTTCCATCTTCACTGACAATGTGAAGAGGTGATCTATCTGGAGCACTTTGGAGACAATCTCCTTAATTGCGACTGGGTCTAAAGATAGCAAGTAGAAGTTATCTATACTAATGTCGAGTATGGCATATGTTGCATATTTAAAAGTAATTCCTGAAAGAAACTTGTTTGTGTGATATTGTATGTCAACTTTAATTAAGTATATGTAATCATAGTCAGTTACTTCAACGTTGCATTTTGGGCAGTGCCATGGGTTTACATTTTTTGGAAGAGTTCTTTCATGCATTTTTTCTAGCAACAATAGAAGGGTGAGAAAGATAGTAAAACTTTTCCACCCATATTTTTTCCACTGTAGCCTTCACTTGGAGGAATATAGATTTTTCATAGGTATCGATATTGGAAAGCTTAGAAAGTGTTATTCTTTTCGGTAGTTGGGCAGAGGAAGGTGGATATCTTGTAGTTAAGAATGCAGAAGTTGTATCTGAGCCTTCTTTTTAGAGCCATGCTTTTGGAGTGCAAGCCTCTTAAATGTTAGGATTTACAAGGACAATGGTTCTCGATGTAGTCCCAACATTTTTTCCATTGAATCATTAACATGAGCAGACTTAATTGCAATGATGGGGTTACTTACTATGGCACATAAAGAGGAAATTTCTCTTGACTTTGGATCAATTCCCTCCCCCCCCCCCCCGCCCCAATAAGGTGGAATCCATGCTATATATATTTATATCTTGAAGGTGGACTATTTTTTTAATAACTTCAAATCCATATTTTCTATGTGTAGTGCATGGGAAAATGTCAGTAACAACACCAACAACATCAAAAATCGAGTTGACATTTATCGTTATGATTTCATTGATCAATATTATATTGAAATAAATACTAGGAGAAAGTGTTCTTTCTTCGAGGACATGTTCTATAGTAGATCTTGCATTTAATAAGATATCCCAATCATTGTTTAAGCGGTTGTATTACTTGTTATCCAATTTCACATTGCCTTGTGAGACAATATATGTACGTCCAAGATGGATCTTATCAAAGAAACAATTGACAACATCGTTAAAATAAGTGACATATATCTCTCCACCTTCTGCATAAAAGAGGTCAAAGTAAAACACTTTATCAAAGCCATGCTGATTTTGAAATTGACAAAGAGGTGTCTTTATTTGTGCCCAACCTTTAATGGACCAAATTTAATGGTAAGGGCTTAGTGCTTTGATGGTAATATGGAGTGGAGTGACAGATGGAGGGGGAATAGGAGGAAGGGGGAAGTTCCTTTTCGATGAAGGATCTTGATTCAAGGAGGAGGGAGTCTGTTCTTAATAATTGATCAGGATAGTCATATTTTTTGGATTACCAATTAAAGGTGCAATCGTAGCAATGATCTTGAAGTCTAGTACTGTGATAGACCTATATTATAAATGAAAATCAAAGCAATAATTTTTAGAATGGAAAGTAGCTTGGGGTAGCATATGTAAATTTTAATTTGGAAGCATGAGCTGGACTTACATTAATGCGCCAATAGGTGAATAGATCCAAATTTTAACATGTACAATGGAACCCTTTTGGAGCTAGCTTGATGTGACGAGGTCATTAAATTCAATTGGAAGAATAATGCATTTCATATGATTTTAATCAATGATGGAGGTACGATAATGCAAATTTGAACTTTGGATCAAGTGAATAGGGTCGATATCAACAATTTGTAGCAATGGTTGAACATCAGTTGACATAGAGAACATTGAGAAAATAGGATTCTCAGTGAGTTGTGTAGTCATTTTATGCCAGTGGACGATGGAATAAGTAGTATGGATAATAGAATTCTTGGTATAATAAAATGTGGCTTTATGTTTTATCATTTTTTATAAGAGGATGTTTTTTGAATTAGATTTTCTAAACCATGATCCTCATACTTTGCACTATCCTAAATCACATCAATGTTATTATGAAACAAAAAAAAAAACAAAACTACAACATATATGCTAAATCATTACTAAAATTATAACCAAAATCTTAGTATATGAGTGGTCAAAACCCATAACTGCTTTCCCATTAATTCTGAAATGAAATCTATTACAAGAAAACAACATAAAAAATGCATTGTTCATTGTTCAGAAACTAAATGGATAAACCTATGCCTATGCATCCACTTTTATAGAGTGAGAAGAAGATTCAATTCAATGAATTTGGACACATGCACCCTCTCTTACTTAACCATAAAATGAAACTATATAACAAATGCAAACAACATGAAAACCACTAAGAATAGATCTTAAAGATAAAATAGCAGTCCACTCTTACTCCCTCATAATCAATCCACTAAACTTAAAAAGAAAAGGGGTACTCTCACTGCCTTGTTGAAGCACCTAGATTTGTTTATCAGTGTGTCGAGACCTATTATAAGGAGATAAGGATGGTTATAAGGAAAGACACTCTTCTTGAAAGACAATTTAACCATCCCAATGATCATTGTGATCATTAAAAACCTTCATAATGGCAACCATGAGTATGGCCTGAGAGTTCAAGGCCCATAAGTCAATGGTCAGCCATCAAACGGTCTCAAAACAATTTCCAAGGTGTACAGATATGCGAATCCTGAAGGATTCATGGAGGAGACACACCAAACAAATCTTGTAAGTGAAAATTTAATTATTTCAAACAACTACAACCTTTGAAAAATGAAAAACAACAGAAAAGGGCATCCTATCAAAGGGTCTTCATAAATATATCACTATATACCAACATCTAGTGATATATTTGATAGTGAAGTAAAATTTCACTATCTTATTTCTTTCAGGTGTTAAGCTACTAAGAAAGTGCGAAAAGAAGACCAAGTCAATTAAAAGAATCTAGAAATATTATATGTATAAAATTTATAGTTGAAAGAGCGGGGAAAGATATCTTTGGAGCATTTGTGCAACATGCTTGTAGACAAGATCAAAGCCTTGCTTTTCTATTTCAAAGGAGTTGGCCCCAAAATAATGATTCATCTATGGTTAGAAACTTTGGTTCTACTCTTTAAGTCAAACTTGTGTAGCTAAATGCTAAATGAATTTGATTAATGTTGGAATGTTGAGGCATATTTTTCCTAGCCTCTCTTTTTTGTTTATGACCAATATAAAGAAACAAATGTTTTCAAAATGCCTTGCTATATTTTGAGCATGTTGACCAGTGTATTGTTAGAAACTCTAGTTATACTCTTTAAGTCAAAGTTGTGTAGCTAAATTCTAAATGAATTTGATTAATGTTGGCATGTTAAGGCATATTTTTCCTAGCCTTTGTTTTTGTTTATGACCAATATAAAGAAGCAATTGTTTTAAAAATTCCTTATTGTATTTTGAAGATGTTGGTTGGTGTAATTCTATGATTTTTCTATATTTCGAGCATTCTATTTAGATATTGACTCCTAAACATTCCTTAACATACCTCTAGTCAAACATTCAGTTTTTTGTTGAAATTTTACAAACAACTACTAAGATCAAATTCGAATTTTAATTCTCAATTTTAGTTCAGGGACTAACTAAAATTGGAATGTATCCCGAAATGCTATTTTTAGAACTTCTATATTTAGCATTTCTTGTTTCTATTTTCAACACTCCCTCTCAACAAGAAAGGGATTATCTGTCACCCAAATCCTGTCTCTGTGGAACTCGAACTTTCATTTTGACAATGCCTTAGTCAAAATATCTGCATCTTGCTCCTCAGTCGAAACATACAGCAACAACATGATCCTCTTCACCAAAAAGTCTCGAATATGATGATACCGAATATCGATGTGCTTGGACCTATCATGAAATACTGGATTCTCAAAGAGTTTGATACAACTTTGATTATCGCAATAGATCACAGTTGGATTCATCCTCTGACTAAATAATCCAACTAGAATTTTCCGCATCCAAATGGCCTCACATGCTGCCTGACCGGCAACCATGTATTAAACCTCTACTGAGCTAAGTGCAACTAACCTCTATTTCCTACTATACCAAGAAACTACAGTTGAACTAAGGTTGAAAATTCCTCTTGAAGTACTCTTCTGATCTGATGGAATCCCTACCCAATCTGCATCTATGAAGCCCTGAAGCTTCACTCCCTCTGTCCATCTGTACCATAATCCATACTGAGATGTGCCTCTGAGGTGTCTCTTCACATGCTTCACTACCTTCCAAAATAGTTTGGTAGGCTGAACCATAGCTTGACTTAGTTGGTTCACCGCAAAGCACAAATCTGGTTGTGTGTTCACTAAATACATCAATGAAACCACAAGCTTCTGATAAACAGTAGTAGGTACTACCTCACCTAAAGTAGCACACACTTCCATGCCTAGAAAGTAGTGCATGGGACCCATGTCTTTCATCTTGAACTCTCTTACAAGGTCCACCTTGCAAGACTTGATCAACTGATCATCACCTGTCAATATCAGATCATCAACATAAAGAACAATGATCAATGACTTACCTTCTACCATGATGTGGTAAAGGTTCGCATCTGCTTCACTCTTTGTGAAGCCCAACCTGGTGAAATAGCTATCGATCCTAGTGTACCAAGCACGAGGTGCTTACTTCAGCTCGTACAAAGCTCTCTTGAGTTAGCACACATGCGACTCACGATCGAAGGTCTCAAAACCTTCCGGCTGCTCTATGTACACCTCTTCCTCAATCTTGCCATTGAGGAACGCAGTCTTCACATCCATCTGATGGATCTTCCAACCCATCTGAGCTGATAGTGCCAACATTGATCTGATAGATGAGTAACTTGCTACATGAGCAAAAGTCTCATCATAGTCGATCCCCTCGACCTGTGAGAAACCACGGGCAACAAACCTTGCCTTATGTTTCTCCACACTGCCATCAGTTGCTTGCTTTACCTTGTAAATCCATTGGGAACTCACCACTGACTTGTCCTCCAGTCTTGGGACAACATCCAAAACATTGTTCCGAATGATGGAGTCGTACTCCTCTACCATAGCATCAACTTAAACTGGTTGCTACACTACTTCCTCGAAGGAAGATGGTTCGGTCTCTACACACTCCCCAACTAGGTCCATGTAACTAGTGTACCGCTCGAGTGATCTCCTCTGTCTGTGCTAAGAGGATGGCTGTCCCACATTATCTCTCACATCCATCACCAATCTGTCACCTTCCTTTGAGCATTTCCACCCATCTCTGGAAGACTCTACATGAGTGGATGTCTCCACTCCTGGATCCTCTGCATCTGGCTACTCCGCATTAGTCTGAGGCTCCTCCTCCTTAGGAACCAAAAGTTCCTCCTCTGCATGCAACTTGAGCTCCTTCTCAAGGGAAACTTGCATGGCCTTCTTCTCATCGAACTTTATATCTCTGCGTACCACTATCCTCTGACTGGTAGGCAAGAACACCCAATAGTTGTGGGGTGTATCAGTGTACCCCACAAGTATCCCTAACTCAGCTGTTGGATCTAGCTTCTTCTGGGAATATTTGGTCACATGGCAATAAACCAATGATCCAAAGATCCTGAAGTGACTCACATCTAGTCTCTTCCCAGAGAAGGCCTCCACTGGTGTCTTCATCCCCAGTATACAATGCGGGCTTCTATTCTGCAACTATACTGTTGTCTTGCATGCCTCAGCCCACAAATGAAGTGGTAGGCCTTGGTCATGCAAAATTGCTCGATCTCCTCCCACAATCGTTCTATTCTTCCTTTCGGCCACCCCATTCTACTGTGGGTTATGGGGTGTCATCAAATCTCATTTAATTCCTTTTGCTGCATAGAAGTCCTTAAACTGTTGGGAGACATACTCTCCACCATTGTCACTTCACAAGGCTCTTCTTTTCTTTCCAAATTATTTCTCAACCAAGGCTTTGAACTCACAAAACCTTGAGAAGGTTTGATCCTTCTTCTACATGAAGTAGATCCAACATCTACGAGAAAAATAATCAATAAAAATAACATTGTACCTTTGTTTAGCGGTGGAGGCTGTTGAGAAAGGTCCACACACATCTGTATGAACCCGCTCCAGGATTTCTCCAGCTCGACTGTCTCGATCCTGAAAGGAAGATTTTGCATACTTACCTAAGGTACAACCTTTGCATGTATCCACTTGCTCCATCTTACCCTTGGGAAGTCTGATAGAAATTTGTTGCATGATCTTCAAGGCCCCATGGTGCAAGTGGCCCAATCTTCTATGCCATAGCTCGCTAATATCTTTCCTTTGCACCAACTCTGCTTTGGAACTCAATGCAGCACAATCATCTACCTCTAGCTTGTAGATATTCTTTACTCAAATCCAAATCCTCTTGGTCTGTCCAGTGCCAATATGCCTCAGGAATGCCTTTCCTTTACTAAAGACTACATCATAGCCTTTGTCTTCCAACATAGCAACGGACACCAGGTTCTTCTTCAGACCAGGCACATACTTTACATCAGTCAGGGTGAGAGAAGCTCCATGCTCCCTCTGAAACACAACTGTACCTTCACCTAAAACACGGTACTTTCCATCATCGCCCATATCTATGCACATCTGGAGGTCCTCTCCTCCAAGGTACTAAATAAACTGTTGTCGTCGGTCACGTGGAATGAAGCTCCACTATTCAAGTACCAAACACAACCCATCATCGATGAAACCATGCATGCCATGAGGGTGAAATCCAATTTGAACGGTGAGGCCAGTGCCTCACCATCTGATCCCTTTGAGGATCCCTTCTTGGATTTCTTTTGTGGACAATTTGTTGCATAATGGCCCACCTCATGACAATGAAAGCATCGCACTTTCAATTTGTCAATATTCTTCCCACCATGGGAAGAACTCGATTTGGAATGGGAAGCCTTCCCCTTTCCTTTCCTCACCTTACTCGCTAAGGCTAGATTTTCTTCATCATCTTGCTTTGATTAAGATCCATCTCTGATGCTTCTCCTTATCTCCTCTTGCATCAGATCCGACCAAAGTCGCTCCCAATTTGGCAGTTTCTCTCTTCCATTTACTGAGTCTTGGTAGCTATGCCAACTCTTAGGAAGACCGAGGAGATCAAGACTCACCATGTCATCATCGATTGTCATGATTCCTACACTTCGAAGCTCATCCCTGTAAGTGGTGAGCTTGTTCAGATATGTAGAGATCGTGTCACCCTTTTCACACTTGATTTTCTGAAGCTTGTCTTTCAGCGCCAACTTCCTCTAATCGCTGCTATTTTGATATAGATCCTTCAAAGTTTTCCACATTGAAAATGGTGTCTCCTTCCCATGGAGACTCGAGACAATGTGGTCTCGAATTCCCTCCAGAAGAATCCTCCTTGCTCTAGCCACACATTTCTTCCATTCCGCCAATTCTTGGGCATTAGTAGTTGTTGGCTTGGGGACTTCTTGATCAATGAAGTCCTTCAAAATGTTGTCCTCTAATATTGCTTCCATGCGATCCTTCCGGGCTGTATAATTTGAGCTGCCATACAGGGCATACTCAAGTCTCAAACTATTGAACGCCATTGGTGAAATTTGAGATGTGATAAGAATTCGATTTCTATAATCAAGAACTTCAAACTTCTCCCTTCTCCCTTCTTTGTATACTGTTCTCCGCTTTGGTCACCTTTTCTCTAATACCATGTAGAATTTCCCACTATAGATCACCTGATAATGCAATATACTAAAGCAAAATACTTGATCTACTTCTACAAACAAACTTGTGGAAGCTTAATCGATTTTGAGCAAGATCAAATAGAACACATATAACAGAGAATGAGAAATCAATCACACATGAACATAGAAGAATACTCTGGGGAAAGCCTCAGCTAAAAACCCCGATATTTGTATTATCATACAAGTGGAAATATCTCTGGATTACACAAAGCTTTAGCTCACAAGCTATCCAACTCTCAGTACAATCCCTCAATGCTGCTCATAGACTGAATAGACACAACATATGCCTTCCCTCAGTCCTCCAAGCCTCCTATTTCCTTGCGCAGTTTCTCCTGGGTCCTCTAGCTACCACCTGTGTGAATTCACCTCTCACACAACTCACCAAACTCAAAAGTAACTGCACAATCTCCAAGGAATGAATTCCTTCTACATGCAAGAGATATCCTCAATGGAATATTCCTGCAACTGATAGTACACTGTCCCATCATCTGATCTCAACTGGGTCTCTGATTGAACTGACACGCATGAGTTATTTATGAGAGAATATTCAGTTATTTGAAGTACACTAGTTACATGCATGCATGCATTAACTCACTGAACTCGCAATCAGTTCCACAAACTGTTGGAACTAATCTAACTAGACTTAACTCAGTTAACTGAGCTAACTAATTACAACTCAAAGTACAACTCATCCCGATCTCCTTAATTAAGGGATAACTTCCTCAATCAAAGGGAAAACTGTTGCATGTCTTCACATAGACTTCATGTTTGATTTTCTCCAACTAATTAACTCAAGATGAACTAACTGATTATTTTTCAAACAGCTGCTAAGATCAGATTCGAATTTTAATTCTCAATTTTAGTTCAAGGACTAACTAAAATTGGAATGTATCCCGAAATGCTATTTATAGCAATGTTATTTTTATCACTTCTATATTTAGCATTTCTTGTTGCTATTTTCAACATTTTACCAGTTGGTTTCCTATAGATAAATTTGTGTACTTGCGTATGTGATTGATGCATGTTTGTGAATTTTGTTCTAAATTGTGAAATAATTTTGACAGAGAAGTCTAATAAAATTGTGTCTCTTGTTTAGATTAAATTTCTTTAGCAGTTATAATTCTATTACAAAATTTATATATGTTCTCAGAGTATAATTCACATTATAACAAGAATTTCGAAGTGTTCCTCAGGAGGTTTAAATTTGCAGCCTCATTGTATCATGATTTCTTCCGGATCAAGAATATGTCATTCAATGGTTTGAGATTGGAGTATGCCTTGGAAGGAAGCTAAAATTTCATTTCCTAGAAAGACTGCATGGAGGTAGTGCTTGATGACAATGGCTTTCTAGAATACATCATGTTAGAAATTGCAAAACCAGTAGAATTTGATGCACATAACCTAGCCCAATTGAAGAAAGATGTAGCCAAGGCGAGAAGAATAATTCTGGAGGGAGTGAGAGATCACATTGTCTCAAATATCCATGGGAAAGAAACTCCTTTTGCAATGTGGAAGGCACTAACTGAGATATTCGAGAATAGTAGTGACCATATGAAACTGGCCCTCAAAAATAAACTTCGAAAAATTAAGATGGAGAAGAATGATATTATTCCATGGTATCTCACCAAATTTACACAAGTTCGGGATGAGCTTGGAGGGGTTGGTGTGAATATTGTAGAAGAGGAACTGGTGAGCCTAGCTCTTTTAGGCCTTCCCAAAAGCTGGCATATCTACTAGTACTTGGTGAACGAGAGGGAAAATTTACTGAATTGGGAAATTTTGTGGTCCAATTAGGTACAAGACAAGATTAGGGGAAATACCAAATATGGAAGTTCATTCGAGGGAGAGGATGAAGAAAATTTTGCATTGCTTGGAAAGGGAAAGAAAGACAAAGGAGGTAAGAAGAAAGACTTGTCCAAAATAAAATGCTTCAATTGTCATGAATTTGGGCACTATGCTACAAAGTGTCCACACAAAAAGTCTAGTAATAAAAACTCGGGAGGAGCAGCAGGTGAAGAATTAGCTTCACAATTCAAGCTAAACTACACTCTTATCACATGCATGGCCAAAAACATGATGGGGAGTGTGTGGTACTTGGATTTGGGTGCCTCATTCCACATGACATGGTGTACAAAGTTTTTTAATGACCTAGGAAATATCTCCATATGCATATTAAGCTTGCGGACAACGGAAGGTACAGTGCTACCGGGATTGGCAAAGTAACCTTTGAGAGGGAGTCAAGATCCCCTCTTCACCTCAAAGATGTCATGTTTGTTCTAGACCTAAAGAAAAACCTCATCTCTGAAGCAGTTTTGGAATACCGTGACTATGATGTAATCTTCATTAAAGGTAAATCCTTTCTGAGGCACATAGCTTCTGGAAAGGTGAAGCAGATCGACGTTCATGTGAAGAACCCGTATAAACTTGATGTGGAAGTTTGTGTTGCATTAAGTAGTAAAGAAAAAAAATCCATAGTCGTGATGTAGTGAGCTCTAGCACAAGAGATTGGGCCATTTTCATCATTGTGCCTTCAAAATTATGCAACAAATAACCACTTGCCTCCCTAAAGAATCACTTGACTAGCAAGATGTGTGCAAGGGTTGTACCTTGGGTAAGTATGTGAAATACACATTCCATGATTGAGATAGAAAATAACATGCAGCCTTGGAGATATTCCACTATGATGTTTGTGGACCCTTCTTGACAACCTCCACTACCAACCATAAGTACTATGTTATTTTTATTGATGATTTCTCAAGAACATGCTAGATCTTATTCATTGGAAGAAGGATGTGGAATTCTGTACATTTGTAGATTTCAAGGCACTAGTTGAGAAAGAGATCAACAAGAAGGTGAAGGCTCTTAGGAGCGACAATGGAGGTGAGTATGTTTCAAATCACTTCAAGGATTTCTGTGTGAAATAGGGCATTTGAAGAGAACTGACATCTCCCCACAACTCACAGTAGAATGGGGTAGCTGAAAGAAAGAACCAGAGAATTGTGGGAGTTGTGAGAGCTATGCTATAAGACCAAGGCCTACCAATGCATTTGTGGGAAGAGGCATGTACCAATGTAGTCTACTTGCAAAATCAGAGACCTCATCAGATTTTTGATATGATTACACTGGAGGAGGATTTCTTGGGGAGAAAGCCAGATGTGTCTCACTTCAAAAAATTTGGAGCCTCTGTTTACTGCCATGTCTCCAAATATTTGAGGAAGAAGCTTGAGCTAACAACAAAGTTGGGAGTTTTTTTTTGTTTACACCAAAACTCCACATAACTACCGGGCGTACTTACCAACCCTTCGAATGAAATTTGTGTGCAGGGATGTAAGGTTAGATGAGGAGAAAGCAATGAGATGATATCTTGAGAGGGAGCTTTAGATCCCACCAGAAAAGGAGATTTTAGCTTCAAAAGAGGAGCCTCAAGAGGAGCCTTAGGAAGTTGTGGAGTAGCCACAAATGGAGTATCAAAGAGGAGGTAGAGTGGAGACATCCACTCAAGAAGAACCATCCAGAGAAGGTAGAAAGAGAACTAGGGAAGCTGATAGATTGGTGCAAGATGCGAAGGAGAATGTGGGAGCTTCTTCAAATTTATGTAGGCAAAGGAGGTCACCTGAGAGGTACATTGGATACATGGATCTAATGACTGAGCTTATAGAGACTGAGCCATACTCTTTTGAGGAAGCATTTGAGCAACCAATTTGGGTTGATGCTATGGTGGAAGAATATGAATCCATCATGAAGAACAATGTTTGGGAAGTGGTCCCAAGACTAGTAGATAAATCAGTTATGGGTTTGACATGGATCTTCAAGGTTAAGCATGTGGTAGAAGGAAGAATAGAGAAGTATAAGACCATATTTGTGGCCAAAGTATTCTCTCAAGTTGAGGGAAGTTTCTATGAGGAAATCGTTGCTCCCGTAGCAAGGTATGCATCCATTAGAACAATTCTTGCACTAGTTGTGAAAATCGAATGGAAGATCCATCAAATGGATGTAAAAATAACATTTTTCAATGGTGTTATTGAGGAGGAAATGTACATCGATAAACCAAAAGTTTTTGAGACATTTGATCGAGAGTCTCATGTGTGCAGACTCAGGCGAGCATTATACAGTCTCAAGAAGGCACCCCGAGCTTGGTACACTCAGATCGATAGTTATCTCACTGGATTAGGCTTCACCCAAAGTGAAGCGTATGAGAACCTATATCATATTTTGGTAGAAGGTAAATTGCTTATCATTGTTTTATATGTTGATGATTTAATATTGAAAGGTGATGAGCAATTGATCAACTCTTGCAAGGAGGACCTTCCAAGGGAATTTGAGATGAAAGACATGGGTCCAATGCACTACTTCCTTGTGTTGGAAGTATGGAAAGGTGATTGGGAATTATTTTTGTTTCAAGGCAAGTATGCCACTGAGATACTGCAGATATTTTGCATGGAGAGTTGTAATCCCATGAAGACACCTCTAGTGACCAAGTGGAGGAAGGATAATGCCACTTCAGATGAAGAGTTGATGCTACCATTTACCGGAAGCTAGTGGGTTCAATGATGTACCTTCTGACCACACGACCAGGTATGTTCTATGCAGCCAACTAGTTGAGCCAAGCTATGGTAAGGTCGACCAAATTATATTGGAAGGTAGAAAATCATGTCTTATGGTACCTCAGAGGTACTACCCAATGTGGATTATGGTACAAATAGATAAAGGGAGTGAATATGTGTGGCTTCATAGATGTAGATTAGGTACGTAGTACATCCTAATGAAATAGTACATTAGGTGGAAATTTCAATGTTGGGTCTGCAACAATTTCCTGGTATAGCAAGAAGCAAAGGTCGGTGGTGCTCAGCTCGGTAGAAGTTGAATACATGGTTGCAAGTCAAGAAGCATGTGAGGCGATCTAGATGAGAACGATACTTGTGGGTTTGTTTCATCAGGAGATGGATCAAGATGTGATCAATTGTGATAATCATAGTTGCATTAATCTCTCTGAGAATCTAGTATTCCATGATCGATCTAAGCATATATGTATCTGGCGTCATCATTTATGGGATTGTGTGCAAAGGAGGACAATGTTGCTACAATACATTCCGACATAGGAACAAGACGTTGACATCTTAACAAAGGCTTTGTCAAGAGTGAAGTTTGAACTAGATAGATACATGATAGGGGTGGTTGAAAATCCCTTTCTTTCTAAGAGGGAGTGTTGAGAAGTGTAACGAGAAAGTCTAAATTTGACTTTGCCTTGGTCAAATTAAGAAAATTTGAATTTCCACATCAACAGACAACTTGGAGGTAGTTAAGTGAGGTGACATGACTCTTTTCACTCAGTTAGCTCAGTAAATTTGAGTTAGAGGGCTTGGAGTTCAGTTATGCATATGTGGTTGCTAATTTGTGTTGGTTTGAGGGGGCTTGAACCAGGTTCAGAGTGTGTTGTGCACCAACAAAACCCTCAACTATTGGCCCTTTCATTCTACAAATATCACACCAGAAACCTAGATTTACTGGATTAGGTGCTCCACTAGCAATATAATCTCTGAACACTAGGAATTGATCCTTATAATGACCCTCTTCTTTGCATTTTGTACACCATACTTCTAATATTTCTGGTCTGTCTTCTTTACCCTTCTTCAGATCCTACAATTCCAAGGTCAGATTGGCTAGCTGACTCTGTATCTATTACACTCCTGCATGAGTATCTCCAACCGGCGAAGCTTCCAGCTTCATCACAATCTCCAATTCTTCAGCTTCAGTCATGATCTTTTGTTGTGTCAAAGGTAATCTAATATGTGGTAGTAGCGTGGCTATGAACCATTCTTTGTGTTGTTGTGGGGGTATTTCAAAGCTCACTTGACCCATCAACACCTTGAATCGTTGATCCAACTCCCACACAGATTCATTCGATGCTTGCTTGATCTCTTTTAGCTCTGTGATACACTGCGATTCTGATTTTGGCTTCTTAAATTCTGACACCAATTCTTGCTTAATTTCATTAAACGTAACATTTGGCTTACTCATGGAGTATTTCATATACCATGTCAGTACTCTCTCCCGCAGTGATGTAACGAGTTGCACCTTCTTTACATCATCATTATTAATCTGTCTCGTTGTCCATACTACATCAGCTACGAACCAAAACTGGTCAGGGTCCTCTAATCCCAGTCCTTTAAAGACAGGTAGCTTAATGTCATCAGCCATTCTTATTCTTCTTCTTCTCAATGGGCTAGGTGGAGGTGGAGGTGGAGGTGTAGGGGAAGTATGGGGAGGGGGGTGGGGTGTGAGGGGGTTAGATGGATGTAGGTTTACTTCTTCCTTCTTCGCTCTCAAATCCTAATAGAGGGCTATAGTCAGTCTCAATATAGTTCTTTGGCTCTATTCTATATTGCTTCCCACTTCGCGTAGCTCCTGGTTCTGACTTATTTCTTCTTTTCCCAAACATTAATCTGACTGCATCCGCAGAATCCCCTTTTCACACAATAACATCTTAATCTGAAGCTTCAGATACTTTAAGAACTTACCTCATGGTCCTTTGAAGAATATTCATTCAACTTTTCTATAGGACACGATCTCGTCGATTGTGAACTCAGAGATAAATCCTCCCAAAATGTTATCGATCCAGGAATCATACAACACTTGAGATACTTTTATCGATTCTCTTGAGCCGCTGTATCAAATCAGGATTCCACTCCTTAGGTTCATCACCTTTGAAATAGTTCTTATGCTAGGTCAACTTAGATACCCACTCATACAATTCAATGTGGAACGAACCAAAGAAGATTTCATATTGCTCTTTGTAAATTTATTTATGCAACCAGTCTTCAGTCGATAATCTAGGGTTTCTGTTTTCTTTTTTTGCAAATTCTCTTTCTTTCTGTTCAACCCACTCCTGAATATCTTTCTTCAACGGATGCCAAAACATATCCCTTAAGCAAATCTCGGTCCCAACAATGGAACCATTTGTTGGTTTGAGGGGGCTTGACCCAGGTTCAGAGTGTGTTGTGCACCAAAAAAACCCTCAACTACTGGCCCTTTCGGCAACGACTTGCAAGCAGATCACAGTCTCACTCGAAGCAGTTATGGGAAGTTGCAGAACTAGGCTTCTGCAACCGACGGGATACCCACGAAATGGCGTTGTGTATTTACTTCTACTTTATATTGATCTTATGGCTTTGCATGCATAAGAACTTTGCACAGATGATTAATTGAACAGATTCACATTAAACCCATAAACTCTAACAAATAATAGTATATCTTACAATTCTTCGCATAATTTAGTGAGAAACATGCATAACCAAATATCTAACAATAGACAATACACACATAAGAGATACAATACTTCGCCAAAACTTCTTTTTTATTAATATAAATATTCAGTACATGTACTTCTGCGACCTGCACACCCAACTGCAGGTGGCCTACACACTCAGTTGCATACTCTTTCAGGCCTCCGCGCACTCAACTGTGGATCCTTACCCAAAACTACAAACTACAAATGTGGATACAGAGATTCAATTCACTTATGATGATAGTACCTTATCTCCCCCAATTACAAGGTATTACATCTCCTTATATACATTTCATCTTTACAAAAACCATGGTCCACATACCATGAATCCATAAAACAAGGAATAATACCTGATACCCATTACAAAATAAGGGCTTTGTCCCATCCCCAAAGCCCTAAACTACCGCGCAATGAATATATCTTCGCCAGCTCTATGTTGTCCGCTCCTTCTTTTGTGGGGTCTTTTACCCAAAAATTGGACCAAGTTGGGTCATGCCCAAAAATTTGTAGCAATCCAGTTATGTTATTTCCAATTGTACTTAGTTAAACTAGTTCTAATTATCGATAGAACTAGTTGGAGGTCAGTTGTGCAGTGGGGCAACAGTCTAACTCAATGATCATCTAATTAATTGATCAATGAACCAAAAATAGCTACTGCATGCAGAGAATTTGAGTTCCCCAGTTGTGGTGAGGATTCCAAGGCAATGTAACATCAGTTGTAGACTAGTCTTGAGTGTACAGGTGTTGCATGTGATTAAAGATCCAACCTTGGGAATTACACAATCAATTGGAGGAAAATTCCTAAAAAATAGGGGCCTAATTCCTCAATATTTGTGCAAGTAAAAAGTGGCTCAAGAAGAGCCATAAATTGACCAATTTTGGGTCATAGCTTCTCATTAAGCAGAGAGAAAGGTTATTCACTTATAGGTTGAGCTCAGAGCAGGCAAGAAATTGTAATACATTATCTATTCATCTGATTAATGCAAGCGGGCTTAAGGGTTTTTTACCAGTTGGTTTCCACTAGATAAATTTGTGTACTTGTGTATGTGATTGATGCATGTTTGTGAATGTTGTTCTAAATTGTGAATTAATTTCTGCAGAGCAGTAGAGTAGAATTGTGTCTCTTGATTTAGATTAAATTTCTTGAGCAATTGCAATTCTATCACCAAATTTCTATATTATCTACTTTATTATTCCAACACCAAACAACATATTTAAATAATATATTAATATATTGTAATTGCAACTATTGTTTGAATATACATTATGAAAAAAATATAATTTAAATATAGTTATAATTTTTTCATGTATAGTTAATCTATATAGTGAAAAAGGTACAAAGTTAATTTAATTTGTTTTGTTTTTCTTTTTTCAATTACGAAAAAGTAGTATACCTACCACTTTTCATCGAGGAGGTTTGGTTTAAGTTAGAGGGATTGTCCCTATACTTTTGAGCCTAACGCAACCACCCACCATCATGCTATGCAAGTTAACCAAGATTCAAACCTAGGGAGGGTCCCAATATTGGTCAAAAAATTCTTTCTAGTGTGAGATATCCATCGTTTGACCTAACTCGATGTTAGGAAAAATATATGTATTATAATTCCAAAATTTAATTATTGAACCGGAATCATAATACACAGAGATACTAGAAAAATATATGCAAAATCAAAGCTTAATCTAGTCTAATCTAAGGTTGAAAACTATTGCTGCAAATTAGCAAGTAAATGAGATGTTCATGAAACAAAATACAAACACATTGAAACTAAAGATTGTCTGGCTAGTCATTGCCTTAGATCCCATGGCACAATCCTAGAATGCAATCCTTCATTACTCTCAGGAAAACATTCATGAATTTAATAGTAGGTTGGATCTGAAGAAGGAAGGATTCTAGTTCTAGTAATTAGTTTCTTGAAATTAAATGTTGAAAGTAAAGGAAAAACATTGAAACATAAAGTAATGTAAAGGCATGAAAGAAATTTAATTAATCTAAGCTAAATTAATAAGATAATGAGGCAAGGCACTACCCATCATTGAGGGATCCTTCTCAACTTGAGTAATGCTACCAAGAATATACACAAATCAGACCGAGACAACACACCAAAGATAAGGAATATGCAAGTTCCATTGAGGAGGAAATCAACACTATTACAAGGAGGGCAACATACAGACTTTCTACCACAAAATAAGTCTCTTATCAGCTACCTATCTCAATCCTATTACAGAGAGTAAATAATCAGAACTCCAAATTTGTTATAAGCTTGAATATTTGTACAAGACGAGTACCAAGATGGATCAAAACCAATCCCCCAATCTCTTATTTGTCTAACTATGAGATACATTCAATATAGAAAAATGGCGATATTCAAGACGATATTGGGTGATTTTCTCCCCAAAATACAAATAAATCTCAACAAGATGATTTATATATCTTGAAAATAGATTATATTAATTCTTCTTGATGTCTTGACGATTGATTTGGCATCTTCCTCTAATTTGGGTATTATGGAACTCTCGGAAAATTGTGCATTTTGGGTTGATTGACCTCAAAGAACGAAGTGTATCTTCAAACCATGACGAGTTCCAAGAAAAGATCCAAAACTTAACCAATTTTCTATACTGGGAACAAAACTCATCTTCCATAATTTTCATATTCACCTCCATTTCCTTGAGAATTCAGCCCAAAGTTTTCATTCTATAACTTTTGACCTGTAACAATATTTTAGTGGTGACACCTCACACGTGCGACCTAGGTGCAATATAACCGCTCAAGAATTAGTTTGGCACCTCATGTAACAACCCAAAATTAATATATACAGCTAATTACATCAATTTATGTGATTAATAATCAACACACAATTATTACTCTATTTAGCATAGAATTTTCGATAACATGAGTAGAGATGACTTACCTGTATCAACGATATTCCTTCCTTGTGATTTTGGAGTTTAACGTTATTTGAATACCGCTAACCGCAACAAAGTTTTTGGGATGACTCTCCACCCGACCGTAGGCTCAGCTGCACATAATTTTTCTACAGCTGGCCACCCTCGAGCCCTCAATCAATGTACTACTGTGAGGGAATCCTTTGTCTCACAAAAACTTTCTCCCAAGAGAATGGATGAATGTCATCCTCCTCATCGCCCATTAAATAGACCAAAAAATGGAAAGGGATCCGTATGCACACATTCCATGTGTCAACATGCCAAATTTTATTTCTTTATTTTAAATTTTACTTAATTTAATATTTCTCTTAATTTAACTATTTTTTATTTTATTCATTTTTAATTTTTATTAACTTTACTTGTTCTTACTATTTTTATAGTTTATATATATATATATATATATATTTGGAGTTATATATATTTATTTAGAACTCCAGTTTATTATTTACTAATGATATCTTTTATTTATTGTTTATTATTTATTTACTTATATTTTAATACTATATTATTTTATTTATTTATTTATTATTATTACTATTAGGGGGTATTACATACTCCCCCTCTTTAAGAAACTTCCTCCCGAAGTTAAGTTGAATCATTTAACATTTTATTTTATCTAGTTATTTATTACTTCATGTTTGTCCCACACCCTTTGCTGAACTAGTATAACCAACAAGCATCGAAGGTTTTCACAACACTTAGGAAATCTCAAGGAATCTATATTTTTTTCCCACTTTCGGAACCAGGCATAAGCCTCATCGGTCTATACCATAGCCTATGGTTGGCCCCAAGGCCCACGCTAAGGCTTAGACCTCATCTTCCCCAAGGCAGGCATCTGGTCCTAGTACTTAATGACTCTGGGCATCTCGCAAGGATGGCCCACTCCCTCCACACTCATTAAGGTGCACAACCCCAGGCATTGAAGTCCTTACACCCCCACTAGACTTTGGCATCCCAATCCAATATCAAGCACTTGGCCTACAATATCAGGCACTTGGCCTCCTCAAGATGGTCTCCTAGCCCCTCAAGAGTTATCCATCAAGAGATATACAAGATAAAGGAACCACTACCATATGTAGTGTTGATTGAGCCTGTCTCCAGCCCATATGGTGTTACAAATTCTCCCTCGCGGGTATGGGCTCCCACAATATCATCAAATAACCTGCCCCTCTCGCTCTATTTGTGGAGTTCCTCTCAGTCACCACATTTCAACATGCAACCAATGCATTAGTTATAATCATAGTATCATAGAAAATAATCCACATGCCAACTCTTACATGTCATCATGATAACATAACTTCATTGTTAATCACCACATTCTGAATAGTGAATAACTACATGCTCATGCATGTCATAAAATCTGCATGCAATTACCACATGCTTCACATCACGAAATACCATCATAAGTTTTAACATTAACATATTTGTGTCAAAGATCTATCATGACATCACATAATAAATGAACCACATGCTAATATACATTATATTGTAATATCATAATCCCTATGCATATCATATCCATCATGAACATACAACATCATTATCATATCAAACTAAATGAATAAGAACTGCATGTGCATCATTAACCTCATACCATCATATCATGAAACATCATCAGTATGAGAATCATCTCAATACTTATCAAATACATAACAATAATACACTATAAGAATTATTATCATGATTCATCAGAAAAACAATTTCATTTGCATGCATAAACATTGAATACTAATTATGGAATAAGATCATTCAACGTCCATCTAGGATCTAGCTAGGCTATCTCATTAATACCATTGTATCATGTTTTCATCAAGACATCACCTATTTTTCAATAATCATTTCCACTTCTTTCAACTATGAAGTTGACAATTTACATAGTAGGTATAGTCATTTAGGTACATCGTTAAATTTTACATAAATTGAATTATCTTGAGCCTAAACCTCTAGTCATGTATTCCTCTTTCCCAAGGAAATTTAGTGAAATTCATCATCAATATATTACTGGTTGTATTATCGTTCCTTATATAATCAATATTAAAATTAAAAATCCATTATGACTATACATATTGTGCTTATCCATTCTAGTATAATTCTACTCCACAACACACACACACACTAGGTCATCCTTATTTAAGTTTGTTATGTTTCTTAATAAACTTGCATGAGGGTTTGTTTATCTCTAGTGATTTATCCATCATTGTGTAATTATCATTGTACATCCTCAAAAGACATACTTATCTCATCAAGTTCTCATCTCAATACCATGTGACCTCACTTCTTTTGTCAATTTGTGCATAATTCTTCTTGAAGTCTCATTATATAATTTACAACAACATATGTTCTTATGCTTCATGCTCAATGTTTTCTCATCAATCTACATAATTTATTTCCTTTTCCATAAGTTAAACAATCGTTATCCTTGAACCGTTTTCATAGTTTATCACTTGTCATTTTTCATCAATTACAAGTATTCACGACTTCCAATTTTAACACTTTTAAATTATGTAGGTCATCACTAGGACCCTTACCAATCATGTTGTTAAATCTACTCATCAATATCCTTAAAATAACTTTCCACTTGAGATAAACCCCATAATTTATCCCTAGACATTATTACATTTTCACAATTCCCTTCATATTTTAATGTTATGCACCTTAAGAATTGTATGAACGTTAATTAGCTAATCCAATCTTAAAATACCATATTTTTGTTATTCACATTAGCACCATGCTTGACTATCACTAATGTTGGACTTACCATGAAAATACTACCTTTACACTAAGGCATTTTCCCTTTTCTACTTGCAAAATCTTCCAAAATTATATTTTTATCTTTTTTTATTCCCCTCATACAAACATTCATGGGTTTATTACGTTTGTAATAAAATGTTACCATATTACCTACAACACCTTAGAAATGATTCCCATATCATCTAATCCTTGATTGGTTGATTGACATTATATTCTTTCAAATAAGCATCATCCTCCATTAACCCTTATAGTGATTCTCATCATGTTTCCTTGCCAGAAATTTCCTTTTTCTTCCTTCATAAGGTTTTTTTTGTCAAACATATATGGGAAATATTGGAAATTGGATTTATAAAATTCCTTCCTTTCTCACAATTGTTGTCTCTTTATAGTTATTTTCCATCATTGTGTTTTAATAATAGGTTTTTCATCCTTTGAGGGTAGTTGCATACTATCTTAATGTATATTACTTCCAGCTTTGATTGCATTTTATGTATACATTTAGGGAAATGTGCTACCTTTCTCTCACTTTGCTCAAGGATGATTTTCCACTCTTTTTTTTTAAACATGTCACATTGACCAAGTTATCAAAATTATCAATGTAGTACATGTTACTTCATATCAAATTGTCTCTTCTTAATGTCCATAGTTAGGCCTTTATCATCAAGACTAAGGAAAACACTTGAGATACATCTTGAGTTTTTCAATGCATTGTCTTCACACTCGATTTATGAGCAACAACATGTTGTAAGAAATGTTTTAGAGGCTTTAATGACCTCTCATAGACTTATCCAAATTTGCTTCATTTTCATTGATGTATCGAATTCCTATCAATATCTTCAACGTTATTTCATGAATGTGAGTTTAATCATATCCACATTTTTTATCATGCATGTCTTCTAGGCATAAGCAACATGTGTGTTACAATTTATTCTATAGACACTCATTCAAAGTAAATAATCGTGCTTCCTTTCTTCAATAAATGACATCCTCAAAGAAATACACCAAATAAGCATTACTTATGTATTAAGCCACAATAATTCAATGCTAAGTTTCAATCCATTGTGCATTCTCAATCATTCACTCCTCCCTACACTATAAAGTTATCATAAGTTGCTTGCCTTCTTATTACTTCTCAAGATTGTGTGAGCAATAAAATATGGTTTCAATCATTGCATCAAACTTATATGAAAAATATCAATATTTAAAAAAACAAGAAATGTCTTTCAATCCATTACCAAATTCATATTATTGGTTTATATATATATATATATATATGACTTTAAAGCTTTACTTGTCTCAATTTAAACAAATATTTTATCAATGAAAACATATTCTATAAGACTATATTAATTTTTGTTAAGATAGCAAAACAACTGCTAATAACAATAATATTCATTTCTTATTTTATTGTTGACCAATATTATTAAAAAAAATACTAACCTAAAATCTTGATATTTTAATTTTAAAATATCTAACTTAATATTAAGTAAATATATATAATTCTATAATATTAAAATAAAATACATAATTATGAAATATACATCTACATCGTATACTTTAAATAGTTACACCATAACATTTGTTCTATGATTTAATTAGTGAAAGTATTACTGACGCGTATAACGTCATACCAAAGCATCATAAAACTACACCAATAATTGGTGACACAATTATTGGTACCCAAGATTGTGTTTTCCGTTGAGTATCATAATAACTTGAGTAATATGCACATATCCATAATGACATGGTTGTGTTTTGGAGGGCTTGCGTGGTATGATTCCACAATTTAAAGAATGAAAAGAGAAATAACGTATTGCCACACCGTGATTAGTATGTAACTAATAATCACACTTAAAACGTTGTGGGGTTCCCAAACTTCAAAATTAACATAGGTTCGGCAAATAAATATAATTGATTAAAGATTTGTAATCGAGTGAAGATTTATACTCAAGATGTTGAATAGCCAAAATTTTAATGGTATCTGGGTTAAAGGTAAAGTCACAAGAATCTAACTGAACAAAAATTCGACAATCCCAAACGGAAGAGTTAACACAACGAGAACTAGAGTTATTAAATAATAGACTTGGCAGATTTTGGAGAAACTTAGTAAATTTGCTTAGCAAAACCACAAAGTGGGTAATGTCTTTTCAAAATTTAAACTAAATCATTTAAAGCCATAAATTGAAGGTTGTCTATAAGTCATGTTTTCTATAAAGCACTTCAGAATGAATATTGGATATCAATGATCGATCAATCAAACCAACCTCAGTTAGCCAATATGTAGAATAAAAGGTAGGCGGGTGAAGAGGAAAGACAAGCAAATAGAAACTATCCATGCTCCTCCGATAGTTAACCCCAACTCAAATAAGCAATATTGTCTTTTCTAGTTGCAGTGGTGAGACATAATCAAATTATGCTACAGGGAAGTTAAGAAAGGAGAGATCTAATTAAAATAAATTTAATTTGATTTTATAAAAATAAAAGAAATTTGATTATATAGAAAGAGTCTGCATACTAGAGTAGTATACTTTTGGAAGATATTAGTTATAGATTTGGGAAGAAAATTTTATTAAGAGATGTTTTATTTGGAAAAGACCATAAGCCCTAAGAGACCATAAGCCCTAAGAGTAGAACTTAGTCTCTAATACCATATGTAACACTCCAAAATTAATATATACAACTAATTATATCAATTTATTTGATTAATCATTAACATATAACTATTCAACTATTTAGCATAAAATTTTTGAAAACACGAGTAGAAGTGATTTATTTGTATCAACAATATTCCTTACTTTTGATTTTAGAGTTGAACGTTATTTGAATCTCGCTAACCGCAACAAAGTTTTAGGGACGACTCTCCACTCAACCGTAGGCTCAGTTGTACATAATATTTTTACCACTGGCCACCCTCGAGCCCTCAATCAACGTACTACTGCCAGAGAATCCTTTGTCTCACAACACTTTTCTCCCAAGAGAATGGATGAATGTCATCCTCCTCATCATCCATTAAATAGACCAAAAAATGGAAAGAGATCCGCATGCACACATTCCATATGTCAACATATCAACTTTTATTTCTTTATTTTAAGTTTTACTTCATTTAATATTTCTCTTAATTTAAGTCTTTCTTATTTTATTATTTTTTACTATTAGTTAACTTTGCTTATTCTTACTATTTTTATAGCTTACTATATATATATATATATATATATATAACTCCAGTTTATTATTTATTATTTTAAAAAATTATTTTTATTATATTCTCTTAATTATTTATTATTTATTTACTATTATTATCTTTTCTTTATTATTTACTATTATTATCTTTCATTTATTGTTTACTATATTGTTTACTATTTAGTTACTATTATTATCTTTTATTTATTGTTTATTATTTATTTACTTATATTTTGATATTATATTGTATTATATTATTTTTTATTTTTGTTTTATTATTAGTATTAGGGGTATTACACCTCAAGCTTTAAAACCAAAATGCTTCGAGCCAATATTCGAGTACCAAGCACTACATTTCTAAAGAAATATCTCGCTACTAATTTAGAGTAGTTCCCCAAATTAAGTGAGTTGGAGTTATGATTTTTGCTATCGTCATTGACCTAGATATGTCCACGTTTCACTAATTGTCTAGCTCTGTGAATGGTGGGAGCCATACCCAATCGAAAAATAATATTATCTAAATGAATTTCAAGTAATTATTGCAATAGGACCTGACCTTGTTTTCAAGACGAAGCCATCAACCATGGACAAATACACCCATAATAACTTGGATGAATATCCTGTGTCTGAAAAATAGCAGTTCGTGTGTATCCGGAGTTAAAATTCTATATGAACGGATGGTCATTTAGTATCAATATTGATCTCAATAGTTTATACATTGATGATCATGGGTCAGTCCAAAGAACAAGAATCTTATAAAATACACATATTTCATGGAATTGTAGAAATTCTGCAAATTCTCTACAAATCTTTCTTTTAAGACTATGTAGAAAATTTCATTGTAGATTAACTCGATAATGCAATATAACCAAAGCAAAATACTATAACCTACTTCTACTATCAATTTGGTTTACGGAAGCTTAAAGATTGAGCTGAATCAAAGCTGAACAATACAACCAGAAGAAGAAGAATCAATACACAATACACATGGAAATATTTTGGGGAAAGCTTCAACTAAAAACCCCACTATCTGTATTATCATACAAGGTGGAAATACATAGGAATTATACAAAGCCTTAGCTCTCACAGCTAGCCATCTCTCAGTACAATCCTCATAGATGCTCACAGGAAATCAAAGCTTCTCTCAAACCTTCTTCTTTGCCCTCCAAGCTCTTATTTCCTTGCGATGTTCCTTTGGGATGATCTTCTCCAACCAAGTGGAAAACTGATCTCACACCCTGTCAGAACTGCGCAATCCTCAAGGAACCTTATTCCTTCTACATGCATGAGTTTTCTTTATAGGAAAACACATGCAACTGATAGTACACTATCCTTGAATTTAATCTCAACTAGGTCTTTCTCATAATAGACATGCATGAGTTTTTGATGAGGGAATATTCAGTTATCTGGAGTACACTAGTTGAGTGCATGCATGCATCAACTAACTGTTAACTCTCTATTACTTCATCAAACAATTTGGAACTAATTTAACTAGACTTAACTCAGTAAACTGAGCTAACTAATTACAACTCAAATATAACTCAATCTTATATCTTTAATTAAGGTATAATCTCCTTAATTTAAGGGATAACTCTTGCATGACTTCAGAAAGACTTCTAACTTGAATTTCTGCAACTAATTAATCCATAATGAATTAATTAATTATTTCCAAGCAGCTGGTGAGACTAAATTCAATTTTAATTCACAATTTTAATTCAAGGACAAATTAAAATTGGAATTTTTGGATTCTATTTTTATCATTTCTTGTTGCTATTTTCAACACTCCTTCTCAACAAGAAAGGAATTCAACTCGATCCTGATTGTGAACCTTTGGAATGTTATGCATGCAACACTTATCTCTAGTGTTGTTTCTCCAACAACTCCAGAAACAAAAAAAACATCCAACCTGAATCAGTATGATGCATCTGCCATCAAAGTCTTTAACTGTTATTGCCTCTGTCAACTGAAAATTTGCGCTTCTGCTGACTCTGCCTTTCTGCACTATTGTCAATCCTTCTCTGCGTTCTTCAGTATCTGACTACTCTAGCCTCTGTCACTTTGATCTCTGACTGCATCAATCCCACTGATTCCTCCCGCTACTATGTACTTTGGGCTCCCGTAGCAACGTACGATCCATGAGATGAAACCTCTCAATGGACCCTGCCCAATTTCAGCCTTCTTGGGACTATCACTTCAAATCGCCCCACCTCACACCTGGCAGTATGGCTGCATGTGATCCCTCTGCTCGGTCTCCTCTCTGCTTCTCCAATTGTGGCTTCTCCACAATTGTCTGAGATTTCTTCTGAGACTGCATGTTGAGAGGTAATTTACTCTCCCTCTCAACCACCAAGTCTCTAACATTTGCCTTGCTCCTCTAGGCTTCGCATGCATCTTGAACCTCAAGTGCATACAGGTTCTTAACTTGTGAACCGATCTATTTCACCTATCTTGTGGTGATGTGTCTAAGTAAAACCTTTCCCTTACTAAAGACAACATCATAGCCTTTTTCCTCCAACATCACGATCGATACCAAGTTCTTCTTCAGTCCAGACACATACTTCACATCTTTCAAGGTGATAGGAGCTCCATGCTCCCTCTAAAAAGCAGTCGTGCCCACTCTTGAAACACTATACCTTTCGTCATCACCCATCTCTATGCGAATCTCAAGGTCTTTCTCCTCCAAGGTACTGAATAAACATTTATTATCGGTCATGTGGAATGAGGCTCCACTGTCAAGATACCAAACACAATCCATCATCGATGACACCATGCATGCGATGAGGGTAAAGCTCATTTCGAACTGAGAGGCTAATGCCTCACCTTCAGATCCTTCCGAGGATCCCTTCTTGGACTTCTTCGATGGGCAATTAGTCGCATAATGTCCCATCTCGTGACAATTAAAGCATCTCACTTTAGACTTGTCACCCTTCTTCCCTCCATGAGAAGAATTCAATTTGGAATGGGAAGCCTTCCCCTTCCCTTTCCTTGCCTTACTTGCTAAGGCCAGATTTTCTTCATCATCATCCTTGGATGAAGAACCATCTCATGTGCTCCTCTTGATCTCCTCTTGCATCATATCCCACCACAGTTGTTCCCAATCCGAAAGTTTCTCCCTTCCATTCACAGAGTCCTGGTAGCTATTCCAGCTCTTTGGAAGGCCAAGGAGAGCGAGGCTCACCATATCATTATCAGCAGTAGTTATTCCCACACTGCTAAGCTCATCTCTGCAGGTGGTGAGCTTGTTCAGATATGTGGAAATAATATCGCCCTGCTCCATCTTGATTCTTTGAAGCTTATCCTTGAGCGCTCAATGTATTCCACATTGAATATAGAGTATCCTTCCCATGGAGACTCGAGACAATATGGTCTCGAACTCCCTCAAGGATGATCCATCTCACCTTCGCCACACACTTATTCCACTTAGCCAACTCTTGTGCATTAATTGAACCTGGATTTGGGATTTCTTGATCAATGGATTCCTTCAAGCCATTGTCTTCTAATACAACCTCCATTTTATCTTTCCATGCTATGTAATTCGAGCTACCTTCCAAGGCATATTTGAGTCTCAAGCCATAGAACGCCATTGGCTAACCTTGAAATATGATAAGAATTTGATTTGCACCTACAATCCTGAATTTCAAACTTCGAATTGTCTCCTCAGTATATTTTTCACAGCTCCAATAAACTTGGCTCTGATACCATGTAGAAATTCGACAAATTCTCTACAAATCTCGCTTCTAAGACTATGTAGAAAATATGACTATAGATTATCCTGATAATGCAATATAACCAAAGAAAAATACTATAACCTACTTCTACTATCAATTTTCTTTACGGAAGCTTAAAGATCGAGTTAAATCAGAGCTGAACATCATAACCAGAAGAAGAAGAATCAATACACAATACACATGAAAATACTTTGCGGAAAGCCTCAGCTAAAAACCCCACTATCTGTATTATCATACAAGGTGGAAATACATAGGAATTATACAAAGCCTAAGCTCTCACAGCTAGCCAGCTCTCAATACAATCCTCACAGATTCTCATAGGCAATCAAAGCTTCTCTCAAGCCTTCTCCTCTGCCCTCCAAGCTCCTATTTCCTTGTGTTGTTCCTCTGGGATGATCTTCTCCAACCAAGTGGAAAACTGATCTCACAACCTGTCAAAACTGCACAATCCTCAAGGAACCTTATTCCTTCTGCATGCATGAGTTTTCTTTATAGGAAAACACATGAAATTGATAGTACATTGTCCTTGACTTTAATCTCAATTGGGTCTTTCTCAGAATAGACATGCATGAGTTTCTGATGAGGGAATCTTGAGTTATCTGGAGTACACTAGTTGAGTGCATGCATGCATCAACAGACTGTTAACTCTCTATTAGTTCCTCAAATAGTTTGGAACTAATTTAATTGGACTTAACTCAGTAAACTGAGCTAACTAATTACAACTCAAATCTAACTCAATCTTATCTCCTTAATTAAGGGATAATCTCCTTAATTTAAGGGATAACTCTTGCATGACTTCAGAAAGACTTTTAACTAGAATTTCTCCAACTAATTAATCCATAATGAATTAATTAATTATTTCCAAGCAGCTGGTGAGACTAAATTCGATTTTAATTCACAATTTTAATTCAAGGACAAATTAAAATTGGAATTTCTGGATTCTATTTTTATCATTTCTTGTTGCTATTTTCAACAGGAATGTGTTCTAGAACAAACAATAGAATAAAGAAGTCTCATGTCGTGGAATTTCTTCTAGAATGGTGCAAATGTACTAACCACAATTGGGTATAAAAAATGCACATCTAGTAATGACACTGAGCTAAACAATTTGTCATTAGTAAAAACAACTTAAAACTCAATTAATCTATTTGAGACTTAGGAATTACTTATTATAAGAAACTTTTTACCTCAAAATGTGTGTCAAATGGTTTGGGTTCAAAGAGGTTAAAAATCCATAATAACATGGGTAATATATGGTTATGAGTGTAGTTATAAGTGATAAAAAGGATAAATTAAGTGTTGAAAAACATGACAAAACAAGACCCCAACACTTGATGGGCTATAAATAGTAAATTGTTGATCTTATATTAGGACCTTAACCAATGGACATAACTTATGAAACAAGCAATTGTTAAAGACTCTATGGGCTCACTCATTGACACCAAAAAAAGTGTATCCACGTCTTTGATGGTGCTTTAGAAGGAAACTTAGTTGAAGTTGGTAGTTGGTGAGTTATACTAAATAATGATAATAAAATGGTTGTGGTAATTTATTTTTTTGGATATTTTAAATTTTTAAATTTTTTCCATATTAGGTTGACTTAAAGTTAAGATTAGCTTAAACATTGGATGGGATAATGATTTGTCTAAATATTGGATATTGTCATGAGGATTTTGTAAGACTCATTCAATTTTGGATGCCCCTTAAAATAAGGTCACCCCCACAAATGGTTCCTACACTAAACCCCTCTTCTTGAGAATTGAACCTAGAACCTAAAAAGAACTAGCCACACACAAATCAGTGGATTAGACCTCATAAATTAAACTTCTCTTTTAAATATTAAAAAAATGTCAATATTCATATACACTTGGTATCACACGTAAAATTCTTCGATAAGTAAAAAGGCGTTTAGAATGTTTCTCCAATTGACAATGTTTGCAAATATATATTTAGTCTTGCAAAGTATTTGAAATGCCTAACTATGAGATACATTCACGATAGAAAAATAGTGATATTCAAGACAAGATAGGGTGATTTCTCCCCAAAATACAAATATATCTCAACAATATTATTTCTTTGCTTTGGAAATAGATAATATTCATTCCCCTTGTTGTCTTGATGACCGATTTGGCATATTCCTCAAATCTAGGCATTATTTGGAAACATGGGCAAATTTTGCATTATAGGTAGATTTGTGTCAAAGAACCAAGTGTATATTCCAAACCATCATTATTTTCAAGAAACGGTAAAAGATTTAACCAATTTTCTATACTAGGAACAAAACCAATTTTCTAGAAATTTTAGGTCCACCTCTATTGCCTTAGGAATCGTGCCCAAAGTTTCTAGTCTGTAACTTTTTACCTGTAACAATATTTTAGTGTTTACACCTCACATGTGCGACATGGGTGCAATCTAAGTACTCTATAATTATTTTGACAACCCGGGATTCAAAACCCATGCGGCGGAATTTCTTCGAGAATGGTGCAAATGTGATAGCCATGATTGGCTATCAAAACTACACAGCTAGTATTGAAACTAAGCTAAAAAATGTGTCATTAGTAAAAACAACCTAAAACTCATTTGATCTGTTATATACTTAGGAATTAATGATTATAAGAAAATTTGTATCTCAAAATGTGTGTCAAAGGGTTTGGGTTCAATGAGGTTAAAAATTCAAAATAGCATGGGTAATATATGTTTATGAGCAAAGGTTATCAGTGATAGAAAGGTTAAATTATGTGTTGGAAAACATGACAAAATAGGAGCCCAACACCTGATGGGCTACAAAAGGAAAATTGTTGATCTTATATTAAGACCTTGGCCAATAATTATAACTTATGAAACAACCAATTGCTAAAGACTCTATATGGGCTCATTGACACCAAAAAGGTATATCCAAATCTTTGATGGTGCTTTATAAGAAAATTTGGTTGAAGTTGATAGTTGGTGAGTTATACTAAATAATGAAAGTAAAACTGTTGTGGTATATTTGTTTTTCTTTGGGGATATTTTTAGTTTTTTACTTTTTTCATATTAGGTTGAGTTAAAGTTAGGATTAGCTTAAACATTGGATGGAAGAATGATTTGTCTAAATATTAGATATTGTCATCAGGATTGTGCAAGACTCATTCAATTATAGATGCCCCTTAAATCAGGGTCACCCCCACAAATGGCTCCTACCCTAAACCCCTCCTCATGAGATTTGAACATAAAACCTAGTGAGAACTAGTCGCACACAAACTAGTTGATCAAACCACATAAATTAAACTTGTCTTTTAAATATTTAAAAAAAAATGTCAATATTCATATACACTTCAAATAACACGTAAAATTATTTGATAACTAAAAAGGTGTTTATCATGTTTCTCCAATTGACAATGTTTGCAAATATATATTTAATATTGCAAAGAATTTGAAATGTTAATTTTATGATATTACAGAAAATTGTATAGTGTTTTGCATTTATTCACTTACATTTTTAGAATATAAATCTAAATCAAGGTAGATTGACCGAATAGATGATATTTTTCTCACTTTATAAGATTTTATCATTTCAAATTGCAAGGATGTAATCTTAAGAAAAACTTGAGTGGGGGGCCTAATGGTTAAGAATATGTGTTTCCTCTTGGGAGGTCACAGGTTCGAATTTAGAGCGAGGTAGAGCATGTACACCTTCATAAATTTTAATAGTCAAATCATTGCACTAATGGGAGTCCTTAGCCACAAACAAGGGAGTCCCATACACTAAATTTGTGTCTAGCTTGGTTATGGCCTATATATATAGTATATATATAAGAATTAGAAACACCCTAATAAAGGAGTACCTTAATAAAACACCTTGTCACACACTGGTCTACACCCCAAAAGCTTAAAATTAAATTGATATTATTGTTTTTGGTAATAATTAAGTCACTTATCGCCCGATCGGGAGCTCTCGAGATGTGAACTCTTGAAGGCAGTTGAGGGATGTGATCTAGGTTATCCACCCTTCTAGATGTTGCTATGATGTTTTTTGTCTATATTTTTACCTCTCGTTGATAACATGATACGCACACACACAATTGAAGAGAAGAATCAGAAACACCCTAATAAAGGAGTACCTTAATAAAATGCCTTTTCACAGACTTGTCTACACCCAAAAAGCGTAAAATTAAATTGATATTTTTGTTGCTTCTAATAATTTAATCGCTTACCCCCCGATTGGGAGGTTTCAAGATGCAAACACTTGAAGGCGTCTAAGGGATGTGATCTTCGTCGTCCACCCTTCTAGATGTGGTTATGATGATTTTTATCTATCTTTTTTCTTCTGTTTGGCAGTAGGATAACTATATGATGATGTATGTCTTTGTAGGCCTTCATTCCCTTTTTTAGTCAGGTTTAACCCTAGTAATCATGTTTATAATGTAACAGCCCCGGGTTAAAATTTCATGTAATAAAGTTCAATAAAGGAAAAATAAGACCAAGGTCATGGGACACGTATTCCAAGATGAATGTTTGGAAAAACACTAAATTGGTCATCACTTTTAGTTTATTTATGGCTATGGAAATTTGCAAAAGCATTGGTGAAGGAAAAGAGGCATTAATTGGTATTTATTTATGAGAAATAAAGGAAAATGGGAGAAAAGGAAGGTAAAGAGACATAGATTTGCATGAGAGGAAAATTAGAAGGAAAATGAAGAACAATGAGACATCAATAATAAAAAGGCTTCAGAGAACCAGTTCACAACTTTTGTTGGTTTAACTTTGCAGTTTTAGCTTGGGTCAAGTGAGAAAGAGAGAGAGCTCCAAAAGGAGAAAGAAAGCAAGGAAAGGAAGGAAAAGGGTAGCAAAGGACAAGCAAGGAAAGTATGGAGAAGGTTGGATCAACAGCTTCAACAAGAAGATTTTGTAGGTAACAGGTTGCATGTGTGATTTCCTAGCTAAGATGTGAATGCATGGTACATGCATTTTTTATTTAGCTCATTTGTTTTCATTGGCATGGGTTTTGTTGAGTTTAAAAGTGGTTTCAGCCTTGCCTTTCCATTTCTTGGATAGTTATGGTGTGATGGGATTTGTTTATTGGTTGATCTTTGGATTATTGGAAGGTTTTGGAACCGAGTGAGGTGGTCTCAGGAAAATTCCCAAGGGTTGGGGGTGGAGATAGTTTTTTTTGGGAATCCCTCAATAGGTGGGTGGAGAGAGTAAAATTCCTAAAGGTATGATGAAGAAATTCTAAGGCATCCAAGCTTGTTTTGGTTTTGTGATCTCTTGACCAGTTTTGGAGAGATCACGGCAATATGAGGGTGGAGATGGTTTAACATCTAGATTCCCTTGGTTTTTTATGTCTTTGTTTATCCCATGAAATCCCACATTCATGCTTATAAAATGGCACGAGGGTGATTGGTTGAAAGAAATATTTGGTTCAGCTCAATATATGGTTGGGTGGTATGTGGAAGTCCTTGACTTGGTTGGATTTTGCATATGTTAATAAGAGTTATTTTCCTATTGTGATTTATGAGCATTTGTATCTATTATTATGTTGCTTTGATGGTTGTTCTTTCATGGTTAATATTTTGATTATATGTTGGTTATAAGTATGGTTTTATTAAATGTTCTAGCTATGGCTCTTGTTCATGCTTTGATAATTTAATAAATGTTTGATGAATGCATGGCCTAACAAGTATTGTTGCAGCTACTTGAGAGGGCACTAGACCTTCTTGGTTATTTTCAGCTAAAGTACAAATATTACACTCAGATATGCATTCATGACCTGTAACTCGCATGTTTACCATATGTTTGACTAAATGTCTAGTGTGTTCTAGGAAGTCTAGGTCAAGTTTCTAATTCAATATTGAATTTTTAGCATTGTCATCATGAGAAATGTGATTATAGAAAGTTACGGGAAGTTTTGGGTAGTGGTCTAGAGGCTAACCTAGAAAAGTGGCTCAAATCTCGTGACCGCAGGCACTGAAGTGAGGAATTTAGGTCATAACCACTGACAGCTAGGCTTATGGGTGTGGTTGGAGCCTCATAACCACATGCAAACAGTGTCAAGGGTGTGGTTATAGGTCTAGTTCATAGAAAAAGGGTTCCAGCTCAAGGATTGGTCACCTAGGTGGTTGTTCAGCCTCTAAGTGATATGTGGTTCTTGAGTAAGGTCAGTAAGTCTCAGTTGTAGGCCCCACTTCCTTAACTGGAGCTAGGAGGTCGGGTCATCTCATAGTATCACTATACTTGACATATCATCATCAATCTTTTATTGACATATAATCTTTTGGACGGTGTTGGATACTTCCAACATACAGGGAGTCTCCCTGATGTGAAGTCCTAATTAGACCTCACACCTTTTGGAGTAGGATCCCCATGTGGAGTATTGGCCTGGCCACCTTAACGTAAATTTTTCCTTGGTTTCAATAGATAATTTAAGATATTATACACATAACCTTTGAACAAGCAAGTAAGTTAACATTATGAAACATCAATTGCAATGTGTAAAAGGAGGGCTTCGCAAGAGGGGAGACAAAAGTGAGTCTCTAGAAGGAAAGTAATAATACTATCCTAAGAGAGGCACATGAGAGAAAGGAAATATTTGTTTGTTATCTAGTGAAATAGTTCACATAGAAACAATGATCAGTAAAGAAACTACAACACACATTCAATAAGATGAGCACCAAATCTAATAAAGTAGTTCAACTTCTTTAGTACATATGAACATATAAAATACCACAAAAATCTAAAGAATATTCTTTCTACATTCATGATGCATGCATGAAAATGTATTGGCTCAATGAGCTTCTCAATATTAAGTGAAAGATCTAGGTACACAGTTACAATGATGAGACATTAGTTCCAATAATGGAACATTTAGTCAATTCTTTCTTCTCCAAAAGAATGTTATTCTCTCCAATGCCAAGTTGAAGAAGCCAAGGCTATCACTCCAAAGTCCTAGCCTCCAAAATCCTTTTGCTTGAGTTATGAGGTTTCTTTTATAAGAAAAGGAATGATCTTTCATATCCCATGACTCTTAAACTACCCTCACAACTCTTGGACTTCTAATGTGACCTTTGGACTTCTATATGACTCTTTTTTCAACATGTGACTTTACATATTCTACATATGACTCTTAGACTTCCACATCTTTACAATTTTTCATTTTCTTTACATGATGTGGCAGGTCACATTGACACATATGGAATTATGAGGACACTTGTACAAGCCATAACTTGACTATGAGGACATGGAACTACATGATGGTGTGGAAATGGCAAGTTGCCCCCTTTACTACTTTGTATTCAACCTTCATGAAATATGCTTTGTTCTTCATCTTCACCCTCCAAAGGGTCGTGGATTAGCAACAAGACCTTTTGAGTTATCATGCAATGTCTTCATTATGTCATGGTCTGAGATATGGTTCATGTCTTCATGATGGTTCTTATTTTTGCTTCTTCTCTTCGAGTGTTTCCATGTTCATTCTCCTTACTATCTTCCTCGAGAATTACTTGGGCATGTTGAGATGGGACACCTCCCAATTAATATCACTCATGAAAATGAAAATTTAGTCTTGAAAATCCATCTATTCTATCCCTATTATGCTCATGAAAGAAGTTTTTTGTGATAAGCCTATGAAAGGACTGTGAAGGAAGGCCTTGATGAGGATGGCGTAGTTGAAATCAATAGTGGTTGCGGAGAGAACCACTACTCACTAAAACTGTGATATGCACTATGAGGAGGAGCTCTTCAAGGTCCAGGGTAGTGGGAAAGTACAAGAGACAAAGGTGATGGGCTTGTTGGCTAATATTGCGCCATGTGCTAGGATAAGGAAATAAGAGACAGTGAAGGCACAGTTTGATTTGAAAATGACTGGGAAGGGACCTCACTGTGCTATAGGACTACATCATGCACTGAGGGAAGATGTAGGACAAGATTTAGCGTAGAGGGTAATTTTAGTGGACAGGAGTTGAAGGCTTGTTGATTAGAACTAAGCTATGCAATGGGAAGGAAGGGGAGGCCTAAAAGGTAGCGCAATTTTCCTCAATATTGGCCCACTATCTACTAAAATAGTTCCTTATGCTAGGAGGGAGAGGACTGATCCAATCTTTAGCGCACTAGGAAATTCTAGTGTCTGTTAGAAAATTATATATTACGGAGCAATGGAACACATATATATTGCAGAGATATAAACACATAAAACGCATAAAACAAGAGAGACACAGATATATGTGGTTCACCCAGTTTGGGCTACATCCACCCTGAACAGCTAGTCCTTCCTTTCTATTATCCAGCAAAATGAAGAGACACAACCTACAGCATATTTGCTGTAATATCCTCTGTTTTCTCTCACATTCTCACATCACTGCTTCTTGCTCAAAGAATACACATATATTACACAGACTCAATACAATTCCCTCATACAAAGAGAGGGATTGCCTTCTAGGGAAAAAAAACCCTAAACTAAACATAAGTTCTACTGTCAGATCATTTGCCTAATGAACGGCCCAGATTGACCCTGGACCCCCCCTGCAGTGAATACAACGCCGCCCCATTTCGAACTGGGGTCCAATGTGGCGATACCTTTGAATACAGAAGATAATCGAGCTCCACACCCAACAATCTCCCACTTGGAGACTAATTATAGCAACTCCACCGCTGCTTCATTTGCTGGATAATGACTCCTCTTTGGACCTGGATGTTTCTCATCTTCATCGTCATCCTTGAAGACCAATTGAAACTGAGCATATTCTCAGTTTCTCCCTGGTTACAACTTTTGTTAGCATATTTGCAGGATTCTGGCTAGTGTGTATCTTTTCCGGTTTCAACTCTCCATCTTCCAACACTAATCGTATGAAATGGTACTTGACCTGTATGTGTTTAGTCTTGGAATGAAATGCTGAGTTCTTTGCAAGATGAATGGCACTTTGGCTATCACTGTATAACATGCCCATACCATGCTTCTTACCCAATTCACCCATAAACCTTTGTAACCAAATCATTTCGTTGCTAGCCTCTGTAGCAGCAACATACTCTGCTTCTGTTGTTGAAAGTACAAAAACACTTTGGATTTTTGAAACTCAACTGACAGTTGTTCCACCAACAGTAAATACATATCCTGTAGTGCTCCTCCTATTATCTCTGTCACCTGCCATATCTGCATCAACATATCCCTGTAGAGAAATGTTTCAACCACCAAAGCATAATGCTTGATTTGTGGTACCTTTCAAATATCTAAGAATCCATTTCACTGCCATCCAATGTTCCTTTCTTGGATTGTTCATGTACCTGCTTACAACTCCCACTGCATGTGAAATATCAGGCCTTGTGCAGACCATTTCATACATTAAGCTTCCAATTGTTGATGCATATGGAACTTTAGACATATAATCCATGTCTTCTTGGGTCTTTGGGCACATTTCCTTACTAAGTTTGAAATGGCTAGCAAAAGGTGTACTAACTGGTTTTGCATTGTGCATATTATCTTTTCAACACCTTTTGTATGTACTCATTCTGAGACAATATTAATTTACAATTTTTCCTGTCTCTAGTTATTCTCATACCAAGGATTTGTTTTGCAGCTCCCAAATCCTTCATTGCAAATGAATTTGCCAATTTTCTTTTGAGCACATTTATTTCCTGCATGTTAGACCCTGCAACAAGCATGTCATCTACATACAATAACAATATAATATAGCTGCCATCATTTTGCTTTTTCAGATAAACACAATGATCAAAGTGACATCTAGTATAACCTTGTTCAGACATAAACTTGTCAAATTTTAGATACCACTACCTTGGAGCCTGTTTTAAGCCATACAAGCTCTTCTTCAACCTGCACACTAGTTTCTCCTTCCCTTTCACTTCATATCCTTGTGGCTGCTGCATATATATCTCTTCCTCCAAATCCCCATGGAGAAAGGTTGTCTTTACATCTAACTGCTCAAGATGCAAATCTTCAACTGCTACTAGACTTAAAATAGTTCTAATTGAATTCATTTTAACAACAGGAGAAAATATTTCATCAAAATCAATACCTTTCTTCTGTGCAAACCCCTTCACCACAAGTCTAGTTTTGTACCTCTGTTTTCCTCCATCTTCTTCCTTCAACCTGTAAACCCATTTATTCTTCAATGTAGTTTTTCCTACAGGCAACTTGACTAAGTCCCAAGTCTGGTTGTGCATTAAGGAGTCCATCTCTTCTTCCATGGATACCTCCCACTTCTTCCTGCTTTCAAGTTGCATTGCTTCTTCATAACATTTGGGTTCACCAGAATCAGTCAACAATAAATAATATAATGAAGGAGAGTATCGTTTAGGGGTTTTACTTATCCTGGTAGATCTTCTAACAACACTTTCAAGTGTTTGGGGTGCCTGTTGCTGTTGTGGTGGTTGTTGTTGTTGTGGATGTTGATTATTATTATTTTCAGGGACCTTTACTTTTTCAGTTATTTCATCAAGAACTGTGTATTCCTTGTTTTCTTTTTACTATTTCTTTTCCTGCAACTGATTCTTATACAAGACATTTTCATTGAATATTACATCTCTGCTCCTAATTATTTTGTGATTTTCGTAATCATATAAGCAATAACCAAAATCATTAACACCATATCCAATAAAGGTACATTTCTTTGACTTTGCCTCAAGCTTTGTTCTATTTTCTTTATCAATATGGACAAAGGCCTCACAACCAAAAGGCTTTAAAAAAGAGTAGTTTACCTTTTTACCTGTCCATGCTTCCTCTGGAACACCACCATCCAAGGAACTTGAAGGCCCTCTGTTTATTAGATAAATAGCAATATATACAACATCTACCCAAAATTGTAAAGGCAATCCTGCATGCAATCTCATGCACCTTGCACGCTCCATGATTGTTCTGTTCATCCTTTCTTACACACCATTTTCTGTGGTGTTCTTGGAACTGTCTTCTCTCTGTGAATTCCATGCTCTTAACAGTACCTATCAAACTCTTTGCTGCAATATTCCATTGTTTAATTTGAGACACTTTAATTTCTTTCCTGTCTCAGTCTCAACCAAAGCTTTCCATTTCTTGAAAGTATCAAATACACCAGATTTATTCTTAATACAATAAATCCAAGTTTTTCTAGTTGCATCATCAATAAAAGTAACATAATAATGAGAGCCACTAAGAGATGATACCTGAGCAGGTCCCCATACATCTGTATGCACAATCTCTAATTTTTCACTCTTCTTTTCTTTCCCAACTCTAAGAAATCTGACTTTCTTCTGTTTTCCATAAATGCAATTCTCACAGAAGTCCAAATCAACATTCTTCAAACCCGGCAACGAATTCCTTGAGTGAAGAAGCTTCATCCCCTTTTCATTCATGTGTCCGAGCCTATGATGCCATAATGTTGCATCTGCTCCTTTGGAAGTTAAAGCATTAACAGAGTTAGAAATACCATTGCATAAATACAATGTACCAACCTTTTCCCTTTTGCTATTACCAGGGCTCCTTTGGTAACCTTCAAAGCTTTATCTATGAAAGTTGTCACACAACCTTCACCGCTTAACTGCCCTGTTGAAATCAGATTTTTCTTTAGATCTGGAACATGCCTTACCTCCTTTAGTAGCCATTGGTTTTCATTCTGTTGTTTTACAAGAACCTTACCCATTCCAACAATTTTACAGGGTTTATCATCACCCAAACGAACTTGTCCAAGATCTCCTTGAACATAGTCATGAAAGTATTTCTTATCAAGTGTGGCATGGAATGAGGCCCCTGAATCTACCACCCAGGAATCAGTAATATTTTCGAAAGAAAGAATCAAAGCATCTTGTAACACCTCACCTATCACATTTTCTTCATGATTATTTTCTTGCTTGGCATCTCCTTCTTTTCCCTTCCGATATCTACAGTCTTTCTTTAAGTGTCCTTTCTTTCCCCATTTCTAGCACACTATCCTCGATCTAGACTTGGATCTGCCTTTCCTTGATTTGTTGCGATATCCTGAGCTCTTTCCTCTTTCCATTTTTCTTCCCCTAGACTCTGCACTCAAAGCATTACCCGATGTCTCACCTAAGCTTTTCTGTCGCATTTCCTCACTAAGGATAGCACTGACAACATCATCAAACTTTAAAGTACTAGATCCAGAAACAGAGTTACTAATGGCCATTACTAAACCATTCCAACTTTCTAGTAATGAGCACAAGAATAACAGAGCTCTAACTTCATCATCAAAGTTTACCCCTACATAACATAATTGACTTGTAACAGTATTAAAATCATTTAAATGGTCTACAACAGATCCACCTTTTGACATCTTCATATTAAATAACCGTTTCATAAGAAATACTTTGTTTGAGGTTGAGGGTTTTTCATATAGTTTCTCCAACGCCTTAATCAAACCCTTTGTCATTTTTTCCTTCGAAATGTTGAAGGCGACCGACGCTGTGAGGCACAACCGTACTGTTCCGAGTGCCTTTCTATCGAGAAGGTTCCATTCTTCATCTGTCATTCCCGTCGGCATCTTTGTTTTTCCGCCCAATGGTAGGTACAGATCTTTCTGATACAGATAATCTTCCATCTGCATCTTCCACAGCGAGAAGTTTTGGTTGTTAAATTTCTCGACCCTAAACTTACCATCTTCCACCATTGCTCCCACTCGAACGAGGAACCCTTCTTTCCTGCGAGTTTATCAGCCAAATAGACCTTCGGCTCTGATACCAGTTGTTAGAAAATTATATATTACGAAGCAATGGAACACATAAAATATTGCAGAGATATAAACACAGAAAACGCATAAAACAAGAGAGACACAGATATACGTGGTTCACCCAGTTTTGGCTACGTCCACCCTGAACAGCTAGTCCTTCCTTACTATTATCCAGCAAAATGAAGAGACACAACCTACAGCAGATCTGCTGTAATATCCTCTGTTTTCTCTCATAGACTCACATCACTGCTTCTCGCTCGGAGAATACACATATATTACATAGACTCAATACAATGCCCTCATACAAAGAGAGGGGTTGCCTTCTAGTGCAAAAAACCCTAAAATAAACATAAGTTCTACCGTCAGATCATCTGCCTAATGAACAGCCTAGATTGACTAGAAATTACTATACTTTTACAAGGCAATTTTAAATATGTTTTTAGCTTCGGGGGCGCTGCCCCCGAAACCCCCCGCCAAGGGGGGTCTCCCCAAAGGTCACAACTACCCCCCCTGGACCCCCCCTGTAGCAAGTATTTTACGGGTGGCATTGCCGCCCCATTTCGAACTGGGGTCCAATGTGGCGATACGTTTGAATACAGAAGATAATCAGGCTCCACACCCAACAGTGTCTAAGGGTTGAGTCACTATTGGTTATAACTATGTTATGCGCATAGAGGGAAGTGGAAGCTTGAAGTTAGAATAGTTTTCCTCAACAGTGGCCCATTGTTTACTATAAATGCACTATGGGCCCTATGCTAGCGTTGTTTGCTTCTTCATGGGTTATCTATAAGAGGAGATTATGCAATTCACTTAAGTAAATAGTAGAAGGTAAGTCAATTTTACCATGAGATTTTTATTACACTTTGAGAGGGAGAAGACCTTGAATGATGCAGTTTGATTTTGCAAAGGGCCACTAAAAATTATCCAAGCACCATACAAGGTAGAATTGCTCAAAACTCAAAGCAGTGAGTCAATAAAAGCAAGAAGGGTTTGGTGACTACGCTTGGAAGGTTCTGATGATGTAGTAATGGGAGATGAGATTGAAGAGGGCTTAGAGCACAAGTCTAGGAGGAAGATATATGATAAATGAGGCTAATGAATTTTCAGTGCTCATCACTTGGGGAAGGATTGAAGCTTTCACAACTTTCACTGGGTAGGAGAACCAAGAAGATCTTTGAGATGGCTAAGTGTGGGGCCACTAGAGTAAGAGAGGGAAAATCATCCGAAAAGGACTCAAATATGGATCGCACATATCAATGACATCAATAAAATCCATAGGAATGCATGAGACTCATGAACATCCATCACACCTTGAAATGACAACAAAGCGACACTTATTTCTAAGTGTGACAATTGAAATGACACTTAGAACACAAGTTGTGACACAATTGTCGATCGTGAACAAAAAGTGCGCTAAGTTGTAGGAATGTGTCTAGTGCATATTATTATGATATGCACAACCATATAATGTAGAATATTTTGTTAGATCTCCCTTTATTGATGTGCAAGGGTGCAACACATACAGGAGTGCAAACAATTAAAAGTGACACTTGTGATAGTAAGAGAACGTGAAAACGACACTTGCAAATGCTAAGGAAATTGAAAGTGACACATTTTAGTGTTAAGATAACATCAAAACACCACTTGTTAAAGTGAAAGAAAGCAAAAATGATAGCCACAAATGTGAAAGTGACACTTTCAGAAAAAAAAGGTGCACAAAAGCGATAGTTGAGAAAATTCATTGGAACTGAAGTACAATTGCAAACAAGGTGAGAGGGAATGTCAATGTAGAGTGTGAATTGATTGTTGTCATAGGTTGTGTTAGAGTCGGTCTTGTCGCCCTCCATCAGCGATCAAAGCTCTTTGCATTTGCATAAGTAGGTGTCTCATCAGTGTCAATTTTTGCATCCCATTAGGCATGCCATAACCCTGATGGAGGAGCTGGTGTCTTTGTCCCCCTCTTGGCATTGCTGGATCAAGTCATTTCAGTCCTTAGTCACTTTCAAGCTTGTCTTGTCTTGTCTTGAGGTCAAATTCCTAGGTCTAGGGTTTTGGTCAAGTTTGTTTACAAGGTCATGTCTCTTAAGGTCAATAGGTGCCCAGCAAGCCAGAGGGATGTTTTTCAAAGTGTTTCTTCGAAAATTTCTATTTTGTACAGTTAATTTTCACCTTGGATTTAAAAACCCTATTTTTAAACCCAAGGTCATTTTTCAAATTTTTGTAAAAAGTGATGAAATTTCAAAAAACTTCCAAAGACAGCATGTAACCCTGGCTCCCTTGCCAAGATCCCTCAGATGATATCCCTGCAAAAAGTATCGAGCAAAAGCATTAAATGAGTCAATTTCAGGACAAAGGAAACCAAAATGGTCAATTTTATAAAGTGTCAAAGAAAAACATTAGAAAGTGGTTTGATGTTGCCTTGAGGTTTACCTTTCTCAGCCTGAGGTGAAATTTCAAGCGCTAACAGGTTGCACACTACACAGGCATTGTCTTTATGGACGATGCTTTGCCTATTCAAGCTTGCATAAAGTAAGTGTTCTTATGAATTCATCAAGGACCGAGCATGTGTGAGAAAGTGAGTTTGACACTTAGAACCTAGGAAGAAGACTAAACACTTAACAAAGCATCGACCAACCATGATGTGACCATGGAATGAAAAATCACAATATCCTGAGTAGGCTTAAAAATTCAAAGGTAGGAAAAAGTTTGGAGGGTATTGATCACAACATCAACACTTGGCGACACACTGGTAGAACTCTATCTTCTCTCTTCAAGTCTTACCCGTTAAATGCAAGGTATCAACCTTTCCTCGGTTAAACACATTCACAAATATTTCCAAATCATAATTGTTTCAATACGGGAGAAGGGTAATATATGTAATTGCAATTTTAAGATGATAAAAGTTTGATTTTTCATCTCTTGTGTCACTCCACTTCTAGCAGGGTTGTTCATTACCCCAGCAGAGTCACCACAGGAACACAAACAATGCTTCGCTACCAGCAAGCCTTTTCAGTACTCAAGAAAATTTTCTTACTTCACCTCTCTACGCAACAAGCCTTTCTCTTATTTTACCCTTTATTTATTTATTTATTTTAATGTGATTACGCACTTATTTATTTATTTTGGTGGAAGAGGGATCCCGACTTATTGAGAGAAGGAGAGGTTGTTCCTTCAGAGATAGTTATATATACCTCTGATATTGATTTTCTCACTATTGATTTCCCCATTTCCCTAAACTACTCGGTTGTATGAACAGTAAAAATACCATTTAATTACAATACCAAGTTAAGGAACAAAGATCCTAAAATAGATACAAGCTTTATAGTTCGACCAAAGGTTTTCTGTTAGAATGGATCATATTTTCTATTCAGAAATCACATAATTTAAAATATATGTAAACCCAAATAGAGAAGAGGTAACAGATTAGCCAAGACTTGTTCATCATCACAATTTCCCTTTTCAAGTTTTCCACATGCTCTTTTGAGCCAAAAGAAACATATTTATACAGGGTATTATTAAACAAAACATGAAAGAAAATATAGGAGAAACGAGGAAACAAGACCGAAATCCAAAGCAAATGGATACTTGAACTAAAAATCGACATGCAAGACAAGTAAGGAAACAAAGGAAAGACTAAGGAGAGAGAGTGCAAGTGAGTGTACAAAGGAAACTAGAACAGAACTAGACCTACTCCTAACCTAACCAGCTAGAAGGTGTTGTAGCTACTACAACCCCCCTCCAAAAAATTTCCCATGCTTAGATTTTGGAGTCTCCCTTCTATTTACAAGAGTCTATCATTCACTTTCATCAATTATTTATGCTATGTTAAAGAATTATCATCCCATGCAATGCTTTTGATGTCTTCTTTTGATCCCAATTTGAAACTTTTCTAACACAAGCCATCTCTTGCCTTGACCTTATAGCATTTTCAGTCTTCCCTCTTGGAACTATGTAATCCACTGTCTCTAGAAATGGTGCTGAGCCTTAAGGATCTAAACTATGAAATCCTGGAAGGTAGGCCATCCTTGAGCTCAAAAACTGTGCAGAAGTTGTCCTTGCCCTAAAAAATTGTGCAATTCACTGAGGCCAAGAATAGACGGATGGCAAAGAACTTACAAGCTATAAGGAAACAAGTGGAACAACTCCAAGCAAAGGTCTAGAAAGCAACTCCCATATAGGTGTATCTATAATAACATAATGCATCCACACTAGGTGAAGTATTGGCATTGGGAGAGACCATGAGAAGCCTCTACGAGGAGCTTGTCACTGTACAAAAATTAATTGTCCCTTGCACGACATGTAGCAGAAGTGCAAAGACAATGCTAAATCTCTTAAGGTTGTTCATACGGGCATCACTACCGTGCATGAGTGGGAAATTTAGTACAAAGGCGCACCTCCTGAGTTGGTGAAGAAGACAAGGCAACAGGTTGAGTTGGAGAAAGAAGGGGTTCAAATTCTTATCCAGAGTAACAAACAACTCAGCTCATTCATCACCAACATTCAGGCCTCATACGCATGATTGTACAATAGTGTGGATTTCATGGTGAAGTCACACAAGATCCCTTCAAGTTTCTCACTCACCAAAGCCAAAGGTAGGTATAAATCCAGGTAGGATGTTGAAGAATAATTGGACCAGCTCAGGCAGATTGCTACCAACGAAGATCTAGAGGTAAACGGGAAATATATGAAGAAGTACATTGGTGGCCCTATCCAGACCAATACCATTTTTCTCCTACTGAAGAAGGAAACTCAAATTGGCTCCAAGGAAGTGTACCCAGATGCAATGGAGGCTAGAGTTTGCTTCCATCCTAATCCCACTGCATAGTTTGGGTAATTCATGCAGTACAAATCTTGGTACCACTATGTGACCGAGAAATTGCAAGTAGAAGTGGTTGATCTAGAGTTTCCCCAAACTCAAGCTTGACTTGTTTTGTATTATTTAGTTGTCTAGTTGACTCTATCCAATTTTTTCTTTTATGGGCGTTGAGAAATATCATAATATTCTTTTGCAATTAATTGTAAGTGACGTTCCAAGTGTCAATTTTCGAATGTGAAGAGTCATTTTCTAGTGAATTCGAAAGGTCGTGGTTGAGGTAAGTCAAAGAGTCATGAGAGAAGTGAAAGAGTCACAAAGGGGATATGATTAGTCACCTAATTTGTTATAAATATACCCTCATAACTCATGTAATGGGATTTTGTTCGCGATTTTGGCTTAGGATTAGAAGCTTGGGAGTTTTGTTGAGAGCCTTGGCTTCTCCTTAGCATAGAGGGAGTATCTTTCTTTGGAGGAGTAAGTGTTGGCTTCATGTTCCACTATTGGGACTAGTGGTTTGGCAATTGTATATGTATGTTTGGGACTTTCACTTTAATAAAAGCTTAGAGTTGACACATTTTCATGCATATGTTGTGAATATAGTAGGACTACTCTTGTTATGTTTACAATATATGTTATTTCATTTATGTTAATGCTTATGAACTATTTCGTTTGCATTAGTATGAATCTTGTTGAATGTGTGTTGTTGTATATTTCAATCATGGTTATCTTGTGAACTATTTTGCAGCCTAACATATGATTTTTTTTATGCTCATGTGTTCCTTTCAAGTTATGTACTATTGCAGGATTCTAAGAAGCTCACTCACTTTCCCTTTCTTTTTTTAGAAACTTTAATCTTGTTTTAATTAAACTAAATTAAAAAGGCATTCAAAAATCATCATAGTTTTGATGAGTTAAAGGGTATGAAGATTGGTGCTCTAACAAATATTTTGAAATTCAAATTTTATATGAGTGTATAGATGACATTATAAGATAAAGTGTTTTTCATCTGCAACCTTCTTAATGTCACAAAAATAACAAGTTCCTTTGACCCACCTCATTTTGGAATTGTCCAACACCCTCTTTCACCATGCAGCTCATGAGATTTGCTCTTAATTTAGCAATATTGATATTCTTCTTTATGCTAGTTTAGATATAATGTGTGTGTGTGTGTGTGTGTGTGTGTGTGTGTGTGTGTGTGTAGCTTCTAGATTAGGGTGGTTCACCTCCTCGTAATAACTTATTTTTTTTATCCTATAATTTTTTATCACACCACAATTTCTCCTTAAAAATATATTTAATACTACTTTTAACATTATCACCATTTTGTAGAGTGACTCTTCCTCAATACCCTAAAGATTAAACCAAAACTTGGCATCTTTATGCCAACCTTGCTTGAGTTTCTTGTGGTTTTGGTTGGAATTGGAAGTCAGTAACAAACTACATGTTTCCTCATTTCCCTTTTGATCTTCCTATGATGTTCTTTGTTTGGAAAAGAACATTTAAAAGGTTACAAGTTTTAAAGGAATAACTTTGATTATGCAAACAATGTAATTCCTAGTTTAAGGAGACTAGAGTGAGTTGAGACAAAATAATAACAAAATTCCTTCCTCTACAGAATCATCACATCACATGTGTATTCCTCTTCAATCACTTAATGATAGGGATTGAATGTACCATGATTTATTCCCATCAATGATCTTAACCTTTTAGGAAAATCAATCAAAGTGTCTTATTGAGCCATCTACAAATATAGTAATTGTGGTATTGGTGATATTGCATAAGGAGGCCACTCCACTTCTAAAATAGGATTTTTGTATTCTCATCATCATGATTTCGAAAATAATAACCCCAATGGAAAAAGTTTTAAAGTTGTTAGTTATTTTATGTGCATTTGGATAAAAAGGTGTGGCTTAGCTAGCATATAAGGATTATCAACCAAATAGAAGTTTAAGGGATGATCCTTAGTCCAATAACAAAGGTACACAATCACTCAATCCAAGAATAAGCATACAAGGTTGTGCAACCTAAGAACTATCTTAGAGGAAAAATAAATTATCAAATCAAGAACTCTTGTTATTTGCTTGAGATAAGACCAGTTAAACAATTGATCATAAAAGTTCAAGTAGTATACTTATCTTAGGTAGTATCATGAAAACATTTGTTTCATTAGCTTGGTAGGTGAGATAGCTTGATAGTTTAGATCACACAGTTATATGGCTATGACTTTAGATATCGATAGTCCTATTCTTCAATCACAAAAGAACACCCAACCCTTTTAAAAGACTAAAAATTAGTATCCAAATTGATTGGCCCTTATAATTCGTAGCTAACACACACCTTCTCTAGTTACAATAAACCATCAAATTCCTTTCCTCACGTCTCCCATACCAAGCCCCTATTATATTCCTTAGATTTTAGGTACTCTAATACTAGTGTGTATAGTGCAAGCATCTATGGTAGTGTAATGGGTGGGTAAGGCTCAAGAGGAACACTATTCATATATATTTGAGAAGAAGGAATCGAAAGATATGTTAATTCTAATAAGTTGTTACTTCAAATACCTCAAAATGGAATAATCATAAAAAAATGTGAAGTAATAGTTTGAAAAAGAGGAAAAAGAAAAAAAAAACAAGTAGCTAGGCTAAGGATATAATGGTTGGTATACTGGCAACCTTGTGATGTAGGTGCATCTAACCTAGGTTAAGTGTTTACTTAGGGAGTTAGTTTACAAAGCTAGGATTTAATTAATTAATGTATTTTTCCAATAGCTTTTAGGAGAGAATGATAATTCTTGTAAATAGGAGAAGATTTGAGAGTATTGTGGAAGGTTTGAGAAGATTATGGATTAGTTAGCTTTTATCTAGGGATAAGGGATTGGATGAGAGATTTTATGGATTATGAGAGATATTTTGGGAGTTTGTTGAGGGATCTAGAACCTACCTTGGGTTGTAATCCATTTGTATAAATTGAGGTGAGCCCATGAGGCATGTAAGATGTAGAAGTGTGTGAGTGAGTGTGAGGAATGAGAGGCCAATCATTGGGCCATGATTTCTCCTGTAGATATTTTCTTGATTAATTAATCATTTGTTGACAATTTTTATGTGCATATGCTTTGATCTTCAGATCTTCAATTTAGTTTTATTGTTTTTGTGAAGACCTGTGGTTAGAGCGTTGCATCACCTTGTCTTTTCATTGATTTGTATTAAGGATAAGAATAATTATGATAAAAAGGATGATGGGAAGAAATAAAATAATTTTGAACCTAAAATAATCATGCATGTGAATTTACATCTAAATTGTGTTTTTTTTTCGAGATACATGAGAATCATACTACCTACAAAGCTAAGTAATTAGAGAGTAAAATGCACACCTGTCTTATATGCTCTAGTTTTCCTTCAAACATCATCATTCCTAAAAGATGTGATAACCACTAAATTTCTGAGACTTACATGATATAAGAAGCAAACCTCTACAAACAAGGAATCTGAGTCTACGAAAAAATCTTTGTCAATAGCCAATACATGGATCCATAGAAATATTACTAATTAGTGGAATTTTGAGGTCTAAAATTAGCCTCCTAAGGAAATTATAAAATAGTAGTGGAAATAATAAAATAAGAGTAGATTACATCATCAAATTTTAGAGGGAATAAAGAAAAAAACTATTTCTACAACACGTATTTTCGACTTATCTCCCTATGGGTTTATTCAAATTTCGAGCGGAAACACTCATTGGATGAAAAATTTGATTCCTCATCCAAGGAGTACCCATGTTGCATACTTTTGATGGACCCTACTACACGAAAAATGAGAAATACATGAAAAACGTGATTGCAATCACGTTTTTTCATGTATTTCTCATTTTTCGTGTAGTAGGGTCCTTTGAAAGTATGCAACATGGGTACTCCGTGGATGAGGAATTAAATTTTCCATCCAACAAGTAGTTCCACTCGAAATTTGAGGAAAACATTAGGGAGATAAGTTAAAAATACAAGTTGAAAAAGTAGTTTTATTATTTTATTATTTTTTAATATTTTTACTTTTTTACTCCAAAAATGGTGAATCATCCCCCATGGTTGACATCATCATATTGAATCCTATTGGTTCTTATAAAGTTTGTTTTTGTTGTAAATTTTTTGTAGGAGGCCTATTTTAGATCTCAAAAGTCCCCTATTGAAGTTTCCCTTTCATAAAAATCCAAATTTTTTTATCCTTCATAACCTGTTGTAGCAGCTACAACCACCCTCCAAAATTTTGCCTTATCCTTGTTTTGGAGCCTTGTTTCATCAAGTTCACAAGCTTCAATGTCTTTATTGCAAAAAGGCAATTTGTTAGTCACAACTTGATCCATTCCCCTCACAGGTTGCTCACCTGGACTTGGTCCAGCTGCAGGATGAGTAGCTTCCCCTTGAAAATTGCGCATTTCTCGAGGGCAACCAGCCTTCCCTCCAGAAATTGCACAATCCTCTCTAGCAGCCTACTGGGCTCCAGGATTCTGCAATCCTACCTACCAACACTCCTAGTAGGAATTGCGCAAATTTCCCCAGCAAGGCTGCTCAACCCAGAATTTACGCAAATCTGGGCAACAGTCAGCTACTTTACCCAGAAATTGTGCAAATCTCCTGGGCAGCCAGAGATGCACATTTTTTCTCCAGTAGTCGAGCAGCCTCTTGCATGTGTAGCTGAGTTGACCAGTTCCCTCCGGGACTGAGCAAAACGGACTTGCATGCATGGGCTTCTTCTCCCAAGGCAGCATGCAAAAGCATCGCTTGTTTCAAGGATCCATGTTTAGTAGTTGGAGATTACATGCAAGGAGCAATTCTGAAACCTCCCACCAAGTGTCGCTTCCACTAAATTCGTGGCATGCACGTGAAAACCTTGATGTTATCAAAACTCATCAACTAGATGATGCATAACTCATTCCTCACATCAACCTTGCAGATCTGACATCCCACATCACATCTAGGAGCAATCGACACATTCATCTCAGTTGTTTTGGGGTAAGTCCGCTTCCCATGCCTTGTGCTGCATTTCTGTCACTTTTGTGTTTTCGCTTGTGGGAGTATTATTTGCTTGATTTCTTTGAATGCTTGTTGTTTTTTACATATATACTAACTTGTCCTAGCTCTATTTCAGTTTTCGTTACTATCTCACTATTGTTGCATGCATGAAACTATTTTGCACGGACGTTCGCCCAACCGGCGAACTACCACACCCACATGCATGTTGATCTCTTTTCTAGAATCTTTCATTCATGTTTTACATGCATTGTCAATCACTTCTGCTATCACTTAGTGTCACCATGAATTTACTGTCTTAGTTGCTTTCAGTTGCTCGTCGACGAGTCGGGCCAACCTTGGCCCGGACTCTGCCTTCACGAAGGCTGCATTGTGCAATCTAGGGAAGGAAGGCTCACCTTCCTCTCCAGATTTGCACATTCTTTCCCAACACTGACCTCCAAGACTGTTTTGTACATTTCTGGAGGACAGTGGCTGCTTGGCCCAAGAAATTGTGCAAATTTGTCCCTAGGCCACTAGTCCTTCCGAGCTGGAATTGTGCATTGCGCAATCCCAACAGTCAGCAGCCAGATTGGACTGTGCATTGCATAGTTCCAGAAGTCATCTAGTCTCCTAACAACCCAGATTGTGCTTTGTGCAGTCTTGGAAATCGGTCTCCCAACCTCCCGACTGAAATTGAGCAAGCTTCATGATCGTGCCCCCAGGTATGTTGCAAGTCAGTTCTCATGTTCATTTTGGTTTTCGACTGACAGATTGCTTGCCATGAGTGTTTCCATGTCTCCAAGTATCCCAAGTGTTCATCTGCCTCTCAACAGTATAGGTACAATGTTTTCCAGGAGAGCAAAGACAAAGATACCGTTCATAACACACTTGGGGATGCAGTCGATCAAGTGTACATGGCCTTTCCTACCCACGAAGACATCAAGTTGTTCATAGACAAGGACATCAAGTTATGACAGCAGCAGTATCATAGCGAGAAGCATCATGAATAGCAGCTGAAGACAGCATACCAAATGCAACGAATGCAAGAGGAGGGTTGTTGACAACACGGAGGCGGAACAAGGTTGCAAGATCAGGCATGTTTATTGATGATGAAAGAAACTTTGGAGACTCCAGCTATGAAGTGACGGTGTGACATGAAGATCACGTGAAGGCAGAAGATGGAACAAAGAATGAGTTGCATGTGTTGAAGTAGCAACTCAGGAATAACATAAAGCTGCACAGACAGACAAATGAGTTGCAACAGGAAAGAACAACAGTGGGTGCAACATGCACTCGCGGATGAAACTATGGTCGTACAAGTTAAGGATCCATCCCAACAACTGACACAGAGAAGACATGGTGAGTAGTGTTGTTGATCGCATGCAAGGGATTCAACAACATGCATGTCGTTGAGTGCACACATGCAATCCAACCCATTCAACACACTCACCAAGGCGAAGACAAGAAGCAAGTCCAACTGGGGATGAACATGTACTTCGGCAAGTTGATGCACATGACCACTAGCACACACTTGAAGATCAGCCCAGATACTATGCATCAGTGTGTTGTTTGTTCAACTGTACCCAAGAAGACCATGTGCATGTTAGCATATGAGTTGGATGAAGGACCGAACCAATGCACCGGTTGGAACAGAGGCAAGAGTTCGCTTCAGTAAGATGTCACCATGAGGCGCATGCACACCATCACGGACGACCAAGCTTGGCATCAGATCATCACCTTCACCATCACAAGCATGTCAAAGAGTTGGTCTCATCATAGCAGACCAAGTGTCAGTGATGTCTTGCAAGGCTTGCTCAAGCCATGTTGTCTCACATGAGTACATATGCATTGTAATGTTGAGTCATGTCCACTGTAAGTCAAGTGTCAATGGTTGGATGTAACAATCATAGAGTAGATGAAAAGTCATGAGGGTAGTTGAACTGTCACAAAGGGGAATCTCTAGGGTCACCTCACCCTTTGCTATAAATAGTCCCTCATAACTAATTGTAGAGGCTTTTGGTCGGCCAAGCTTGTACTAAGGCTATCTTGAAGAAGGCTTGGACATTATTGTAATTTTCCTTGGCTTCTCCACTGCATGGAGCTAGTACATCTCTTTGGAGGAGAAGGTGGATGTGGTTGTAACATTCCACTATTGGGGCTAGTAGGTTTAAATGGATGTATTGTATGATTGAGACTTACACTTCTTATATAATAAGAGCCAACACATTTTCAGCATATGTTATTATTGTAGTTGGACTGCTCTGGTTGCCTTAATGATATATGTTGTTTAACTTATGTACTTGGGTATGAATTGATTCACATGCAATTATATGAATCTTGTTGTTAATGTGTTGTATATTTCGTTAATGTTGTCACCGTCCGTGTCGACTGCTCTACCGGACATCAGATAGACCTTTCACATGAACCTTGTTGTAACAACCGCCGCACTCATCTCAGACTGATCCGTGAGTGGTGTATATGGTATCTTACCTTTTATGATGTGACTGCCGCATCCGAGTGGATTGCTCCATCGGAAGTTGTGCATGTCCTTTTATGTTGTGTGTTCCTAGCGGTGTTGGGACTAATCCATTTCAACCTAGAACTCACCTTCACCTCTTCCCCCCTTCGAAGTTTTAGAGCCTCTCATACCCCTTCCTTGACTCACTGCATCAGTCACACCCTTGCTACTGATAGAGTTATCTCACTTGCCTCTGTGCGACATCACGGTCAAGGCATTACCTTATGACCCACTGCTGGGACTCCTACACCAAACGGTCTGAGGTATAATTGGGACTTCTTGCTGGGGAGATCTACCAGGGAGATCCCCTTAACATGTTGGCGGGTCCAGCACTGTAAACATAACCCTAAATCTAGGTTGTGGCTCTTCAGATTCCAAGTTTTGGGCCTCTAACATCTAAGTTTTTTTCGTAAAGTCCTATTGATGTGAGTTTTGTGCACCCTAGTCAACAAGGGAGAAACAAAAAAGATCGGAGCTCTTTAATAGCCCTATTTGTTTGGTGTGGTCATCATCGATGGGTTTTAAGGCTCCATTAGCCTTCGAATTCCTCCTCTCACGAAGAAGAATATCAAGGAAAAAACTATTCCTAACCTACACTAATTATATATGTACATAAACTAAAGTTATTTTCCTAAAACTACAAGCCAATAAACTAGATACAGTCTACAAGTTAATATAAATAAATATGATAAAACTAAATTGTTAAATTTACAATAAAAATATCTTTTAAAGAGAATAACATACATGAATTTTAAACAATGGTTAGCAATATCAAAATTTGTACATATAACTATAATACATTGAAATAAAAACCAAAACAGAAATGTAACTAGTACGAAAGAATGAAATATAAGTATATGTATAAAGAATAAAAATTGAATTCCTAATTTTAAGTTATATATGAAATTATAAATTAAAATTAAAACTGAGAAAGATAATCCTTAATGTGAAATAAAAGACAAATAGTTGTTACAATGCAAACCTCTTATCTTTTGAACAGATGCATATCAAATTATACCAATTCTAATGATTAACATCAAGAATGAATGCAAAGTAAACTAACTAATGCAATCTACTTCTAATTAGTCGGTCAAGATGTAGAGGGTTATTGTAACAATTTCATAAAAGAAACATTCATCCAATTACTTATTTATGAATAAAATCAATAAGAAAATAATAGAAATGAATATATAAACACAGAATTACTACAACAAATTGATTCAATTCATATAATAAAGGTAACATAATTTGAGTTCTAAATTACTGGGATAAAACCACAGAAACCTAGACTAGATGTATGGCCTGATTAATAATTAGTCTCGGGACACAAATCACTAGAGACTATATTTATCAAATAAAAATAAATGCGAATTGAACTAATATAATATAGAAAATAAATGTGATGATGTGTTAACTATTTGCATAATAAAACCATGTAAATAGTGATTATTGTTTGTTGTATCCTAACAAATCAAATCACAAAAAAGGCAAAAGATCATAAATAATAATGAATATCGAACAATTTAAGACACAATAAGTAATTAACTGGATAAAGCCAAGCCTTAATACTCAAAGTGTAATTCAAAAATATCCATAGTCACATATAATTCTAAAAACATTCTTGTCCAAATTCTCCCCTACAATACTATATGTATCCGCCTCCCCTTCCTTATGAAATAGGTGGTTTATATAAGAGTATTTTTATAGTCTAAGCCTAAAAATAAATTGTAAATTGGAACTGTTTGTTTACAAAATTGTAAACATTGTTTGTTTGGTTTGTCGACCATATACCAACAAATAAAATAAAATAAACAGAGTAATTAACATGAATCTATTTGCCAATATCCACAGTAGTTGGAAGTCATACATAGGAATCCATTCCACAAAAGGCGATAGAAATTTCAACCAACATAGAGACCCGTGACAAATTAAGAAAACGAGATTACTATTTGATATAATCAAGAAAGAGGGTTGTTACATAATCTTTTATTCTATAACACCATTTTAATTTCAGCAAATAGAATCAAAACAAAAACATACCTTAACATCTCCAAAAACTAGGACATAAAGAACAATAAAAACCTTTATTTATCATCATTCAGATCATTACGATCTGGGGAAATTATGACTTTGACCAGTGATGACTTCACTACAATATGTGTGTCAAAAACCTGTGATTTATTAATTGATCTGGTAAAATTTTGTTCTCGGTGTGTTTCCTTATCTCGAAAAAAAGCACTGAGTCTTTCATTTTTTTGCATAAGCTAATTAATTCAATGATTCATTCGTGGTACTATGAATAGGAAATATTGATGGCAATATAAATCTAACAAGCATCTTATCCAGGTTCAATATCAATTTTGGGTGAATTATTTTTATTCTCATAAAAAATGTAGGTTCTCTTGAGTCTCGGTCTTGTTCCTTTCAGGCGCAGGCTCTGTATTAGTTTTGAGATCAACAAATATCTCTTCAGTTGGAGAAATTGTTCACCTACTTTGCCTTATCCTAGAAATTTCTCTTTATCTTTTCTTAACCTTAATATTGGACTCGAGATTCTGCCTATACTAACTGTTTGTTTCTTGACATGCAGGCTCTGTATCAGGGTCAGTATCTGGCTTCTTTAAAATTTCAACATGTTTCTTAACCTTTGGTTTTAATTCAGTACGATGAAAATGAGTGTCCTTTACCCTGCTTTGGGTGACACAAACCAGTGGAGGTTAAGGTATTTCATCCCTACAATCCCTGAAAAAATCGAACTATTGTTTAAGGGAAAAATGTTTGAAAATACTGACCTCCTTGGTAGAAGCATCAGGTGGAGCCAAAACTAGAGATGGAGGATTACGTGTAGTCTGTGGTGTACTGTCATGTTGGCTTGACAGTATGGTTTCTTGAAAACCATTTCACAAGATAAAAATTTCCCATTGTTGGTCAAAATTATACAAATGAAATTTAACCAAAATACATATCAGACCATGTTGGAAGAGCGATGTATCAGAGGTTTTACAGTCATATTGATAGGTTTTGTCCATCTGGGTCAAACCCTTTTGCAGGAAATTGGGTAAATTAAGATCATGACCGAGAAAAACCATCAAAAATTGGATGTGATACAAACAAACTAGGTCATATCAACCCTAGCAAGTTGTATATTGGCATATGAAATACAAAATATCTCTCCAGTTCGGTTTAAGGTAGTTTATAGGCATACCTTTTACATAGTAACCCTTCTATTTGTTCTCCAAAATATTTTGCGAAGGGATGTCGTGAATAGGGAAATTCTTAGACCATTGTTGAAATTTAGTGGGGAGGGAGGTAGCTTCAGCTATAAATCCAACATCAACTTCCATATCGATGTCACTAAGATTGCCTCACTTTCGAAGTGGAGGCCTTGACAACATCATCGTTAAACCCTTGAAACAGTTTTCTGAAATGCCACCAGCCCACCTTCTCGAAAGAGACTGGTATTCATCATAAACTTATACAAGATCATACCCTACCAGTTTTGTTCAGATTACGAGCATGAATACTTACAGAAATGAACTCTGAGCCATCATTTAGCTCGATGGACTTAAGAAAAAACCTACAAAAGTCCAAAGCCTTTGCAATTTGCAGAGAGACTGGAAAAGATGGAGAGAGAAATGAAAACAAGAGAAAATGTCAAAATGAAAACATTACAAAGCGATTTGAGAGATCAAAATGCGATATTTCCAGAATGTACCATAGATCAATTATGACTAGGGGATATTTTAATTGTTTTGTATGTTGAGTTATGGCTACGAGTTACAGTGTATACAGGTGTTGAGAGGTGGGAGCACCAAATAGGAAGCACAATAGCCAAATAAAATAATACCATATCCATCTTGTACCACCATATATCATTTGGGATCATGGTAATCATGTCTAATCATAGCCAAAACATTGCAACCTCATGTAAATCTTACCATAGCCTGGAAAATAATATGAACATACTTTTTACATAACCCAAACGCATATATTCATATTAATATAAATCATGACCGATGTATCGATACAATAAAACATGGATCAAACATATATTCACCAAATGAATTGAAAACGGCTCAAAGTTCATATATAGGTTTTTTTTTAAAGTCATTCACCAGAACTATAATCTAATATGAATATTCAATATGTACACATAATAATATATAACCAATCTTTAAATCAAATGTGAAAATAAATGATGTTATACACTACCAAAGATTTAGACTAAGATCAATGAGAACCTAAGGAATAAAATGGCAGCAAGCACACGTTATATGGTCATTACATAATCAAAATAAGGGGACCAAATGCTAGTAAGGAGTATCATATTTTGGTTAAGACCGTGTAATTAAATTTACCATAGTCCAAATGATAACCAAAATTGAAAATGTTTCTCTTTATCAATCAAAGGAAAAGTAAAATGCAAGCAAAAAAGAGGGGACCTATATCATTTCCAAAATTATAAGGGAGTCAATTGGGTTGCCAACAATTGGAAACTAACTGGTGAACCAATTATCTCTATACTAAAATAAATTAGATGAAGGTTAAAGATTTGATGCTTAAAACAAGTAAATGCCTTTCACAATCTAGAAATGGTTACTATAGCTCTTGCTTGAATACAATTAATTTGTTCATAAAAAACATGAGAATGTAAAGATAGCAAATTAAAACTTTATAAGTAAAATCCCTATGATTTTTCAAAAAAATCTTGTAATCAACAAAATTAATGATAGGTTGAAACTAAGTTGAAGATATAGTTTTGGATTTAATTTCATGAACATGGCCTCTGTTTCCCACAGACGTCGATATCTTTGGCAGGGATTCTCTTTAGTCCAACTTAGACCCTAGAATCTATCAGGCTAGTTATAGATTCATGATTCAACTTTCTAATCTTGAAATGTTGGGGACGTAGGCTCAAAAGCCCTTTAAAGGCTTGGATGACATGTAGATCATGGAAAATGAAATCATATTTCAATAACGATTTTAAATTTGGAATCTTAGATATCACAGATGTAGTTGTTGCTTCCAACAAACATCTATGGCCTCAACAGGGACATCTTTTCACCAATTTTGCCTGAGCGCTTTTATCCTAGTAACACAACACAAGAAAAATTGACCTCATGAGAATTTGGTTGCTACCCAATAGGGAAGCATATCTAAACCTCCTTAAGAGATGGAATGGTGTAACTTAGCCTGATAAGTCACTAACATGGATATTAACTATACTCTTATAAAAAAAAAGAAGTGTAATGATAACCAAGAGTCTCTTAAATAACACAATGTTTTATGGAACAAAGAGATTTTGTAATGCTAATTAAAATAATCAGAAAAATTGAATAGGAAAATTTATGTTGAAGTTATAGCAACACACTAGAAAATTAAGACATAAATAAGCAGCATCAGTTTTAATGTTTTCCTTGAAACAATTTTTCAAACAGGATTACAAGTATTTTATGGATATGGAAAAATTCAAGCAAAACTAAAGAAAATAATAAAAATTAATAAATAAATAAAAATACTAAAAAACACACTAAAAACCACAAAGAAAAATCTTATTTATAGAGAAACAAAATTCCAGAAGGGACTCAAGAAAATTATTTCTTTACAAGTTAGTCATTGAGAGGAAGACGTTCAACTCGTTCTTCCAATGTTTGTAGACGAAACATACTAGGACCAATCTTTCCTATAACAATGAATGGTCCTAGTCGTAGCCTCTGAAATTTGGAATGTTCCCCTTTGTCTTCAAAGGCTTTATCCCATTTTAAAATCAAGTCTCCTACTTCTAGATTTTTGTTAGAAGAAGATTTGTTATCAAAGCAACATTTCACAAGTTGTTGGTGTTGATGAAAATTATGTTTTGATTGTTCTCTTACTTCTTCTCATTTTAATAATAATAATAAAAAAAAAATATTCTATTCCGCATGGCAGAAGACTTGACTTCTTGGACTTTTTGAGACAGTTGTAGAGAAGGAAGGAAAATGTTGGGGGGTAAAATGGCTTCTCTGCCATAAACAAGGAATAAATGGGAGTTACTAATGGCATCTTTACGGGTGACCCTATCAGCCCAAAGTGCATTAAAAACGGTTGTATGTCAATTCTTGTGGTGCTCCGAAACAATTATTTTTAGTATTTTAATCAAATTCTTATTTGATGACTCAACAAGATTGTCCCCCTAGGTGTAATAGTTTGTTGAGTATCTAATGTTAATTCCTTTATCAGAAACATAAGAATCCAATTCATAAGAAGAAAAGTAAGAGGCATTGTCAAACAATAGAGATTCTAGAACTCATGATAACAAGTGACAATATGAGAATCAACAAAATCAATTACTTGTTTTGTGTTGACTACTCGTAAGGGTATTGCCTCCACCCATTTGGTAAAGTAATTTGTAGATGTCAAAATGTATTTATGTCATTTAAAGGATGGAGAATTCACAACACCAATAATATCAATACCCCACTATTGAAAAGGAGCTTCAACAGTAATGGGATGAAGGGGAAAAGTTGGTTTCGTAGCCCTACTAGCGGCCTTTGGAAAACCTCACATTTTCATACTAGGGCATGAGCATCTTTAAACAATGTAGGCCAATAATAACCAGCCCCTAGTACTTTGTGAGCGGTGGTTTTGTCATATCCTTAAGTTTGATATTTTATGTAATTAAATGTGTATATGTGTGTTTTTGGTTTAATGTCTTAGTCTAAAAGACATTTGAAAATTGTAATTATCAATAATTTATTACTGATAATAACTTATTGTAAATTTGTATTCATGATGTTTTATTTTTGTAAATAAAGAAAATCTAGAAAATTAGTTTTTCAGTACAGATGGTTGAAAGAGATGAAGCTGCAAATTGTTCTGGAATATTTATTACCCATCAATAAATACTATGCATCTAATTTGGATGATTAGATTTAATTGAGGAATTGTGATATTATCTAATTAATTGTTTCCCTAGAAGACAAGGAGTTGTCTTCAGAAGTGGGAAACAGAAGCTCATTAATGAGTTCATAACTACCTTCTGCCTGTTCTTGAGGTGGAGGCATTTATTAACCACCAAAAGAGTGGTAGATGGGAACTAGATAAAAATATTTTTTCTTACGTGCTTTTGTCTCATTCTGAGGACAGAAGAGACTAAAGAGAAGCAAGAAAACAAAGACAAAGAAATTTGCAGGCCTGTTATTCTCGAGGGGATACTGGTTGTTTTGTAGTGTCAAGGTTGGGAGGAGTCAAGTACTTGATTATCAATTTTCCAGATAGTTTTTTCAAGTCAATACTCTTGCCTCATTTCTATAGTTTAAAGAAATTGTTGAATTGAATAGTATTATGATTATTATACAGTTCTATAGTATTTTATGTACTGTTAAAGGAAAATGATACGGGTAGGAAGGAAATGGTTAAAAGATTTATTTATTTCAATTTTGTTGTGAAATTAAATCTGGTGTTGTATGTGTTAGAAAAATCAGATAAATATGAACTCTCGATAGATATTAATTAGGAAAGAAGGGTGTTTTATTGTTCCATTATTATATAAAAGTTATTGCTTACATGTTACAAGAAGAACCAAATATAAAGATAAAAGAATGTTTACAGGTTATAAATAGAATCGAATACAAAGATAAAAAGGGAGGAATATTTCATTTATATTTATATAAGAATATATATACATAACGCATGTCTATACATATCGTGATGTGTGTAATGTATTACATATTTGCTTGCAAATGATAATGAAAAGGAATTTAAAATGTAAGGTCAAAAGAATTGGATAAACAGTACACACACACATTAGAACGAGATGAAACCTATAGAGTATAAATATAAGAACATATTAGTGTGTAGCCTTGTATTGGTAAAGGGAAGAGCCTTTTTTCTTATCTAGGAAATAATATATACAAACAACCAAAGATACATAGAGTTGTTTCCTAATATGCATAGGAACAAAAGTTAGAATAATTTTTGGTGTTAACTTTTCATTCACAAATATAATTGTGTTAAGTACAAACAAAGAACATGTTACATTGCACATTATATAGTTAGTCTTTTTCAAAACAAAGGAAGTATATATATATATATATATATATATATATATATATATATATATATATATATATATATATATATATATACGCACAGATAAATATATGAAAGATATTTGTATATATGCTCGTAAATTAAATAGCGAAACAAATAGAGTTTGGCACAAATGGCCTCAGAAGAAATTTATAAAAGAACCTATTTGGAAATAAATAGTTCTGGAATAATTATTCAAGAGCTATGTATAATATATAATTACAAATGGCCAAAGCCATAAAAAAATTCTTCCAAAAGAAAGAAGAACTTAATTTAAATAGAGAATAATTTCACCTTCACACATTGCATTCACGCCATGATAAGCGAGAGACCCGACCTGGTAAAGAAGTGAGCCAAGAAATTAGTAATTTGCACAGGTGAAACTCAAACTGGAAACTTCGAAGGAGAATGGAACTTGCCCAGAAAAGCACTGAATGGTTAGTTGTACACAAAAATATGTGGTTATAGGTGTAATTGACAAAGAAAAAAAATATTGTAAAGATATGATATCCTTATTCACCTTTAGTTTTGTATAGACCCACATATGTCGCCAATGTACTTCTAGAGAACACATCAGCGAATTAAAAACTCGAAAGGAAGACAATTGTAAGCCAAGGCAATGAAAGAATGTTTAAATGTCCACGCCATTGACAAAAATCGCCATAGAAATAACCCTATGGATCCAAGAAATTAAAACAAGAACTTGAGTGCACATTACATGACATATTTAAGAGAAAAAAGTGATGAGAAAAGCATTTAAGTCGTAACTACAGTGCGAGTTCCAAAGAAACTCAATAAATAACTCTAAATAGGGATTAACAACAAGGGAGAATCTCAAAAGGAAAATTGTGTACTAATAGAACACAAACCCTGGAATTTTAATTCAAATTCGGAAGTGTAAGTAATGTTTAATAAATGAATTCACATGATAAATCAAATACATCATATTCAAAATATAGTTATACACGAAGGGTTCTTAACAATCACTCTTGTCGAACGTGTTAATACCTGCTGGTATTTGACAGCAGAAACGATTTTACAAGTCAAAAGCAAAATAGAACTAAAATATTAGTAAACCCAAGATAGAATACTTGAATACAGAGAAAAGTTTAACATTGATAACCTACTAAAAAAAACTTCTGAAGAAAAAAGGTTTTGCTTCATTACCTGAATAATATGGCAATAACCCATTACCTTTCTACCCTTATCTGGTGAGGAATCCCCAATTTGAAAGGTAAATAAGGTTGTGGTTCATTGAAGAGCTTTCTCTGCAAAAGAACCCTGAAAGAGAGACAATAAGTTAAACTACTATAATAACACCAATATTTTAATCTCATGAACCCAAATGACATAGTCTAAGGCAATGGATATATATATATATATATATATATATATATATATATATATTTTCAAGAAGTAAAGTTACCAAAAGTAATCCTTAAACAACTGGGTAAGTGCGCCATAGTAAAGGAGTCGAAACAGTTGAGTAAACGAGTAGTTAACAGTCAATAAGAACACTCACTGAATATAAGATGTTATTGGTAAAGAGGAACTCAGTCCAATCAAATTTGTTTGAGAATTACAAAGCTCATATGGTAGTATATATTATGGAAAATGAAATAACGTAAAAAGTGAAGGCATAGTAGTCATTATCCTTCCACTAAATCCTAGGAGCTATGATCACTATTGATTCAAAGTAAATCATTCATCACCGTTGGTTTGGTAGGTCAGAATGACCTCCGTGGAAGTATAATAAACATACATTTATACCATATGAGATAAAAACAATAATGACGCGTAAATGTGTCAGAATATTCCAAGCGATTCATGAATAAAACCTAAGGGTAAAGGAATATCGTTGATTTAATCAAATAACATAATGACCATAGACTTGGTAGGTTAAACAATCATCCATGGAGGTGTTACAAGTTGACACATAAGTGTATGGAAAGTTCTGGATAATTTGATATACAAAATATTTGCGTATAACAATGAGTCAATGTTTGAACATCTTCAATGATATACCACATTATTAACAAAGAAATACATAGATGAGATTTATAATGAAGAAGTGTTGCACGAAATAGCACAAGGTTATTTATATAAGTGTTGAGATGAGACCATAAGCTATATGAGGAGCATAAAACATAGTCATGTGAGACCTGATGGCCCTACATTTGTTGTTTAATATCAAGTAAAGACCTTAGTTGGGAAAATTCCATTACGAACAAAACCATATGTTTTGGGTTTAATAATAGAGGTAAAGTTTATGAAAAGAGATTACTACATAGGAATTTAGTGATAACAATATAAACAATAACCAGGTGGCATAAAGAAATAGCATAATTGAAAAATGGGCTGATATTGAAAATAGTACAGAGATATAGAATAAACCAAGACCAAGTATGGATTTTTTCTCACATATATAAAAGATAGCCATTAAGGATCATCGGTAGATATTGGATTCAAAATCCTGTAAGTGATAATTTGATATAAAACCATTCAAAAGAGAGGAGAATTGCATTCCTTGAATATAATTAACAGGTTTTAAACTTATAGCATGTTTTGGTAGTGATGTAAATATACTACAACTCTCTCTTTGTCTCTCTCTCTCTCTACACACACACACAGATGATTGTAGGAGGTTTATTACAAGTTTATTCACCAAAATTACCACCAGCAAGCCCTGCATGGAGTTTGTGAAGGACCTTATGGACATCATCTTATTCTAGACAACAAAGTAATACACCATCATAATTTTTTTGAAATGGATAATTATTAATTAATTGATATGGGGCAGATTTCAACCTTAATGCTCTTTTCTTCTTAGGTGGAATATGTGATGGTGTTGTACCATTCTGTAAATAAAACATCATGTCAATATACCAGTAGTTAAGATTATCATAAATACAACAAGCTTCATTTTGCAGCAAATATATTCCATCATCAGAACAAGCATCTTGATATGGAGGGTTTACATATTCAACAACAAGCTTACAGAGACCTTGTACTTTCACTATTTATGCAGGCTTAATCTTTAAGTCATATTCTTGGAGATATGTCATCCAATGGGCTCTTTTATCTCCTAACTCTTTCTATATAAGTAATCTTATCATTGTTGCATAGGGAACTATTACCTTAGTTTTGGATTTAAGCCAGTAAGATATAAAATATTTTGCAATATTAAAGACTTGAAATGCTTGTTTATCTATAGTTGGGTATTTAATTTAGCTCCCTTGAAAGAAAAACTCATAAATGCAATGGGAATTTGAATACATGATTATGTTTTCTGTGTAAGAACGGTAGCACAGGAAAAATCAGAAGTGAAAGTATATAGTATAAAGTCCTTGGAAAAGTTAGTCTAATCAGGACAAGGGCTTAAGAAATAGCTTATTTTATGGTACCAAAAGTCTATTTTTTGGGTTCATTCCATTTATAGATAGTAGTTTTCTTTACAAGATCTTGAAGTGGTTTCACTATTTGGGAAAATCTTGGGACAAATCGTCTTACAAAATTTATCTTACTAAGAAAAGACCACATGGATTTTTTAGAGTTAGGAGGCAACAAATTGTCAATATAATATGTCCTTTCTAGATCAACCATAATTCCTTCTTTTGATACAATCCATCATAGCACTTTTCTTTTTGTGACCACAAAAATGGACTTTTTATGATTTAGTGAAATGGAAATTTTTCTACAACATTCAAACATTTTTCTTAGATGGGAAAGGTGATCATATCTCTTTTTTGAATAAATGGTAACATCATCGAAGTAAATGACCATAGACTCATTGATTAACCCCTGAAAAGAAATATACATTTCTCTTTGGAAAGTTTCCCCTGCATTGACTAGGCCAAAGGGAATCTTTATAATAATTCCTTCTTTTGATACAATCCATCATAGCACTTTTCTTTTTGTGACCACAAAAATGGACTTTTTAGGATTTAGTGAAATGCCAATTTTTCTACAACATTCAAACATTTTTCTTAGATGGGAAAGGTTATCATATCTCTTTTTTGAATAAATGGTAACATCATCGAAGTAAATGACCATAGACTCATTGATTAACCCCTGAAAAGAAATATACATTTCTCTTTGGAAAGTTTCCCCTGCATTGACTAGGCCAAAGGGAATCTTTATATAAGAAAAAGTTCCCCCCATATTTCTAAAGGTTGTTATTAACTAATTTGAGGGAGCTACCATAACTTGGTTATATCTCAAGAAACCTTCCAAAAGGGACAACATCTCATAAATTGAAACACGTTGTAGAATCTGGTCCATGGGAGAGGCTGGATAGCTATCTGTATTAGAGGCCTTGCTTAGGTTTCTGAAGTCAACACAGAGACAAATGTCTTTGTTTTTCTTTCTCACCGGAACTAAGTTTTCAAACCGCTGGATGTGTCAAACAAGGAACATGATCTTAGCTACAAAGAGCTTGTTCAACTCACCCTTGATAGTTGGTTCTAAGATGGGATGGATTTTTTCTGAGGTTTTTTTTTAAAGGATTTATATGAGGCGTAATGGGAATCATATGTTGTATCGTATGGGGATCAAAGATCTTGAGGTCCTCATAATCCCAGGAAAATTTTGTCTTTAAATTATTTAAATAAATGAATAAAATATGCCTTTTCCCGTGGAGTACAGTTAACACCCAAATTTACGTTTTGAGTTTTATCCTTGGTTCCCAAATTAATTACTTCATATTGCATGGTAGAAATTTTAGTTTTACAATTTACAGTTTTCTTAAATCTATCTTGTAAATCATAAAAAATTTCAAGCCTAATAACAGATCGTGGGATAAAATTTATGAAATCAATTGATTCTTTTGTTGACCGTTGACTTGGAATTTGCAAAAAGTCATGCAGGTTCTCCTCTTAGTTCATCTCATCAATGACGTTATCATGGAAAATTTCTTCCGTATGGAGGAACTCAAGAACATGTTTATCATGATCAAAGACCCTCCAGTTAGTCACATTATCATGTATGGATGGTTTAAACATTAATTCAACAGAAAAAGAACTAGGCTCAAAACCTTTTGTGGGAATCAATTTAGATGCAACGTTTTATAACATATCAGCTTCCTTATTTAAATGCCTAGCTATAAAAACAATAATAAATGAAAAAAATATGAAATTAATTTCCATACTTCTACTTGAGAATTTCTCAAATGAGCTTAAAGGCAGTGAATGGCATTTTTTACCTTTATGATGGTTACTTCATAAGCACCATACACTTTGAGACATTGAATTCCAATGTCTAAATCCTTCTTGAGTCCTTGTATGAGTGCCTTGTACTCTACAATGTTACTAGTACACTCAAACTCAAGCCTTCAAGTAATAAATATTTTATTTCATTTAGAATCAAAGAGAAGACAACCTACACTTGCACCTTCTTTAGATTTTGACCCATAAAAATACAATGATCATAATTCAAACTTACGATGAGAATTAACTTCCATCAATTTTTTATCGATTGAAACAAAATTATTTACAGTCACCCATACAAATTGTTGTTCACAATTTACAAAAGGAGAAATATCTGCAACAAAATTACCAAAGAATGAATCAATAAACCTACCTAGTTTGTTAGGACCATCAATGTCAGTTACTACATGCTACATGTATTTTTCTCTCTTTACTTTAATCTTGTTTGGTTCTCCTCTCCAAGGTATCCATAAATGTGATAGGTCTATGGACATATATCCCTTCAAAAGTTGCATCCAGCCACGACTTAAAAATAGACCATATGCTTCAGGGATATTTGCAATGACTATATATATGGTCTGGTGAACCCTGTGATAAGATGACAATCTAATGAGTACACCAGTAAGCTCTCCTACTACCTTCACGCTTGTCCTTTCGATTTGAACAATTTTTGCTTTGGAATGTTACATTTTGGCATTTAATTTCTTGTATAATAAAGGTTGCATAACATTTGAGGAGGCCCTAAATCATTCATACAATTATGTACATTGTGATTAAATATCTTGTAAGAAAGAATGGAGGTGGTTTTTTTTATGTAGGAAGGTTTTATGACAAACGCTTCAAAATCTGAATTTAATCAGATGGAGGTATTTCAAAGTTAGCAACTTCTTTCTCTGAAACAACTTTATTTGGGGAAAAAAATTCAGTAAAGTGTTGTTGAACCTTCTGTTGATATGAGGAATTTTTAGCAATTCAAATAGAGAAATAATTTCTCTTTGTTTTTTTCAGATCTGCAATGGGGTCATAATCTAAGTGTATAATCACATATTTTTGCATACCTGCTAGTTGTTTTTTAGTGTTTTTGGGTTTATCAACAAGAAGAGAAACTTACTTTTTAGCAAATTCTTTACTACGTGTATTGTACTGGTGCTAACTAGCAACAATGGGATCAGATTCTTCCTCAAATAATATATCTAAGAAGTGACCTGTAGCAAGTGGCGTATGTTCATCCTCATTTTCACTGAGTTTTCACCTCCTCTGTGTCAGTTTCATCATAGGCAATTTCAATCATGATCATCTGTATGGTTTCAAATATTCCTTTAGTAGTAAGCCCCTCAGATGGAAGAGTATTTTTATTTTGGAAAGGTTTCCTATAAGGGTTCCTAAAATTTGACTTATTTGAAGAAATTTCTGCTAAATTCTTTTCTAAGTTTGACAGTTTATTAAGAGCCTTTTATAGGTTTTCTAATTCAAAATAAGAATATTATTTCATTTTATAAGATGGTTTTGATGTTTTTTATTTCTTACCAGAAGAAGAAGTTATGTCATATTATTTATCAGAGTTGGGTTTCAGGCTAAGGATGTCCTTTTCTACTAACAAGGCTTCCTCAAAGGTCACATGTAATGTAGGTTTTTGTTCTTTCTTCACCCACATGGATATATCATGAGGTAAATCCTTTACATAATAAGCTACAATCAAATTTAAGCAGGCACATCTTAAAAAGTGATTGTATTTTTTAATGAAATAAATATTACATTGAAATATTTTACCTTCTCTTTGTTATTCATGTTTATGTTTGAAATTTCGTCAACTAAAACCTCTGGTGGCTTATCACTTTTAAATTTCTCCATAAACGTAGTTTAAAAATATGCCCATGAAATGATACTCTAGGGAGGCTGAGTGAAATACCATGTAGTGGTGTGGTGAAGTAAAATTATGAGTGTGGACACAAACAATTCCTCTAGCCTGATAATGGGTCTAGCCACAACTGATACATTCTATGGAATATTTCCTTATGTTATAACCAATTAAGAGGGCCTAACTCTTAGTACGCTTATCCTATTTGATGATGTCCTTTCTTGCTCGCTGCAGCTATCTCTTGTTTTCTTCTTCAAACACCTGAAACAAGTGAACAACAACAAACAACAACCGTGATAATAGACAAATTGTAATTCAACCTACTTAACAAGTCAAGAAACATTAATACATGAACATGTAAGATGACACATCATGTAGGAAATCAAGCGATAGTTGCATATATATTGAATTAAGAAGAGATTACAACAATTGTCTTGATGTTGTCGTTCTCCTCCGATAAAACCAGGTTCCCACACACTTCCGTTAGCATTGAATTCCATGATGGCCTCAACAATGATAGTTTTAAGGCTCTTCCCTTTAAGCTTCACACTAAACCAAATTCACACTTCTTCCTCACACAACTAGAGAGCTACAACTATGAATAGCTTGTTGTTTACTCCAAACTTAATTAGCACTAGCACACCAATATTAACACTTAACACTAGCTTGTGCTTGGGAAAAAGGGAGGTTTATATAGCATGAATGGATGGGAGATGGATCCTATTCTCATGGGAGAAGGTCTTATCTCTTGAGGTAGTTCCATCCTTATAGGGGAAAGGAGCCCAAACTGACATCCTCGACCCCATCTAGCCAAACCATTTACCAGACTTCCATTACGAAGCTTATAGAGCTGGAAGCTTCGACTCCTTATTTAAAAAACTTTCCATAAGAGGATCAGCACAACTGGAACAAAGATCAGTCGCTCTGGTCAGTGCTAGGGACAGTGTTAATCGTTGCATATCGGCGTGAGGAGGACAAAGGCTATTAGCGTCGGTCTTGTAAACTGGGAAAAACAGAAGATTTTGGGGAAATTGTGCAAGAGGGAATTGTTCTGCTCATGAAGAGGGACACAATGGGAGTTTCTTCATGAAGGGAGAGCATGTAGGGTTGACTTTAGAGGTCCTCTAGGTTCAAGGAATGGGGAGTACAGGGACAGTGACAAAATGTTGTGCAACAAATGCCCCCGAAAGCGTGAAGGCCGAACTAGAGTGAGGGATGAAATGCTTTATGAATCAATGCAGGGAACCAGAGTCTGTCGTCGAAAAATCTGTAAGAAAGTACAGATATATATACATAACTGAAAACTCTGTCAAATGATACATGAATCATAGTATGGACGCAGCCACCTAGATAATGATCATGTAAATGGATCCAGGTATGGGCGCAACCATCCTATAAAGAGGATCATATCAAAACCAAGGTATGGTCGTAGCCATCCAATAATGAGAAGGATCACATATGATAACTCATGGTATGGTTACAACAATCCATCTGAAAGAGACATGTATATCAACATAATCATGTCACACCACTTTGCAACCTAGACTTTTGTAATCTGAGCCTAGGGCCTTGCGCTCCAACACGACCCGATCAAAGTACAAGTTATAACATGTGAATAGATGTGTTGACGTCGAACATGATAGAAAGTCGCTTGATTACCAGTCAATGATGTAAACTGTTAACAAGCGCAAGAGAAACCACCAATGATGACAATGGTCCTCAAAGTACTATCACCACAATCCACGGAATGTGAATAGAGGAACTAAAGTCGAACACTTGTGAAAATACTCGATCGAAAGCCAAAGATGTGAACTTGTCATAGAGTGTGAAGAAATTTCCATTAGGGCATTCAAGCTCTAAGGTACTGGAAGGGAGTCTCTCAGTCGACTTCCCAGATAATGATTTGAAGTCGACAGGAAGCGACCATGTCGAAGGAGGGCCATAATGTATCCCACATCATCGACACGAGACAAAGGGATGAAAAATGAGTTTGGATGATACAGAGAATCAGAGGTAAGTGTAACTGCAGAAGGAAAACTCTTGAACATATCGATGACACAACAGGAAGTTGGCAGCTTTTGGATCCATAGGATCGATGGTCATGATGACATGGTAGAGATAAAATGGAAGTAAAAATGAATGTTCCAACCCAGGAAAGTCAACGATACAATGGAGGATATCCCAACCCGACAAAAGCAAAGAATGTCATGTTCAAGAGTGAGTTGCCGGCACAACTGATAGATTTCCAAATTTTCCCCCATCATTTCTGGCAAGTACCCCAATTATTTTTTAGTCGCAAGCTTGAAGGGGATAGCATATGATGGCACTGTAAGTTCATCCTTCAAACGAATCTGACCTAGTAAGTTTAATGAGCCCTAGGAAGGAAAAGCTCATGTTCATCATGGTAATGAATCCGACGTCGTTAAATATTTTAACGAGTCCAACAAAGGTGTAACTCAGTATCTTTTTCATGTTTAGATATTTTGAAAAAGACATAGAAAAGAAAAATCGACATGGTCCCTTTTCGTACATTTGTGACTCTCGAGCCTGAAAAGGTAGAAAATAATACTTGAGAGAACTCCTTGACCATTTCAATCAAGGAGTACTATTCTCGTAAGTAGTGCATCCCAGCACGAAAAAGGGGTAAACTTATATTGGGCACATGAGGTTTCGCAGCCTTTAACAAGTTTAAAACTATAAGAGCTCGACAATATTTTCGTGTTTAAAGATTCGGAAAAGAGTTGAAAGCAGACCTCCTGTTTTTATTTTCTTTTAATGAGTGAAAAAGGGAAAAATACTCGGCGATCTTTTCATATTTTACGAGTCAGAAAAGAGCTTAAACGTGACTTGTCCTGGAGGAACAAGTGGTATAAAGGGTAGCAACTGCTTCCGGCAATGATGGAACTGCTCAAAACATGTAATGGTCAAGGGGTTGGCTAACAAAACCACTCATCGATGCAGTTCCTCAAGAAAGGAAAAAGCAACCAAGTGAAAGCATATGATCGTCCAAAGAGATGGTGGCGATGGAATAAAACAACCAAGGCTCATCTAGCAGAAATCAACTGATTAAAATAGCAATAACGAGATGTAAAGTGGGCATGGGTTCATTTTTACACAAGCTTGAACCATGGAGAACTCTGCTTGGATTTAGTTTGTATGCCCCCATCATTGACTCAATCGAGGTACATGAACCCCAAGCTTCATTTCATTCAACTAGGTGAAAGGAATGAAGGTTCACTTTCAAGATCCAGGAAAGACTCGACACAATAAAAAAACTATCCTTATGACACCTTGTTTCATTTTTTAACGAGGTTGACACAAGACCAAGAACTATCCTCACAAATCCTTGTTTCATTTTTTAACGAGCTTGACACAAGACAAAGAACTATGCGCCTGGTGACCAATGAACGACAATTGATCAATGGTCACTATTCCCCCTTCATGCGAAAAACAAACCACATGGAAAAGTGAAGGAACAAGAGCTCCCATGACATAAACATAGTCACGTCCAAGGAGAATATTGAAATCTAAGGGACCTTGGACTACCATCACATCTATATAGATGGTATTTCCTCCTAAAGTAATAGGGAACTTTGGAAGGACCCCTAAGGTTTGATTGGTTCCTCTGTTGAAAGCCAACAGATTCTGAGTGATAAGCACAAGCTGTGGGGAGCCCAAAGCTTGCCAAGTAGTAGAAGACATGATGTTAATAGACGCGCATGCATCTAATATAGTGCCATGTACTAACATATTATAGGCTTGTACTGTGATCTAGAAAGGAACATAAGATGGAAGGTGGAAAGTAGTCAATTGACTCCAATCAAAAGAAACAACAGAACTACTTGGTGGGGGTATCATATGATGGCCCCCATGCTACACAGGAATAGGAGAAGGACTCTCCTAAATGAATGAGACGGGAGGGTCACTCTTTGATTCATGAGAATCTGAGGAGACTAGAAGAACATGAGCAATATGATCATCACTCTCTTCCGAAACGGAGTAAGCAACTAGAGGGAGAGCCAAGTCGACATGCTTTTCGACCAATGGTTGGTCGGGAACAAACACAAGAGAGTCACGCTCAAGAAGAGCAGGACCAGCAAGAGATGAATTCAAGTCAATCTCTTTACCAACTAAGAGAGGGTCAGAAGAAAACCTCTGATAACCAATAGGAAGTTGCGGTTGCAAGCTGTAAGGTTTTCCAAAACTTTGGAAGCTTTATCCATAAGAGGACAAAGGTGAAGAAGATGCTTCCCTTCACATAACCTATAAGGGAATCTAATCTTTCCCTTCTTCTTACCATCACTAGCCGAGGGTGTAGCATCGACATGATCTCCAGAGATCGATGGGGATGGTTGATTCAGATCTTGAGACCATACCTCTAAGACTCTGGGAATGCCAGGACAGTCTCGAAGGAGATGGTCACCCTTACACAACCTGCAAGGGAATTGTACCTTCCGCGAAGGATCAAAATGTTTGTCGACAAGGGGGGGGGGCATTTAGAGCAATAGCTGCATGGTTGGCCTCTCGCTCATCTGACTTCTTCTTCTTCATCTTCTTCATCTTCTTCTTCTTAGGATCCTGGTTACTTGATTTCAAACTTTCACCAGGTGAAGTAGAAGAGGAAGAGGAAGAAACAAGGGAAGAAGGGGAGAGGTCAACCTTAGAATCATCGTGGCGTGATTCAAATGAAGGGGACGTTTGGACAGTAGTTGGGACACTTGGGACCACCGAGGTAAGAAACAACCAGACAGGTAGACCAATGGTTAACCCAAGAAGGGACAATATCGCCATATAAGGAGCACCAGCGTTTCCAAAAGAAGGAAAAGGACGAGGATTCTCATCCGAGGGAAATCCTTGACTGGTAGATTTTGGAAATGTTGCTATTCGAATCAACCCTAAAGAATTACTAAGGAATACAACTTTAACCAGGAATATTTCGTGGGAAGTTAATTTTAGAACACTGAAATAAAACTTTGCCTTGTCATGTTTTAAGAGTCAAGAAAAGGGAAAAAGGTGACTCTAGTCACTTTCAAAGTTAACGAGCTTGAAAGGACAAGTGCTCAATGATCTTTCCAAATTTAAAGAGTTAGTAAAGATAAAAAATGACTACTCAATGTATTCTAGGAAAAAGGATTACCAGGTAACAGTGAATTGCAGAATACCTCCCGACAAATCGAGAAGTACGGGCATGCAATCTCTCCGAATGATGTGTTCGGTGTATCACGTTTACAAGGCAGCAGACTCAGCTTCCTATGGATAAAGGATTGTAGACCTAGTGGGGTCTCCCTTTATATACACGACGGTAAGGGGAGCACAAGTCCGTACTAGCGATGTCTAGTGCCGAAGATAATGACAGCTGCTAGGTTTAAAGACGCCGAAACACGTCTCTAGCCTAAACCTTCTAGATGTGATCGTTAAGTTTCAATGCTTCCTTAGGTTAATTCGATAAATTTTAACGGTTGATCTTGAATTAGGTTTCAATTACAAGGCCCTACCGCTGTCATCTGAAAAAACTCGTACATGCAGCTATATAAGAAACGAGATCTTTCTTCGATGAAAGTTAACACTAATTGAGGGATAGAGAGCACACAATCAATGCAACAATCAAAGAATGAAAACTTTCACTTATGCATGTCCTAAATAAACTTAAACTTCCCTTCACAACAAAATAAGTTTCATTTCATTTCCAATGCTTATGACAATGCAATTCTAGCTTCTTAATAACACTACTAATGCAATATTTTTTCTTAAGTAAACTAGAATGATGTTCTTCTTTTCATAAAAGGCAAAATGAATTTTTCACATAAAGCACTTTAATGAAAATTTTCACAATTCTGAACAAACAAGAATCGATCAAATCCAAAGCATGATAAATGAAACTAAAAGCAACTTCTTCCATGAATCGAACAAACCAAACACATAAAAGCTTCAATCAACAAACCAAGCAATGTAATATATGCTTGGAATGAGAAAAGAGGCACTCAAAATAAGAGAAAAAACGAGAATCTTTCACTCATTCAATTGAAAATGAAGCAAACAATGCATCCTAGTCACTTTTGGGAGGAAGAAGAGAGTCCTAGGGTCCAGACACACTGGCACTGGAATGGGAGAAATTATGATTTTTTCTTGACTCAAAGACCAGAGCAACTGCCTAACTGACAACTAGCACTGATAGGCATGACGGACACAATTTACCAGTACTACAACTAGCGTTGATGGTCTGACCAACATGACTGCCTAACTGACAACTAGCGCTGATTGAGGGATTCAAAGAAAAAATAAAAAATAACTTCACACAGAGCTAAACTTAACACATCAGAGGGTGGGATAAACCAAGCAAGCACACAAACGAAGCTAAATGAAGCTATCTAGTCAAGGAGAATACAGTAAAAACAAGATCAGAGGAAGAAAACAAAAGAGCAAGACACATTTGTCAAAATTTTGGGTGAATCCTAATATTCACCTACAGGCATCGGCGTGACTGCCTGACTGAAAACAAGCACCAGATGGGGGTCGGTGCGATAGTTTCTCGGAATATTGTGCTGATCGGCATGACTATCAGTGAATTAAGCGCACTGGGCGAGGATGCAAAGAAAAAAAAAATTCAAAATTTGGGACCAGACTTGCTACTATGAATTTCAAACCCAGAGCAGTAAGCAAAGGAAAGAAAATAGAACTAAAGGGAAATGGTGAAACTAGAAAAGTTCACACAAAACCATGAAATTCCAAGGAAACAAAAAGAAGGATTGGTTCCCCAGTGGAGTCACCAATTTGTGGTGAAGTAAAATTATGAATGTAGACACAAACAATTCCTCTAGCCTAATGATGGGTATAGCCATAACTGATACATTCTATGGAATATTTCCTTAGGTTAGAACCAATTAAGAGGGCCTACATCTTAGTAAACTTATCTTGTTTGATGATGTCCTTGCTTGCTCGCTCCAGCTATCTCTTGTTTCCTTCTTCAAACACTTGAAACAAGTGAACAACAACAAACAACAACCCTGATAATAGACAAATTGTAATTCAACCTACTTAACAAGTCAAGAAAAATTAAGCCATAAACATGTAAGATGACACATTATGTAGGAAATCAATTGATAGTTTCATATATATTGAATCAAGAAGATATTACAACCATTGTCTTGACGTTGTCGTTCTCCTCCGACAAAACCAGGTTCCCACACACTTTCATTAGCATTCCATGATGGCCTCAACAATGATAGTTTTAAGGCTCTTCCCCTTAAGCTTCACACTAAACCAAATTCACACTTCTCCCTCACACAACTAGAGAGTGACAACTATTAATAGCTTGTTGTTTACTCCAAACTTAATTAGCACTAGCACACCAATATTAACACTTAACACCAGCTTGTGCTTGGGAAAAAGGGAGGTTTATATAGCATGAATGGATGGGAGATGGATCCTTTTCTCATGGGAGAAGGTCTTATCTCTTGAGGTAGTTCCATCCTTATAGGGGAAAGGAGCCCAAACTGACATCCTCGACCCCATCCAGCCAAACCATTTACCAAACTTTCGTTACGAAGCTTCAGCGCCTTATTTAAAAAACTTTCCATAAGAGGATCGGCGCGACTGGAAGAAATCTCAGTCACTTTGGTCGATGCTAGGGACAGTGTTAATCCCTGCATATCAGTGCGAGGAGGACAAAGGCCATTAGCGCCAATCTTGTAAACTAGGAAAAACAAAAGATTTTGGGGAAATTTTGCAAGAGGGAATTGTCCTGCTCATGAAGAGGGACACAATGGGAGTTTCTTCATGAAGGGAGATCATGTAGAGTTCACTGTAGAGGTCCTATAGGATCAAGGAATGGGAAGTATAGGGACAGTAAGAAAATGTTGTGTAACAAGTGGCCTTCCACTCAAATGTATACTGGAATTGTCTGCAAAATACATCCTCATCTCTGACATTCTTTTTCCTAATAGCCAACATAAATGCTTAATGCGATCCTCAATTGATTACTTGGAGTCAGGATCAAATTTTAGGAGGAACTTGTAAGGGTTCCATGGCAAAGTATGTTGTACGTCAAGAACAACAACAACATCCTCATCAAGTCAAGGGGATGCATAATTATTTTTTGGGTTTCCTTAATTATTTCCAGGATTACCTTGATTTTTTCCTATCCTTAGGGATCCTTCAGATTCTGATGACTCAAAAGAGCCTTCTTCACTAGAGGAGTGTCTTAAGGAAGAGGGTGAGCTAGGTGGGGAAGCAGGAGAACCAGAACCTCCCAGCAAGGTTAGTTGGTTGGACTTATCAGCAGGTATCTCAAACATAGACATATTGAGGTCAATGATTCTATGAGTTAGAATGTTGTGTACATGTCGTTTAAAGTTGTGGTAGTCTAAGGGATGTCTTCGTGTGGATCCAATACTTTGGGTTATTGTAATTCAAGGTCAAGAGGAGTGACTAAGTGTTGAGACAATATTCTCTAGATGAAAGAACTTTGTTCAAATATTTCTTTAGTTTGAGAGAGAAGTTCAAAATATCTTTGAAGAACTTTGTCAATTTCAGCTCGTGTATGTGATCGAGTTGGAGCAAGAGGCTCATTATTGGCTTGCTCAAGTTGTGGTTGAGAGCTAGTTGAAGTCTCAGTAGGGAGAGGGTATGTATGACTCCAAGTGATAATTGGTGACCTAACATTTTGTCATTTATGATTTCCTTTTTCCATTTATAGTCATATGGTCCCTCCTAGCGAAATTTTGTTGATGTGGGTTTTATGCACCCTAGTCAACAAGGCATAAATGACATAGACCGGAGCACTTTAATAGACCTAGTTTTTTGGTGCGGTCATACTCAACAGGTTTTCAGGATCTGCTAACCTTCGGATCCCTCCTCTCACAGAGAAGAATCCCAACAGAAAAACTAATCCTAACCTACACTAATTATATGTGTACCTAAACTAAAGTTGATTTACTAAAACTACAAGTCAAGAAACTAGATACAATCTACAAGTTAATATAAATAAATATGATAAAACTAAATTTCTAAATGTACAAGAAAAATATAAGTTAAAGAGAATAATATACAGGAATTTTAAATAATGTTGAGAAATGTCAAAATTTGTACAAATAACTATTATACATTGAAATAAAAACCAAAACAGAAATGTAACTGGTACGAAAGAATGAAAATATAATTATCTACAGAAATAATTAAAATTGAATTCCTAATTTTAATATATATATGAAATTATAAATTAAAATTAAAACTAAGAAAGATAATACTTAATGTGAAATAAAAGACAGATAGTTGCTACAATGCAAACTTCTTATCTTTTGAACAAATACAGATTAAATTGTATATATTCTAATGATTAACATCAAGAATGAATGCAAAGTAAACTAATTAATGCAATCTACTTCTATTACTCAGTCGAGATGTAGAGGGTGACTGTAACAATTTCATAAAAGAAAAATTCATCCAATTACTTGTTTACGAATAAAATCGATAAGAAAATAATAGAAATGAATATATAAACACATAAATTACTACAGAAAATCAATTCAATTTGTATAATGAAGGTAACATAATCCTAGTTCTAAATTACTGGGATAAAACCAAAGAAACCTAGACTAGATGTATGCTCTGATTAATAATTAGTCTCAGGACACAAGTCACTTGAGACTATATTTATCGAATAAAAATAAATATGAATCGAACTAATATAAGAAAGAAAATAAATGTGATGATTTTTTAATTGTTTGTAGAATAAAACCATACAAATAGCAAGTAATGTTTGTTGTATCCTAAGGAATCAAATCATGCAGAAGGAAGAAGACCATACATAATAATGACTATGGAATAATTTAAGACAAAATAAGTAATTAACTTGATAAAACCAAGCCTTAATACTCATAGTGTAATTCAAAAATACCCACAGTGATATAAAATTTTAAAACATTTCTTTCCCAAAGTCTCCCCTACAATACTATAGGTATACCCACGCCCGCACACACCCCCCCCCAACTTCATTACAAAATAGGCGCTTTATATAAGAGTAGTTTTATTGTCTAAGTCTAAAAATAAATTGTAAATCGAAACTGTTTGTTTACACAATAATAAACAATGTTTGTTTGGCCTGTCAGCCATATCCCAACAAATAAAGAAAACTGACAGAGTAACTAACAGGAATCTATTTTCCAATTTTCCCAGCAGTTGGCAGTAATCCATAGGCATTCATTCCATGAAAGGCGAGAGAAATTTCAACCAACATGAAGACTTGTTACAAAATAAGAAAACGAGATTAGTAATTTGATATAATCAAGAAAGAGGGTTATTACAGAATCTTTGATTCTATAATACCCTTTTAATTTTAGAAAATAAAATCAAAACAGGAACATACCTTAACATCTCCAAAAGTTTGGATATAAGCAACAGTAAAATCCTTTATTTAGCATCATTTGGATCATCAAGATTTGGGGAAATTATGAGTTTAACCCATGATGACTTCACTACGAAATGCGTGTCAGAAAACTATGATTTGTTAACTGAGCTGGTAGAGTTTTTTTCTTGGTATGTTTCCTTAGTTCGACAGGAAGCCTTGAGTCTTTCATTTTCTTGCATAAGTTGATTAATTTGATGATTCAATCATGGTACAGTGAACAGGAACTATTGATGCCAATTAAATCTAACAAGGATTCAGAAGCAGATATCCCATATTCACTATCGATTTCGAGTGAATTGTTTTTATTATCAAAAAAATGTAGGTTCTCTTGATTCTTGAGCTTGTTCTTTTTAGGTGCAGGCTCTATATTAGTTTTGAGATCAACAAAGATCTCTTCGGCTAGAGAAATTGTTCGCCTATTTTTCCTTAGCCTAGAAATTTTTCTTTCTCTTTGCTTAACCTTAATATTAGACTCGAGATTCTGCTTATATTGACTATTTGTTTCTTAACATGCAGGCTTTGTATCAGGGTCAGTAAATGGACTCTTTAAACTTTCAACATGTTTCTTAAGCTTTAGTTTCAGTTCAGTGTGATCAATAGAGTTTCCTTTTACCCTACTTCTGGTGACACGAACCGGTGGAGGTTCAGGGATTTCATCCCTGCAATTGCATAAGGAATCAAAATGTTTTTCAAGGGAATAATGTTTAGAAATATCCACCTCCTCAATAGAAGCATTAGGTGGAGCTGAAACTGGAGAGCAAGTGTTAGATGGAGTCTTTGGTGTAACCTCATTTTATTGCAACTGTAGGGTTTCTTGAAAAGCATTTCGCAAGAGGAAACTTCCCCACTGTTGGTTGAATTTACAAAAATGAAATGTAACCAAAATACATATCAGACCATGGTGGAAGAGAAACATATCAAGTTTTTTTATTATCAGATTGATAGGTTTTGGCCATATTGTCCAAACTCTTATCCAAGAAATAGGTAAATTAAGATCATGACTGAGAAAAACCATCAACAATCAGATGTGACATAAAAAACATTAGGGAATATTAACCCGCGTAAGTTAATATTGGTATATGAAATATAAAATATCTCTCTGTTTCGGTTTGAGGTAGTTCATAGACATACCTTTTACAGAGTAACCCTTGTATGTATGCTCCAAAATCTTTTGCCATGATATGTCATGAACTGTACAGTTCTTAGACTATTTTTCGCCTTTGGTGGGGAAAGAGGTAGCTTTAGCTATAAAACCAACATCAACTACCATCACCATGTCATCAAGGTTGGCTCGCTTTCCACTGAAAGTGGAAGCAAAGGCTTTGACAACATCATCATTAAACCCTTGAAACAATTGTATTAAATTCCACCAACCCACCTTCTCGAAAAGATATTGGTATTCATCATAAACTTCTACAAGATCAGACCCTACCAGTTGTTGGGTGTGGAGCCTGATTATCTTCTATAGTACCGGCATATTGGACCCCAGTTCAAAATGGGGCGGCAACGCCGCCCGTAAAATGATCGCTGCCGTGGGGGGTCCAGGGGGGGGCGACAGCGACTTTTGGGAGCCCCCCCTGGCGGGGGTTTCGGGGGCAGCGCCCCCGAAGCTAAAAATAGCTGTAAAATTGCCTTGTAAAAGTATAGTAATTTCTAGTCAATCTGGGTCGTTCATTAGGCGGATGATCTGACGGTAGAACTTATGTTTAGTTTATGGTTTTTTTCCCTAGAAGGCAACCCCTCTCTTTATATGAGGTCATTGTATTTGAGGCTGATATATAGATGTGTATTCGGTGAGCGAGAAACATAGAGGTGAGACTGTGAGAGAAAACAGAGGATATTACAGCGGTTTTGCTGTAGGTTGTATCTCTTCATTTTGCTGGATAATAGAAAGGAAGGACTGGCTGTTCGAGGTGGACGTAGCCCAAACTGGGTGAACCACGTATATCTGTGTCTCTCTTGTTTTGTGTGTTTTCTGTGTTTAGATTTCTGCAATATTATGTGTTCCATTGCTCCGTAATATATAATTTTCTAACACCAGTTTTGTTCTGATTACAGGCTGGGGTATTTACAGAAATGAACTTTGAGCCATCATTTAGATAGACAAACTTAAGAATAGGCATACATAAGGCCAAAGTCTTGGAAATTTGCAGAGAGACTAGAAAAAATGGAGAGAGAAATGAAAACCAAAGAAAATTTCGCAATGCAAACCCTACAGAGCAATTCGAGAGATTAGAATGCATGATTTCGAGGATGTACCATAGATCAATCATCACTAGGGAATGTTTTAATTGTTTTGTAGGTCGATTTAAGGCTCTGAGTTATGGTGTATACATGTGTTGAGAGGTGGGAGCACTAACTAGGTAATACAGCATCCAAAGCAAATAATACCATATCCATCTCGTACTGCCATATGTCACAAGAGATCGGGGTAATCATGTGTAATCATAGCTGAAACATTACAACCTCGCATAAATATTACCATAGCCAAGAAACAATATGAAAATATTTTCGACATAACCCAAAGGCATTTACTCAGACCAATATAAATCATGACCAATATATTGATACAATAAATCATGGATCAAACACATATTCACGAAATGATTTGAAAATAATGGAAAGGTCATATATAGGTTTTTTTTTTAAATTCATTCACCATAGCTATAATCCAATATGAATATATAATATGCACACATAATAATATATAACCAATCTTTAAACCAAATTTGAAAATAAATGTTGCTATACAATACCAAAGATTTAGACTACGATCAATGAGAACCTAAGGAATAAAATGGCATCAAACACATGTTATATGGTCATTACATAATCAAAATAAGGGGACCAAATGCTAGTAAGGAGTACCAAATTTTGGATAAGACCACATAATTAAATTGACCATAATTTAGATGATAACCAAAGTTGAAAATGTTCCTCTTTATCAATCAAAGTAAAAGCAAAATGCAAGCAAAAAAAGGGGACCTATATCATTGGCAAAATGAGAAGGGAGTCAGTTGGGTTCCCAACAAGTCCCTTTAGTAGAATTTATGTATGCCCACTAATTTGAATACCACGAATATTCACTCATTACTATACCTTCGCCCATTTAGTCACCCTTCGACTGGGACGACAATATTGGCCTCCATCAGCCTACATGACCTAGGATTGGGGCTGAAGACTTTCATCCCCAAAGTTCCACGAATTACAAGATTCCAATAAGATTTTTTAGTCTTATTTCAAGGACTGGGTTTGATCTTGACAAGCCATAAACTCAACCACAAGTATTCTTAGCATTAAAATATACTGACCTTCCTATAAAACCTCCAAACCACTTGAAATAATCAGTCCATGTTCTCAAATGGTTTTACAAGGGATCTTTGAAATTAAATTCCTAGACTTGGATCAACTAAGGGATTTTCTTCTCCATAATATGAATCCAATAAATTTCATATTTGAAACCCCTTACTATTACAAGTAGAGAGGTTAACTTTATGGATTACTTCTTGGAGAACACCAAGTCCTCATAAACTCTAAATAACTACTAGTTCAATTATAAGTATTTGTATATACTAAAATTTTGCATAGTCTAAAGACTCTTGGGGCCTTACAAATAGATCTAGCCTAAGTTCAATGGTTGAACCAAACAATGGGATTTACACCAACCACCTAGGGTCTCAATTCAAGAAATTTCTATAATTCCTTTCACACAAAAAGGTATCACACAACAAGCAAGCTTGTGTTCCTCTGTGTTCTGTTTTTTCTTCTATTGCAGGTGTTTTGGACCGCAACAACCCTGAAGCAAGCATGGCTCGCTCCGAGGACTGCCTACACTGTGCGGACTTGCAAGCTGAACTAGAGGAAGTCAGGGCGCAACAGCGCATCTTAGAGAACCAGCAAAGGATCCTGGAGACCAGAATTGAAGATCAAAATCGCATCATCAACGACAAATACAGAGCAGAGATAGATCTTTTTCTGCATAGGGTTGCCTCTCTTCATGAGCAGTTTAACCATCTGTCGAACCGATGTAGCCATGCTGAGGAATCCATAGCAATATTGCAGTATATGATGGACAAAAAGAATCAGGCAGCACCTAGCTCTTCCAGTGCCAAACAGATAGAACCGGACCAAAATCCGGAGGAATCCACAGCAAGGCAAATAAGCCACATAGAAATAGATTAAAGATGTTATGCAAATGCAAATTTTGGTTGTTTCAATATGTAAGAGTCTATAGTAGCTCAGGAAGTTTTAGAGGTAAAACAAGCAGAAAAAGGATCAAGGAGAGATCCCATTTTGTAACTCCTTTGATCCAAATCACCAGAAGTATATATTGTACTCCAGGAGAACTGACTCCTCTTTTTTTAGCCCCTAATATAGCAACCGACTTTGTTAAAAAAAAAAAAAAAAAGGTATCACACAACTATTCAGTTACACAACCATTCCTACAAGAATCCCTAACATTTTCATTTCTTTTGAAGGACATATAGGAAGATTCACTAAGAGGTCAACACTTCCATGATTATCCCATGCAATTCACCTTGTTATGTATCAATTTGCATGCCCATATTAGTATTTACAAGTAAACATAACCCACAAATCATATGATTGCATATAAGCATAGGAATATGTTCAACATTCAACACAATGATTTATAGATGAACTAATCAGTAATAAACACAAGTGATTCACAAAAATATACATACCAAGTATACATAAAATCATAAACAACATTCAATACTTCATCACATTATTGGGGTACTTTTATTTTTTAATTAACCATCAACTAGTTGCAAACCTCTAACACTCCGCCAAGCCATAGACCACATTTATCTAAAACTCTTAGTCATGGGTCACCCCCAAACTAGGGCTTTAAATCCACAACGAGAAAAGGATCTCCTTGAGCCAACTATGAACACACATTTTGTACCATCCAGGTATTAAGCCTCAAATCAATATACCAAACCAACCAAATATCCCTCCAAGCTCCAACATTTCCAAACATGAGCAAGCACAATTGGCTATGCAGTTTATTGGGCACACTAGCCCAACCAATTCCTCCTCAAGCTCCAACCTCACCTAGATGATTAATGGGAATTTGGCCATAAAATTCACTAGGAATGCTTTCCCATTTAGTTCCTCCTCCAAGCTTCAATCTTACCCAAGAAAAGAAAGAAGAATTGGTCACCCATTCCCACCATGGAGTTCATAATCATTTATTATGTTATAGGGTTCAAGGGTTTATCGATGTCACTTACCCAATATGTAGCACAAGTCCATATCACCCAAAACAATGGACTAGCCATGCATCAGGGGTTTCAACTAGTAGTATTTGTAGGCAAGTATAGTTCAATGAGATACGAGAATGGTGGGAAAAATGATGGGAATGTGAATTTTGTATGCATGGTTATTTTCTACTAGGTGCCACTTGAGGGACTCACACCCACAACTTGGTGACTTGGGTGCACCACTTCCTCTTCACTTTTCAAGCTTAGGCTTATGCCATTCTTCCACCCCCTTACTTTTCCCTCTTATGAAGTTCCAGCACCCCCATACTCTTTTCATTTGAAGTTCTATGAATATGGTGTATCATATTAACATGGTATGATTATATATTAGAAAATTGGGCTCATTTTCCTTCTTTTTTTCGCATAGGCTCTCTAGTCTTATCCACATAAGTATTGGCCTCAAAACACATAACATAAACATGTAGGCCCCAAAAAAAATGTTTTCGCATAGGCATGCAAACCCAACAAAACTTAGGCCGCCATTTTAATAGATATATGTACAATACCATTTAGGAATATTCTGGGGATGTTACATTCCCTTCCCCCTTATTTATGCATTGTCCTTAGTGAATTATATACATATATACATTCAAAATAAGAGCAATTATGCCTCCCGTATGAATTCTTCTAGATCCCATGTGGCATCCTCTAGGTTTTAACATCTCCATTGGAATTTTACCAACCTTATGGCTTTATTCCAAAGTTCCTTATCCTTTTGTTTTAGGATGTATATCGGTTCTACCTGAAAGTCCTCTTTAGGACAAATCAATCACATGGTTATCATTAGGCACATACTTTTTAAATAAACAAACATGAAACACATCATGAATATGCATGGATGCAGGTAATGCAAGTTTAAATACAACTAGACCAATTATTTTCAAGATCTCAAATGGTCCATAAAATCAAGCTACTAATTTTGAGCAACTTCCTAATTTTAGAAAACTCCTTTTAGATTTCACATTTAAGAAGATGTGTTCTCCCACTTTGAATTCCCTGTTTATTTGACCTTTGTCTACATAGATTTTATGTCTATCCCTAGCAGCCTTCAAGTTTTGTTTAATTTTTACCACTTGCTTTTCCCTAAGCAATTTCAATTGAATAATGGCTCTATCCATTGGATTATCCCAACATATAGGTGTGTTACATTTTCAACCATATATGGCTTAAAATGGACTCATCTCCAAGGATGTTTGGTATCCATTATTTTACATGAAATCTACCAAGTGCAAGTATTCTTCCCATTTTGATGGTTTCTCCATCACATACATCCTAAGCATGTCTTCAATCAATTTATTGACCCTCTTAGTTTTTCCATCTGATGTTGGGTGATATGCTGTGTTGAAGTTTAAATTGATCCCAAATCCTATGAACATGCCCTTCCAAATGTTTGAAGTGAATTTGGGGTCCCTATATGAGATGATTTCCTTGGATACCCCATGTAGTCTAGAAACTTCATGAATATCTCTATAATGTTAACCTCCTTGTGTGTTGACTTAAGTGGAATAAAGTGAGTAGCGTTGGTAAGTTTATCTACTATCACCATAATGGAATTGAGTTGCTTCACAATCCTGATTGATTTGTTATTGAAATCTATAGAAATAATTTTCCACTTCCACTCAAGAATGGGTATAGGTTGTAGCAGCCTTGTCGGATGTCCATACCTAGATTTAAATTTTGGCACTCCAAACATTTAACTATGTAATCAAATAGTTATTTTTACATACCTAGACAATAGTATTACATTTTGCAAGTTTTTACAGTCTTTTGGTACCCAAGATGACTAACATAAGGTAGATTATTCATTTCATTGTACATTTCAACTCCTGCTCATTTTTTTGGAGGGTCTTGTTGAGTTAGTCGACTAGCCTTGTCAAGTCATCTAAGTATATAATGCAAAGACGACTATTAAGATAACTCAATTTGGATTAGTTAAGAGTCTAGTCAGCCAGTTAGATTGTTGTAATTGTCCCGACATGGTATACATATATATGTCTCTGTATTGATGTATCGGTTCGACATGGATTCTAAGAGATAATATAAAGTGTGGTTCGATTGGTTCTCCACTACTTGTACCTCTTGTCTTTCTATTTGTTGTGTGCTTTACTATATGATTACTTCATGTCTATGCTACTGGTAACTATTTGCACTTTTCATTATATTATAACATTGGTTATGTTTCCAGTAGCTTGGACTCAAGTCACAAAAATGCAAGCATAAGTATTAACTTTGGAAGACATACAGTGGTGGTGGGAGACAAAAATAAATAACTACCTGAAGAACTACACATGAATAAATCGATTGTCTTTAGTAGAATCCAAAGCCAATTTTTTTTACCAAAAAGCACGAATAGTTTATTTAAGGCACCCTACAAAAATAATATAATAATAAAATAATAAAATAACAAAACAACAAAACTATTATAATTAATTAATTAATTAATTAATTAAATTAAATTAAAATTAACATATATATATATATATATATATATATATATATATATATATATATATAAAATAATTAAAAATAAAAATAAAAAAATCCTTGATCAAGCCACCCATGAAAAATACAGAAAATGAATATGATGCACAAATTTTATTAAAACTTTCGAACGGTAGTCACACAAATTTGCACGAGTGGGTCAAGTCAATTATGGACAATTCTTGTGAAGAATAAGCAATAGAACATCGAACTACTATTGAACATGTCAAAGCTAGATTTTTCGATAATTTGCACAATAGCTTCTTCTACTCTATTCCCACCCTTTTACATAAGTTTCTCCTCAACAAGGGTGTAGTCCATATTGTCGAACATTGACCCCCATTGCAGACTCCAGCCAATACCAATTGGAGAAAGGAGCAAACTGATTCGCAAAACTTCTTAGACGCACATTACAAAGACATAAGAGAGGCTTGGGATTACATTTTAAGCAAATAAACATGGTCATTGTGTACTCCCTCACTCACTGACATTAAGTCGGGTCAGCATGGGGGGTAACAAGTCATGAGAAATAAAAGAAAAGAAAAATAAAGAAGAAAAGTTGGAGAAGTAGTTGAGAATTATAAACATAGAAGGAAGATGATCAACTTCTAGAAAACAACAACAAGAAATTACTAGACACATTTATAATAAAAAATAGAAGCAGTCAACTAATATCTAGAAAATAGAAAGGGAAAAATGAATGCAATGACAGGAACAAATCAGGGAAGAATACTAGAGAACGAGAATGTAGAGTCGTGAGCACGTGAGAAAATATGCATGGGACTTCTTAGATGAATTGAGAGGTGTTGCACTGCCTGCTCTGATAGAGAACAATGGTATACTTGTAAGTCCCAGAGGGCAGGTAGAATCAATGGAAATATATGAATTTGGTCCCTCCATCCACTTTATTGTGACTGTAACTACATAAAGTCCCACTGTAAGAGACTTCCTTCAATAATCATCACGATATTATTCAGAAGTACCCATTTTTTGGCATATGAAGATAATCGAAGAAATTAGCCAAAAGTTGTAAATTCTAACTAAAATCAACCAAACAGTGAGAATCAAGAAATTGAACAAGCACTTCCCCAACTTAGTAATCTCATGATTGTGCCCCTGTGTCACAATTAGTATCTATTGAATAAGTTGAAAGTACAAGTTTGGTTGATGAAGAGACGTGACCTAGATTGAATTGGTTTATATAATACATTGATAAAGCATGTCAAACAAAAGAGTCAGTGTCAGGAGACATCGTCAATAAGGAACAAAGTAGCACACTTAAGAATAGTCAACCTACCATCATGTAACATCCCTAGTTAAAAATCCATGTAAAAATATATAATACCACGTCATCGGACATGTATTCCAAGCTAAATGGTCGGAAACAACATTCTAGTGGGTGTTCATTTGATTTATTATGGCTAATCAAATTGGAAAAGGCAATGGAAAAGGCTTTGTAAAGACATGAGACATTAATTAGCATTGTATTTATGAAAAGAATGGAAATCAGGAGAAAAGGAAGGTGAAAGGTCACAAATTTCATGTGAGGAGGAAAATGAAGGAACATAATGGAAATTGAAGAAAACAGAGGCCTCATTGATAAAAAGGCTTCTGAGGATGAGTTAGCAAGATTTTTCTCAAGCTTGGTCAGTGTAGCCTTTTTTCAGTACAGTTTTGGAGCTCTCTCTCTATTCTCTCTCTCCCATACTTTTGGAGACTTAGAGTTTCCTTGGAGTACTCTTAGAGGAATGTGGCATATTAGGAGTTTTGGAGCAAGAAGGAAAAGGAAGAGTAGGAAAGCATAAGAGGACATCAGGATTAGCAGCTACAGTGGGATTTTCTTGCAAGTATTGAGTTGCATGTATGTTTTCCTCACTAGTTTTGGCATGCATGGCATATGCATGTGGTTTATTAATCATGATTTGTCATTGGCATGGAGGATTGCCTAGATTGATAATGGATTTTCCTAGCCTTGCCATTTCCTAGTTAGCCATGGTGTTGTGGGTTCATTTCTTTGTTTTTGTGGTTGGTTCTCATGTTTCCTTTAGTTTGGGTTGAGTTGCTAGTTCCTGGAAGCCCTGGTTGGACAAATGCTCTGGAAGCCCCATAATAGCATGGGTTTAGTTACTAGTACTAGAAGCCTTAGTTGGAAAAATGCTCTGGAATCCCTTGGTGGGTTGAATTACTAGTCTTGGAAGCCTTGGTTGGACAAACGCTTTGGAAGCCCGATGGAAGCTATGGGTTGAGTTACTAGTCCTAGAAGCCTTGGTTGGAACAAACTCTTTGGAGCCTTAGAAGGCTTGGGTAGAGACTAATCTAGTGATGGTTTGTGATGTCTGACCGTGAGTTGGAATCACTGTTTGATGGGTTGAGGTGATTTGGCCTCTGAAAGCCCTGGTTTGGTTTTGATGGATTTTTCCATGAGATCCCACTTGCATGCTTGGAATATGGCACGAGAGTGACTAGATGAAGAGATATTTGGCTCAGCCATGTCTATGGTCGGGTGGTTCATGGAAGTCCCAAACCTAGTTGGCCATTGCATCGTTGATATGAGGTTATTTCTCCTTGTTAATTCATGAGTATTATACTGGTTTATATGTGGATTATATGGTTGTTGTTTCCTTGGTATTTATGTTGTTATTATGTTGGTTATGAACATGTATTATGACAGTGGCTATGTATGGCCCTCATCATGTTTTTACTTGTAAATGAATTAACAATGTATCTATGGCCTAATAGATAAAATTGCATCTAATGTGTTGAGGAATCAATGCTTCTTAACAATTCTCAGATAAGTATGAGACCCCTATGCTTATTTTTACTATTAAGACATGTAGCTTTCATGTCTATGACATGTTTGATGAAATGTATGTCATGGCTAGTAGGGGTCCAATCTAGTTCTTTTTGATGTTTTTGAAAATGTAACATTCTTCTTTTGTGTAAATTCATTTATGAAGGTATCATTGAGTTTTGGGCAGTGACCTGGGCTCTAGACCTGAAAAAGTGGCACAAATCCTGGAGTCGCAGGCACAACACTAGGGACAAAATTCCTCGAACACTCACTTTCCCTTGTTGTGGGAGCGTCTAGAAACTCCTAGATGCACCCTAGTCCATATCAAGGGAGCGTTTGGGGGTTTGATGCACTAAAACTTCAGTTTGTCTCAAGGGATAGTTACCTGAGTGGTTGGGATGGCTCCTTGGAGTTCTATTGCTGATGTGGAAGGTATGTGTGATGTGTTCCATCAGTTCCACTTCCTTAACTAACACATAGGGATTCAAATCGTATCATAGTAACTTCTCGTCACATGTTTACCTCGGTTGGTCAGTTACTTGGGTAGATGTGAGAGGAGGGTGTTACACATTGGCCCTGCTGTAAATAACCATTCAAGAAATAGTCAGATAATTGGAACATCGACACATTTGACAAGCACATTGGGATTAAATCACATTCCCTTCTATGAGGGTGATGAGGATCAAAAAATCATTGGTTCGTTTCTGAAAAAATTTGTTCTATAAACGATATTACCGATGAAAATAAGAAAATGGCTCATTTTGCAGTTGCCTTTAGGAAGAGGTCATTTATGTGGTTTATGAAAGTTATCGAGAAGCGACCGAAGTCAAAGGATTAAATCAAGAACAACTTCCTCACCCTCTTCAAGGCTCAGGATGTCAATCAAGAAGTGTCTCAATGAAACAATAAGAGAATACGATAAAATATTCAAGGATTTATTAAGTCAAATCCCATATGTTATTGATGAAAATTTATTAGTCCAATGATATTTGATTGGTCTCCTCGAGAAGATCTACAGCCCTCTAAGAATGGATGAAGTCACAACATGCGAAGAGGCTCTTAAATTAGCACATCAAATTAGTTGATTGTCTCATCAACTGATAACAAAATTGAAGATATAATTGAACAATTGGAAAATCCATTGATCACGTTGACACTCCAAAAGAAATATTTCTGGTGCACAAATTGTCAAACCCAGGTTCATACTAATGACACTTGAAAATATGTCGACTATTTGGATCAGGATGTTTAACGAATGCAGTGTAATATATATTGCGATATATATATAAAGTATGATTTTATACATGAGATAAATCCATCCTTACTTAAGTCATACTATTTATATTTAGGTTATAATTGATTTTGTTGTAGGATCTCTCTGATTTAAGTATGGTGTTAATCCCCATTTCCAGCCTCTAGAATTTTGATTCTTAAATCAAATTGGCATATATTGATGGATATATCATATGTTTCATGAATCCTTTGTCCCTCCACCTTCCTTTAAAATGGCTGCACCTACGAGTATTCACTCTAGTAGTGTCCTAAGCCTCATTCTCATCAAGATCGCTAGACCTTCACGTATGTTATTGCTTTGCTATATGATTTTCCATGCATAATTGTGGTGCCCCAAATCTCTGCATGGAATAGTTTGAAATTTGTGTAGGATTGAACGTTGGTGCAGTGAGCTTGAATTCAAACTATGCATTTGGTTGAAAATTATACATTGAACCTGGCTACGTTGAATGGTGTCGTGACTGTGGAATAAAGTGTCAAGTCAAATGCCATATGGAGCTGGCTTGACATGGTTGAGGTCGTTGAATGTCTGCATTGAATGATATTCCTGTTGAAATTGTTCGTTGAAGAAGACTTCCTGCACATGACCGGATACCATATCATTCCAAAACCTTTGCTAGTGGTCATTGGTTGAAGTTGGTATGTATTTGTTTTTATTTAAGTCATGCCATCGTTTGAAATATACCTTGAAATCGTACAGAAAATGTATTAGCGTTGAATTTGGAGTCGCGAAATTATTTAAGGCTCTATATATGGTAAATGGTCATATGGTGTTTTTTTTTTGGGTGAAGAGTGATACTTATGAAAATTGATATAATGTGATGGCATATGAAATAACAAATCCGTTGAACCTTTTTGTTTATGGTATATAATGGGCATATAAGAAAGTGTAATTAATTATTTTCAAAGATTATGGTATATAATGGGCATATATATATATTAAGATGTGTTGAATGGGATACCTTACATATATATATTCCTTGTGTCGAAATTCATATATATTTTCTGAACAGATGATGGTATAAGTTGGAAGGTTTATATATATAAGAAAGTTCAATTTTATTGTAGAAATATTTCAATTTTTTTTTACTATTTAGGGCCCAACTCAGATTTTTATGATGCATTCACTCATCTCCATGGTGGGAGCAGTTCTCATTGGCAAAGAGAAATACCATGAGTGGTCCTAGAAGATAAAACATGCTCTTATTTTCAATGAGTTTTGGAAAGGGATATTTGAAGGAGAGGGAGACAATGCACTGGAAAACCCTACTTCAGATAAGGAGCTTGCCTTCTGGGAAAACAAGAATAGCAATGCCTATGCCTTGATTGCAGCATCAATAAATGAAGAGGTGAGACATATTACTCTATTTTCAAATGCCTTTGAAGGCTTAAAGAAGTTGAAGAAATTGCGTGACTCACACTCTGAACTTGAATTTCCTCAATTGATGATAGAGTTGTCCAATCTTGAGTTGAAAAATGAGGGCCCTCTTGCCTTAGCATCAGAAGTAAGATCGATTATGCATCACATAAAATCCACTGGTGTTGAAATAGATATCCCTCTCATAGCTTATGTCAAGGCATTATATCCCACATATTCACATTACATTGAGTCATTTCAAGCAAGTGGAAATATTAAGGAGATTACCTTTGACTCCCTTGAAAAGAAATTTGTTGAGAGAGAGAACGATTTTGGGAAGAAGACAGCTCCTCTGTCTACTGAAGAAGTTGTGTGCCTTGGATAGAAGGAGAAGAATCATGCACAAGATTCTTCTAGAGGAAGAGGTGACCAAAGAGGAAGAGGAAAGAGGAATTTTAGAGGCATAGGGGGCAGAAAATTCCAAGGAGAAAAATTTTATCTTCATTTCATATGATGCAATAGAGATGGAAATGAAGCTTCCACTTGTAAGTTTCCTTGGGACCGAATTGAGAAGGAAATAAATGAAGGAAAAGGTAAAACAATTGACAAAGGGAAAGGGAAATCACCTGAATCCACTCATTTTCATGTGTCACATTGCAACATTGGACTAACTGAAGACTTATTCAATGTTTCACTTGCTTCATGGAGAGATGATTGTTTTCTTGATTCGGGAGAAAATTTCCACGTGACTTTTAGGAGAGATTTCTTTGAATAATTCATTGACAATGTTGATGGAGCAGTATACTTTACAGAAAAGTCAAAACTCAAGCCATCAATGCTTGGCACTATCAGGCTCAAACTTCCTGGTCTTCCAGACTTTCTTTTGCATGATGTTTTGTGCATCCTAGAGCTGAGAAGAAACTTGTTGTCTTTGGTCCACATCTTCCAGCAAGGACACTCCATTCATATATTTGGTGGCAAGGTTGAGGTCATAAAAGCATCAGATCACTCACTTGTGATGACAAGGATAGAAGAAGAAAGACTTATGAAGCTGCAAGGAACCTCTGCTTGTACACAGAACTTGTCATACATTTCTCACTATGATGAAGGTATGTTTCCATCAAGTCTTTTATGGAATGCTAGATTTGGACACTTGAACTATGACAACTTTCATTTTTTGAATAAAAATGGTGTTACTGGTTTGCCTTGTAGAAATTTTGAATAATTGAACACATATTCACAGAGATTATCCTGATCATACAATTATAAGCGGAACATGTATAATACATAATCTCCTCTACGTTGATCATCAATTTACAGAAGCAGAAACATCCACAGGCACACATAGAAGCATCAATCAAACTCATAAACACAGTATGTATCCCGGGGAAAGCATCTCGCTAAAAACCCCACACTATCTGTATATTATATTGATTGAATCATGTAACAATACAAAGCATAATACTTCTCGCAAGTATCTCCACCTGTTACACACAATACAGCTCAGATTTGATCTCCAAATCTCTCCCGCTGCTTGCCTGCCTCCACTGCTCAAACCTGCTCGAGAACTGATGAGAATAGCTTCCCAAACTCGATTTTACACTGCAAAATAGTCACCCACACTATGTTGGACGTGAGCAACAGCTATAATATCATGAAGATACGTGAGCAAACTCATTGGCATACTCAATCCTTTGATTGTGCAAATCATCATGCACAGCTATAGTCACAACTGATAGCAATCTGATCCTCTAACACCTGTCCCTGCTGAACTGAACATGCACTGACATGCAACTGAGTTAACTGATGTATTCTATAGTTGCATTATGAGTTAATAACTTGTGAATTAATTAATAACTAATTCACCCAACTCATCTTTAGTCTATTGATCAGTTAGACTAAATACAACCAGTTTAACAAAGCTAAACTGAACACAACTCCATCAACTGTACCTCCAGTCCACTAAACTCAACTCACTTGAGTTCTAACTGAAGTCATGCATGCAACAACTCAACTGACTCATAAGAAAAACGAATTTCCTTCTGACAGCTGCATGTGCCACTTCCGTAGCTCAAACTGAAGTGCTCCAAGAGAATAAGATTAAGTTTATAGTCCAAATATTATTGTGAGATAATAATATTTGACTTTTCTATTTTTGACTTTGATCACTCACACTGTGATCACTCACACTGTAATCACTCACACTGTGATCACTCACACTTTCATCAAAAATAGAAGTCCATCTATTTTTCCCAACTTGATCAATCATCCATAGACATGATCCATATGTCTAAAAATAGACATAGTCTAAAAATAGACTTGCGCCAAAAATAGCCTGCGGGCCCACTTAGTGAAGGCGACTCTTTTCACTAAGCTCTATCATCTTGTTGCACTCTCAACAAGCATTTCTTGTTGCACACTTTTCAACACTCCCTCTCAACAAGAAAGGCTTCCTCTCAAACCCGATCCTGTAACTCTGGAATGTTCTCCATGCAACACATTTGGCCGGTCCACTTGCTCTGTCATCAAAGTCTCTGACTGCTATTGCCTCTGTCAACTGAAACTCTGCATCTCTGTGCTCTTCAGTATCTGATTTCTCTAGCCTCTGTCACTTTGATCTTTGACTGCATCCGTGCTGCTGCTGGTTCTATCTTCCAGCATTGCATCCGCACTGCACCTCCCAACTGACCTCCCTGTTGGGATAGAAACATCCTCTGATGCTGAAGCTCTACTTGCTGCTGACAAGTGCTCCCTCTCTGACATCTGCGCTATTGCAACATCTCCATGCATCTCGCACCATTGCACACCTCTCTGTGCCACCTAACACTGTGCAAAACACTTGTGCCTCTCGCACTGCTACAGCCTGCTAGCTATGCATTGTCCTGGGATTCCCTGCACTGTCGCTCTCTCTGCCGCTCCATCCGCATCTGTCTCTACCCAATCAGTCAGTTCCTGCTACTACACATCGGGGCTCCCGTAGCAAGGTCTCATCCAAGAGGTTGGGTACCTCAAGGATCTTGCCCCTCCTCCTTGGGACAATCAATCCACATCACCCCACCTCCTACCTGGAGGTATGGCTGCATGCGATCCCTCAGCCCACCTGGCTTGAAGTTTCCCCCTACTGGAGGTCTCTGGATGAGTAGATGTCTCTACTCGATCTCCTCTCAGCTTCCCTTGTTGTGGCTGCTCCACAACCTCCTGAAGCTGCTGCACCAATCGTGGCTCCTCCACAATCGTCTGAGACTTTTTCTGGCTCTGCATGTTGAGAGGTAATATATGCTCCCTCTCAACCACCAAGTCTCCATCAGTTGCCTTGCTGCTCAAGGCTTTGCATGCATCTTGAACCTCAAGAGCATATAGGTTCTTGACCCGTGAACCAATCTGCTTCACATGTCTAGTGATGATGTGTCTAAGGAAAACCTTTCCCTTAGTAAAGACCACATCATATCCTCTGTCTTCCAACATCGCGATCGACACCAAGTTTCTCTTCAGTCCTGGTACATACTTGACATCGGTCAAGGTAAGGCGAGCTCCATGCTCCCTCTGAAAAATAACCGTGCCTACACCTGAGACACTATACTTCTCATCATTACCCATCCCTATGAGTATCTGGAGATCTTTCTCCTCCAAAGTACTGAACAAACTTTTGTCACCAGTCATGTGGAAAGAAGCTCCACTGTCAAGAAACCAACCACTTCCCATCATGGATGAAACCATGCATGCGAAGAGTGTGAAGTCCAACTCAAACTGTGAAGCAAGTGAGGCTGCCTCACCTTCAGATCCTTCCCCGGATCCCTTCTTGGACTTCTTCTTTGGGCAATTAGTAGCATAATGACCCAACTCATGACAACGAAAGCATCTCACCTTCGCCTTGTCAACCTTCTTCCCATCATTGGAAGAACTGGATTCGGAAAGAGAAACCTTCCCCTTCCCCTTCCTCGCCTTACTCGCTAAGGCACAGTTCTCCTCATCCTGCATGGATGAAGAACCGTCTCTGGTGCTCCTCCTGCACAAGATCCGACCAAAGTCTCTCCCATCCTGGCAATTTCTCCCGACCATTGACAGAGTCCTGATAGGAATGCCAACTCTTCGGAAGACCAAGGAGAGCCAAGCTCACCAAGTCCTCATCATCGACAGTAACCCCCACACTTCCCAGCTCATCTCGACACTGAGTGAACTTCGTGAGATACTTGGGCATACTATCTCCATTCTCGAACTGAATGTTTCTGAGTTTTATCTCTTGCTTTGGAATTAAATTCGAATTCCACCAGCATAAAACTCAACTGCTTCCGATCTAGAATTCGTGACTGAATAGTAGATCTGATGATCAATCCTCGCTTGATATCCTGTAAAAATCTCTTCTACAAATCAAGCTGCTCCGATACCATGTAGAAATTTTGAATAATTGAACACATATTCACAAAGATTATCCTGATCATACAATTATAAGCGGAACATGTATAATACATAATCTCCTCTACGTTGATCATCAATTTACAGAAGCAGAAACATCCACAGGCACACATAGAAGCATCAATCAAACTCATAAACACAGTATGTATCCCGGGGAAAGCATCTCGCTAAAAACCCCACACTATCTGTATATTATATTGATTGAATCATGTAACAATACAAAGCATAATACTTCTCACAAGTATCTCCACCTGTTACACACAATACAGCTCAGATTTGATCTCCAAATCTCTCCCGCTGCTTGCCTGCCTCCACTGCTCAAACCTGCTCGAGAACTGATGAGAATAGCTTCCCAAACTCGATTTTACACTACAAAATAGTCACCCACACTATGTTGGACGTGAGCAATAGCTATAATATCATGAAGATACGTGAGCAAACTCATTGGCATACTCAATCCTTTGATTGTGCAAATCATCATGCACAGCTATAGTCACAACTGATAGCAATCTGATCCTCTAACACCTGTCCCTGCTGAACTGAACATGCACTGACATGCAACTGAGTTAACTGATGTATTCTATAGTTGCATTATGAGTTAATAACTTGTGAATTAATTAATAACTAATTCACCCAACTCATCTTTAGTCTATTGATCAGTTAGACTAAATACAACCAGTTTAACAAAGCTAAACTGAACACAACTCCATCAACTGTACCTCCAGTCCACTAAACTCAACTCACTTGAGTTCTAACTGAAGTCATGCATGCAACAACTCAACTGACTCATAAGAAAAACGAATTTCCTTCTGACAGCTGCATGTGCCACTTCCGTAGCTCAAACTGAAGTGCTCCAAGAGAATAAGATTAAGTTTATAGTCCAAATATTATTGTGAGATAATAATATTTGACTTTTCTATTTTTGACTTTGATCACTCACACTGTGATCACTCACACTGTAATCACTCACACTGTGATCACTCACACTTTCATCAAAAATAGAAGTCCATCTATTTTTCCCAACTTGATCAATCATCCATAGACATGATCCATATGTCTAAAAATAGACATAGTCTAAAAATAGACTTGTGCCAAAAATAGCCTGCGGGCCCACTTAGTGAAGGCGACTCTTTTCACTAAGCTCCATCATCTTGTTGCACTCTCAACAAGCATTTCTTGTTGCACACTTTTCAACATGCCTACAATTCCTAGTCAACAGCCCTGGTGAAAATCCATGTAATAAAAGTTAAAAAACCATAACCATGGATGATGGGACACTTATTCCAAGCTGAATGTTGAGCAACATCCTAGGGGGTGTTCATTTGGTTGTTTATGGCTAAGGAAATTGGCAAAGGCAATGGCTAAGGCTTTGGAAAGGAAAAATGGCATTTTTGGCACATTTATTTATGAAAATTATGGAAATTAGGAGAAAAAGGAAGTGAAAGGTCACAGGGTGCATGTGAGGAGGAAAATGAAGGAAAATAATGCAAAATGAAGAAAATAGAGGCCTCATGCATAAAAATGCTTTTGAGGTTCATTTGGTAACCTTTTGTCGGTTCAGTGTTGGAGCTCTCTCTCATTATTCTCCCTCTCTCATACTCTTGGACACTTAGATTTTTCTTGGATCATTCTTGGAGGGTGTGGCATACTTGGATTCTTGGAGCAAGAAGGCAAAGGAAAAGAAGGAAAGCGCAAGGAGGCGTTGGGATCAGCAACTACATCATATTTTCTTGTAGGTCCTGAGTTGCATGTATGATTTCTTCACTAGTTTTGGCATGCTTGGCACATGCATGTGGTTTCTTGGTTGTGATCTATCATTGGCATGGAGGATTGCCTGAATTTACAGTCAATTTCCTATCCTTTCCATTTCCTAGATAGCCATGGTGATTGTGGGTTTATTCTCATTGTTTGTATTTGGTTGGTTCTCATGTTTCCTTAGCTTGGGTTGAGTTATTAGTTCCTGGAAGCCCTGGTTGGACAAACGCTTTGGAATCCCTGTAACAGCTTGGGTTGAGTTACTAGTCCTGGATGCCTTGGTTGGAAAAACACTTTGGAAGCCCTTGGTGGGTTGAGTTACTAGTCTTGGAAGCCTTGGTTGGACAAAAGCTCTAGAAGCCTGGCGGCAATTGTGGGTTGAGCTACTAGTCCTAGAAGCCTTGGTTGGAACAAAAGCTCTGGAATCCTTGGCTGGAACAATTGCTCTGGAATACCTGGAAGGCTTATATGGAGACCAATGTGATGATGTTTTTTTGATGTCCAACCATGAGGTGGAATCATTGTTTGATGGGTTGAGGTGGATGGTCTCTGGAATTCTTGGATGATTTTTTATTGATGTGTTCTATGATATCCCACATTCATGCTTGGAATATGGCATGGGGGTGAATGGCTGAAGAGGGATTTGGCTCAGCCATTCTATGGTCGGGTGGAATGTGGAAGTCCCATCCTGGGTTTGGATTTTGCATCATTAATGAATGGTTATTTCTCCTTGTATTTCTATGAGCGTTTTGATGGATTATATGTGGTTTATATGATTGTACTTTCATGATTATTTTTTGTTGTTATCATGTTGGTTATGTATGTGTTTTATGAAAATAGCCATGTGTGGCTCTCATCATATTTTTAATTATAATTAGATGATAAATGTATATATGACCTAATGGATGGAATGTCAGTTGATGCATTGAGGCATCAATGGTTCTTAGCGATTCTTAGCTAGGTATGAGACCCCTATGCTCAAAACTATGAATTATACCTGTAGATTACACATTTGCATTATGTTTGAAGAAAATGGCTAGTAGGGGTCCTGTCAAGGTCTTGAAAAAGTATTTTATTTAGTATGACCATTTCCATGTTATCTTACTAATTTTAAGAGATAGATCAATTATGGGCAATGACCAGGGCTCTGAGCCTAAAAAAGTGGCTTAAATCTCGAGGTCACTGGCACAACACTAACAATTCTAGTCCACAATCGTTGGTAGGCAAGCCTGTGAGAGTGACTTTAGGTTTTTTTCCACTCCCTTTCCCATAGCATGAGAGTAAATTATTGATTTGGGTAGCTTGGGAAGTGCTCCTAGCCCTAGGGTTCAGGGTTTGGAGGACAAAGCGACACAAGGGCATCTTGGAACCCAAGTATGGGGTTTTGGCACCCATCATGTTTTGGGGAAAAAAATGATGGATTCATGGCATGTGATGAATGAGGATGATATTTCTTGGAAATATGATTCAAACACATCAAAAATCATCTGAATCTGAGTTATCTTTTAGGAGAAATTGAATTTTGAAGTTGACATAATTATTATTGGATTTTTCAAGTAGGTCGAATTGAAGTAAAATCCAAAAGAAATGTCTCTTCATGTGATTCGTTGGAGGCCTTAAAGGCTATAAATTAACAATGGATTGGAGTCATTTGAAGCATCCATTTTGGTGCAATACACTCCAAGATAAGCTCTAAAATTTCAGTGGAGAAAGAGGAAGGTCTAGCCGCAGCAAAGGGAGCATAAGGACAATGTGGAGTTCTTGTTTTTGAGATCAAGTTATAGTTATGACTGAGCCACAATGTTTTAGGTGACAACATGGCATTTTGGAGGGAAAATTGGGCTTGTTTCAGGGCCATCCTTGTTGTAGATTGCTAGGTAGTGGAGACCGAGGAGAAAGGGCATATGCTGGAGGCCTATGGATTAGCTAGAAAATTGTTTGAGGGGTGTCAGATTACTATAAGAGTGAAGTGTGTTAGGCCACAAGCCATACCACAATAGCAAAGGATAGTGTTTTGAGGGCTAGTTCCAACCCTTAACCTTAGCATGAGGGAGGAGTGCCTCTCCAAGCCAAGGCAGAAGTTTTTGAAGTTTGTTTGAGGGTTGTTCAGTGGTTCGTTAGTGGTTGTTGCAGCCTACAAAGTGCCCAATCTAGGAATAGAAGATAGTAGCAGTACAATAGCAGACCTGAAGCTTTGAGATGGAGGTGTAGTGGGTCAAATATTGACCAGTCTTGGATCAGTTTGAGGAGAAGCCTATAGGAGCCAATCTGGAGGCGATATTGAGTAATTGTGAAGACTTCATCAGTGTCAATTCCCTAGTGACACTATTAGGTGCCATAGGATTGTTGGATGGCAGTGTGTTGGCTACCCAAAGTAGCCCTAGACAAGCTTTCTTAAATGACGAAGAGCAGTTGAAGGTTGGGTGAAGGATGGTGTTGAAGTGAAACACTCTAATGGATAAGATTTGTTGCTAGCCTGATAGATGGAGCTCAGGTGTTGACCAGCCTAGAAAGCATATTGGATCAGCTCATGTACACTCTACAGATGGGTGTGCAGCATTGTTAGGTGGTAGCCCTCCTGGAGTCTCGATGTGTAGTGGTCTTGATGGACTAAGGCACTACTAGTGAGCAGTACAAGTGCAAAGGACCGGCAAGACAAGATATGATATAGAAGTGTTGCAACCAAGTTTTCCATTGTATCCTGTAACCATAGACTATTGTATTTATCATATTTGGATTAATATAATGAAGATTGGTGATTGTAAATTATTGTACAATTTTGTTTAAAATTGTGTGTCATTGTGCGTATTGATTTACTGCTTTATATTTCTGTTGTGCAAAGTAGTTTATGGTTGAGATTCTTGGTTTGGTAGCATCAGTGATTTTAAGACTTTAACCTAGACCCAAGGTCGTGGAAATTCAACATGGCATCAGAGTGTGTATAAGCTACTTTGGAAGTCAATAAAATCGTAGTTGTTCACAGTGAAGTACAGCGTGAGAGGGAGTTGGTCACATTGTGAGTGAAGGGTTTACTACAATGTCGAAGTTGCAGGCCGATATCCGATATGAGGATAGGTTTTCCAACTATATTCCATGGAAGGAAAGGATCAAGTTGATCTTGCAGGTCAACAGGATCTGGGATTTTGCCGAGAAAGAGATCAAGAAGCAAACTGACCCTAAGGAGCTTCAAATATGGGAAAATTTGGATGTGAGGGCAAGATTTATCATCCTAGATGGTGTGAAGGATTCCCTAATACCTCATTTGTTTGGGAAGAACACTCCACATGAGATGTGGGTGTCTCTTTAGAATTTGTTCCAGAATAAGAACGAGAACTGAGTACTAGTATTGGAGGATAATTTGAAGTCCATCAAGATATTAAAGAGTGAAATCGTGACCTCATACCTGAAGAGATTATCTCATATCAAAGATGATCTTGCTACCATTAGTGTGACTGCCTCAGATGAAGATATGGTAAGGATTGACTTGAAAGGGTTCACTAAGGAATGGAATCCCTTCATCAAAGGAATCACTACCATGGAGAAGTTGCCAAACTGGGATAGGATGTGGGATGACTTAATTCAAGAATATTTGTGAGACGAGGATCTTCAGCCGAAGCAGAAAGCTTCAGATGATGACGTTGCACTTGCATCTTTAATGAAGGGTAAGCACAAGAAGGACTTGAGTAAAGTCAAGTGTTTCAACTGTGGCAAGATGGGTCATCTTTTGTCGATATTTTTGATGAAGAAGAAGGGAAATGATGAGGAGAAGAAAGGAAAGCAAGCCTTCGGTGTTTCCACTTTAGCAAAGATGGATGATCTCTCCAAGAGATTGAAAGAGGAGGACCTTGCTATGATTTCTCATTTCTTGCAGATTATTATCACTGAGGATGGATGGTATGTGGACAGTGGTGCGACGAAGAATATAATAGGTTCATGGGATGTTTTTGTGACTCTAGCTAGATGGGACTCGAAGTTGCATATGGTGTTGGGCGACAAGAGTTAGTTGGAGATCTGAGGGTCGAGTGTTGTGCCATTCAGGATGGAGACAGGACATATGATGCGGGTCTAGGATGTATTTTTTGTACCATGACTCAGATATAGCATGATTTGTATCTCGATGATCGAGAGGAAAGGGTTTGAGGTCTTGTTCCAAAATGGGAAGGCAAGACTCAAGCTCAAAGGCTCTAAGTCTGATGGGATTGTACTCGGAGTTAGAGACCATGGTCTCTACAGGTTTAAGACAAAGCCTCTGGATCATGGAAAAAAGTAGGTGGACCAGGTGCAGGCTCCATAGAAGCAGGTACAAGGTTCACAAGAGAAGGCACAAGTTCCCAAGAAGGTCCAGATTCCAGAGACTCATAAGGAGTATAGTTGGAAAGGGAGCTTGCAGATTCAAAGAGAGACTCTGCAACCCAAGAAGTGTGTGTGGTCAATGGTGAGCAGGGGTGCTCCTAAAACTGCCAAGAAAGAATCATGGAAAGAGTGGAAGATGTTATAGGATAAGAAGAAGAAGTAGGTTGCTTCCAATAGTGACAACGACATTTCCGAGGAGCGCGTAGTTCATCGTACAGAGATTGTTGCAATTGTGTGTGCTAGGAGTTGGAAAAGTGTTGCAAGCAGTGATGATGATGACGAGATACTTCCTAGCCTTGGAAGTACCTCCCTTGCTAAGAGGTATTGTTGATTTGTGTAGGTTGGGAGGTACTCCAAGCCCTAGGGTTCAGGGTTTGGAGGACAAAGCGCCGCAAGGGAAGTTGGTGGGCTTGGGACCCAAGTATGGGGCTTTGGAACCCATCACGTTTTGTGGAAAATTCATGATGGATTCACATCATGTGATGGATGAGGATGATAGTTCTTGGAAAGATGATTCTAATGCATCGAAAATTATCTGAATCAGAGTTTCCGTTTGGAAGAAATTGGATTTTGAAGTTGACTTAATTATTATTGGATTTTTCAAGTGGGCTGACTTGAAGTAAAATCCAAAAGACATGTCTCTTCATGTGATTCATTGGAGGCCTTAAAGGCTTTAAATTAAGGATGGATTGGATTCATTTGAAGCATTCATTTTGGTGTGATACACAATAAGATAAGCTCTGAAATTTCGTTGAGGTCGAGGTACAATTGTTACTGAGCCACAGTGTTGTAGGTGACAACATCGCATTTTCAAGGGCCATTTGGGCTTGTTTTAAGGTTGTCCTTATTTTGGATTGCTGGGCAGTGGAGACCGAAGCATATGCTAGAGGTTTCTGGATTGGCTGGAGCATTGTTTGATGGGTGCCAGATTTCTAGAAGAGTGTGTTGTGGTAGGCCACAAGCCATACCACAGCAGCAAAGGATAGCAAAGGTTGTTTTGAGGGCTAGTTCTAGCCCTTAACCTCAGCATGGAGGAGAAGTGTCCCTCCTAGCCAAGGACGTAGTTTGTGAAGGTTGTTTGAGGGTTGTTCAGTGGTTTCTTAGTGGTTTTTGCAGCCTGCAAAGTTCCCTAACTAGGAACAGAAGATAGCAGCAGTATGAAAGCAAACTTGAAGCATTAAGATGGAGGTGTAGTGGGTCAAATATTGACTAGTCTTGGATCAGTTTGAGGAGAAGCTAGTGGGATCCAATTTGGAGGCGAGATTAGGTAATTGTGAAGCCTTCATCAGTGTAAATTCCACAGTGACAGTATTGGGTACCATAGGATTGTTGGAGGGCAGTATGTTGGCTACCCAAAGTATCCCTAAATGAGCTATCTTGAAGGATGAAGAGTAGTTGAAGGTTGGGTGAAGGATGGTGCCGAAGTGCAACGCTCTGATAGACAATAGTTGTTGCTAGTCTGGCAGACTGGAGCTTGGGTGTTGGCTATAATTGTACACTCTATAGATGGTTTTTCAGCAATGTTAGGTGGAAGCCCTCCTGGAGCCTCGATGTGTAGTGGCCTTGATGGACTAAGGCACTACTAGTGAGAAATAAGGGCATGAAGGACCGGTAGGACAAGATGCAAAATTGAAGTGTTGCAGCCAAGTTTATCATTGTATCTTTTAACCATAGGTTATTGTATTTATCATATTTGGATTAATATAAAAGAGATTGGTGATTGTACATTATGTACAATTTTGTCTAAAACTGTGTATCATTGTTCATAATGATTTACTGCTTTATCTTTCCATTGTGCAAAGTATTTTATGGTTGAGATTCTTGGTTTGGTAGCATCAGTGATTTTAAGACTCTAACCTAGACCCAAGGTCATGGAAATTCAACATGACTATGGCCCAAGACGCCTAAAACAGCAATGGGACCTAGGGACAAGCTATCTGAGTGGCTAACTTGTCCTCTTAGGTTTATTTTGATGATATTTGATGCTTGTATGGTGTGTTTCTGTTGGTTCCACTTCCTTGATGCGACTTAGGAGGTCGAATCATATCATAGTGGCCTCTCGTCACATGTTTACCCAACTAGCCCATTTCTTGGGTAGATGTGGGAGGAGGGTGTTACAAAGTGGTATCAAAGCATGGTCACCCCTTGGACTAGATGGGTTATGTGTTGGTCATGCATGCATGTCAGTGGCATATGTGTCTCTCACACTTTCATTCCATGTGCTTGTGACATTTACATGATGTTGTTCATGGTTGTAGTGATGTCGTGTTATAGACATTTTTGTGCCTTACAGCATAGAGCATGAAATGTCAATAATCTAAGGGATCCAAAGTCCCTAAACATGTTGTTCTTACCCTTAGAGGAACAAGGTCAGCAAACCACAGCACTGCAAATCAGTTCTCCACTGAAAAACACTCAAAAACAGGTCAATTTTGGATCAAAGCAACTGCTCCAAAGGCTACCTGTGCTGCATAGCAAGTGCAACAAGGGCTACCTGCGCTGCATAGCAAGTGCAACAAAGGCTACCTGCGTTGGGCGTACTTGGACATGTGGAGGAATCTTTTTCTCAATGTGCCAGTGCCCAGGAAGCTTCCAAAAAGACACTTGATCATAAGATTCGCCTAATGATGAGTTAAGAGCTTCTAAAACTCCAAGTGGAAGACAGAAACTCCAAGTGAAGAACTGAAGAACAACTGAAGTTGAAGAGGACAACAAGTCACACATCAAGCTGACTTATCTTCACTCCAAAACTCTATATAAGGATCTCATCCCATGGGATCTGGGGGGCGGAATTCAGTGCAAAGAATCGCTGTTGGTTTGCAGTTGAGAGTATTGGGTGATTGCTTGAGGGAGGTGAAGAAGAGATTTCTCTCCGTCAGGAAGGTGATGCTGGATTGGTTTGCAGTTGAGAGTATTGGGTGATTGCTTGAGGGAGGTGAAGAAGAGATTTATCTTCGTCGGGAAGGTGATGCTGGATGGACCGGGTCCCATCCACTACCGTACATCATCTTTCATCCTTCCATGACCGCCACCCTGAATCATATTTCACAGATCGTTTTCACCAATCATCACTAGCTCCGTTCCGTGTCACTGATGTGGGATTCACTAAGGCCCTCCTTTGACGGATCGCTTCTTGTCGACATCAGCTCATTATCCAAGAAGTTGATCTAGGAACACCCCCTCAGTACTTTGAAGCTTGCATGCCTCAATGGCAAGTTTCTCACTCCCGGCGATAGGTATACATTAATGACCTTCGACCAAGAGACTTTGCGTGGTGTTCGACGTCAGATCCTATATTCACACCACGTGAATTGTGCTGCAGTACCTTGAGGGTCATCATCGTTATCGGTGATTCCTCTCGCGCTTGTTAACAATTTACATTATTGACTGGTAATCAAGCGATGTCTTTCCATGTTCGACTTCAAGAAATTCTCACATGGATCGACTTGTACTAGAGTGAAGATCGGACAAGTTTGAAGACCCTGGATCTAGTTTCATCCATCCGGGCTGCGATATATATTCAGGAGATAAAAACATAGACATGTGCAGCAGATGAGCATCCTACTAAAAGGATGATAATTAAAAGCAGAGAATTATCCGTCTCTTATCAGACGATCGTCTGTTTATGTACGGCAAATGTATTTATAAAGCTGATCATGGGAAATGCCCGCATCAGCTAGATCATGAAAAGAAAGTATGAAAAGATAATGTATTGTATTGTATTTTGTTACAGGTCACCTCCCGGCGATTGAATGAACTTCGGATCCTCCTAATAAAGCATTTCACCCGATAAACGACCTCATACTTTAGGGGGCAACTGTTATAGACATTTTTGTGCCTTACAGCATAGAGCATGAAATGTCAATAATCTAAGGGATCCAAAGTCCCTAAACATGTTGTTCTTACCCTTAGAGGAACAAGGTCAGCAAACCACAGCACTGAAAATCAGTTCTCCACTGAAAAACACTCAAAAACAGGTCAATTTTGGATCAAAGCAGCTACTCCAAAGGCTACCTGCGCTGCATAGCAAGTGCAACAAGGGCTACCTGCGCTGCATAGCAAGTGCAACAAAGGCTACCTGCATTGGGCGTACTTGGACATGTGGAGGAATCTTTTTCTCAATGTGCCAGTGCCCAGGAAGCTTCCAAAAAGACACTTGATCATAAGATTCGCCTAATGATGAGTTAAGAGCTTCTAAAACTCCAAGTGGAAGATAGAAACTCCAAGTGAAGAACTGAAGAACAACTGGAGTTGAAGAGGACAACAAGTCACACATCAAGCTGACTTATCTTCACTCCAAAACTCTATATAAGGATATCATCCCATGGGATCTGGGGGGCGGAATTCAGTGCAAAGAATCGTTGTTGGTTTGCAGTTGAGAGTATTGGGTGATTGCTTGAGGGAGGTGAAGAAGAGATTTCTCTCCGTCGAGAAGGTGATGCTGGATTGGACCTCTCATGGTTGTATCACCGCCTGAACCTTACTTCCATATATTAATAAAGCATTTGAGGTTCTTCTATTCGCATGTGTTTCAATGGTGAATTGTCTTACTTGCGTTTTTGATTTATGCTAATCCTTGAATCATTTATGCATGCATGCTTCTTGTAGTTTCCTTTTCTTGTCTTATTTGCAGGATCTCGTGTAGTTGGGCCCGTGAAAAGACTTGGAGCTGGGAGCAAGCGGCAAACAAAGGTGATTGGATCGACCATTTGTGCAAGACATCGGTAAGTGGATCTCTCCCTTTTATCTCTTGCATGTCATAAAGAAGAAACTTTAGATAGCTTTGCTTTCAGCTGTTGCTAAGGAACTGTCACCCTTAGAGTGGGTTAGGGTCATTCCGAGTTGGATACTTTCCCCCACAACAGACTGGCGACTCCGCTGGGGAGCGTGTCTTGTTGGTAGCTTGTGTTTCTTGCTATTCATTTCTTGAACAAAGAGAGTACCGAATCGAACTGCATTCGAGTCCTTCGAATGCAAAGTAGAGGGCAGCTACTCTAGCCCAATGCTGGGCATGTTTATGATTTGAAGAGCTGATCCACAAGGACTCTTTTTAGCTCTTTGTGATAGTGTTCATCTTCCTTTAATCATCCTCTAGTGTATACTTGACTGACAGCCTCTGATTTGGCCAAAAACCATTCATTTTTGAGCAAACTGTGAGCCGGAATCTGAGAGAGACGAGAGTTGTCTCATCAGTGCAGCTGCAACAAAGGCTACCTGCACTGCAACGCAGGTCCCGAAGGGGCTACCTGCGCTGCATCTCAGATTGACAGTGCAGCACCTGCGCTGATCCAGTTTTGCCTTGTGCAACTGGGATTCCCCACTGTCTGTTGGCCAGTTTTCAGTATTGTTTTTGCAGCCTGTTGTCAACCTGTATACCCAGCTGAAACCACTTCTCTTTGCCTTCATTCCTCCTCAGTTGTATGAAGAAACCGTGATTGTTCTTATTGTATTTCTTGCTGTCATTCACAGTTTCCCATAGCGAAAGTGAACTAGTCTTGCTATGACCTCTTGGATCTAGACCTGTGAGAAAGTGTCGTTGTGATTCTAAGAGCTAGTTTATTGATGTTCATAGCTGCTTGAGCATTTGCTTTCGTTATATGGTTCGAATTTCAGTATTTCTTGTGTTGAAACGAGTGAATCTTAAGGTGTTCTTTTGATTATTGGACAAATACTTGTTTGCTTTCGCTTGAAATTGAATTCGAAATCGTACAACAGCTTTCTTTTTGTAATACACCAACATTAAGGAAGAAGAAAAGAAATACTTGCATTGTGCATGTGCATTTTGACAGTTTGCATGTCGATTTAGGAAAAGTGCATCAGTGTGTGCTCTATGATCTGTTTGAAAAGATGATGTCTTCTTTTCCTTCAGTAGTTAAGGTTTTCATAAGTTGAAAGAATTGAAAAAGCTTGCTTATCATTCTTAGACTGCATTTAGGAGTTGTATCATACATCACGTGGTGATCCATAAAGGCAAAATGCTAAGCAAGATCAACCTAAAAAGAACTGAATTTATCTAACAACGCTTTGAAACATAACAAAACACAGTAGAGGTCTAGGTAGAGACGTGAACCGGCGTCGTTAAACATAGTGACTGTCGATCTCTACGAAGGTGGGTGATTCCTCCTGAGGGACGATAGCACTAATACGGACTTGTGCCCCCGCGTACCGTCGCGTATATTGGGGGACCCCTATAGGAACAAAGCCTTTATCCATAGGAAGCCATGTCGGCCGCCCTACTGATCGCGATGCAGTGAACAAAGCATTCACGAAGATCGACCACTCGTACCGTAAAACGTATTCTGTGGTTTCGCGAAAGGTTTGGCACACCCTTGCCTAGAACTCTAGAGTAGTTTCTTTTGGCCTTTTTCAAACTCTATAACTGAAAAAGTCCATCCAAGCATTTGTCACTTCGGGCTCGTTAATACATCGAAGGAGACTAGAGTCATCTTTAGCTTTTTCTTGACTCTTAAAACATGAAAAAGCAAGTTGTGTTTTAAAAGCGTCTAAAATTAATTCAATTCGAAAACACATTTTACCCTGTGCATTGTTGGTTGATCAAGTAATCCGCAATCGTGGAAGAAAGTCAATCGATGAACCGTCGTTCGCGGAGGAACACGAGACAAACGTCTTTGTCCCCGGAATCGAAAACAACCCGGGCAAAGCGACCTCGTTCAACTGGTTCCAAATCTCCTGTCAAAGTTAGAACAAGTGTTCCAACGACATCTGAGGTTCCGGTTACTCCAAACATTTCTGGAAACCCTGCCCCTATTGAAGAAGTTCAACAGCCCCAGAAGGACAGTAACACTGATCCTAGTCTGAGAGCAAATACTTGTGTTACTGAATCAGTTCCATCAGTGATCGGTTCAGAGAGTCTTGCTCCTCAGACAACTGTCGTTGTCGAAACAACCCCTTCTTCGGCACCAGAAATATTCTACGGACCTGACGGTCTTCCTCTTCCACCTGGTCTGATCGCAATAGAGGAAATTGTAGAAGATCCGCAAGCAACTACTCCAACACATTTTGGAGCAGGGATCACTCTACTTCCTACTGCATCAGAAGCTAGCCTATCACCCAGAGAAGTTCCTGAAGAATCACTAGGCAATCTACTGGATAGACTCAAAATGTCTGAACTACCGTCAACATCTAGGACTGTGCCAAATGACACAGCGACAGCAGAACTCCCTGCAGTCATTCCGACAATGTTCGTCGGCATACCATCTGTCCCTAACTCTCAACAGCTGGAGGGGGTCCCTTCGGGGGCCATGACGACAGTATGGTCTGTTCCTGTTTGTTCTCCCGGGATAATGCCCGGTAAATCCTATGTTGGAACTCAACAGATTGATCCTTTTGGAAATCAGTTTGGGCAATCCGGTCCTCGAGGTGTAATAAATCCTCTCGGTTCCGGACCACCACCGTATGGGGGGCAATATGCCTTTTCATTACCCCCTCCGGGAGGTTACCCATACGGGAGTTTACAACCATACTCAGGTTATACTGGAATAACTACAAGTGGTTGGATACCTATGCTACCCCAGCAACCAAGAGTTGTGTATTCTATGCAACAACAAATGCCTGTGACCAACATCCCGACGACACCAGCAATTGTGACTGTGTCGCAAGTTCAAACGATACCTGTTGCATGTCAACCTCAGTTTTCTCAGGTTGTAATGCAACAACCCTTTGACCCTGCAACCCAACCACAATCGCTGACTGGCGGGGCGACACAAGCACAAACGGGTACCCTTACCCCTCATCTTGGCCCAGTGGTAAGCATCGCACAACAACCAATGGTATCACAACCATGGTTGGTGCAGTATCAACAACCGCAGTTCCAGCAAGTGTACCAAGGTACCGAGCAGCAAATTTTTGCGAACAATGGACAACCGTACCTACAATACGGTCAAAACCAACCACTCTATGGTGGAGTAGTCCATCAACCGTATAATTCATATCAGCATCAATTACATTATGCTGGTATGCAAAGACCAACTGCTCAGGCGATTCCATCGTATCCTGGGTACGCTTCGCCTAACCTGAGTCAACAGCTACCATTCGTGGCAACTTTGGAGTTACCCGATTTACATCGGTTGACAAACGATCCGATTGCTTATGCCCCTTGGTGGCCAGCGATTCCTCACAAACTTCCCTCCGACATTCCTAAATTCAATGGAAATCCGGGTGAAGACCCGTCGAATCACGTCATGACTTTTCATCTGTGGTGTTCATCAAACACTCTGAACGATGATTCGATAAGACTTCGCCTCTTCCAGAGGACATTGACAGGTCCGGCGGCTAAATGGTATATAGAATTGCCAAGAGCCTCTTTCGACAATTTCAGCTCCTTAGCCACGACTTTCTTAACCCATTTTCAACTACCAATCAGGTATGAAACAGGAACCGAGATACTAACCAACTTCAAACAGACGACAGCTACTCACATATCAGATCATATACATGAGTGGCGTCGCCATCGTAGGATGGTGAAAACATACGTTCCTGATCAGCTACTAGCTGAATGGTTTATAAAGTCATTACTTCCAGCTATAACGGAGGATGTGGCCAAGGGGGGAGTCATAACAGAGGAGCAAGTCATTGCTCGTGCTCAATATTTAGACTTGGTATATACTCAGTCTGGCACGCTCTATGACAAAATACCTGATGCCCCCAGACCTGAATTTTCAATTCCTCCCCCTCCTAAATCGAATATTGACTCTCATGCCGGAGATGGCGTGATTGGCACTGCAAGCGCGAAGTCGAGAAAGGCTTCACCTCAGAAAGCCCGTAAGACTTCAGAACGAAATGCCCATGAAGAGATTCTTGCTTCGAAAGTAAATGCCATATCAGCAGATAAAGGCAAAGAAACCAATCAACCAGGAAGCAAGAAGAAGCAAAACAAAGGGAAGAAGAAGCAACAGGATGGTCCGTCACCTGAAAAAGCTTCTTCTAACTCTCCTGAGAAAGGGAAAAAGAAATGGCCCTGTATGATATGTGACGAAGATCACAAGACAACAGATTGTCCATACAAAGCTGAGCTCAAGAGATTCTTTAAAAGTCCAAAGAACCCAGCTGTGTTGACTGATCCATTTCCCAATCCAGGTCAAAATATGGTTGATAGTGGAAATGCTTCCTCGTCGCAAGTACTGATGTTGTCGATCTCTAAGCAGCAAAATGATGCTTTGATTTCGACAAGGAGCAAAGATTACGGGAATCCGAAACTGTCAAACGAAAAAGGTAAAGATCAACCTAGTAGTTCGACAACGACTTCGTCAGAATTTGTCCCACCCATAATGCCGGAATTAACGATAAAACCACCTAAGGGTGTAGTACACAAGTCGACGTTTAATCCTCGTGCCAGAGTGGCGCAGCATTATAACATAGTAGAAGATTTGGCTCAATCGCCATCCGCTATGTCGACTCTAGAAGTACTACAAAATTGTCCATCCCAGAGGCAGGCATTGTTATCGGCAATAGGGGGGGTTGATCCTAAGGATCCCAATCTTGTGTCCTTTGATCACAAAGGGTATGACCCTCAGTTACCAGCTCAGCTAGCTTTCCTGATTCAAGTGAAGGCCCTCAACAAAACTGTTCACAGAACAATTATTGACGAGGGGGCATCGACATGTATTATGTCAATGAGCTACTGGAAAACGCTAGGGTCACCAACCTTGTCGAGATCTTCGACAACACTAAAGGCTTTCGACGGTAGGACATATACCCCTTACGGTATCCTAACTAACTTGAAAGTTGAACTAGGTGGAAAAACAGTAGAGATTGATGTTGAAGTCATACATGGAAATCTAGATTACAACATCCTACTGGGAAGACCATGGATTTATGCCATGGCAGCTGTCGTGTCGACTTATTTTAGGAAGATCGCTTTCCCGTTTGAAGGAGGGATTACGGTCGTCGACCAACAGAACTTCCTCCTTAATGATTCACAAGTTACGGGAAGCATTCCCATGATCCATGAGAGCGACCATTCAATTCAAGATATAGGAGTAGGCCTGTTGAAAGACCCCACGATGATGGGGACTTTCTCGCTACCAAATCATATGTACATAGGAAATGTACCATTGGTGGCTACCTGCAACATGATATCTTCCACGAAGGTCGCAAAAGACAAATTCGTCATGGATCGGGCAATGGTGTTGCACCCGAGCCCAATCGAAATATTGTAGCAATCAATGTTTCAGGCATGGGAGGCGAGCCCAAATCAATGCTCGTCAAGCGTTTGGGTAGATAGGTCAGGAGAATGTGGTACCCCTTTGGATCCTTGGTCACGAGTGCATGCAAGTGACGAAGGAATCCTGCAGTCAATGTTGATTGAGGGGGCACCATGGGATGATAACCACCATCGTTCCCTTCCACAGGAAGATACTCAAGGCGACCTGTATCACCCCTCAGTATTTGAATTCCTAACAAATACTGTAAATACGGTGGATTCTGAGAGAAACCTATCCAATATAGAAGAGACTATAGCCATAAATATCTCGACCAAAACAGACATTGTAGAGAATATTTATGTTGGCAAAGGTTGTTCCCCTTCAGAACAAGAAATATATAAAGCTCTTCTCCGCGAATTTAGAGATGTCTTTGCTTGGTCGTATGATGAAATGCCAGGCATTGACTCGAGTATCGTTGAACATGAAATTAAGATGTATCCTGATGTCAAACCAGTAAGACAACGGCTTCGGCAGGTGCACCCCAAGAAAGCCGTTGCTATTAAGGCGGAAGTTGAAAAACTCCTCCATGCTGGTTTCATCTACCCGGTTCCTCTAACCGATTGGGTATCGAATATTGTCCCTGTTATGAAGAAACAAGGAAAAATACGAGTGTGCGTCGATTATAGGGATGTAAATCAAGCTTGTACAAAGGACAACTACCCTACACCCTTCATCGACCAGATAATTGATGAATGCGCCGGATGTGAAATCTTTTCGTTTATGGACGGATTTTCCGGGTATAATCAAATTAATATCTGCCCACAGGACCAGTCAAAGACTGCATTTATTTGTCCGTGGGGCACCTTCGCTTATCGAAAATTACCCTTTGGTTTAAAGAACGCAGGGGTGACGTTTCAAAGAGCAATGAATTATGCTTTCCATGACATCAAGAACATCGTTCAACCTTATCTCGACGATCTTCCGGCTCATTCGCAAAAGCGGACTGATCATCCGCATCATTTAAGAGCAATATTTCTACGTTGCCGACACTACAAGATAAGACTCAATCCGCACAAATGTGTGTTTTGCGTCGGTTCTGGTCGTTTACTTGGCTTTATAGTCTCCAAGGATGGGATTCATCTCGACCGTTGCAAGGTGCAGGCAATCATTAATTTGCCTCCACCTTCGAACTTGCTTCAGATTCAGAAACTCCAAGGGAAATCAAACTTTCTGAGGAGGTTCATTCCGAATTACGCAGAACTTGCTAAAGGTTATACCCATCTCCTGAAAAAGGATGTACCTTTCGTCTGGGACCAGGTTGCACAAGCTTCCTTTGATGCTTTGAAAGAAGCGCTAGTCAAAGCATCATTAATGTACGCCCCAGACTATCTAAGGGATTTTAACCTGTATCTGGCTGCAGCAGATACGACCATTGCAATGGTTTTAGTTCAAGAAGTCGATGGTATTGAACACCCTATATATTATTTAAGTAAAAACTTAAATGATACGGAAAGTAGATATTCTCAAGTTGAAAAGCTGGCATTAGCAGCTGTTCAAGCGATTCAAAGATTTCGACATTATGTCCTCTTTAGGAAGACCACTGTATTGTCAGATTGCAACCCCATGACTTATATACTGTCGCGACAGTTGCTTGGGGGCAAATATTCAAAGTGGATAGCTATCCTTCAAGAGTTTGATCTGGAATTTGTGAAATCCAAATCAAAGAAAGCTTTAGTTTTCGCAGAATTATTATGCGATCTCCCGTCATCGTACAACGATGAAACGTCCAAAGAATCGATCGTGGACGAAAGTTTGTTTCTGATATCAGCAAGTGATGAGTGGTATGGAGATATAATAGTTTATCTCCAAACCCAAAATTTTCGGCCAGACACCTCTCACTCAGAACAAAAACGCATTCGATACCAAGCAAAAGACTACATGATCGTCGGTGATACGCTTTACCGTCGTGGTGTCGATACGGTCCTGAGAAGGTGTCTAACCCATGAGGAGGCCGAAAAAGCCCTAAACGAATCTCATTCAGGCACCTGTGGGGGGCATCAATCTGGATATGCTACAGCACAAAGAATCTTACAAGCATGATACTTCTGGCCAACCATGTTCAAAGATTGCATAACCGCAGTTAGAAGTTGCCATGCATGTCAGATTTTTGATAGCAAAACCAGAAGACCCCCCGCTCCTCTACAGCCAATAATAGCTGTGGGGCCTTTCGCCAAGTGGGGCATCGATTTCATGCAATGTAACCCCACCTCGACCGGGGGGCATGGGTATATTATAGTCGCAGTTGACTATTTTACCAAATGGGCCGAGGCGATGCCTACATTGGATAACACTGGTGAAACAGCAGCCCTATTCTTTTTTAATCATGTGGTCGCTAGATTCGGCGTGCCACAGGCCATAGTAACAGATCATGGATCACATTTCCGTAATCACATGATGGTTGAATTAACTGCCAAACTAGGATTGTCTCACGACAGCTCTACTCCGTACTATCCGCAAGCTAACGGACAAGTTGAAGCGATCAACAAAGTCCTAAAGCGCATGCTGCAAAGGATGGTGGGGGTTCACAAAAGAAGATGGCATTTGATCCTCTACTCGGCTTTGTGGGCCTACCGAACATCGGTAAGGAATGCCACTGGGTTCACACCGTTTCAACTGGTGTATGGCCTGGAAGCGATCCTACCAATCCAGTGTGAAATTTCGTCCCTTAAACTCGCAATTGATCTCCTCCCCAGAACCTCAGAAGAAGAAACTCGTTTCTTGGAGTTAATCCAGTTGGATGAAACTCGTCGTGATGCCGCCTTGGCCAATGAAGCCCATAAGAAACGAGTCAACGCGCAGTTCGACAAAAATGACAAACCCCGTGTCTTCTCGGAAGGTGATTTGGTCTTGCTTTATGACCAAGAATCCGATAAATTGGGAGCTGGGAAATTCAAGTCCTTATGGATGGGCCCTTATATTGTTAAAAGTGTGTTCGCAAAAGGTGCCTACGAGTTGGTAGATTATGACGGAATTCCACTGGCGCAACCCCGCAACGGGTTGTACCTTAAGCGTTACTATGCCTAATAGTAACCTATATGCTTTTGTTACATTTTTGTTTTTGCTAAAGCGTTTGTTCCGGTTTAAGTAATCCGCTTTTTACATTTATTGCAGATGTCAAACCCATTGGAACCGTGGGTTGGATATGCTGACGGAGCGAGTCGTAGTACGAGGAACCTATCCTCAGCAGCATGGGCCATTTTTAACCCAAGCGGCGAGTTAATGAGTTTCAGGGGGGTCTGTATTGGTCAATCAACAAATAATATCGTTGAGTATAGCGCGTTGATAGAGCTCCTCTCTGATGCCATCACCCATGGCATACGCCGGCTAGTCGTCAGGCTAGACTCACAGCTCGTGGTACTACAGCTCAATGGTACCTACTCTGTCCGAAATCCAGCTATTTATCGCAAGTTCCTAAGAGTTAGAATCTTGGAAAGACAGTTTGATTTTATCCAATATCAACACATTTCCAGAAACTTAAACACATTAACCGACTCATTAGCAAATTATGTGTTAGATAGACATTTGCAAATTTGATAAAAAGAGAAGCATCATCGATGTTTCATACATGGATCACATAAAAACTGGGACAAACCCCGAACATCAAAAATATATATAACTGTTTACGGTTTACATATAATGTTCTGTAACCAAGACAAAATCGGTCATATGACCCCAAAACTCAAAAATGGCTGGGGGGCACCCTAGCCTAGTGATGCTCATGATAACATGCCACGGCCTGTGCGATCATGCGCAGAAGACGAGACCATCGTCTAGGAACACCATGAGTATGTCGCTGCAATCGCAGAGGAAACTCGTCAATCCGTACATCCGGAATCCCGAAGGTAAGACCCTCGACCTGTTCCTGCACAGCTGCAAGAGTCTCGGCCAAGTCAAGGTCACGGAGAATAGCTCTCCCTGGAGCCTCCCCTGCTGGGGCAGTAGCCGAACTCTCGGACGAACTGCTGGACGGACGGGTCCCACATCTGCATGCACACATGAGTTTGATTAGAGTCTTGATAGAATAAAGCACAAGGACATTATAAATATAAAAACAGTAAACAGTGATGAGGTCAAAATATTTACCGAGATCACCCCACTGCTCGCCATCCGGTAGTACCAAATCCGGATCACCTCGGAAATCCATGCCAATATATGGATACTCAGAAAAAGCCATATCCTGCCGCTCGAACCACCTAAAGAAGGCATCAGTAAAGGTAATCCGAGATTGACCTGCATGTCTAGCCATGTGGTCAACCCACCTCTGCATGTGTGGCTCAGTAGGAGATGGCAAGTCGAGGACAATGTACTGAGGTTGCATCAGGGGTATCTTCTCCAAAGCGAAGGCAGTCAAAACTGAACCAAAGCCAAAATTCTTCAGTCTCCTATCCTTTACTTTGGTTAACTGGTTTTTCATCTGAACCAGTACTGCATCACACCAGTTAAAAACTTTCGGCTGAAGACACTCCAGGGCGTGCTGCACATATGACCTGTTGGCAACATGAGGGGATGCACTACCGGCCATCCTACAAATCGTGTACAGAATAGACCTGAGAGACCTGTCAGTGACATCACAGATAGAAATCTTGCCGTCTCTGCTCGGCTGAGATCCCTCCCTGCAATACTGACGGATATAATCTTTCACGGAATCACTCCCTCGGGCCGAACCGGACAAGGAAATGGGGGCACCCCGCCTTGACAACCCAGTCAAGAAGTAAATGTCCACTATGGTCAAAGGGATGGACTTGCCCCTAATCTGGAACACTTGGTTAACAAGATCCCAAGCATCAAGCAGGTACTGCAGTAAACGTATCTGTGCCCTCATGCTAGATATGCGGAAGAATTTTAGCAAGCCACAGTTCCGCAACGCGCTCACGGTAACAGGATCATGGAGGGCAATCATGTCCTCCTCTTCATGCTCTCGTTCTCGCCACGTAAGAGTCATTCTGCTCCAATAAACTCTGCAAAACAAACAAGAGGAGGAGTAAGATCCCTGACTCAGTGAAGAAAATGGCAAAAATCTCATAAAAAATTGTGCAACCAAGATGTTTTCTGCGCCCAACGCAGGTAGGGAAGGGTCTCACCTGCGTTGGGAGACAAACTGCCTTTGGAAATGAGCACCCCCAACGCAGGTTTCGATATAGGGTACCTGCGCTGATGGCAGAGCGCCCTAAGGAAACCCCAGGGGCTCATGGGGGCAGGAAAACAAGCATAAAACTGAGAAATAAGACCATGAAAAGATAGAGCTAGGGTTTAGCTCCTACCTGGTGGAAACGGCGCTGAAAATCATCCACAGAATCTCCCGAAATCAGCTGGTGAAAAATCAAGAGGAAGAGGCACCTCCAAAGCTCCAACAAACCAAACGCACATGAAATGGTAAAATGAGAGGTAAAAACATCTTTTAAATTGCTTTTTACGTAATTCAAAGTAAAATATTAGTATTTTTACTTCATGTTATCCGTTTCTAACAAGTTTGTTGCAGCAAATTGATGAAAACAGTACTATCTCTGGAAAAGAAAAACTAGTCATGGTAAGATATGAATTTGACCTTATCAAACGAGCAGTTTTGGCAAAGTTCATGCTTGTTAAAAAATAAACGCAAGATCCGAGCAGTTTTAATGCGGAAATTCATGCTCGTTAAAAAATAAACATAAGCTTGTGAGCAGGCTTCCCCCCAGTGTTCAAGCTCATTCAGAAAAAATGAACCGGTAAATAACCATTTGAGACCGTAAATTCATCAGCCATAAAAGCCTTGGTCGTGTTTGTGCACCGTCACCTCCACTTTTCATTTGGCCGATCATTCACATCCACTTGATTGTTTACCTATTTTGAGGAACAGCTGCGAAGAGTGATCCCACCTAGCCATCCTTGTAATACTTCCGTGATTGGAAAATTCCAACCTGTACCTGGAATCTGCTGCTATCCCTGTTTATCACTCGTTCCTAAAAATACGAGTCTTCTTTGAGCTCTTTTCACTGACTCGTAAAAAATGAAAAGTTTGCCGAGTTTTGGCCTTCCAGCTCGTTAAAAGGACCGGAAGAGCTATCCCTCCTCTAGATTTTAATCTTTTTGGACCTGAGGGATTATTGCACAAAAAGATCGAGCGCTTGTCTAGTTCGGCTCGATAAAGATATCGAACATTCATCCCTTCTGTATTGTTTTATACTTTTTCAGACTTAAGGGATTAGATGACGAAAAAGGACCCCTGGAGTCTACTTTATGTACACTTTTCAGACTCTCTAAAAATGAAAAGGACCGAGTTGTCTTTGTCGCTGGGCTCGTTAAAAATATTAGATAGCGACAAACTTGTCTTTAGACAAGAACGAGTTTCCCTATCGCTAGGCTCGTTAAAACATAGCGATGGGCTTGCCCGAAGGGCAGGTTATAGATCAAGCATATGTTATCCTCCTCAAGCTTGACAAAAATAAAGAGGTACTGGTCAGAAATGACTGGGGAAAAATTGGGAAGAACCTCAAAGCTTAATGGTAGCAAGTCGCTCTTGAACATGACACTTTTTCCTCTGTAAATATCGGGTTGGGTTATTATCATTCACCGGTCCCTTCACCATGGTCTCGCCATACCATCCATACATGGGGTAATGCTACCGATCCATCACATCAGTGTCGTTATATGTTCAAGAGATGTCATTCAGAAAGTGTCAACCGGGTCCCATCCACTACCGTACATCATCTTTCATCCTTCCATGACCGCCACCCTGAATCATATTTCACAGATCGTTTTCACCAATCATCACTAGCTCCGTTCCGTGTCACTGATGTGGGATTCACTAAGGCCCTCTTTTGACGGATCGCTTCTTGTCGACATCAGCTCATTATCCAAGAAGTTGATCTAGGAACACCCCCTCAGTACTTTGAAGCTTGCATGCCTCAATGGCAAGTTTCTCACTCCCAGCGATAGGTATACATTAATGACCTTCGACCAGGAGACTTTGCGTGGTGTTCGACGTCAGATCCTATATTCACACCACGTGAATTGTGCTGCAGTACCTTGAGGGTCATCATCGTTATCGGTGATTCCTCTCGCGCTTGTTAACAGTTTACATTATTGACTGGTAATCAAGCGATGTCTTTCCATGTTCGACTTCAAGAAATTCTCACATGGATCGACTTGTACTAGAGTGAAGATCAGACAAGTTTGAAGACCCCGGATCTAGTTTCATCCATCCGGGCTGCGATATATATTCAGGAGATAAAAACATAGACATGTGCAGCAGATGAGCATCCTACTAAAAGGATGATAATTAAAAGCAGAGAATTATCCGTCTCTTATCAGACGATCGTCTGTTTATGTACGGCAAATGTATTTTATAAAGTTGATCATGGGAAATGCCCGCATCAGCTAGATCATGAAAAGAAAGTATGAAAAGATAATGTATTGTATTGTATTTTGTTACAGGTCACCTCCCGGCGATTGAATGAACTTCGAATCCTCCTAATAAAGCATTTCACCCGATAAACGACCTCATACTTTAGGGGGCAACTGTTATAGACATTTTTGTGCCTTACAGCATAGAGCATGAAATGTCAATAATCTAAGGGATCCAAAGTCCCTAAACATGTTGTTCTTACCCTTAGAGGAACAAGGTCAGCAAACCACAGCACTGAAAATCAGTTCTCCACTGAAAAACACTCAAAAACAGGTCAATTTTGGATCAAAGCAGCTACTCCAAAGGCTACCTGCGCTGCATAGCAAGTGCAACAAGGGCTACCTGCGCTGCATAGCAAGTGCAACAAAGGCTACCTGCATTGGGCGTACTTGGACATGTGGAGGAATCTTTTTCTCAATGTGCCAGTGCCCAGGAAGCTTCCAAAAAGACACTTGATCATAAGATTCGCCTAATGATGAGTTAAGAGCTTCTAAAACTCCAAGTGGAAGACAGAAACTCCAAGTGAAGAACTGAAGAACAACTGGAGTTGAAGAGGACAACAAGTCACACATCAAGCTGACTTATCTTCACTCCAAAACTCTATATAAGGATCTCATCCCATGGGATCTGGGGGGCGGAATTCAGTGCAAAGAATCGTTGTTGGTTTGCAGTTGAGAGTATTGGGTGATTGCTTGAGGGAGGTGAAGAAGAGATTTCTCTCCGTCGGGAAGGTGATGCTGGATTGGACCTCTCATGGTTGTATCACCGCCTGAACCTTACTTCCATATATTAATAAAGCATTTGAGGTTCTTCTATTCGCATGTGTTTCAATGGTGAATTGTCTTACTTGCGTTTTTTATTTATGCTAATCCTTGAATCATTTATGCATGCATGCTTCTTGTAGTTTCCTTTTCTTGTCTTATTTGCAGGATCTCGTGTAGTTGGGCCCGTGAAAAGACTTAGAGCTGGGAGCAAGCGGCAAACAAAGGAGATTGGATCGACCATTTGCGCAAGACATCGGTAAGTGGATCTCTCCCTTTTATCTCTTGCATGTCATAAAGAAGAAACTTTAGATAGCTTTGCTTTCAGCTGTTGCTAAGGAACTGTCACCCTTAGAGTGGGTTAGGGTCATTCCAAGTTGGATACTTTCCCCCACAACATGTCGTCATGTGAAATTTGAGGTGTGCTTGGGAAATGAATCATTATTAGTGTATGACTAGTTACATGTCGATTTATGTTGCTTACATGTATTGCTGTAGTATGCTTGGTTACATTCTTGCATGTTTGGTTACATCCTTGTATGCTTGGTTGCATGTATCATTCTTGTAGGTTTGATTTCAAATATTATCCATCCATGCTTGGTTATAAGTGTTTATGCATATATGTTTATGGTTATGCATCACTTATGCATGTTCATGTTTGCATGTGGTCAAGTATATAGTTATGTAATGGTGGTGGTTGTCATGCATGAGGTCGTGGTGTGTGTTGCTTTTGAGGTCATGCATTGATGACTGGACCGTAGTTAGAATGACAGTTGCATGGTTATATGCTTATGTACTATTTTTATATATCGTTATAATTATGTTATGCATGTATCACATGGATCTATTGCGATTGCAAACAAGGTATCCTCCCCAAGCTACACTAAGGTATAATGGTTTATTGTGATTTGGTTTAGCTGACGTGATATACCTTGCAGGAAGAAACATCAAATAGCTAGCAAGATGGTTGACTACAGAGACTCTCCCTATGAATCTAAAGAGCAGTATGGTGTTGGTAACTCTTCTAATTTGGTAGTGATGTTGAGAAGCTTAAAGGAAGAGATAAGGAGTTGTAAGGAAAATAATGACATAGTCATACAGTCATAGGAAAAGCTAGCAGAGGTAAATGCAGTCATACTTCAAATCCCTTCGGATTTGCAGCGACAGGGGCCGCTTTGGATCAGTTATGAGCATGACAACAAAATTAATGGGGCATATGGGAGTAGGTCACATGGCAGTCACCGATCAAATAGAGAGGACATCATCTGAGAGGGAAAATTGTTGGACACTCCAGAGAAGATAAGGGACAGACACAAGTATGCTTCTAGTTTTGATTCAGATAGGCACTATGATCGTTATGGGTATCATCCTTATAGGAGGAGTGATAGAGGATACTTTCAGGGTGAATTTAAGAAAGAGAAGCCACATACTTTTGATGGGGAAATGAAGAAAACACAGGATATAGAGGCATGGTTGCTTGGCATGAGGAAGTTCTTCAAATTGCATGAGTATTCAGAGAACATGAAAGCTAGAGTAGCTACCTTCAGTCTCAAAGGTAAGGCGGACATTTGGTGGGAAGATGTGAAGAATGCAAGGTGTATTAATGAGGAATATTTGTCTTGGAGTGAGTTTGAGCAGTTTTTTAAGAAGAAGTACTTGTCAGAAAAGGTACTTTGATGACAGGGAAAAATAATTTTATGAACTAAAGATGGGTTCCATGACATATGATGAGTACACTAGTAAGTTCTTGGAGTTACTAAGATATGTACCTTACCTCAAAGAGGAGAAAGCCAAGATTCAAATATTCATCAGTGGACTATCGGTTGCATTTAAAGACATGATTGAATTCAATGAGCCTAGATCATTGGAGGAGGCCATTAGAAATCTAAAGCACTACTATGAACAATTGAAGCGCAGCACTGAAACTAAACTAATATGGAGAGGTAATGTAAAGAACAAAGGAAAATGGGATAAAAAGTGAGCAAGGCCACAGGGTACAAATAACAAGGAGAATGTTGCAGAACCTAAGAGGTTCAATGTGTCAGAGAGAGAACAGGAACATCGATCTAAAGAAAAGAATAAGGACAGAGGCCAGAAGCCTATAGAGTGTTCGACTTGTGGCAAATATCATCGCACGAGAGATTGTTCAGAGAATTAGGGTGGTAGGCCTCAGATATATAGTGCATAGGAGGCGCAGACTATTGGGGACGTTGGTCTGAGTATTCCACGTATCTATGCAGCCTTGGATAACAAACAGGCAGAGCATCAAGCATCTATCATCAAGATGGATGGTAAGCCTTGTGATCAAGTTATTTCTATTTTGATTGACCCTGGATCTAATTATAACTATGTTAGTCCTAACTTGGTGGATAAGTGTGGTTTGAATAAGGAGTTGCGTGCAGAGTCTTGGTTAGTGCAACTAGCTACATGTACAAAGAAGCGAGTGCATCATTGGGTAAGAGCTTGCGTATTTGAATTAAATGGTATGCCTATAGCAGCATATTTAAATGTATTATCGTTGGGTTCATACAGTATGTTATTGGGCATGGATTGGTTGTATCTACATAGAACCAAGGTTGACTGCTATGTAAAATCTATTAAATATGTTGATGGAAATGGAGAACCAAAAGTCTTACAAGGTAAGAAGAAAGCCACATCAATTCAGATGGTGACAGTTATGCAAGCAAAGCATAGTCGCAAGAAAGGATGCAAGCTATTCACAGTGCACATTTCTAGTGATAAGGGTAAGGAGGTTGAGAATGCAGATGTGTTGAACAAGTACCCGGTTTTACAGCAGTTCAGGGATGTATTTCCTTAGGAAATTACAGAGTTACCAGCTCATAGGGAGGTAGAATTTTCTATTGAGATAGTTCTAGGGGTAGATTTAGCATCGAAAGCACCTTACAGGATGAGCACACCTAAGTTGGTTGAGTTAAAGCTATAGCTGAAGGAAGTGTTGGACAAAGGACACATTAGGCCAAGTGTATCACCATGGTTTGCACCGGTATTGTTTGTGAAGAAGAAATATGGTACTCTCATATTATGCATTGATTACAAGTAGTTGAACAAAGTGGCTATCAAGAATAGGTACCCTTTTGTGAGGATTAATGACTTGTTCGATCAACTGAAGGGGGTAGTAGTGTTCTCAAAAATTGATCTGAGATTTGGATACCATCAGGCATGCATCAAGGAATAAGACATTTACAAGACTTCATTCAAGACCAGGTATGGGCATTATGAGTTTTTTGTAGTTCCATTTAATGCTCCAGCTACATTCATGTGCTTGATGAATAATTTATTGTGTTCATATTTGGATAAGTTTGTTATTATGTTCATTGATGATATGTTGGTATATTCTAAAAATGAGGAAGATCATGTCGAGAACTTAGTATAAGTATTGAGGTTGTTGAGAGAGCATTAGTTGTATGCTAATATTAGCAAATGTAGTTTCTTTCATACAAAGGTACATTACTTGGGGCATGTGGTCTCCAAGGAAGGAATTGCAGTAGATCCAGAGAAGATAAGGGCCATCATGGAGTGGGTAGCTCCTAAGAATGTGGATGAGGTGAGATATTTCATGGGTTTGACAGGCTACTACAGGACGTTCATCAGGAACTTCTCATGGATTCGTATCCTATTATATCATTGCAAAGGAAAGGTAAGAAGTTTTAATGGACAAAGGAGTGTGAGGCTAGCTTTGAGCAGCATAAGAAGTTGTTGACGCATTCACTAGTGCTACATATTGCATATCCAGACAAAGATTTTGTAGTATACATGGATGCTTGAAAGAGAGGTCTTGGTGGACTCCTTATGTGGGACAGATAAGTGGTATGTTATGAGCCTTAAAAAAACATCAAGCATAAGTAGAACTAGCTGACACATGATCTTGAGTTAGCAACAATTATACATGCACTGAAGATGTGGAGACACTATCTTCTGGGCAATAGGTTCACATTGATGAGTGATCACAGTGGGTTGAGGTATCTATTTGACCAACCAAATATGAATGGTAGGAAGGCTCGGTGGTTGGCCATGATTAGCGAGTTCAACTTTGAGATCAGATACATCAAAGGCAAGGAGAACATAGTGGCAGATGCTCTTATTAGGCGAGTACAGGTGAATCACTTAGTAGCTATGAGATCTTATGGGACAAATTTACAAGGAAATATCTTGCAAGCAAGACAGTGGGATGTCATATATATGGATATTGTGCACAGGTTACAGCAGAGTACAGGTACAGGTGATGGTACATGTATAGGTACAGGTAGTGGTATAGGTATAGGTGTAGGTGCACAGGACTTGACTATTGTCTTCTTCCAGCAAATGGATTGGTCAGGTTTTGAGACAGGATATATGTGTTAGATGACAATGATCTCAAGAAGGTGATCTTGAGGGAGTTTCATGTGAAACTGTATTTGGGTCACCCAGGTTACCAAAGACACTAATAGTAGTGAAGAGATATTACTATTGGTTGAACTTGAAGAGGGATGTAACAGAGTTTGTGGCTAGATGTTTTGATTGTCAGTGATTGAAAGCAAAGTGTAAACATACAGGTGGACTGCTACAGTCAATTGCGATTCCAGAATGGAAATGGAAGGTCATTTCCATGGACTTCATCGCAAGGTTACCTAAGATAGTGAAGCAGGACAGGTTAACAAAGGTTGTACACTTCATTCTGATGAAGTATACATTCTCAGCTAGTGATGTGGCACAAGTGTTCATCAGAGATGTGATTAGACTACATGGTGTTCTAAAGAAAATTGTGTCAAACAGGGATGCGAAGTTCACTTCCAAGTTTTGGAAGGAGTTATTTGCAGTTTTGTGCACGGAGTTGGCCTTCACCACGGCTTATCATCTGCAGACAGATGGAGAGAGAGAGGTTCAACATGATATTGGAGGACATGTTGAGGATGTATGTGATGCATCAGCAATGGAAGTGGGAAGAGTATCTCCCCTTGGTGGAGTTCCCATACAACGACGTTTATCAAGAGTCGTTGAGGATGAGTCCTTTTGAGGCATTGTATGGGCGGAGTTGTAACACTCCTATCAGTTGGAGTGATCCAGTTAATAGGGTATTGATTGGACCAGATATTTTGGCAGTCATGGAATGGGAAATGTAGGTAATCAAGAAGAATCTAAAGGCAACACAAGATAGGCAGAAGAGTTATGCAAATAGGAATAATTTGTTCAAGGAGTTTCAGGTTGGGGAACAGGTGCATTTGCGCATCAAACTAAAGAAGAGCTCCTTGTGGATTGGCTCATGTGCCAAGCTGGCACCATGGTTTTGTGGACCCTTCAGCATTATTGAGAGGATTGGTCCAGTAGCCTATCGACTTGAACTGCCTCCAAAAATGAAATTCCATGATGTTTTCCATGTCTCATTGCTTAAGAAGTATGTTAAATACGTTGGTCATGTAATTGACTAGTCAGTAGTATAGGTGGAACTAGATGGAAAATTCTAGTCGGAGCCTCAATGTATATTACAGAAAAAAAAGGTATCCATGCTCCGGAACCAAGAAATCGAGCCAGTTAAAGTGCAATTAAAGCACTTTGGGCTTGATGAAGCTACATGGGAGATGGAGGATCAGATGTAGTCCATGTATCCTTCCTTGTTTGCTGGTTGAGGCAAAGCATCTTGATATGGTGGTTTGGTATATGCTTTATGATGGTTTGGTATTTATTTTATGGTGGTTAATATATGCTTTATGATGTTTTGATATATGCTTAGTAATATTGTTTAGTATATGTTTTGATATATGCTTTGGTATATGATTTGGAATATGTTTTGGTATCTATATTTTGATGATGCTGTTATATGTACACTCGTGTATGGATGTAAATACCGTAACGAGCTACGTTATAAATCTCCACTATCCGGTATGGGTGTCATGTTATTATGCTATCATGTGGTTATATTATCATGATGTTATGATGTTATATGAGTTGGCACTCATGAGGATGATCATTATAAATAGTGTAATGAGTTGTGTTATAAAGCTCCACTATGTTGTATGTTGTCATGTTGTCATGATGATTTTTCTCTTGAGAGAAGCTTTCATTGTAAATACTACATCGAGATGTGTTATACGTTTTTAAAGAGAAATTTTTCGGCGAAAATCACAAGGAATATCACTGGTTGGTTCGAAAAGCGTCGACAAATGATATTCCTTGTGATTTTCGCCGAAACATTTCTCTTTAAATTGATATGGATCACAGAAGCCTGAACTCTATTATGTGTTATACCTAAGAAGCAAAGAAAAAAACTCGATGCAAGAAGTTGCAAGTGTATCTTCTTGGGGTACTCAACTACTTCCAAAACATATTGTCTCTATGATGAAGTGAACAAGAAGTTTCTAATATCTAGATATGTGATCTTTCTTGAATCTTCCAAGACTGAAAATGTTGTTGAGCGAAAGCTTAATCGCTTGGATAGATTCGTACATGCAAAGTATTTTCAAGAATTTAATAATGAGATTCCACATCTTGAAGGGGGGATTCCCTTATTAGATCCATCTATGGAATCTTCTTCTCAAGCACTTTCTCCTCCACATGAAGCTCCAGCCACTAATGACACTTTGAGTGATGTGATTGACAGAATTGGGAGACTAAATCTTGATTCAGCCCCATCTCATTCAATTAAGAAGCCTAGGAAATCTCAGAAAGGTCCTCCAAAATGGCTAACAAAGACACTTAAAAGTGTTCATCCTGATGAGGTTGGAAAGATAGGAACAAGAAGATCAACCAGGAAAAATGGAGGTGATGTAGATGATTCTGATTCACTTATTGATATGGATGTTTCTTATGATTGTGAATTGAATTTCTCTATAGGTTTTGAACCAACTTCCTTCAAAGAAATCACTTCTTGTGATGAATGGAAAGAAGAAATGTAAAAATAATATGATGCCTTGATAAAGAATGGCACCTGGAAACTTATTGATCCTCCATTGGGAACCAAACCAATAGGCTATGAGTGGGTCTTCAAGGACAAGTATAAAGAAGATGGCTCACTTGACAAGCACAAATCCAGGCGTGTGGCAAAAGGTTTTGCACAGAAGGAAGGGGTCGACTATGAGGAGACTTTTCCCCCACAACAAAATGAGCTACCATCCGAACACTCTTTTCCTTGGCAGCACAAAACGATTGGAAATTCCATCAAATGGATGTAAAAACTTCCTTCTTGAATGGAGATCTGAAAGAGAATGTTTTTATGTCCCAACCAGAAGGATTTATTTTGAAGGGTCGGGAACATAAAGTATGCAAGCTTGTAAAATACTTGTATAGCCTCAAGAAAGAACCGTGTGCATAGTACAAGAAGTTAACTAAGCATCTTCTGAAACTCAACTTCAAACATTATGATCTTGATTATGCAACTTTGTTTGTCAAGAAAGTTGGCAAAGCAATTGTGTATCTTGTGGTGTGTGTAGATTATGTCTAATGACAGGGAATAATGAGAGCTACATTGCATCCATAAAGAAGGAAATAAGGAAATATTTTCAAATGACATATTTAGGCTATGTTCACTACTATGTTGGTATTGAGGTAACTCAACATCTGAATTTTATATTCCTCTCTCAGAAGAAGTACATTGGAGATCTATTGAACAGGTTTGGCATGGTTGAGTACAATCCTTTAACTAATCCAATCGCATAGAACTTAAATCTCACATCCACTGAAGGAAAATACTTTTAGGATGAAATGAAGTATGGATAGCTCACTGGAAGTCTCAACAACCTTACTACTACCAAACTAGACATTTTATTTGTTGTTGGAATCCTCTCCAGGTTAATGAAAAATCCTTGTGAGGGTCATTGGTCTGTTGCAAAAATAGCTCTAAAGTACTTGAAGGGAACTCGAGGCTTTGGACTTAAGTATACACAGGTGGGTGACTTTAGCTTGATTGGATACTCTGATTCGGACTTTTGTGGAGATAAATAAACAGAGGTATCTACTTCAAGTTATGTGATGAGTCTTGCATCAGAAGTTGTCTCCTAGAGGTCACACAAATAATTCGTTCTAGTATATTCCATAATTGAGGCAAAATATGTGGTAGCAGCTGAAGCAACAAAGGAAATTGTGTGGCTCGAGAAAATTCTAGAAGATTTGCAGGAGAAACAAGTGCATTCAACTCCTCTCTTGATTGACAACACTTATGCAATAAAGTTGGCCAATAACCCAAAGTTCCATGATGGAATGAAGCACATAAATACAAAATACCATCTGATTTGACATCATGTTCAGGCCAAGGAAATCCACCTACGCCATTTTTCCACAAATGAGAAGATTGCAAACATCTTCACCAAAGCTCTTGGAAGAGAAAAGTTTGAAAGATTCAGAATGATGATTGGACTCACCAACGTCCCTTCAGATTAAGGGGGGGAATGTTGACACCTAATCTTTGGGATTAGGTAAATCCATGTAAATATTGTAAATAGAAAAATAAAGAGAATTGGAAGACGAGACATTGGGAGATGAAACCCAATAGTCTCCCTCTCCATGTATAGATCCATGTTCCATCTTAATGCAAAACACAATTCAATTCATGGAGTTACTCCTGGTCTAACATATGTATTCCATTTCAAGGTCATAATTAGCCAGAAATTATAGCCACCTAATTTACTTTGCATTTAAATTTGGTTGTCAATGAAAGTGCCTTAAAGTATTGTTGTTAGTTCTGAGTTAAAATTTCTTACTCATAAGGTAATCTCTCCACATATTGAGAGCATGAGATCTTATTGCTAACTCCAAATCATGTGTTGCATAGTTCCTCCCATGGTATTTCACATTTCTAGACTCAAAACATATTACATGTCCATTTTGCATAAGAAATCCTCTAGCCCTTCCTTGAGAGCATCAATGCACGCATGAATTTCTCATTTGGAGAAGTTATCCGTAAGATTGGTGAATCAGTCAAAAGTAGTTTCAATTTTTGGAGGGAAATCTCATAATCCTTATTCCATTAAAATTTGATCCCTTTATTCTACAAAGAGGTGATTAGGTGTGATATCCTTGAGAATCCCTTAGTAAACCTTCTATAATATCCTATTAACCCCATAAAAGACATAACCTCTATCACATTTTTAGGTATTTATTATTCACTAATAGATTTAATATTTTCTAGGTCCACAATTATTCCCTTCTCTGAAATGATATGCCCCAAATAATGAATATGCTCTCTAAGTAATTGTAATGCTATCCTAAAACATTGTTCATGTTCCTCCTCTAATTTTGAGTATGAGGATGTCATCTAAAAATACTATGACAAATTTTTCCAAGAATTCTGTAAAAACACATTCATCATTAGATAAACCAAAAGGCGCCACTACAAACCCATAGTGTCCATATAAAATTATGATGGATATCTTGTTGTTGTCTTCTTCTTTAATATTGACTTCATAGTATAAGGACCTCAAATCAATCTTGTAGAATATCCTAGCTCCTCTTAGTTAATCAAATAATTCATTCTTTCTTAGTAAAGGATACTTGTTGTTTATTGTTAGCTTGTTTAACTATCTAAATATTATAGACAAGCTCAATATGCCATCTTATTCTTAAAAAATAATATCAAGTCACCCCAAGGAGACACACTTGGGTGTATGTATTCCTTATCCAAAATATTTTTCAGCCATATCTCAAACTCCATAAGTTCATGTGCATTCATCCTATATATTGTTTTGGAAACTGGGGAAGCTCCTAGAATCAAATTAATTGAAAATTCAATATCCCTTTTAGGTGGAAACCTTGGGATGTCGTCAAAAACATCTTCATATTCCTTTAACACTAGATAATCCTCAATATTAAGCACCTTATCCTTAGCCTCTTCCTCCACATGAATTGCACAAAATATGACATCCCTTTCCAAAACTTTTCTTCATTTTCATGCTTTATATTTCTCTTACTAAAACAAGTCTTGAAATTCCCCACACCTTCCTTTGCTACCCACCTTCATCAAGACAAATAAATTCCTTTTTATTGAAGTCCATGATCCTTGTCCAACAAATCCATGCCTATAAGGAATTCATATGATTACAACTAAATGATATTTAAATCAACTTTGGTATTTACATTGTTCATGGTTATTCGATACTCTTTTACCAACTCAATAATCCTTCGCTTTTCCCCTGTAGCTAGCTCAACTAACCAGGTCTGGCTATACTTATTCTTTTTCAAACTAATTCTTTCAACAAACTTTGGATCAATATAAAAATAGCTAGCTCCGGAATAAATTAAAATTGCAATTGTTTGGTTATTAATCTTACCTTCAACTTTGATCATGTGTGTCTAATGATAAACTTGGTGATTGTCCAAAGCTACACATACTACAGGAATTCTCTTTCCCATCTCCCCCAATATCCCAACTTCTTATATATTGTGCATGGTTTTTATTTAGCCTCTTTATGAGGGAATTCCTTAAACATGTGGTCTCCCTCATAGCCCCAACTTTTAATGGGTAGATATCTTGGCCATTTTCCCAACAAGTCTATTTCCTTAGATCGTTAGCTATGGGTTGTCTTGGCTTATTTTCCTTGGAGTTATTTCTTAAAAATAAGGGTTTGTACCCCTTCTTCATTTTCTCTATCTTACCCTTATTCTTCTCATCCCAAGCTCTTTGGAATGTTGGCTTATTCTTGTTCTTTTTGTAGAGATATTTGGCCTTTATTATTGCCTCCTCTAGGGTCTTAGGTTCATCAAACTTGATCTTGTCACTATAATATCAAGGCAACTATTGGGCCTCACAATTGTCATGATTTACTTATTTTTTTTCTTTAGTTTTAATGTTCTTTTCTTGTCTTTTTCTCATATTTATGATATATTAATTGGTACAACATAGGATTTATAAGGAATTATTTTACTTTTACTATTTTTCCTTCTAGATGTGTTATTTCGATTATAAAAGTGTTAATAATTCATGGTTGAGTCTTCCTTATGAACATGGATTTTGTGACATATCAAGGGCAGCCAATACTTGATGTTGTTTCTAGACTATTCGTGGTGAAATTTGGGATAGGGCGATGTTGTTTCCGACTAACTATGGCAGATCAAGTGAAGTTGACTCTTATTTATGAAACTATGTTACAGACAAAGCCCTTGATTTTCTTGTCTGGGAGATATTAAGACAATAATTTTGTAACTAAAAATGAGTATCCGTAGAATCTTTAGATTCTCTGGATCGCTCTTTTTTAACATAATTTATTGTTTTATCTCCCTCGACTATAGTATAAAGACAGGGGGCTTGTGTCCCAAAAAATGGTTTTTGGTAATTTTTCATCTATCTGATAGACTTGCTGAAAAGCACTGACTGTAATTGTTTTCATAATATAATGCAAAGTTTTCACTATTGAGAATTAATTTGTTGTTTTGATCTTTTCTACAAGGCAGTCTAACTCTGGTAGTTTGGGCCCACTCCTGGACGAGACGTTGTCTTCATTTTTATTATTAAGCTCTTATTTATCTTCTTTCATCGAGCATTTATTTCATGTATCCGCTAGATTAGTTGTAAATTGTGTGTTTCCTTTGAGTAAAGATAACATTGATAGTCATAATATTGATTTGCAGATGTTGTTTCTTTAGAATTTGATTTATAATCGTTGTCACTTTACTGATGTTTCCTAAAGGTTATCTCTTAATTATTGGTACTTTAATATTAGTATTTCTTTTCCTCTCGCTATTTCTTCTTTCCTAATTCATGAATATGTTTTTCTAACGTTTTTCCTTTAATCTTGCAATTGTTGTTTCCTAAGTAACAGCTTAGCATTCTACAGATTTTATTATTTTTTCTTTTTTAGGAGTGATCAAAATTCAATGCTTTTGAGTGGTTTCTAGAGAACACGTTTTGCCTGGAAGATAGATCTTTTGAATGCATGCATTAAGTGAGGAATTGATTTTTTCATTCTAGTTAATTCACTTTTTTTAAAGAATTAGTTATCTTTAGTTTTAGAACCATATATTGCATATAATTTGCAGACAACCTTGAAATAAATAGACGAATCCTCGGTTTGATAATTTGATGTATGATACTTTGTTGATCCTTTAGAGAAATTAAGTGTCCCAAGTATTAGTGTCGGTATCTTCATCCCTCCATCAATGATCAAAATTTCTCTTTTTGCATGCATATTAGGTGTCTCATCCAATCAGTTGCACTCCATTAGGTCATGGATCATCTAATGGTAGTGGTTCTTTGTCAATTTCCCTCATGCTTTTCATTTGTTGGCCTATTTTCACATGTACAGATCATTCGTTGTTATTTTTATTTCATTACATTTGCAAAAGTAATTTTAGGGTTTTTAGGTCTCATTAGGTCTAGGGTTTGTCACCATGGTCTTCAAAAACTCAATAAGAGGTCAGCAGCCACATGAGGATGTTTAATAAGTTCATAAAATCACAAATTTCACTGATAATTTTCTTCATAAAGGGTTTTTACCTCAAAACTCTATTTTGAGGTGAAAACAGAGTTTTTCTATTTTATGCACAAATTTTATGTAATTTTAATGTTTTCATATGTAATAAAGCTTCAGCTACAACCCTTGGTCACCTTTCCAAACTCCAACACTTCGGCCACTACAAAAAGAGACAAGAAAATCCAAGCATTAGTCTATCAAATGACAAAAAAAAAAAAGCCAAATTGCAAAACAGAGTTTTTAAAAAGCAAAGTGAAAAGGAAACTTTCGAAAGTGGGTTTTCTAAATGAAAAATTAAAGTCAAAAGTATATAAAGTGCTCATTGTGTTATAAGACTTCATTTGTGCTAAAAGTGAGAGAAAACAAGAGACAAAATCGCATTTGAGGCGAAAAGAGGGAAATTGCAACAAGTTTCGAGATTTCTCTTGGCGCGGCACACTTGGGCATTGGCGCGGTGCACCGGGCGCAGGATTTACACAAAGCTTTGAACGGGCGCGGTGCACCTGGGCGTTGGCATGGCGCACCAGTCAACCAAGTTCAAAACTCTTTCAATCAACCTTCTAAAGCTCCAAATTTTATAGATACCATTCCTCAAAGTAAGTAAAACCTCCTATTTTCCATAGCAAGACATTTGATCATCCTTGATGGTGTTTTGAAAGGTGAAAATTCAAACCCTAGATTGTTGCATAGTTGTCTTTCAAAACTATCTAGGGTTTTGTAGGGTTTTGTCATTCTTATTGTTTATAAGCCCTTTCATAATTTTCCCATATCCCATCCCTCTTCACTACATTTCCTTAATTTTCTTCCCCTTTCCCTCTCTCATTTACACTCATCTTACTCCCTTTTTCCCAAACCCTAAGCCCTACACTTAATTCCCACTATTCCCCAAACCCTAATCTGCATTCCCAAAACCCTATCATCCCCTAATAACCCTACAGCCAGCATCAAAACCTTCCTTTCCACTTATATTATTAATCCAATTATCAAATCCCAAAGCAGAAAACAACAGTCGACTATTCTTAAGAAAATCTCTTCATACTCATCATTTTACACCATACATTGGCAAACATGGAAACATATTTAGCTTATGAAAGGGATGAGGAAACTGTGAGTGATTCCTCCCAAGAGATTCATGCACCAAGAAAACCAAATAAGGGAGGAAAACACATCCGAGAGGAGCCCACCACACTCACAAAGTTACTAGCTTGCCCTCTTGCAGTAACATACTTTAAACATCAGTCTTGCTACCAGTTTTGTAAGATGGTGGAGAGGGTGAAATACGACCGTGAACTTGCTAGGCTATTTTCCCTTCATCTTCACAATGGCCAGGTGAACTTAGCAGGTGTTTCCTTCACTTTGACACCTGAAACTATAGCTGCAGCAACAGGTATTCCAAATGTGTGTGAACAGTGGAAAAAAGGACAGCTTGTGGGCAAAGAGCACTATGAGCCTTATATCAAGGATAGTTATCAAAAGCAAATCAGTAGGGTCTTTCCTTTTAGATACCTACAGGACACTTATGCTCCACTCATGAAGCTCATTATCAAATACTTCACCTGTGAAGGAAGATTTTCTCGTTTGTACACTTATCATGTTAGATTATTGATGCATTTCACTAGAGTGAAGATGATGAACCTCCCCTATTTCATATGCAAAAATATTGAGAAAATGGCTACATTGGTGCAAAGAAAACCTCTTCATCAACAGTTCAAAATCATTTATCATTTTTCATTGATAAAATTGTTGTGTTGCATCAGTTGAGCTTGTTGAATGTTTCATGGGATACTTTCATTTCACATGAGGTTTTCACAAGCCCTCAAGTGACCCCATCAGTATTTCAATAGGAAGCAGGGCCTTCAAATCAACAAGAGGTTCATGAGACTCAAACTACAGGTGTGCCAGTATTTTTCACTTATAAAAATGGCACAAGGAGATTATTTGCAGCTGCCAAACAAGTACTATCTCCACTTGGGGTGGAAGGGGTCTTGTTTCCTTCATCAGACCACAGGCAAATGCTATCTTCACCCGGGGTGAAAGGGGCTTTGCCTTCTTCTTCAGCAGAGCAGGTACAGGATAAAGGGAAGCAACCATTGCATGAGGAAGGGCCTTCTGAAGGTCAAGAGAGAGATTTTATTTTGATTCAGGAGGAGGATACTGATTTGGGCTCCCAAAGCTCAAGACTCAAGGAGATCATCAAAGAACAAGAAGCTGACATCCATGCCTTATCTCTTAACCTTGAAAGGGCTAAGTGGATCATTAATTACCTTGAGCAATGGAACAAGCAGTTGGAGGATAAACAGACAATCATGGAGCTGCAAACCATAAGGGAAAACAAGCAAGCAGCAAAAAGAAAGAAAGTCAAATTGACACCCCTTGAGCAAGAGATTGATGTTGACCGAGAATCATGGCTAGAGAGGGTGAATATGCACTTGAAAGGATACTTGAGAAAGCCAATAAGGATAAAAAAATGTTGCGGCACATGGCCTGTCACTATTTGACACGAAACAAGATTTGCAAAACAAGGATAAGGTGCCTAAAAGCCAAGTTTCGGAAGACTTTGAGGAGCAAGAAAGAACAAGATAAGCTCAAGATGTTGGTTGAAGCTTCATTGGCCCAGCATAGCACTTGATCTAGATCACTCATGCCAAATTTCAAGAAATTTGGTAAACGTTTTTGGCAATTTTGAATTTTCATGGAAAAAACAGGTTTTTTCGGTAAGTGCGTAGCGCCAGCTGGCGCTCACTTTTGATAGGGACCCCCTTTGGAAGAAAAATTTGAATTTTTTGATTCCTTATGAAAAATTATGCATGCCCAGAAATTACTAGGAAATTTTGACAAGTTTTGGACCTCCAAAAGGGTCAAAAACACCTCAAAAATGCCCTCTCTGCCACGTTTTGGCCACACAGGAAGCAGTGTTGGGAGAACTGATTTTTGGAGAGGAAAATGGACACCAAATTCAAAAATTCAACTTGTCCTAGAAAGTAGACAGACATAAATTTCCAACAAGCCAACTTGGAGAAAATTTGGTGAAGGGGAGGCCTCCAAATTCAGCTGGTAAAAAGAGCTACGCACAGAAAAGGTGGCGCTACGCGCAGGATGAAAAAGTGCCAATTTTGCTCAAAAACTCTGTTTTTCGCCTAATTTTCTTCCAGTTTGACTTTTTCTCTCTTATGGTAAAATTCATGATGTGACATGATGTAAAAATGATAAAAATTGACTTGATAAGGTAGATACATCAATTGTAGGTGGTTTGGAGTTGAATGAATCAGTTTCCTAGGTTTAAGAGGCAAGCTGTTCCACTGCCTATTTTTGTGTTCCTAGTTTAGATATGGTTGAAACCACCCTTCTTCTCATGGATTCGACCCCTAATGGATAGCACAGGTGGTTTGGAGGTCTATATCATGTGTTTTTCAGTCATTTGTAAAGGTTGGACTCTTGTGAATGCTTTGAGCATTATTGTACATCATCTCTGCAGTTTGGCAAGGAAATAGACCAGGTTTTGCAACATTTTGTGGGATTCCTGTGGCAAGGTGACTTAGTATTGTTTTTCCTTCTACTATTCAAGTTATCATATGTTTATGTGTGCCATTATTTCTCTCTTTTCTGCTTAACTAAATGAATCAAGTATAAAGGTGGAAATCATTGATGTTGCAGTGCTCTACCTTAGGGTTTCATTGGTTTTACATGTTTTCTATTGTTTGAAGGGGACTCATGACACATTCATGCCCTCTCCAACTCATCACCAGTCTCAAGACTCATCATTACACCTAATCTGAAGTACTAAAGCATTTTCCTACCTTGCCCCATAGAAACCTCTGCAATACTGAGTCCATTCCCCGAATCCAAAATTGCCTTTCATATTTGATCCAGAAATCAACCATAAAACTCAATCAAACTCCTCTGAGCATATAACTAACCTAAAATTAGTCTTTATATCAGTCATCTCAAGATTTACTTGCTATATTTTCCTGAGATTGACAAGGAGAGAGCCCTCTCCCGACCTGGTAGGGCTAGCTACCAGGGTAAGCATGGTTTTATGTTACCCTAAACCTGCCTTTCTTAGCTTGAGGTAGATTTAGGCCATAACACCATAATTTTGGCGTCGTTGTCAGGGAGGTTGTCAAAAGAGAGTGTTATTATATTTAGTTACATACCTGACTCCCTGAGGGTTGGATACAGAAGACAGAAAGTAAGAAACTACGCATGTCCCATGGTTAAAATAAACTTGTGGTGGTGTCTTCACTTAACTGACAGATTCAGGTCGTTTAGTATGCATAACTAGGAAGAAAATTAGAGGTAGGAATCAAATAGAAATATATCAAAAATCTACTTCGAAAAGTACTAAAATTCAGGGTCAAGTTGGCCTTGGACGAGCAACCTTTATAGATGAAATCATCCGAAAAGAAAAATCTTAAGTCTCGATAGGCCCCAAAATGGTATCTAGGAAGGGCTATTTTGTTATTGCCCCTCTAGTAGAAGAATCTTCTATTGCAACTAAATCTAAGATTCACGTTAAAACTATGGAATCTAAGAAGAGCTTCCAAGACTTTTCAAGCAAGCATCTTGAACATTTTAGCAAGAGTGAGGGGAACTCTTATAATTTAAAGGAAGGAAGAGGAGAAACGAGTGATCTACACCTTGAACCGCCTAAGTAGGATCCTCCTATGACATCTATTGTGAAAGAGGGAATTGAAATTCTTGATTCGAATAGTGTTGTAATACCTAGACAGGGTTCAGAGTCTCGCCACCATACCAGACTTTTTTAGTTACTACCTCTTGATTTTGGGATTCCCGAGGGTTACTAGCAGATTTTTAATCAAATGATAGGGAAGCTATTAGACACACAAACATCGACCATAGAATATCCTATCGTCTATCCATAAGCCAATGCACCCATGAAAGTTATTCCACTTCAAAATATTCCAAACTTTCGTAGAATGGCCTTCGAAGACCCAGACACATTCTTGTTTGAATTTGCCATTCTGCATTGGGGATATGACTACACCACTGATCCCAAAAAAACTAAATTTGTTTTCTTCCACTCTAAAAGGAGTAGCGCTACATTGGTTCATGGGATTAGAGCGTGGTACCATTAACTCATGGGATCAAATGAAGTAAGCCTTTCTTACCAAATACAAGTATTATTGTCGATCGAGAGATCTAAAGGAAGAAATATTTAAAATGACATTCAAGGAAGATGAGACCTTAGAATAATATAGAGAGAGGTTCCAGTATAACTTACAAAGGTCTCCATACACCACTCTACCTAAAGAAGTACTTAAAAATTCCTTAATTAGAGGAATGAAGGACGAATGGATAGAAACACTTAATCTAATGGGGGAGGGCGATATTTCTAAGGAAGAGTATGAGGATATTATAAAATTATGTATCAAGTGTTCGCCTGGGAGCATAAGGACTAAGCTCAAAGTCATGATCCACTATCTTGGCTTAGTGGGTCCTGACCCAGGTTCAGATTTAATTGTGCCAAACAAAACCCTACACTATTGTCACTTTCAGCATCAACCCACGTAGCACATACTGAAGTCTCACCCGAAGAAATATGGAGGGATGTTGGAACCAAGTTTCTGCATCCAGAGATCAGTGTGATGTTCTTTTTATGTCCTAGATCTGCCTTCGTGCAGATCTCTAAGCCCTTAGGGCTTCACATTATACTTTCCTTCAAATGGCCTCTAGACCTCCGCAAAGGTCTACAATCGACTTCTGTAGACCCTTGACAGATAGGTTATCTAATTACGCGCATCATAGACTAGCATTAGATTGGAATCCACACAGATTTTCTCAAGTGCTTAATAAACTTAACAGCAAGTATTATAACCTTTGTGTAAATACTTAGCATGCATGGCATTCTATTAATGACTTATCCAGTAGATTCCCACATTAATACATCATTATTTCATAAAGACATTTTCTCATCGCAACACATATCGCAACATAATTCGCAGAAGGAAACATATAAAACATATGAATTTCTCCAATGGTCTTCTTTATTGATATTCAGTACAATGTTACAGACTCAAAACTTCCCTGTGCACTCAGCTGCATGGATCCGTGTGTTGAAAATAGCAACAAGAAATTCTAAAAATAGCATTGCTATAAATAGCATTTCAGGATATACTCCAACTCTGTTGAAAATAGCAAAAAATAACATTGCTATAAATAGCATTTCGGGATATATTCCAATTTTAATTTGTCCTTAAATCAAAATTGAGAATTAAAATTTGAATTTAATCTCACTAGCTATTTTAAAAATAATTAATTAATTCATCTTGAGTTAATTAGTTGGAGAAAATCAAACATGAAGTCTTTGTGAAGACATGCAACATTTATCCCTTGATTAAGGATGTTATCCCTTAATTAAGGAGATAAGGATGGGTTGCATTTGAGTTGTAATTAGTTATGTCAATTAACTGAGTTAAGTCCAATTAAATTAGTTCCAAACAGTTGGAGGAACTAATTGTGAGTTTAGTCAATTAATGCATGCATGCATGCAACTAGTGTTCTCCATATAACTGAATATTCTCTCATAAATAACTCGTGCATGTCAATTCAGACAAAGACCCAATTGAGATTAAAGGAAGGGATAGTTTACTATTAGTTGGAGGAATTTTCCTATAAAGGAAACTCATCCATGCAGAAGGAATTCACTCCTTCAGGATTTTGCAGTTATTTCAGAGGTCAGAGCTGTGTGTGAGGAATTATTACACAAAGGTGGCAGCTTGAGGACCCAGGAGAAACTGTGCAAGGAAATAGGAGGCTTGGAGGACTAAAGGAAGGCATATGTGTTGTCTATTTTGTCTATGAGCAGCAGTGAGGGATTGTACTGAGAGTTGGATAGCTTGTGAGCTAATGCTTTGTGTAATCTTGAGATATTTCCACTTTTATGATAATACAAATAGCGGGGTTTTTAGCTGAGGCTTTCCCCAGAGTATTATTTTTTGTTTCATGTGTGATTGAATCTTCTTCTCTGTTATATGTGTTTTGTTTGATCTTGCTCAAAATCGATTAAGCTTCCGCAAGTTTTATTTTAGAAGTAGATTAAGTATTTTTCTTTAGTACATTGCATAATCAGTTTAATCTATAGTGAAATTTCTACATGGTATCAGAGCGAAGTTTTGTAGAAAAATTTCTACATGGTATCGGAGCAAAGGTTATCATAGCTGTGAACAGTTTACGGAGAAGAATTCGAAGTTTGAAGTTTGGGGTTACAGGTGCAAACCGAATTCACAAGATGGGAAATTATGCAACTAATTTCCCATCGAAGAAGTCCAAGAAGGGATCCTCGAAAGGATCGGAAGGTGAGGCATTATCCTCTCAGTTTGAAATGGAATTTACCCTCTTCGCATGCATGGTGTCATCAATGATGGGTTGTGTTTGGTATATTGACAGTGGAGCCTCATTCCACATGATCGGTGATAAAATTTTATTCAGTACCTTGGAGGAGAAGGATCTCAAGATGCGCATAGAGATGGGCAATGATGGAAAGTATCGTGTTTAAGGTGAAGGTACAGTTGTGTTTCAGAGGGAGCATGGAGCTCCTCTCACCCTGGTTGATGTGAAGTATGTGCCAGGACCGAAAAAGAACTTGGTATCGGTCACGATGTTGGAGGACAAAGGCTACTATGTTGTCTTCAGTAAGGAAAGGCGTTCTTGAGACACATAGCCACGGGTCAGACCAAGAGGATTTGGATTCGAGTGAAGAATCTCTACAAGCTGAAGGTAGATGACTATGTTGCATTGAGTTCCAAAGCAAAATTGGTGCAAAGCCAAGATATTGGCGAGTTATGGCATAGAAGGTTGGGCCACTTGCATCATGGGGCCTTGAAGATAATGCAGCAGATTTCTACTGGACTTCCCAAAGGTAAACTTGAGCAAGTTGACACATGCAAAGGTTGTACCTTGGGTAAGTATGCAAAATCTTCCTTTCAGGATCGAGACAGTCGAGCTGAAGCAATCTTGGAGCAGGTTCATACAGATGTGTGTGGACCATTTTTGACAGCCTCCACTTCTAAAAAAAGGTACTATGATATTTTCATTAATGATTTTTCTCGTAGATGTTGGATCTATTTCATGCAGAAGAAGGTTCAAACCTCCTCAAGGTTTTGTGAGTTCAAAGCCTTGGTTGAGAAAGAATCAGGAAAGAAGATCAGGGCCTTGCTAACCGATAATGGTGGAGAGCATGTCTCTCAAGAGTTTAAGGACTTCTGTGCTACAAAAGGAATTAAACGGGAGTCGACAGCACCCCATAACCCATAGTAGAATGGGGTGGTCGAAAGGAAGAACAGAACGATTGTGGGAGCAGATCAGGCGATGCTGCATGACCAAGGCATACAACTTCATTTGTGGGCTGAGGCATGCAACACAGCGGTTTACTTGCATAATAGAAGCCCGCATCGCATACTTGGGATGAAGACACCAGAGGAAGCTTTCTCCACGAAGAGATCAGATGTGAGTCACTTCAAGATCTTTGGCTCATCGGTTTATTTCCATGTGACCAAGGATGCTCGAAAGAAGCTAGAGTTGATAGCAGAGTTGGGGATACTTGTGGGGTACACTGATACACCCCACAACTATCAGGTGTACTTGCCTACCAGTCGGAGGACAGTGGTTCACAGAGATCTCAAGTTTGATGAGCAGAAGGCCATGCTAGTTTCCCTTGAGAGGGAGCTCAAACTACAGGATGTGGAGGAACTGTTGGTTCCTGTTATCACTTAAAAATTCTAATTTCAAAACCGCTCACATTAGTTTGATGGTAAAAAAAAATTCGGTGCTAGTCTAAGTTTGATTTTTGTTTTTAGAGTCTTGAGTCAACTATGTATTCTCCTTCATCACCGGTCATTCTCATTCATCCTCGTCTCATAGCCATGTGTCAGTTTTGTTCAAAAGTTACTATGTGTCACAAATCTCTTTAGGTTATTTCGTAGCTCATGAAATAATTTTGAAGTGTTTCCGCAGCGCATAAAGCCTTTTTGTAGTTTCGCAGCGCAACATGTTTTAGGTTGTGCTACAAAATTGGGGATTTGTTCGAATCCATAGCAACTGTCATGCAAAATAGCTCTGGGGTGGATGCATTTTACAGGAGGCATGCTCTCAAGCTCCTACGTGTATGCTTGTCATCAGTTCTGAATCTGAAGGGAAATATCACTCATCATGAGTACATTCAGGTTGGAAAAGGACGAGATGTGGGACTTAATCAAATTGCTCTGTTTGAGGGTAAAGTCGCTGGTGGCAATGGCGAACAGGTTCTTAGCAGAGATGTATATAGACTTGGAATGCTTTTTGACTTTTTTAGGATGTTGTCGTTCTACTTCACGACTGTTGGCTTTTATGTTTGTACGATGTTGACAGTCTTGACAGTCTACGTTTTTCTTTATGGTAAAGCATACCTGGCCCTGTCTGGTTTGGATATTGCAATCACCGACAAAGCTCGTTCTTTGGATAGCACAGCTCTGGAGGCAGCTCTCAATACACAGTTCCTGTTCCAAATTGGTGTATTTACTGCTGTGCCAATGATCATGGGGTTCATCTTAGAACAGGGATTTCTGAAGGCTGTTGTGAATTTCGTGATAATGCAACTGCAATTATGCTCTGTGTTTTTTACATTTTCCCTTGGAACAAGAACTCATTATTTTGGCCGGACTCTTCTCCATGGAGGTGCCAAGTACAGAGCAACTGGAAGAGGAAGTGATTTTACTACTTATAACAAGGAGAATGCTATTCTTGTTTATGGTAGAGGTTGGAGAAATGTCGTGGTAAAGGTGTGAACCCCGATGAGGCCGTTGCCATGGGTGCTGCCATTCAGGGTGGTATACTTCGTGGTGATGTGAAAGAGTTACTTCTTCTTGATGTTACTCCTCTGTCGTGGGGAATTGAAACTCTTGGTGGTGTATTTACACGGCTTATCAACAGAAACACCACAATTCCAACAAAGAAAAGTCAGGTGTTTTCAACTGCTGCAGATGGTCAAACTCAGGTAGGAGTGAGAGTATTGCAAGGTGAGCGGGAAATGGCTTCAGATAATAAGCTGCTTGGCGAGTTTGAGCTTGTTGGCATTCCACCAGCACATTGATGCAAACGGTATTGTGACTGTATCTGCTAAAGACAAAGCCACGAATAAGGAGCAGAGATATCAACTAATTCAACAGCAGAAAAACGCTGGATCAAGGTCGACTCAAGTGTTATCTGGTGCCTTGAGGGAAGAAGAATTATTTGATACAATGGTGTTGCTCTATCATTTGGGTCTGGCTCCAAATTTTAAGTAGGTATGAAGATAGTAATGGGTTGCAATTTCTCTTTTACCTAAGGTTGAGGAGATGCAATGGGAACTCTGTCGGCTTTTGATAAACTTCAGTCCCTCATCCAGCCCATCACAATCAGCAGGTTCAGTGTTCACGTCATTTTTACAGAATCTTGTTTGGAAGAACAGAGGAGCAGATCGTAACATGCCTCCACCTGGTCTTTCAAATAACTCAGTTCTTGTTTCTGCATACACAATACTACTGCGTTTCTTGTCTGAAGGTTTTGGTATGGATGATACATGTGAATTGATGAAGGGACCAAGACAAAAAATAGATACTGGGGCAGGATTTCTTCACCAGGGGGGAAAACAAACTTTTCCTGTAGGCTTATTTCTAAAAGCAAATTCACATCGTATTGACTTTTCTAGACTGGGTGGGGCTTTTAGTCATCTTCTTAAAACTCATCCTATTGCCAGTGAAGATTTTGAAGAAATCACATGGAATAAAGGTGACATGGATGTTGAAGAGAGTAATGTCACACATTCTACAAGGCAAAAACCATGTTGTTGTTCAGGTGCGGCTGCATCTCTTTCGAGCAGTGGGAAGAATCTTGTGAAATTTGTAAACAGGTGTTCCAGCAGTCATGGCAATGTTATTCCAGAAAGGCCAACAAATGTTAGCACAGAATGTACTTCAAGTAGCTACAGTAATGAAGTCATTGGCCAACCTTGATGGAATTGAGAAGGTTGCTCCCTTCCTGAAACCAATAATAGAGGTGAAAATTATCAAGTCATTTCTTCAAGGATTTCTACCAAGATACCAAAGACTATTGGAGTTTCAATACCAATGAAAGCTACCTTTTTCATCACTTATATCATGGTTAATGGATGGGCTTGCATTGCTGGTGAAATTCTCCGATTGAAGCCATTAATCATTTTTATCTGAAGAACATGTTTTTGATGAAGATTGAGAAGGATAGGGAGAATGCCATGGATCCTGGCTGTGTCGGTTTCCCAGAAGCACTTCCTCAACTTCAACTATACTTTTTGCTTGGACTTGTGTATGCAGTGGTCACACCAATACTTCTGCCTTTCATAGTCATATTTTTGGATTTTCATACTTTGTGTATCGACATCAAGTTATCAATGTGTATAATTAGGAGTGTGAGAGTGTAGCAGCATTTTGGCCTCATGTTCATAGTCGTATAGTTGTTGCATTAGTAATATCACAGCTACCACTACTTGGTCCGCTAAGCACTAAAAAGCAGCTGACTCCACGCCTATACTTTTAACCCTTCCAGTGTTGACAATTTGGTTTCACAGGTTTTGTAAAAGTCGTTTTGAGCCTGCTTTCCGAAGATATCCACTAGAGGAAACCATGGCAAAGGATACTTTGGAACAGTTGAAAGAATTTTTCTAAAGAGGGTGGAAAGGATTGTTCTAAAAATGAAGGGCACAACATGTTATTGAACACATGTTTTTCACCTGTTAGGTCTCCAGCAAAAGACGGAAAGAGGAGATTGGGCACTATCTATCAACAGATAAGCTGTTTCAACAGTTTAGGAGCATGAAGTACAGGTACTTGAGTATTAAGCAGAGTGATATCGAAGAATTCAACAAGCATGATAAGGACCTTATCAATCTACTTGAACAAGTTTTTGGCAATGGTAGCGGTGTCACTTCTGATTCAGATATTAAAAGACAAGACAAATCTGGTGCTCCTTTTTCAGGCAATGAAATTGAAGATAAGGTATACAAACAGAGTAGAGTCAAAGACTGTGTTTTTGAAATTACACAGCAGTTTCATAGCACGCTACGAAACTGCTGTAGCTGCATGTTACAAATGAGTTGATCAATTATGATTGAGAAAGCAGCAAATCTTTTTGAAAGGTTTTGTCATTACACAGGTACATGGAAAAAAGTGGCCAGCACATCATCGACGTGGCAATCTGTTCAATTTGGGTAATCAAAGATAAAAGGCATGCTTCATTGGATTCGAACATTTTGAGGTAAACCAAAGACCAGTAAAACAGGGATAATTTCGGATGTTTCATGACATTGGAAAACATGTGATATTAAAGAGCAACATGAAGCATTAAAGGTCCATCACAGCCACCGCCAAAAGGAACCAGATGTCAAAGAACAAGAACCATTGTAATCAAGGCTATTATTAGCATAACACGGTGTTAGAATCCTACTTGATTTAGATCTCTAAAAACTCCAGTCAACAGTCAGTTGTATTTATTAGTTAGTTAAAGGTTAATAGGTGTCAATAGAAGTAGTTTACGAATTCCCCTCATGCTGGAGGAGGAATTTCGATCAGTTTGAATAAGAGCTCTATATATAGCTGAAACAACAATGTAATGGGGGTTGGAAAATTTTATGATACAGCTTGTATTTGGTTTATAAAATTGTGGTCCCATGTGAGTTATGTTCTGAATGTCTAAATGCTGAGTGCCCTGACTTCTATGTAAGGTTGAATTCATTGTTATATTGAGGTGTTGTTGACTCCATAAGCCCAATTGATAGTTGTTTAATGTGTTTCCAGCATTCATATTTTTCACAGTTGTTCTATAAGAGTTAGCCATCTTATCTTTAATCAAAATCATTAATCCATCAAGAGAGAGCCCTCTCAGGTTGAGGAGGCTAGGCCTCAGCCTAAAGTAGGTTTGAAATAGTTACTTGAAGTCTTCCTGGTCTGCAGCCTTCCAGGGCCTGATTTTGAGATAACAGTTCCTAAGGAGGAGGAGCCTTAGACTGATGCGAAGCAGCCACATGCAGAGGTTCTAGGAGTGGAGACATCCACTCATGTAGAGTCTTCTAGAGATGGGCGAAAGCGCATGAGAGAAGCTGACAGATTGTTATCGGGTGCAAGAGAGAATGTGGGAGAACCATCTTCTCAGCGTAGACAGAGGAGGTCACCTGAGAGGTGCACTAGTACATGGCCCTTGTTGGGGAATATGTTGAGACCGAGCCATCTTCCTTTGAGGAAGCAGTGCAACAACTGATTTGGGTTGATGCTATGGTGGAGGAGTATGACTCCATAATTCGGAACAGTGTTTGGGATGTGGTTCCAAGACCGGAGAACAAGTCAGTTGTGAGTTCCCATTGGCTTTACAAGGTAAAGCATGCTACTGATGGTAGTGTGGAGAAACATAAGGCAAGGTTTGTTGCCCATGGTTTCTCATAAGTCGAGGGGATCGAATATGATGAGACTTTTTCTCCTGTAGCAAGGTACTCATCTATCAGATCGATGTTGGCACTATTAGCACAGATGGGTTGGAAGATCCATCAGATGGATGTGAAGACTACATTCCTCAATGGCAAGATTGAGGAAGAGGTGTACATAGAGCAGCCGAAAGGATTTGATACCTTTGATCGTGATTCGCATGTGTGCCGACTCAAGAGAGCTTTCTACGGGCTGAAGCAAGCACCCCATGCTTGGTACACCAGGATCAACAACTACTTCACCGGTTTGGGCTTCACAAAGAGTGAAGCAGATGCGAACTTGTACCACGTCATGGTGGAAGGTAAGCAGTTGTGCCCCTATTACCCCCATATTGTTATTTCTGTGCCCCATAGAATCCCTCTATTGTTATTTTTGTGGCTTTATATTATTATTGTTAGGTCGACTGGATTATATTGTGACTCCTTAGACTCCTATATATAGAAAAGAGGTTTTGTCATTTGAATTGTTGAGCCTCGAACCTGCACCTTCCTATACACCCTCTCAGCCTTCTTTTTCCACTCATTTCATCCACCAAGTTGATTAAATCATTGTATTTTAGTTTAAAAAAGAGATTTTGACATGGTTTTCTAACTACGCTGATGACTATTGTTTGGTTTAGAATTTTGTTCAGACAGCTGCGGAAGCTTCTCAGTTTCCGCAGCCGACCCAGGTTTCTACAGCCAGCACAGGATTCCGCAGTCGTTTTGTCAAACACCATGCTACAGGTGTCCTCTGAAGAAACGAGCCACATGGACAAGTTACAGGAGTCAAGGACATGGAACGTGTCCCTCCAGATCATCCAGCATGCCCATAAAAGCCCGCGGTCAAACAAGGGGCAAAGGATAGTCAACGGAAGTGTTCAGTGGTGGCTCGGCTCTGCGTAGCTTTGTTTTTGAGCACGTGAAGCTACGTGGCACAATCCCTAGCCACGAAGACATCCTGGTAGCGTGAATCCAACAGCAATACCTCTCAGATTTAATAAACATGATGACAGTTACCTAGATCCGGGCTGAAGAGGATTTACGTGTCTCTGGCAGCGTGGTTAATAGCGTAGATTTAGTTAATTTGTTTAGCTTTATTTCCTTATAAATAACGCGTCCATGAACGCTGTAAAAGTTATTCTCTTGTAATGTAATTCGAAGTTGTTTTATTTCCCCACTGCACTTTTACGTTGTTGTTTAATATATGAGAAGACTGGTTTAAACTTAAGCTTGTAGATGTTCGTTGAATCGGCTGAAGTGGTAGAGGGCCCCTGCTCACTAAAGCCTTGTACAGTTGTCCTTTAACTCTTGCATTACTTTTTTTTTCCTGTTCATGTATATTAGCTGTACAGTTGTCATTTAAATGTTGCGTTTTATTTCATCATGTATATTAGCTGTACATAACAAAGCTTTTTGATTTCTGTTGATTTACATTTTCATTGCTGCTCTTTTATGGTTACAACTTATCAGTGTTTTCTGCAGGTTTTCTTAGGCAGCCCGGGGCAATTTTTCACCTTTTCTTTTTATAACTATTGGCATACGAGATCATCTTGTCTTTGTCGCTGACTCTTGTTTTCTAAAGTTTGATTTCCAGTACTGTCATTTCCTTAAGTTGTACATTTATTTTCTGCTCTTAGATATCATGCTATTCATCTGTTAATGGTTTCTTTCTATAATCAAATAACTTTATTAGGAACCAGAATATCACTCATTATAGCTTGATTTAGTTTGCTTTAGATCTCACATTGCTTGACTTGTTCATGATTGTTTCTCACAGGGTAAATTAAGCTGAAAGACAAAAGGTCAGGAGAGTTAAAGTAGTGTGATTAGTTTCTTTTATGCAGTTTAACTTATTTTAGATTTCACATTGCTTAACATTTCATGATATCTTTTCACAAGGAAGATTGAGTTGAAGAGTTGAAATAGTGTGGATTAGTTGTTCTTACTTTTAATTGAATTTAGTGTAGATTTCACTTTCATTTTCATTCAACAACAAAGATACTGGGCCGATGTCATTAGTTCATTGTTTGATATCTTTATTTCTTTTTAAGAATTGATTTCATTTCAGTTATTTTAAAGCTTTCTTTCTTTTAAGTTTTGGAAAACCACTTAGAGATCACCATAATCATCCATATTTCACTTGCTTTATCACCTTTTCATCATCTCACATTAGGGAAAGATAAATCCAAAAACAAACTTAAAAAACTAAAAACGACAAAAGACTAAGGAAATGGTTATTTAGTACATATAGTACACTTCACTTCGTCAGTTTACGAACCCTGGGTTGAAATTTTAAAGTAGCAATTTAGACCTCACTAAATTGACCAAACATTTTGGCGCCATTGTCGGGGAAGTGAAATTAGGTAGCCAAATTCTTAAAAAAAAAGATATAATAACAAGAAAATTTCAAGGAAGGAAAATTAATAACCTCTCAAAGTATGCTCTCCTCTTGCACCTAGAGTGATCTGGAGGATCAGAAAAGAGAAAGTTATTGGTATAATAGTTTCTTAAGTATGCTCTCTTCTTGCACCTAGAGTGACCTAGAAGATCAGAAAAGGAATTATTACCCCAACTTGAAGGAAAAAATAAAATTGACATGCATAGAGCAAGAGATTCTAGGGGAAGGTTTTTAGTTAGGGCTAAGAGTTCGATTTTTACAAGTCCATCCACTTCAAGGGATAGACAAGAGACATCTTCATCATCTCCAACCCACACTCCTAGTCCTAGGGTCCCTGGAATTCAAGAAGCAGTAGTTGACTCACCCACACCATCTATCGAGTCTGAATTAGGAAGAGACCCTTTCCTTCCTTCCACAAGAGGACAAATTGTAATTGAAGAAGTAGAATCACCTGAGGAAGAAGAGGGAGGAATTCCTCCTCGTTCACCATTAATAGAGGAACCAGAGGACTCTGAAGTCTCTAGGGAAACTATCATGACAGAGGAATGAGTAAACGGATTTGGTAGAGGTAGAGGAGGTGGAGGAGGAAATAACGGAGAAGGTAGAGGTAACATTGGGGGAAATACATATGGAGATAACTCATTTGGGTTTCCTATAGTTGATGAAGACTCTCGAGCAACCATGAAAAACATCTCACCATCTGTCCTCCCAAACTTTCATGGGATAAGAAATGAGGACCCTGAAACATTTCTATTTGAGTTTGAGGTCATGTGTCTAACTTATGATTATTTGGAAGACTCTCAAAAACTCAAAATGTTTCCTTCAACATTGAAAGGAGCAACTTTGAAATGGTTCATGGGGTTACTCCCTCAATCCATTAGGTCTTGGAATGACATGAAACAAACATTTTTGGATAGGTACCTGGACTATTGTATGCCCACCAATCACAAGGATGAGGTATTCAAAATGGTGCAAGGAGAAGATGAAAACTTGGAAGATTTGCTTGAAAGATTCCAATACAACCTGAAAAGAGAAAAAATGAGTAATGTAGATGAGGATACCTTAAAAGCCCTTCTATTAAAAGCCATCAGAGATGAATGGATAGATATTTTGAACATGATGGGGAAGGAAGATATATCTCAACTTTCACTCCATGATATAGCTGAGCTATGTATCCATCTCTCAAGGGGAAAATATAAAACTAAAAAGGGGCCTATAGATCCTTCTCTCATTAGAGCAAATAAATCTGCAACTGGTTCAGTAAGTAGGGCTGAGATTGGCAATATGTTGGATGAATTCAAAACTGATATCTTAGGGATTCTTAGTGAACAACTAGACACCCTTAAGATACATTATAAGCAGAAAGCAGAGGCTGAGGCTTTGGCCATCTTTTACCCAAAATGCCGAAAAAAACATGCTCTAAGGGAATGTCCCTTGGATGCAAAAGTTGTAGACACGTGTGTAATTTGTTCAGAAAATCATGAGACAAAGGATTGTCCTTCAATCCCTGGCCTTAAAGTTGTCTTTCAAGAAGATCCAAATACAATTGAGTCTCTCTGTTTTGTGGCAAGGAGACATTGGCAAGGCCAACAAAATCAAGGGTTTAACAACTCTATGAACTTTCAAAACCCACCAAATTGGAATCCTTGGCAATCTTGGTCCCAATCTCAAAATCCTTTTCAAACATGGGCACAAGGTATGCAAAATCCTTATGGAATATTTTCTCAATTTTATCAATATCCTCCATCTTTTCCAAATCAACAAGCTTTACAATTTCCAAATCAAAATCCACAATTATCATTACCATTTCAACAACAACAACCTTCTCAACAGAATCCAAATTCTCAACTCTTGCTTCCATTCCAACAGAAGTCAAATCAACTTCCTTCCCAGCCATTTCCAAACCCCAATAATAAAAACCCTCAAAATGCTTATATGGTAGAAGGACAAAAATTTCCTACCTATATGATTGTTCCTCTCAATGATGTACAACTCAGATCTGGTATAATTTTAGATAAGCCTTCTATAGATGCCCAAAAACAAGACATTTTTGAGGAAGAGTCTCTTGAAGCCAATAAAGGTTCTGAAGCATCGCTTCAAAACCCAAACACTCAAAAAGAAAAATAAAAAGAGTTAACCCCCACAACTCCCATAGTTGAGCAACCTGCATCTTTATCCACACCTCCTTTTCCTGAAAGATTACAAATTGACAAAGGAGTGGAAAAACAAATTTGGTTGCCTGACTATAATTTTCTAGATGAATTGAAGAATGTCTGTATCAAGATTCCCTTGTTACAAGCCATTAAAGAGATTCCTATTCTAGCAAAAACAATAAAGGAGTTGAGCCTTAAAAGACCAGGAAAGAAACCAAGAGACACAAGAAGAATCCACCTGGTAGGAAAAATTGCAGATATCATGATGGGTAAAATTACCATGCAAAAGTATATAGATCCCGGTAGTCCAATTGTCAAAACACATATCAATGGAATTGAAATTCCAAATACTCTGATTGATTTAGGGGCTGCTATCAACATTATGAGTAGACAGACTATGGAATAGCTAAAACTTCCTAATCTTCTCTTTACACCTACTTTACTGCAACTTGCAGATCGATCAATTATCAAACCAGATGGTGTATTAGAAAACATTCCAGTCTCCTTAGACTCTTGGGAATATCCAGTCGATTTCATGATTTTAACTCCCAAGAGTAATCTAGGAGGACATCCTCTTATTTTAGGAAGACCTTGGCTAGCGATAGCTGATGCTTTTATCAGTTGTAGGTCTGGGGATATGTATATTTCAGATGGTAATTCAACAAAGAAGTTCAATTTGTATCCTCCAACAAAGGCAATAACAGAAATAGAAGAAGATGAGTGGGTCGATGATGAAGATACTATACAACCTGTCCTTACCATTTCTGAGATTAGTGAAGATAGTCAAATTCTAAACACACTAGAAAACTTTGGAACACTTTCAGAATATGACTACACACAATTTCAGTTGGATGCCAACATTGAGTATCTATCCTCTAGACAGATGTCTCTTTTCTCTATGGAAGAGTTTGGTAGTTCCACCATTGAGATCCTTCCAGGGAAAACATTGAATATCAACAGAAACTTGGAAAGATCACAACAAGAAAAGTTAACCAAACTCTTGCAAAAGCATTCTACTGCATTTGCATGGGAGTATACCGATATGAAAGGTATCGACCCTAAGACTTGCATTCATCACATCTACATCGAAGAAAACAGTAGACCAATTAGACAACCTCAGAGAAGGATGAATCCAAACCTTAGGGAGATAGTGAAAGAAGAGCTCCAAAAACTACTCAAGGTAAACTTCATTTATCCAATTTCAGATAGCCGATGGGTTTCTCCCTTGGTTATAGTACCTAAAAAGAATGGTAAATGGAGGGTTTGCATTGATTACAGGGAATTGAACAAAGCAACTTTGAAGGATCACTTTCCTCTACCCTTTATTGATCAGGTATTAGATACTTTAGCAGGCAAAAAGTATTTTTCATTTTTGGATGGTTTTAGTGGCTATAATCAAATTCAGGTAGCACCTGAAGATCAGGACAAGACCACATTTACCTGTCCATGGGGAAATTTTGCCTACCGAGTACTTCCTTTTGGATTATGTAATGCACCAGCCACATTTCAAAGGGCAGTACTAGGAATTTTTTCCGATCTAATCCATGATTGTGTAGAGGTCTATATGGATGATTTTACAGTTTATGGTAATTCATTTGAAGAGGCATTAGAAAATTTGGAAAAAGTCCTTATAAGATGTAAAGGAACAAATCTTTCATTAAGTCATGAAAAATGTTTTATGATGTTTACTGAAGGGATTGTTTTAGGACATCATATTTCGGGAGATGGGATTAAAGTTGATAGATCAAAAGTTGAAGTCATCTCCAAGTTACCTATTCCAAATTGTCAAAGAGATGTTAGAAGTTATCTTGGATTTACTGGATATTATAGAAGATTTATTGAAAACTTTACCAAGATAGCATCTCCACTCTTCAAATTACTTACAAAAGACTGTGAATTCAATTGGGATCCTGACTGTCAATCTGCATTTGAAACTTTGAAAACAAGAATATCTGAAGCACCCATTTTGAGAGGACCAAATTGGAAACTTCCTTTCCATATTTCTACAGATGCTTCAGATACAGCTCTAGGAGCTGTATTGGGACAAAAGGATTTAGTTCCTTATGCCATTTACTACACCAGTAAAAATCTGACTCCCACTGAGTTAAATTATACTGTGACTGAGAAAGAGTTCTTAGTTGTTGTTCATGCAATCAATAAATTTAGACACTATATAACTGGCTATGAAACTTTTGTCCATACTGATCATTCTGCAATTAGATATCTAATGAAAAACCCCATTACTAATGGCAGAGTTACCAGATGGCTCTTACTTTTACAAGAATTCAATATTACCGTGTTGGATAGACCAGGGAAACAAAATACGGTAGCTGATTTCTTGTCTAGAATCCAAAATACTAACGAAGATTCTCCTGTAGAGGATAAGTTTCCATATGAATATTTGTTTGCAGTAACTACTAAAACTCCTTGGTATGCAGATATTGCTAATTATTTGGTTACAGGGAAACTACCTCCACATTTATTTCCTAATAAAAGGAGAAGAATTATTCAGGAGAGTTCGAGTTATTCATGGATTTCTAATGAATTGTTCAAAACAGGGCTAGACTGTGTGATCAGAAGATGTGTTCGGGAAGATGAAATGCCTGACATCCTTAAGGCATGTCATGATGAGCCATGCGGTGGGCACTTCGCTGACAAGAGGCCAGCTTATAAAATCCTTTCTTTAGGGTATTATTGGCCTTCTCTCTTCAAAGATGCAAAACAATATGTCAGGAGGTGTGACAGCTGCCAAAGAGTTGGAAGACCAACTCTTTCAAATGAAATGCCATTACAGCCACAGGTACTCATCGAACCCTTTGAAAAATGGGCTTTAGATTTCATTAGACCTATTAATCCACCATCTAAACAAAAGAAGTATATATTGGTTTGCACTGATTATGTTACTAAATGGATAGAAGCCAAGGCATTTCCTTCTGCCACTGAAAATTCAGTTGTTCAATTTCTTTTTGAGGACATTTTTACTCGTTTTGGTGTCCCAAGAGAAATTGTAACAGATCAGGGAAGTCAATTCACATCTAGTTTGATGGAGAAGCTGATGGAAGAATACAAAATCAAGCATAGAAAATCTACTCTGTACCATCCGCAAGCAAATGGCCAAGTGGAGTCTACAAACAAAGTCCTTGAGAACATCATCACCAAAACTGTTCATCTACATAGAAGAGATTGGGCAGAAAGGCTTCCTGAAACCTTATGGGCCTATAGACCTACATGGAGGAATACAACAGGACATTCTCCCTATGAACTTGTTTATGGGAAAGAAGTCCTGCTCCCCATTGAGTTTCAAGTCAAGACTTTCAAGATGGCAGTTCAGTTGGGGATGAATCTATCAGAAGCCCAAAAGCACAGAATGGAGCAGGTGAATGAGCTAGATGAAATAAGACAAGATGCAATTTTAAAGACTGATCTAGTTCAGCACCAAAGAACTAAGTGGCATGACAGATATATCAAAGAGAAAAAGTTTCAAAAGGGAGATTGGGCGTTACTATTTGATTCCAAGTTTAAAGACTTCAAAGGAAAATTTCAGACTCATTGGCTTGGACCATATGAGATTGACGAAGTCTTTAGCAATGGAGCAGTTCGAGTCAAGACCATTGATGAGTTTCAAACTCCTCTCATTGTGAATGGCCACCGATTGAAAATTTATCATAAGCCACTCTCAAAAGAGGAATTTGTCAAAATGTTTCAAGAAAATTCTGCAATGAGGCTGGTGGAGAGGAATCCTTCTCCTCCATCAGCCTAGTCTTTGTTTCTTTCAGCTGAAAATAAATAAATAAAAATAAAAAATAAAAAATAAAATCTTTTGTATAAGCCTGAAAACCCATCATAGATTGGCAGTCTTATACAGAAAATGTAGAGTGAAAATGCACCTGACACTCTATATTTTCCAAAAAAAAAAAAAGGTATCTCTTTCTTTCCATCTTCACTCCACCTCATTTGCCATTTCAGTTCATCCATCTCATTTTCATCTCCATCTTCACTCCACTTCATTTCCATCTCATTCCACTCATTTCATTTCATTCCATCAATAAAAGTCCCTCTCAGGACTATTTTATTTAGTTAGTTCTTCTCTAACTATCTTTGTGCAGTTAAAGGGGTGTTGTCTTAGTTTCTACGGCTGGAAACCATTTTCGCAGCCAGAACCAGTTTCCGCAGCCAGAAATGATTTCCGCAGCTAGCATCACTCTGTCTTTACAGCCGGCATCACTCTGTTTTCAAAAAAAAAAATCACAGTCAAAGGTTAGTGTCATCATCACCAAGTGCAGCAAAGACATGGGGCATCTTCAAGATTAAAGAACAACAATGGGTCAAAAGCCTTAATCAAGAAATGATAAACTTCCAAAGGTATGATCAAAAATCTCTACCAAATAACAATTCAATGTCATTATTATGCATAGTTATTAAACCATGGCAAGTTCCACTAAATGCAATGATTTGATACGGCAAGCCCCATACCACTCCTCTTCCACGATGTCATTCCACAACGGTCCCACGATCATTCTAAATTTAAACTCGAGATTGACTGCTCTTCCATTTATTGGCCGTACTTTTGAGACGTGACCGACTGTACTACGGCTCTCCTTCACCATAATTTCCGCAGCCGTCTGCTGAGACGTGTGTGCAAGTCATCCGATCCAAAAGGACTCAGCCGTTATTCTGCCCATTTATCACTTCACTCCCGCATGCATTCGATGTTGAACTCGTTACTGTTGCTTACCCTTTACTCCCTCGGTACTCATACCATTCCCTGTTCTCAATTTCCGCTGCATCCACTACAGCTTGCTCCAAACCCTGGCTACAGTCACCACATACATCCTGAACTTCGATTACGGCCACTCCATTTACCCTAAGAATCCCGTAATCAGCCCATTTTTTTCCTGAACCTTCATACGCAGTAGAATTTTCAGTCGGAATTTAAAGCCGAGAATGGGAAAACTACTAAGAGCTGAACCGGAAGGACCAAAATACCTGGAGGGTTATCCTCAAACGAAGGAGTCGTTGAAGAAAGCAAGGTGGCTGAGATTCATTCAAAAGTTCAGATGCTATAACAAAGAAGTGACTAAAGCCTTTGCACGGTCCTTTAATGGACACGCAGTGGAGATAGGAGACTTAAAATTTACAGTGACTGAGGCCACAATAGCAGCTGCAACAAGTCTTCCACAAGAAGGTGAAAGGTGATTCAAAAACAGAAGTGTGGACGATCAAGGATGGAGAATCATGCTCGAAAACCCAGGTATGGATACCTCTGTATTTACAAAAGGAATCCTTGTGCATGCAATAAAATAATAATGGTCCCCTCCGCTATTACTTATCCAGAAATTTATCACATGCGAGGGTCGTTTTGGTTCCATGTACATGTATCATGCCAGGCTAATGATGAATTTTATGGAAGGTTATACCCTTAATTTGCCTTATTTTCTGTTATCAAGCTGGAAGAAAATGAGCTCTACTGTTCAAAAACACGTAGGCAATATTGAACCCCATCTTTACCATCACGGGTTCATAAAAATCCTTATTGAAGATCAGATTAAAAACACTAAGGATACTTGGGAAAAGTTTTTGACAAGAAACCACTTCCAAGAACTGACTGAAGCCTCTGGAAGCAATTCCCCAAAAATTCCAAAGAGAAGTAGGAGGAAAGAAAAGAATATTACAGCCCAAGACTCTCCTACAATAGACATTCAGGAAACTATTCAGAAAGAAGAAGAAGAGGGAGCTAAAAACAAGAAACAGAAGAAGGACAAAGGCAAAATAACCATTCAAGAAACCTATCCATCCCCTGAACCATCCATAGAGGAAGATTCTCAAACTTTGGCAGAAATATTAGTACATCTTCAAGCTGCTGCCATAACAAAGAAACAAAAAGGAAAACAGAGTGCACAGGAAAAGAGCATTAGTCCACACGTGAGGAGGAGCAGTAGGCTAAAAGGAAAGAAGAGTGTAACCCAAGAAAAACAATCACACTTTATTGATTTAGGTGAAGAAACACCTGAAAAAACTCCAGCTCAGCCAGACATTGAGTCAAGTCCTCCATGTGATGAAAGCCCTTTTCGGCCAGAAAGAGAGGACAGTCTTCCTCCTCCACCAGATTTTGATTTTGAGCCTAGCCCAAGAAAGACACCTGAAGTGGATCCTAATCAACAAGAGGTATATAACTACCTAGAGTCCTTGGAACAATCAGCTGCAGGACCAAGCACCACCTTGCCACTTGATGCACAAGTACAGTCTTTAAAACAGGAAGTGTTTGAATTGGAAGTCCTAAATAGGCACATCAAACAGGAAAACGAAGCACTCAAAGAGCAGAGTAAGGTAGACAAGATTGTCCATGATAACACTATGCTCCATTTAGGACTGTGGCAAAAGAAGAACAGGAAGTTGAAGAAAAAGTGTAAAAAGTTGAGCAGGGCATTGATTAACCTTAAGTTCAAATGTCTACTCAGGAAACCAAGGACCATTTTAGCATCAAAGAGAAAGAGAAGAGGGCTAGATGTTCTTGCAGAAGCCTCAAAGCATATGGATTAAGGGAAAATAACTAAGTTTTGGTTGCATGAGGACATGCAACACCTTCACAGTGGGGGTATGTTGAGCCTCGAACCTGCACCTTCCTATACACCCTCTCAGCCTTCTTTTTCCACTCATTTCATCCACCAAGTTGATTAAATCATTGTATTTTAGTTTAAAAAAGAGCTTTTGACATGGTTTTCTAACTACGCTGATGACTGTTGTTTGGTTTAGAATTTTGTTCAGACAGCTGCGGAAGCTTCTCAGTTTCCGCAGCCGACACAGGTTTCCGCAGCCGACCCAGGTTTCTACAGCCAGCACAGGATTCCGCAGCCGTTTTGTCAAACACCATGCTACAGGTGTCCTCTAAAGAAATGAGCCACATGGGCAAGTTACAGGAGTCAAGGACATGGAACGTGTCCCTCCAGATCATCCAGCACGCCCATAAAAGCCCGCGGTCAAACAAGGGGCAAAGGATAGTCAACAGAAGTGTTCAGCGGTGGCACGGCTCTGCGTAGCTCTGTTTTTGAGCACGTGAAGCTACGTGGCACAGTCCTTAGCCACGAAGGCATCCTGGTAGCGTGAATCCAACAGCCATAACTCTCAGATTTAATAAACATGATGACAGTTACCTAGATCCGGGCTGAAGAGGATTTACGTGTCTCTGGCAGCGTGGTTAATAGTGTTAACACCCAGGTTGTTCCCTATGACTCCCAAGGGAATACGGCCGGGGTAACCACTAACCAATCTTTTAATCACTGTTTCTAGCCAAACAGTGATCAGAGAGGGCTCTCTCTTTATGATTTATATCTACAGTGATGGTGTTTTAGGCTAGGTATTGAGTACAGGTTATGTTTGTGTTTCGGTTGATGTAATTCCCTTAGACTTTAGTGATGTAGTTTTCAGATATGTTGAATATCATTGGGCAATGGAGTCTGTGGCTTGGTGTGTTTGAAACTGTAAGATGAAGGATGGAACGTACGGGGCCTTTTGAGTGCTTTATTAAAACATATTTTTTGGGTAATGACAGGAGACAAGAGAAAACAGAGGTCACAGGGGCAATAGTTGAATCCCTGAGAATGACTGTTACGATAAAATACAGTTTCGAATTGCAGCAACTAAGAATTACGATTCTTTCACTGTATATGAGGAAAACATATATAATAGCTCAGTTTGAGTCCAGGGTAAACATGGTTAAATCCTGATACTATCCTTTCACCTTGCTATCAAGTGTAAAACATTAGAACAACAAAGAGAACAAAAGACTCAAAACACATGACAAAGAGATTTGTGAATACTTATAGTTTTATGCAACACCCATGGAATCCTGTAACATGCATCCTTCACCACAAGACATCAAATACACCAAACTTCTGGAAGTTCCATTCCTCCTTTGTATTAATTATCTGAAAATATTACAGCAGATAGAAGTTATCCAAGAGAAAATACCAGCAACCCCTTCAGCATCTGTGAAGGGTGTATATATACTAGCGGTGGTCTACAGAAATATCTGAGTTCTGCGTTATCTCAGTCTTTACATTCTCACCAACTCTTTAAGATATTATGTCAAAAATTTATTACACATTTAATACACAGTACAGGCATTTTAATGCTCTGTCAGAAGATATTTAGCTTTATAAGAATAACTAAGTCGGTCTGAATATTTGGAGTTAATGCATAGAAAACCTGACTGTAGGCTGGTACACTATGTCTCGGACCTGTCAGCTGTGACTTTGACTGCTGCTGGTGGTGAGTGACTGGTCTGGCTGAGTTGGCTCAGCCTCTGCTTTTTCTGTAAATTTTAATTCCCAAAATTGCCACTGCGCGTGTCTGCCTTTTTCCTTCTGCGCTATTGGTTCTGGCCTGTCAAAATTGTCTGGGTCAAATGCCTCCAGACATCCTGTGTGGGCAGTTGATGTGCCAAAATTGCGCCTAGAGTCTCATCTGCTTCTGTGAATTTGAAGAAATTGGGTGGTGTATCAAACAGATGCTCTATCTCATTCATGAGAAAAAACAGGTTTTCCACCCTGTCATACACCATTTGCCCTGTGGCTGGCCCTGTGTCTGCTGAAGTGCTGGGAGGTTTTGCAATCTCTGCTACTGCATGGGCATCAATTCTCTTGTTATAGTTGTCCAGGGTGAGCAGTCTTCCCACGCTGCTCAAAATGTTGGGGAGGCCTCTGTTCTGCAGTGTTACAAATTTCTCCAGGAATTTGTTAATTTCTGTCTGCATGTCCTGTGTTCTCCTCTCCAGGGTCCCAACCAGGTTTCTCAATGTAACAACTCTCTTGGCTATGGCAATTGTTTCTGTCCTGTTGTTGATTCCCATGGTAGCCAATTGAGTGCTGGTCTTGTAATTCAGGATATTGATCATCCTGGTAGCTGCTTCTGGCATGTGTCCAAGGCTTGCCCTGGCTCTCTGTATCTCCTTATTTGCTTTGGTGATGAGCACCATTTGCTCATCCATAGTCTCAATATATTGCCACTGGTTGGCAATGGATCTTCCAATGTTGCTCCATAATACTGCTTTCATCTGAGCAGTTACCTTTTCCAATGCAAGCTCTTTTTCCAGCTCAGCAATCCTTCTCTTAAGGGTTTTCACCTCTCTCTCCTTGGCTGCCTCATTTTGTTTGCTTTTATCAAATTTCTCATTAACATTAGCCAAGTTCTGTTTGAGCCCATCCAGTTCTTTCATTTGAGCTTCCATAGCTCGGATCTCTGCTTGCAGCTTTTGCATGTCTAGACTAGCAGCCTGTTCTGATGTTGTAGTTGTTGCTGCTGTGGATGGCGCTGTAGTTGGTGCTGTAGCTTCTGTTTGCTGAGGAGGAGGAGCAGTCTTTGGAGGGACTTCCTCAAGATTTATTATCACAGGAGGAGGCTGGGAGGGTTGGCCCTCTTCTCTTTGCTTCAGTGCTTCCTGTAGTGCTGCCTTTGCAGCTTCAGTTTGTCCTAGCTGGTCTTGAGTCCTAACCAGCTCTTTGTATAAGGATACCAGCAGGTCTGTGGTATCTTTTTCTTGCCTTTGCTGGGCAACTTCATCTGTTTGTGGATGGATGGTGGCCGGGAGTTTGATTTTCTTTCTTAGGGCTGCCATGTCTGCATCCCTTATTTTCAGCAGTTCTTGGATGCCTTTGACATCCTTGGGATCATGTCCTATCTCTATGATTACCTCCTCCAAGGATTTGATCCTGTTATCCTTGGCTTGTGAGGATGCTCGTTCCAATTCTAGCTGGGATGATGTATTGTCTAGGCTGCTCTTTAACTTGTAATTTTCCAGTGTCTCATCTGCCAGGGAGGCATACACCATTTCACCCGTTTGTTTGTGTAACTCTATCTTATCCATGGGGTGAATATCTTTAGCCAGAACCTCCATATTGGTTCTTAAATAGTCTGAGGTGGACTGGGGATGTAGAGTTGTGGGCATGAAATGGCTCATTATCATTTTGCCCTCACTCACATCAAAAGCAGACATCAGTCTCTGCTGGTTGCTGGGAGCTAGTTTTAACAAGTGATCATAGAGTTGCACTTTTATGGGATCACTCCTTCTCTTGATTTCTATGAACTGCTGCTTTATACTTGAGTGCCCCTCTCTATGCTGGCCAGAAGAGCTGACCTCTCCTCCCATTGTCATATCTGGTCCTCTTTGAGATGAGCTGGCCGAGAGTTCTCCACTGGGTGGGCCCATGCCCATGGCCTGCCTTACTGCTATGTCCTCCTCTTGGGAGTCATTCAATCTCTGTCTCTTCTCTCCTCTGATAAAGGATGAAGTCTGGGGAGTCTCTCTCTCTCTCTTTCTGGTTAAGTCCTCCTTCTGAGGTGTTTGGAGGACTGAGCTGTCCACATTGATGTCTGTTCTTGGAGACAACTCTGTTTGGGGCTGCTGTTCTGTAGAACCAGGCAAATCTGTCTCTTTATTTTGCTGTAATGGCTGCTGCCCACTAGTTTGTGGTTTATCTTGTTGCTGCCCCAACTCCCGTTCTTCCATTTCTTCTTGCTGCTGTAGCAAGGTGTCAACCTGTTCTTCTGTTAATATAGGTGGTTGTTCCACCTGTTTGCCTTTGTCCTTGCTTGCTGCTTGGGTTGTCTGCTCGGCAGTTCGCTGTTGTGTTGCTGGTGTTGTGGTGGCTGCCCCAACTCGCCTCCTGTAGGAAATAGGCACCTGTCCACAAGTTTCCAAGTCAGCTTGTTTTTGGACATTTCTAGCCTCTTGCTCAAGTATTTCTTCATTAGTCATTTGCTCTACTAATGTGCCCTCTTCCCAATCTGGTGCATTTGCATATTTTTCAATTTCAGGTAATCTTGCATGTGCATAGTTGCCTAACTTATACCTGATCCTCCTGAGGGAAATAGAGTGGTTAGGGTCATATGGAATCCACTCAAAACTAGTTTTCAACTGGAGTCCTTCCAGGATCCTGTCTGCCTCTTTCCAGCCTTCCTCCTTCCTGTTGTATAAGAAGGGACCTAGCTGATTTCTCACTTTCAACTGTGATTTCTTGTTTCTACTCTGAAAGTGTAGGTAATCTGAGTTCCCAAATTGCCTGAAATATTCTAAGGCAAACAGTCTCATGGGAACGTACCTTGGCAGCCTAAATGGATTTAATTCACATCCATACACCCTAATGACTGTGTGATTCTGGTAGAAGTACCAGTTGCCGATGTTGTAAAGCTTGTTCAAATGAATAATTCTCTTCATGTCATCGGTCAGTCTAGGAGGAGGGGCACCTTGCAGCACTGTTAGGGCTGGATGAACAAATAAATCAATAAACTCACAGTATGTATAAGGTGATACTGAGGTACAATGGAACACAGGGGTCCAAAAAACAACTGATCTTGGGGTTCCATGGGCGTTGAGTGGCCTCAAAGGGACAGAGAAGGTAGCTGGCTGGTTGAACAAGAACAGATGGTATATGTAGGAGGTGTATCTGAACAGCCTCTCCCTCTTCAAGTTCATGAACTGGTCATGAATCTTCTCAGCTATATAAGTTGCATAATCATAGTGGATAGCTGGAGGCTTACCCGGGGCAAATATGGACAGCATGGCCAATATGCTGTCATCTACATCTTCCAGTCCTCTGAATCCCAGGACATATCCAATCAAGTCCACCATCATCCTGCCCAACTCATTCAGGTATTGGTACCCAATGGGAGGGGTTCTGACTGCTTCAGAGCTAGGTGTGACAAATAGCTGGTTAATCTTCACAATCTGGTCATTAGATAGGTTATTTCCTCTCTTTATCAAATCTTGCATGGAAAGAGGGGTCAATTTCTTGGCTGTATGGAAATGCAGCATCTGATTTATACTCTCTGGAGTGATCTGAAACAGGACTAGGCCTGTGGGGCTAATGACTGCCCTTTGGCTGGGGTCATAGCGCTCTTGGCAACTGTAGATAAGCTCTGGCATGGGATTAACTTGGGGAAGGTTGTATATGGGCAAATTTGATTCCCAAATTCCCAGGATATCTGCTCCACTCATGTGCTGGGCTCTCAGCTCATTTAACATCTGGATATTATACTTAGTTCCCATAGGAAACCAGTCCAACATCTGGTAATCCATGTCTCCCAGGGGCTTCCATGCTAATTCTTGGTGGGGGGCATTGATAGGCTTAATATTGAGAGCAATGGGAGTCTCCATAGCTTGTGAAGGGATAAACTATTGCAATTTGACAAGTGAGCTGGCAAAGACAGACTGCAGATTGCCCTCTGTGGTACAAACTTGATTTTCTGAACTATCAGAGGGGAATTTACCAGCTAGAAATTGAAATACTGCTGGTAATTGGTTACAGAGACTCTTTTGGGGCCCAATTTAGCTCCTGGTAGTAATTTAGAGGTATTCAGCGGGGCATTAGCCGAGAAAACGCAGGACGAGGGGTTTTCAGATGAATTGCAGTTTGTTACAACTCTGCAGGGAATTTTTGGACTTCACAGAGACAATGGCGGAGGTATAACCCGGTTCTAGCGGTGAAAAAGTCTGTTTTATGGTCCTATTATGCCTGTGAGCAGTTTAGAGCAGAATGCAGGTCGTATGGAGGGCAGGGCAGGGTAAATACCTGTAACTTGACGTGCAGAAGTCGTGATAAGGTGTACTGCAGTTGCTGGAGTGGTCGCCTTTGTTGAATTTACAGGTTGGCGGAAATCCGGGCAGAAACGGTTAAACAGAGAGTTCAGCAGACAAAACGATGAAATGGTGAAAAAACGCGTGAAATTTGGTTAATATGAGATTTTTACCCATTTGGCGCTTTTTTTACGATGACGTCAGCATGACGTCATTGGTGGGTCACGGTGATGTGACGTCAGCTGACGTCATCGGGGAGGACGTGGCGGAAGACGACAGGTCAACGGGGGTGAGGTGGCAGTCCAGTCAGCGGTGAGCTGGACGCGTGGTGGAGGCGGGTACGAGACGTGGCAGACGGGTCAGCGGGGACGGGCGGAGGTGAAACCGTGACGGTCATGGTTAAGGCTCTAACCGTCACGGTTTCTCGGGGCGGTTAGAGTACGGTGTCCAGGGTGTCAGAGGGAGCTCCGAGATGGTCCATCGGGCGACGCGTGGCGGAGGAGTGACGAGGCGCAACGTCATGTTCTCGGGAGTTAACGTGCGGACGTGGATAGTGCTCCGATATTGTTGTGGGCCGTCGGATCTGGAAGGCTTGATCCGACGGCTGGCGGAGGTGTAAGGTGCACGGCGGATAGGGCAGCGGTAATATTAACTGTTTGTGGGTTTTTTGACATGGTTTTCAAATGTTTCAACTTCTGACCACCCGCGCTTGCATTTGGGGGCGTGCTGAAGGCGGAATTTTGCCTTTTATAAGGTTTGCGGAGGGTTTGTGGGCTAGAGGGGTTTAGAGAGAGGTTTTTACCCATGCAAAGGTATTTTTTGAGGGGAAATGATCTGCAGCAAAGGGAGAGTATCGGAGATAGGTTCACCATGGTGGCCAGATGCCACTATGATCCCTCTTTGCAGATTTCTCGGCTATTATGCCTAGGGGAGGGAATATATAACATTTAGGGCTTTATACACCTTAGTGTTATTACTATTAGGGCAAGGGGTAGAATAAGGGAGTTAAATAGTAGATTTAGGAGTTAGTAAAGTGAAGGAGGGGAATCTTTGATAAAGGGGATGTTAATGATGGAGTAGAGGGGAAAAAGTGAAGTTAGTGATGCTCTCTGCTGTGAATCCATGAAATTCACCACCTTTTTTGCTGATATGTCCATTGCCTTGGCAAAATATCTTTGACAACTATGTAATGGTGAACCTGTCCTTTCTGCAACCACAACTGCCTACCCAACTATTTCACCTAACATTTTTTAGTTTCTTCTTGGAGGGGCACTTAGACTTGCAACCCTCAATTGCCTTTTCTTTTCTTTGGCTTTTTCCTTTTTTCTCTATCTGCTTCTACCCTTATCTCTTCCAAGGTCCCAGATTAGACTTTTGGGAACCTTTGTTTCTCTACCTGAACTACTTATCTGCCAAGATTAAGCTGTTTGGACAGACTTCTTTCTCTATTCTATAACTCAAAATTGAAACATGGCATGATCCAGCTTGAACTGTTGAATCATCCACAAAATTTGTAATAAGGTCCTCAATATTTGAAGTATTTCCTACACCTCTGATTTCCTGGAAATATGGGATCTTTGTAGTAACAAAGCAGAGCATATTTGGATTTTCAATAATCAATCATGAAATATGAAACCTATTACTATAGGTATCCAACAGTGGCTCCACATGGGGATGGTTTTTCTTTTGAAAGACCAAGAACAGCAGGTCAGATTGCCTTGTTGGTCGATTGTCCATCTTAATCTTTGAGCTCTGATACATGTAACCTGTCAAAATTGTGTGCTTTTTGATGGGGAACCTCTGGTTCTATGTGCCTATTGCTGCTAGGTGCAGCACTTGGAAAACCTCTTCTTACAAACTAAAAATAGAAAACATATATAGGCCTGAATATATACAATGAACCTTTGGATCCTTATCATAGTGGACCATCATAATAGTGCTTCAGCATCCTGCCATTGACAGGACCTTCATCCAGTTCAGTTACAGTCAAACTTTTAAGGAAATAAGTGTTATTACCTTGCACTGCTTGGACAGCAAATGGTCCTTTCCACAAAGAATCAAATTTCCCATGTTTCCCTTTCTCTTCTCTTCTTGCATCCCACTTTAGAACTTTGTCTCCCATATTGAAATCTTCTGCTTTGGTTCTTCTGTCAAAGGCCTTTTTAAGTTTTTCCTGTAGTATTTGCACTCTGCTGAAAACTTGTTCTCTGGTCTGTTGCAAACAGATTATCTGGTTGATCCTTCTTTGCATATCATTTGGCTCTGCTTGACTTTCTTGTAGAAGTTTCATAACTGGCACACCTAGTGATGAAGGAAATCTGGCCTCTAATCCATAAACTAACTGATATGGGCTGGTCCCAATTGATCTTTTGGTGGTTAATCTGTCTGCCCATAAAGCATTTACTAGCTTTTTGTGCCAGTTCTTTTTGTTCTCTTCTAGCACTTTCTTTATGATGTTTATCAAACTTTTGTTTGATGATTCAGCAAGACCATTTCCCTGAGGATAGTAAGCTGTAGAATGGCCCAAAGTAATGTGAAATTTATGACAGAAATTTATCATTTTCTTGGATTTGAAGGCAGCAGCATTGTCTGTTATTATCTTTTCTGGGCAGCCAAATCTGGCCAGTATATTGTTTTCTAAAAATTGAATGATCACTGAGTCATTTGCTTGTCTGCATGGGGCAGCTTCAATCCACTTGGTGAAGTAGTCTGTTGCAGTCAAAATCCATCTGTGTTGTCCTGAAGATGAGGGATGAATCTCTCCAATGAAATCCAAGCCCCATTGTTGAAAAGGTCTTTCTGTTGAAATGGGCCTCAAAGGAAGTGGCAGCAACTGTCTTCTGCCTTCAAACAGCTGGCACTTGTGGCATGATGTTGTGAATTTCTTCATATCTGAGAACATAGTGGGCCAGTAATAACCGGCCCTTAATATTTTGTCCACAGTGGACTTCCAGTACAAATGTCCACCACAGTCTCCAGCATGGAATTCTTGCATAATTTTATCAGTTTCATTCTCAAGAAGACAGTGCAGCAAAATACCTTCATGGTTTTTCCAGAGTAGATTCTCATCTAACACACAAAATTTGGATGTTTTCATTTTTAGGAACCTAGACTTAGTTCTGGACAGTCCTGGGGGAGCACACAGGTTTTGTAACACATAACAGATATCAGAGTACCATGGAGATTGTTCAAAGGCTACATTGATCTTTGGAGTCGCCAGCTCTGTTTCACTGTCCAGTTGGTTGATATCTAAGGCTTGGAAATTTGATTCTGTCATTAACTTAGCCAAACCTTGCCCTTTTATCAACTTTGTAGGCTTTATTTCAATGTCAAATTCAAGTATGTTTGCAATCCATTTTCCTCTCCTTCCCTCTAAGTTTTCTTGTGTGAGAATGTCTTTGACAATAGGACTTGGTACATAAGCTACAACATGGGAATAAAGGATGTAAATCCTAAAGTCTTTGATGGCTTTGATCAAGGCATAGGCTTGTTTTTCCATTATTTGATACTTCAAAGGAGCATCTCTAAGAGCTCTGCTGAAAAAAGCAATGGGCTTTTCATTCCCTTGATCATCTTTCTGCAATAATACAGCAGCAATAGTATGCTGGGAGGCAAAAGAAAAAATGATAAAGTCTCTATCAAACTGAGGATTAGTTAATACCGGGGTTTGGGTTAAAGCCAGTTTTATACTTTCAAAGGCTTGCTTTGCTTCCACAGTCCACTTGACCTTTGAGTCTTTCTTTAGCATATTGTTTAGTAGTCTGATCAATTCTGCTAAATTTGGGATAAACCTTCTCAAAAAGTTGATTTTTCCCAAGAATCCTTGAAGCTCTTTGACATTCCTTGGGTGAGGCATTTGTAGGATAGCTTGTATCCTATCTGGATCAATTCTTATGCCATCTTTCGAAATGATGTGTCCTAGAAGTTTCCCTTCTTCCAAACCAAATAAAGACTTCTTGGGGTTTAAGGAGATGCCATATTTTCTGCATGTTATGAAAATCTGTCTTAAATGTTTCAAATGTTCTTGGTCAGATTTTGAGAAGGGTGTGAGATCATCTAAGTAAATGACCAAGAAATCATGAATTTCTTTTGCAAAAGCAATGTCCATTGCTCTCTGAAATGTTGCCCCTGCATTTTTCAATCCAAAGGGCATTTTCACATACTTGAAAGTTCCCCATGGGGTAGTAAATGCAGTTTTGTCTTGATCATCAGGGTGCACTAAAATTTGATTGAAGCCTGAGAACCCATCAAGCAGAGATATCCTTGAGGCTCCTACTACTCTTTGGAGGATGTGGTCCATTTTTGGTAAAGGGTAGTTATCTTTGAGTGAAACTTGATTCAGATTCCTTAAGTCTACACAAAGTCTAATCTCACCAGTTTTCTTTCTTGTAGGGACCAAATTTGAAATCCAGTCAGAAAACCTGATTGGTGCTATGATCCCAGCTTTGAACATTTTTTGTAATTCCTTTTCAATGGAAGGAAGAAGCACAGGATTGATTCTTCTCAATTTTTGTTTGAATGGTTTTTGATTAGGCTTGAGGGGAATGGTGTGCTGTATAACAAAGGTATCATAAGACTTCAAGTCTTCATAACCCCAGGCAAAGACATCTTGGAATTCTTTAAAGAGATCAACATATTTGGGCTTTTGATCGGGGGGCAAAGAGGCGGACAGCTTGACTATCTTAGGCTTTTCCATAGTGCCAATATTACATTCTTCAACTCTTGCATCTAATGGCTGCATCTTTGGCTTCCTAGGGATGTCATTTGAGTCAAAAATATCCTCTAATGGGGTAAGGCCCACTGGGAGGAAGTTGTCTTTGAGTTGTATGATTTCAGTTTCAATGTTACTCATCTCTTCACAGTCCATTTGTTTAATTTGTTGAATGTTTTCATTGTTGAAAATGGTTGGGCTGAGCAGTTGTTTTGCTGTCCTAAGTGACATTGGGTGAGCAGATTGTTGAAACTGTAATTGTGATTGACTTGCTCCATCAACAATTTGAGATTGACTTGCTGTCTCAAGGTCAATATTTAATCCTGTAAACTCTTGTTGCAAAGTTAAAAAGTTGTTTATTTGCCTATCATTCTCAAATACTTGCCATTCTTTGACATTGTTAGGAATAGAAGGCCTATATTTGACTTCTGCTGTGAAACAATTGTTGGGTTGTAGTGGGAATTTGAAGGTGCTGGCAAATGTTGCCAAGCTGTGAGCATGGAGATTGTGGCCCCTTGGAATCTTTGTGAGAACAAACTCGGAGAAAGTTTCTAGTATTTCAATTACAGCAGACCTGTAGGACCTTAATCTTTTGTCATTGGTGACAAAATCCCCTTTTACTTGTTGAATTACTAGATCAGAGTCCCCCATGATTGAGAGGCTATGTGCTTGTAATGATTTTGCAATCTTGAGGCCTAGTAATAGAGCTTCATATTCTGCCATGTTGTTGGTGCATCTAAAATTCAATCTGTAGGCCTTGCCTTGTGCACAGGCTTTCTCTTTGTTATGTATCCATACTCCAGCTCCTGCCCCTAACTTGTTAACTGAGCCATCAAACTCTAGGACCCACAGACTATCTTGCTGGTCAGGGGATCTTAAATTCTTCTCATGGGATGGCCATGTGAGCATGAGTTGAGGTTTCTTTTCCCATTTGTCTCCTAGGATAATTTCATCATTTGTTTGACAATTTTTTACAACTGAAGGAGGGTGAATGGGTATTGTTGGGCTGATTAAATTTTGGCAGGTGCCACTTGTTTGATGGATGTTTTGTTCTTGTATGGGTGTCTCGGTCTTAATGTTATTGCTTAAGGAATTTGTGCTGTCATTGAAAAGGATGAAGGAGTCTATGTCCGAATGGACAGCATATATTGGAAAATTTTGAGGCTTTTCTTCACTGCTGACCATGTATTTCATGAGTGTTTCCCTATAAAGTCTCTTGGGTTGTCCAAAGACAGAGATGGTTGCATATGACATGTCTAATTGCAGGGAGCCTTGGAGCTTGGCTCCCCATGATCTTGATAAGAGCATTCCATATTTGGGTGGGATATCAGCAACAACAACATCCATTAAAATGGTTTTGTTGGGAAATTGAACCAGGGACACACATAAATCCTTAATCAGGCCCAAGCATTTTACCTGACTAGAATCAAAAGAAAACAGGTCTTTGTATGGTCTTGTTATATCCAAATTTAATCTTTCCATGACTGCTTTTGGCATGAGGTTGTGAGATGCACCTGAGTCAAGCATTGCATTGTGCAGTATTTTATCATGAACGTGTAAGCTGACATAAAAAGGTAAAACCCCTGTGACTACTGTTTTTCCATCTACCTCTGGACCAAACAGTAATTCTGGAGTGTCATCTAGCACATTTACATCATCTTTGTTGTTGGTGAGCTGAAGGGATTTCTTGATCTGTTGCTTATATATGTCATGCTTGGCTAGCTCTAAAAGGGGAATTGCTATCTTTAACTTGCCAATCTCTGTTCCTAGGTCAAAGGGTTTATCCACCTGAATTTTAGGGTCACGGACAGCAGTCCTTTCCTTGTTCAATGAATCTTCTTGTTGGATTTCATCTTGATTTTGGAACCTGCCCCCCATGCCCATGTCTTGAGGGGTGATGTTCGGATTTGGGTGAGAGGATGATGTTGCTGTGGGCTCTTGTGGTGTGGACAGAAATTCAGTGACCTCCTCAACCACTACTTCCTTTGCAGGCAAGTTTGTTTTGTCATTAGGTTCAGTGACTGAGGCTTCTTTAGATTGCTGTTTCTCCTTTACCTTTTCAGGCTGATTTGCATTTACAGTCCGACTTCTTAGTTTGTACTGCTTATGGACTTCATAGACAGCAGTATCATATCCTTGCTTAAAGTCAAAGGATTCTCCTGATTGTGTTTGGAATGTTTTGTTCTCATCCTCATCATGGTCTTCTTGTGTTAGGAAAACATGGCTTTTACCATCCAGACCTATTAAATTGATCTCTGGATCTTCATTGAGCTGATTAGCCGAGGAAGTTTCTGCATAATTTTCTTGAAAAGGTGGTCTGATATCTTGGTCAGCACCTGTTTTTCCTATATTGGGGTTCTGTGTTCTCCTAAAATTTGGGTTTCTAGGAGTATTGTTTTGTGGTGCTTCCCATGATGACTTTCTTTCTACTGATTCCACTCTCTCACCTAGTCTTTTCATGCTGTTAAGTATTGCATCCAACTTCTGATCGAAGCCCGAGGCTTCTTCTTTGAAACCAACCTTCTTTTCCAGCTTTGCCCTGTTTCTTTTGGCAATTAGGTTGGCCTCTACAGTGACTGCAACTCTTTGGGCTTCTGCAAGGGTTGGAGGGTCTCTTTCTCTCAACTGATAGGCCATATCAGAGTCAAAACCATCAGGGAAGTTATAAAGGGCCAAATCAGGAGGGGGCCTTAAGTTCTGGGGAATAGCATTGTATATGTTGTTAAACCTAGCACAATATTCCAACACCGTTTCTTGGGGACCTCTTTTAATAGTGTTATATTCACCAAGTATATGGTGTGGATCTCTCTTTTTCTCCCATCTGTTGGTAAATTCCTGGTATAGAACTTCAGAGGTTGCAATGGAATTTGCATTCAAGGATCTAAACCAAGTTCTGACATCCCCAGTTAGGCTTTGGACAAAAATTCTCATTCTAACACTGTCATCATCTATTTCATAGGTCTCAAAGTGGTCTTGCATCTTTTTAGCATGCTGGATGGCTGTCAAAGGGCCATGGGAGTCAAAAAATGAGAGTCTAGTTTGGTAGTCTTGGGGTAGAGCCGGAGCATTGGCTGGAATCTGCAATGGTGCATATCTGTTAGCCATGTTTATAGGGTTAATAGGGTTGATAGGAACAAATGGGACAACTGGGATTACAGGTGTACTGGGGTTAATAGGATGGATAACAAGTGGAGAACTGGTTGAGTGAGTATGTGCAGATGGTGAAGATGGAAAGGTAGGACTTTGAGGGGTTGAAGATGAACTAGGGGAGTTGGGTGTGGAACGAAAAAGGACTTTGCAAGGAGTGGGAATGAGGATGGGTTGGTCAGACCTTATATCTGAATCAGCAGGTTTATCCTGCTTGTGCTGTTTCCTTATGTTCTTTGGGATGATATTTGGGTTATCAACAATGATGGGTTGATCAGGGTCAGGGTGTGCCCTAGTATGCCTTGGGTTTCTTTTAGGAGCCAGCTTCTAAGTGTTCTTTCAGAACTTTATACAGGAGTTTTGTATTTACAAGGGCAAAATAAGAACTCTGGAATGACTATATATGTTTCAAGGCTAGGATAAGTTTCCCTAGTTAGCTCTTCCCTAAGACTGCCCCTGTATTAGAGAAACAGTCCTAAGATGTCTTGGCTAGCTTCAGGCTTGATGAAAGCTTTGGAAGATAGATAGTGATTGAATAGTCTCGTCCCCAGTGGAGTCGCCAATTATGTTAACACCCAGGTTGTTCCCTATGACTCCCAAGGGAATACGGCCGGGGTAACCACTAACCAATCTTTTAATCACTGTTTCTAGCCAAACAGTGATCAGAGAGGGCTCTCTCTTTATGATTTATATCTACAGTGATGGTGTTTTAGGCTAGGTATTGAGTACAGGTTATGTTTGTGTTTCGGTTGATGTAATTCCCTTAGACTTTAGTGATGTAGTTTTCAGATATGTTGAATATCATTGGGCAATGGAGTCTGTGGCTTGGTGTGTTTGAAATTGTAAGATGAAGGATGGAACGTACAGGGCCTTTTGAGTGCTTTATTAAAACATATTTTTTGGGTAATGACAGGAGACAAGAGAAAACAGAGGTCACAGGGGCAATAGTTGAATCCCTGAGAATGACTGTTACAATAAACTACAGTTTCGAATTGCAGCAACTAAGAATTACAATTCTTTCACTGTATATGAGGAAAACATATATAATAGCTCAGTTTGAGTCCAGGGTAAACATGGTTAAATCCTGATACTATCCTTTCACCTTGCTATCAAGTGTAAAACATTAGAACAACAAAGAGAACAAAAGACTCAAAACACATGACAAAGAGATTTGTGAATACTTATAGTTTTATGCAACACCCATGGAATCCTGTAACATGCATCCTTCACCACAAGACATCAAATACACCAAACTTCTGGAAGTTCCATTCCTCCTTTGTATTAATTCTCTGAAAATATTACAGCAGATAGAAGTTATCCAAGAGAAAATACCAGCAACCCCTTCAGCATCTGTGAAGGGTGTATATATACTAGCGGTGGTCTACAGAAATATCTGAGTTCTGCGTTATCTCAGTCTTTACATTCTCACCAACTCTTTAAGATATTATGTCAAAAATTTATTACACATTTAATACACAGTACAGGCATTTTAATGCTCTGTCAGAAGATATTTAGCTTTATAAGAATAACTAAGTCGGTCTGAATATTTGGAGTTAATGCATAGAAAACCCGACTGTAGGCTGGTACACTATGTCTCGGACCTGTCAGCTGTGACTTTGACTGCTGCTGGTGGTGAGTGACTGGTCTGGCTGAGTTGGCTCAGCCTCTGCTTTTTCTGTAAATTTTAATTCCCAAAATTGCCACTGCGCGTGTCTGCCTTTTTCCTTCTGCGCTATTGGTTCTGGCCTGTCAAAATTGTCTGGGTCAAATGCCTCCAGACATCCTGTGTGGGCAGTTGATGTGCCAAAATTGCGCCTAGAGTCTCATCTGCTTCTGTGAATTTGAAGAAATTGGGTGGTGTATCAAACAGATGCTCTATCTCATTCATGAGAAAAAACAGGTTTTCCACCCTGTCATACACCATTTGCCCTGTGGCTGGCCCTGTGTCTGCTGAAGTGCTGGGAGGTTTTGCAATCTCTGCTACTGCATGGGCATCAATTCTCTTGTTATAGTTGTCCAGGGTGAGCAGTCTTCCCACGCTGCTCAAAATGTTGGGGAGGCCTCTGTTCTGCAGTGTTACAAATTTCTCCAGGAATTTGTTAATTTCTGTCTGCATGTCCTGTGTTCTCCTCTCCAGGGTCCCAACCAGGTTTCTCAATGTAACAACTCTCTTGGCTATGGCAATTGTTTCTGTCCTGTTGTTGATTCCCATGGTAGCCAATTGAGTGCTGGTCTTGTAATTCAGGATATTGATCATCCTGGTAGCTGCTTCTGGCATGTGTCCAAGGCTTGCCCTGGCTCTCTGTATCTCCTTGTTTGCTTTGGTGATGAGCACCATTTGCTCATCCATAGTCTCAATATATTGCCACTGGTTGGCAATGGATCTTCCAATGTTGCTCCATAATACTGCTTTCATCTGAGCAGTTACCTTTTCCAATGCAAGCTCTTTTTCCAGCTCAGCAATCCTTCTCTTAAGGGTTTTCACCTCTCTCTCCTTGGCTGCCTCATTTTGTTTGCTTTTATCAAATTTCTCATTAACATTAGCCAAGTTCTGTTTGAGCCCATCCAGTTCTTTCATTTGAGCTTCCATAGCTCGGATCTCTGCTTGCAGCTTTTGCATGTCTAGACTAGCAGCCTGTTCTGATGTTGTAGTTGTTGCTGCTGTGGATGGCGCTGTAGTTGGTGCTGTAGCTTCTGTTTGCTGAGGAGGAGGAGCAGTCTTTGGAGGGACTTCCTCAAGATTTATTATCACAGGAGGAGGCTGGGAGGGTTGGCCCTCTTCTCTTTGCTTCAGTGCTTCCTGTAGTGCTGCCTTTGCAGCTTCAGTTTGTCCTAGCTGGTCTTGAGTCCTAACCAGCTCTTTGTATAAGGATACCAGCAGGTCTGTGGTATCTTTTTCTTGCCTTTGCTGGGCAACTTCATCTGTTTGTGGATGGATGGTGGCCGGGAGTTTGATTTTCTTTCTCAGGGCTGCCATGTCTGCATCCCTTATTTTCAGCAGTTCTTGGATGCCTTTGACATCCTTGGGATCATGTCCTATCTCTATGATTACCTCCTCCAAGGATTTGATCCTGTTATCCTTGGCTTGTGAGGATGCTCGTTCCAATTCTAGCTGGGATGATGTATTGTCTAGGCTGCTCTTTAACTTGTAATTTTCCAGTGTCTCATCTGCCAGGGAGGCATACACCATTTCACCCGTTTGTTTGTGTAACTCTATCTTATCCATGGGGTGAATATCTTTAGCCAGAACCTCCATATTGGTTCTTAAATAGTCTGAGGTGGACTGGGGATGTAGAGTTGTGGGCATGAAATGGCTCATTATCATTTTGCCCTCACTCACATCAAAAGCAGACATCAGTCTCTGCTGGTTGCTGGGAGCTAGTTTTAACAAGTGATCATAGAGTTGCACTTTTATGGGATCACTCCTTCTCTTGATTTCTATGAACTGCTGCTTTATACTTGAGTGCCCCTCTCTATGCTGGCCAGAAGAGCTGACCTCTCCTCCCATTGTCATATCTGGTCCTCTTTGAGATGAGCTGGCCGAGAGTTCTCCACTGGGTGGGCCCATGCCCATGGCCTGCCTTACTGCTATGTCCTCCTCTTGGGAGTCATTCAATCTCTGTCTCTTCTCTCCTCTGATAAAGGATGAAGTCTGGGGAGTCTCTCTCTCTCTCTTTCTGGTTAAGTCCTCCTTCTGAGGTGTTTGGAGGACTGAGCTGTCCACATTGATGTCTGTTCTTGGAGACAACTCTGTTTGGGGCTGCTGTTCTGTAGAACCAGGCAAATCTGTCTCTTTATTTTGCTGTAATGGCTGCTGCCCACTAGTTTGTGGTTTATCTTGTTGCTGCCCCAACTCCCGTTCTTCCATTTCTTCTTGCTGCTGTAGCAAGGTGTCAACCTGTTCTTCTGTTAATATAGGTGGTTGTTCCACCTGTTTGCCTTTGTCCTTGCTTGCTGCTTGGGTTGTCTGCTCGGCAGTTCGCTGTTGTGTTGCTGGTGTTGTGGTGGCTGCCCCAACTCGCCTCCTGTAGGAAATAGGCACCTGTCCACAAGTTTCCAAGTCAGCTTGTTTTTGGACATTTCTAGCCTCTTGCTCAAGTATTTCTTCATTAGTCATTTGCTCTACTAATGTGCCCTCTTCCCAATCTGGTGCATTTGCATATTTTTCAATTTCAGGTAATCTTGCATGTGCATAGTTGCCTAACTTATACCTGATCCTCCTGAGGGAAATAGAGTGGTTAGGGTCATATGGAATCCACTCAAAACTAGTTTTCAACTGGAGTCCTTCCAGGATCCTGTCTGCCTCTTTCCAGCCTTCCTCCTTCCTGTTGTATAAGAAGGGACCTAGCTGATTTCTCACTTTCAACTGTGATTTCTTGTTTCTACTCTGAAAGTGTAGGTAATCTGAGTTCCCAAATTGCCTGAAATATTCTAAGGCAAACAGTCTCATGGGAACGTACCTTGGCAGCCTAAATGGATTTAATTCACATCCATACACCCTAATGACTGTGTGATTCTGGTAGAAGTACCAGTTGCCGATGTTGTAAAGCTTGTTCAAATGAAGAATTCTCTTCATGTCATCGGTCAGTCTAGGAGGAGGGGCACCTTGCAGCACTGTTAGGGCTGGATGAACAAATAAATCAATAAACTCACAGTATGTATAAGGTGATACTGAGGTACAATGGAACACAGGGGTCCAAAAAACAACTGATCTTGGGGTTCCATGGGCGTTGAGTGGCCTCAAAGGGACAGAGAAGGTAGCTGGCTGGTTGAACAAGAACAGATGGTATATGTAGGAGGTGTATCTGAACAGCCTCTCCCTCTTCAAGTTCATGAACTGGTCATGAATCTTCTCAGCTATATAAGTTGCATAATCATAGTGGATAGCTGGAGGCTTACCCGGGGCAAATATGGACAGCATGGCCAATATGCTGTCATCTACATCTTCCAGTCCTCTGAATCCCAGGACATATCCAATCAAGTCCACCATCATCCTGCCCAACTCATTCAGGTATTGGTACCCAATGGGAGGGGTTCTGACTGCTTCAGAGCTAGGTGTGACAAATAGCTGGTTAATCTTCACAATCTGGTCATTAGATAGGTTATTTCCTCTCTTTATCAAATCTTGCATGGAAAGAGGGGTCAATTTCTTGGCTGTATGGAAATGCAGCATCTGATCTATACTCTCTGGAGTGATCTGAAACAGGACTAGGCCTGTGGGGCTAATGACTGCCCTTTGGCTGGGGTCATAGCGCTCTTGGCAACTATAGATAAGCTCTGGCATGGGATTAACTTGGGGAAGGTTGTATATGGGCAAATTTGATTCCCAAATTCCCAGGATATCTGCTCCACTCATGTGCTGGGCTCTCAGCTCATTTAACATCTGGATATTATACTTAGTTCCCATAGGAAACCAGTCCAACATCTGGTAATCCATGTCTCCCAGGGGCTTCCATGCTAATTCTTGGTGGGGGGCATTGATAGGCTTAATATTGAGAGCAATGGGAGTCTCCATAGCTTGTGAAGGGATAAACTATTGCAATTTGACAAGTGAGCTGGCAAAGACAGACTGCAGATTGCCCTCTGTGGTACAAACTTGATTTTCTGAACTATCAGAGGGGAATTTACCAGCTAGAAATTGAAATACTGCTGGTAATTGGTTACAGAGACTCTTTTGGGGCCCAATTTAGCTCCTGGTAGTAATTTAGAGGTATTCAGCGGGGCATTAGCCGAGAAAACGCAGGACGAGGGGTTTTCAGATGAATTGCAGTTTGTTACAACTCTGCAGGGAATTTTTGGACTTCACAGAGACAATGGCGGAGGTATAACCCGGTTCTAGCGGTGAAAAAGTCTGTTTTATGGTCCTATTATGCCTGTGAGCAGTTTAGAGCAGAATGCAGGTCGTATGGAGGGCAGGGCAGGGTAAATACCTGTAACTTGACGTGCAGAAGTCGTGATAAGGTGTACTGCAGTTGCTGGAGTGGTCGCCTTTGTTGAATTTACAGGTTGGCGGAAATCCGGGCAGAAACGGTTAAACAGAGAGTTCAGCAGACAAAACGATGAAATGGTGAAAAAACGCGTGAAATTTGGTTAATATGAGATTTTTACCCATTTGGCGCTTTTTTTACGATGACGTCAGCATGACGTCATTGGTGGGTCACGGTGATGTGACGTCAGCTGACGTCATCGGGGAGGACGTGGCGGAAGACGACAGGTCAACGGGGGTGAGGTGGCAGTCCAGTCAGCGGTGAGCTGGACGCGTGGTGGAGGCGGGTACGAGACGTGGCAGACGGGTCAGCGGGGACGGGCGGAGGTGAAACCGTGACGGTCATGGTTAAGGCTCTAACCGTCACGGTTTCTCGGGGCGGTTAGAGTACGGTGCCCAGGGTGTCAGAGGGAGCTCCGAGATGGTCCATCGGGCGACGCGTGGCGGAGGAGTGACGAGGCGCAACGTCATGTTCTCGGGAGTTAACGTGCGGACGTGGATAGTGCTCCGATATTGTTGTGGGCCGTCGGATCTGGAAGGCTTGATCCGACGGCTGGCGGAGGTGTAAGGTGCACGGCGGATAGGGCAGCGGTAATATTAACTGTTTGTGGGTTTTTTGACATGGTTTTCAAATGTTTCAACTTCTGACCACCCGAGCTTGCATTTGGGGGCGTGCTGAAGGCGGAATTTTGCCTTTTATAAGGTTTGCGGAGGGTTTGCGGGCTAGAGGGGTTTAGAGAGAGGTTTTTACCCATGCAAAGGTATTTTTTGAGGGGAAATGATCTGCAGGCAAAGGGAGAGTATCGGAGATAGGTTCACCATGGTGGCCAGATGCCACTATGATCCCTCTTTGCAGATTTCTCGGCTATTATGCCTAGGGGAGGGAATATATAACATTTAGGGCTTTATACACCTTAGTGTTATTACTATTAGGGCAAGGGGTAGAATAAGGGAGTTAAATAGTAGATTTAGGAGTTAGTAAAGTGAAGGAGGGGAATCTTTGATAAAGGGGATGTTAATGATGGAGTAGAGGGGAAAAAGTGAAGTTAGTGATGCTCTCTGCTGTGAATCCATGAAATTCACCACCTTTTTTGCTGATATGTCCATTGCCTTGGCAAAATATCTTTGACAACTATGTAATGGTGAACCTGTCCTTTCTGCAACCACAACTGCCTACCCAACTATTTCACCTAACATTTCTTAGTTTCTTCTTGGAGGGGCACTTAGACTTGCAACCCTCAATTGCCTTTTCTTTTCTTTGGCTTTTTCCTTTTTTCTCTATCTGCTTCTACCCTTATCTCTTCCAAGGTCCCAGATTAGACTTTTGGGAACCTTTGTTTCTCTACCTGAACTACTTATCTGCCAAGATTAAGCTGTTTGGACAGACTTCTTTCTCTATTCTATAACTCAAAATTGAAACATGGCATGATCCAGCTTGAACTGTTGAATCATCCACAAAATTTGTAATAAGGTCCTCAATATTTGAAGTATTTCCTACACCTCTGATTTCCTGGAAATATGGGATCTTTGTAGTAACAAAGCAGAGCATATTTGGATTTTCAATAATCAATCATGAAATATGAAACCTATTACTATAGGTATCCAACAAATAGCGTAGATTTAGTTAATTTGTTTAGCTTTCTTTCCTTATAAATAACACGTCCATGAACGCTGTAAAATTTAATCTCTTGTAATGTAATTCGAAGTTGTTGTATTTCCCCACTGCACTTTTACGTTGTTTTTTAATATATGAGAAGACTGGTTTAAACTTAAGCTTGTAGTTGTTCGTTGAATCGGCTGAAGTGGCAGAGGGCCCCTGCTCACTAAAGCCTTGTATAGTTGTCCTTTAACTCTTGCATTACTTTTTTTTTCCTGTTTATGTATATTAGCTGTACAGTTGTTATTTAAATGTCGCGTTTTATTTCATCATGCATATTAGTTGTACATAACAAAGCTTTTTGATTTTTGTTGATTTACATTTTCATTGCTGCTCTTTTATGGTTACAACTGATCAGTGTTTTCTGCAGGTTTTCTTAGGCAGCCCGGGGCAATTTTTCACCTTTTCTTTTTATAACTATTGGCATACGAGATCATCTTGTCTTTGTCGCTGACTCTTGTTTTCTGAAGTTTGATTTCCAGTATTGTCATTTCCTTAAGTTGTACATTTATTTTCTGCTCTTAGATATCATGCTATTCATCTGTTAACGGTTTCTTTCTATAATCAAATAACTTTATTAGGAACCAGAATATCACTCATTATAGCTTGATTTAGTTTGCTTTAGATCTCACATTGCTTGACTTGTTCATGTTTGTTTCTCACAGGGTAAATTAAGCTGAAAGGCAAAAGGTCAGGATAGTTAAAGTAGTGTGATTAGTTTCTTTTATGTAGTTTAACTTCTTTTCGATTTCACATTGCTTAACATTTCATGATATCTTTTCACAAGGAAGATTGAGTTGAAGAGTTGAAATAGTGTGGATTAGTTGTTCTTACTTTTAATTGAATTTAGTGTAGATTTGACTTTCATTTTCATTCAGCAACAAAGATACTTGGCTGATGTCATTAGTTCATTGTTTGATATCTTTATTTCTTTTTAAGAATTGATTTCATTGCAGTTATTTTAAAGCTTTCTTTCTTTTAAGTTTTGGAAAACCACTTAGAGATCACCATAATCATCCATATTTCACTTGCTTTATCACCTTTTCATCATCTCACATTAGGGAAAGATAAATCCAAAAACAAACTTAAAAAACTAAAAACGACAAAAGACTAAGGAAATGGTTATCTAGTACATATAGTACACTTCACTTCGTCAGTTTACGAACCCCGAGTTGACATTTTAAAGTAGCAATTTAGACCTCACTAAATTGACCAAACATGAATCATCCAAGAATTGTTCATTTATGTAATGTAAAGGAGGTTGCCCCCTCGAAGAGGCTGAATTCTAAGGCGTTGATCTATCTTTTCTATCTTTTCTTGAGCTGGTTTCATAACATTTGGTATTAGAGCTTTGGATTCTAGGGTTTCGCTGCTCCAAACAGCTCATCGTGGCATTTTCGCTATAACTTGTTTTCTGTGATGTTTCAAAAGTCGCAAAAAAAACCCATTTGAGAAAAAATGCGTTGAACTTTGGGTCCGAATTTCAAAGCTTTTCGAGTGATATTTGCAAAGATATGATCTGAGGAAGTTGGTCTTTTTTCAGACTCCTGAATTACATTCAAAACAGATGACCTGGGGAAAATTGTCATAACTTTCTTTCTGGAAATCAGATTGAAATTTCGTAAGAAGGTACAGAAAGAGGACGGACTGTAGTTTCTTGTATATCTTTTTCAGAACCAAAGATTGAAAATTGTACACGTGGCACTTCATACAAGTTCGCTCTTCTGGAAAGGTCTATAATCAGGTCATCTTGGGAGATTGTGCATAACTACTTAGAGAATCCAATTTGGATTAGACTGGTGGCATTTGAAAGAGGACACAGAGAGATACTATAGGTCACAAATTCATAACTAGATGATTGGAAAGTACAGAGATACATCAGAGGCAATATCGAGCTCCTACAAAGTGAAAAAAGGTGTGTAGATTTTTTTAAATTTTTGCTTAAGCTTGGTTTGAAAATTTATTTTGAAGGAATTCAAAGGGCATAGTAGAGCATTATTATCGGTAATTGATGCCCCGAGGAAAGAAAATGCAAACACCTAGTAAGGAACCTGAAAGCTCTAGCATGACTCATGAAGAAGAGGAAGAAATGCTACATGATATATCAAAATTACAAGAACAAGTGCAACAAATGTCACGCTCACAAAAGTTAACAGAAGCTAAGATAAATGGCGTGGAAGCTAAGATGAATGGCATGGAAGCTAAGATGGACAATTTGAAGATAGATTTGAACACAAATTTGAAGACAGGCATGGCAGATTTGAAGACAGATTTGACAAATTTTCTAAAAGAAATACTTACTAATGGTGAAAAGGTAGTAAAGGAAACTCATGATGAGAACAAAAGAAATGCTAATCATGATTCCATAGACGATAATGTTGGATCGAAGAATCACCATATTCCAAAAATCGATATGAGGAAGTTTGATGGCAAGGATCCCGCCACATGGATATTACAGATGGAGCAATTCTTCGATCTCAATAATGTGAAAAACACACAAAAGGTACGTATGGCAACTGTATATTTGGAACCAAATCAGTTTGTATGGTATCAATGGCTTTTTTCTCGTAAACAATTTATCACTTGGGCAATTTTTATGGAAGAATTGATAGCACATTATGAGGATACAAAAAGCAACACTTTTTTTAGCTAATTGATAAGTCTCAAACAAAAGGGTTCAATAATGGAGCACATTGAGGAGTTCCAAAAATTTAACATAAGGGTAAAAGATATTCCAGAGGAGCATAAGATTGATGTGTTCATAGGGTCTTTAAAGGATAATATCCAACATGATGTTCGCCTTTGGGAACCTGATTCATTAGAGAAGGCATCCAGGTTAGCAAGAAAAATGGAAAGCAAAATTATGGCAACTAGGAAGCATACCACTCACAACTATAAAGACAGAAGTGTTGTTGCCCCTAGTCTTCCACAACCTACAAGGTTGACACCACAACAATTAGAAGAAAAAAGAGCAAAAGGGCTTTGTTACAGTTGTGATAGAAAATACACAAAAGGTCATAAGTGTGCTGAGAAGAAATTATTCTACATAGATTGTGAAGAGGAAGAGAAAAGGAGCAAGAAAGGTCAAAAGAAGAGGATATACTCATAACATTGTTCTTTATGTTGATGATCTAATATTGATAGGTGATGATCAGTTTATCCTGAGATATTTCCACTAGTATGATAAACATTGTTCTTTATGTTTATGATCTAATATTAATAGGTGATGATCAGTTTATCATGTCTTACAAGGAGGTCCTTGCAAGAGAGGTCAAGATGAAAGACATGGGTCTCATGCACTACTTTCTAGGCATGGAAGTGTGGCAGAAGGATGGGGAATTATTTGTGTCTCAAGGCAAGTATGCCAATGAGATACTCAGGAGATTCCACAAGGAGAAGTGCAAACCCATGCAGACTCCTTTAGCAGGTAAATGGAGGAAGGAGGATGCTACTTCAGGTGAGGTAGTAGAGGCTACTGTGTATCAGCAACTTGTGGGTTCATTGATGTACTTAGTGAACACACGACTAAATTTGTGTTTTGCGGTGAACCAGCTGAGTCAAGCTATGGTTCAACTTACCAAGCTATATTGGAAGGCAACGAAGCATGTTTTGAGATACCTCAGAGGCACATCTCAGTTTGGATTATGGTACAGACGGTCAGAGGGAGTGAAGCTATAAGGCTTCACAGATGCAGATTGGGCAGGGAGTCCATTAGATCAGAAGAGCACATCAGGAGGAATTTTCAACCTTGGTTCAGCTGCAATTTCTTAGTACAATAGGAAACAGAGGTCAGTTTCACTTAGCTCAGCAGAGGCTAAATACATGGTTGCAAGTCAGGCAGCATTTGAGGCCATTTGGATGCGGAAAATTCTAGTTGGTTTGTTTGTTCAGAGGATGGATACAATTGTGATCTATTGTGATAATCAGAGTTGTATCAAACTCTCTGAGAATCTAGTATTTCATGACAGGTTCAAGCACATAGACAGTTGGTATCATCATCTTAGAGCTTGTGTGGCGAAGAGGATCATGTTGTTGTTGTATGTTTCAACCGAGGAGCAAGATGCTGACATTTTGACTAAGGCATTGTCAAAGTGTAAATTCGAGTTCCACAGAGACAGGATCGGGGTGATAGATAATCCCTTTCTTGTTGAGAGGGAGTGTTGAAAATAGCAATAAGAAATGCTAAAAATAGAATTGATATAAATAGCATTTTAGGATATACTCCAAGTCTGTTGAAAATAGCAAAAAATAAAAATGATAAAAATAGAATTGCTATAAATAGCATTTCGGACTATATTCCAATTTTTATTTGTCCTTGAATCAAAATTGAGAATTAAAATTCGAATTTAGTCTCACTAGCTGTTTGAAAAATAATTAATTAATTCATCTTGAGTTAATTAGTTAGAGAAAATCAAACATGAAGTCTTTGTGAAGACATGCAACAATTATCCCTTGATTGAGGAAGTTATCCCTTAATTAAGGAGATAAGGATGAGTTGTATTTGAGTTGTAATTAGTTAGCTCAGTTAACTGAGTTAAGTCCAGTTAAATTAGTTCCAAACAGTTGGAGGAACTAATTGTGAGTTCAGTCAGTTAATGCATGCATACATGCAACTAGTGTTCTCCAAATAACTGAATATTCTCTCATAAATAACTCATGCGTGTCAGTTCAGACAAAGACCAGTTGAGATTAAAGGAAGGGACAGTGTACTATCAGTTGGAGGAATTTTCCTATAAAGGAAACTCATCCATGCAGAAGGAACTCACTCCTTCAGGATTGCGCAGTTATTTCAGAGGTCAGAGCAATGTGTGAGGAATTATTACACACAGGTGGCAGCTTGAGGACCCGGGAGAAACTGCGCAAGGAAATAGGAGGCTTGGAGGACTAAAGGAAGGCATATGTGTTGTCTATTCTCTCTATGAACAGTAGTGAGGGATTGTACTAAGAGCTAGATAGCTTGTGAGCTAAAGCTTTATGTAATCCTGAGATATTTCCACTAGTATGATAATACAAATAACTGGGTTTTTAGCTGAGGCTTTCCCCAGAGTATTCTTTTGTGTTTCATATGTGATTGAATCTTCTTATCTGTTATATGTGTTTTGTTTGATCTTGCTCAAAATCGATTAATCTTCCGCAAGTTTGATTGTAGAAGTAGATTAATTATTTTTCTTTAGTACATTACATAATCAGTTTAATCTACGGTGAAATTTCTACACCGCACACTCAGTTGCGGACACTACTCTAGGCCTCTTCGCACTCAGATGTAGAGCCTTTTCCTCCTATAAGACTTATTTCTCTATTGTAACTCCCTAGGACTTCATTCCTCGTACCCATAGAAAAAAGCATAGATCTACCTTAGACTCTCTAAGACACACCTATTTATACAATCCCATGGTCCACGGACCAAGGGTAGATCTCCAAACCGACTCAATATTTTACATAAACAAGGGTAAAAACCCTTTTTTACTCCTATCTACCTATGCGCTCCACATCCACAATTCATGGAGACTTTACATATTTTTCTCAAAATTTACATCAAAACTTGTGTTTTAACCCAAAACTGACTCAAGGGACCGCATCCCAATAGAACCCCAACACAAAGGTCATGACTTGCCCTCGAGTCACTTGAATGGCACGGTGATCTTACTGCAAATACCCCCCAGCTCCACCTGCACAACTGCTACTTCAGCAGCGCTCTGTGTAGCTACCTGCTTCACTTGTTCAATGAGTTACTCCCTAGTTGGTCCTTCGCTAGCTAGCTTGATCTTCTGCTCTGTGAGCTGCAAGTTCGTCAGCTTCGTCATCTTCTCCTGAATTTTGGTTGAGACTTGGTAGGCTTCTTCCAACCAAGGACCCAACCTTGCCTTAAGAACTGCCTCTTTTTTCTGAGTTTCTTCCACCTGTGCAAGGAGTTGCTTCCCCTCCTGTAACTTGGTGACGCGTTGCATTGTAGAAATTGAGCGCGTCGTCGCCCTAACCTCGTCATACTGATTTTGGAGCTCACAGATCTTTGTACTCAATATCTTCAAGTTGGGGTCTTCCTGCATGGTCATAACCAACTCCATCACTTATTCAAACAAGGTTGCACATTCAACGACTGCGGCATATATTGTAGCCATTCCTTCCTTGATGGTTGCTCTATGTTGTTCCCTGACCTTGAGCAAAGTGGAAGGCTGCGATTTGAGCTGCATCTCTGTGATTTTCATGTTGAGTTCAAATTAAACTCTTGCCACCTCTTTTTTTGCATGGCGGATGCTTGCAGCTAGTTTCCAAATCTTGGCCTTTGGTTGGGCGTCATCAGGTATGTGCAACTTCGGCACTATTCTGAACGCCTTTGCAACCGTGGTCGCCAACTGGGAACTTTGTGCCTGGATAGTATCCCTTTCCTTCAGGGACTGCATCTTCTCGGTCAACATTTGTTCATTTTTCACCCTGTACTCACTTATTAAACTGAGAGTGCGTTGCTCCCGATCTCTCAATTCCTTTGTCGCTCCAGTCTACAGCGCATGAAGAAATTCGTTGGGGAGCGCTACAATATTGAGGCCAATTTTCTTTAGGGTACATAGGATGATCTTTTCATTGGTTGATTCCATGCTCAGGGACCCTTTTGGCAGAGCAACTGTTATAAGGTTCACTATCTTTACCAGTTATGTAACCTGACTTGTCCCTAGTGCCAGGCTCATTGGTGCGGCGCTCACTTGACCTGCGCCCACCTGTATTCTGCTAGTTTGGATCTGTAGTTTGCACAGATCCTTCTGGACATTTCCCAATGACTGCATGTATTGTTGCTCGAATTGTTGCAATAGTTCAATTGTAGTGTTTCGCACCTTGTCACCGATCTCGTTAAGATCACCCTCTTTCAGGGTAATGGTATCCTACTATGCTTTAGCCAACTTCGTCTTTTTGTGGGAACCTGTCTGCTGCTGCTATTCTTTGTGCTTCCTTAGCCTAAATGGGGTGCTCTGCCCCTCATCACCGCCACCGCCTTGCGCAAACTGCTCTTCCTCCTCGGTTTCAGGCAAAGGGGATTTTCTGCTTTGCTTGGAGTGACATTGTTCTTGTTCAGCCTGTTCCTTTGCAGCACGCTTCTTTTCCATTTGAGCCTTCTCTTCGGCTTCCTTCTTCCTTTATCCGGCCAACTTCAGTGCTGCCTATTTTGTTGCATCCTTCCATTTCTTTTCAACTGAGCTCCCCGCGCCTTTGTTGGTGCTTGCCTCTAAGTCAGACGGAGTGAGTCAATCTACTGGCCAGCGCTTGATCACTTCATATACAGCATCGTCGGTTACCAAGTACGGAAAATTGAACCACTTTTGTTGCGGGTCCTTCCGCGCCCGAGTGTAAATGCAGTGGAAATATGCCTTGAACTCAGCATACGCGGACAATTGTTCATAAAAGGTTGGGGACAACCTTAGGCGCTGGTTGATGGCCATGTGGAAGCTTGCTTCCATTAATGGCCAAAAATTCTTCATATCTGTGACCCACGTGGGGTCCTTGGTGGCCGAGAGGGAGGCGAATTGAATGGCCTCCGGAAATCTTGCCTTCAATGGAGGAAATTGGTTTTCCTCTGGCAGATCCCATGCGACTAGCACAATGGAGAGAAGAAATCACGTGTAGTGGAATGGCTTTCCCTCATCTTGGGCCTCGTGACAATTTTCAAGAAATTCGTTGCATAAATATTGCGACCAGTTAAACTGCACGCCCTCCGCGCATTGTGCAGCCAATGATATCACAGGCGTTAGAACCTCGTTCAAGCGGCACTTCCTCATAAATTTTCCAGCCAGTATTTGGGTGGCAATCTGCACCATTGGATCATTGATGGACGTGATGGAATAGCCATGTGGCTTCTTGATAAGCTCAAACTTTTTTTTCATCTTCTCTGTCGAGTCCCTTTCTCTTGTCTTTCTGCCAAACTCCTTGGTCAGATTCAAACCCTCATGCAGCAGGTGCGTGATCCTATAGATGAGCATATATGTGATGGGTATAAGCACACCAAGCCATAAGCACCCATCATTCACTAGAGTAAGTAGTTGTCGCACACAGGTGGTGTTAATATTAGTACGGTGGTAGTGGGGCACTGACAACAGGTTCAACAACCTGGATTGTTCCACTCCACGGATCCATTCAACTGTCTCCAACTCAGTGACACCTGAGTCTCGGTAATACACGCACCTCATATAATTTTTTGTCATGAGGTGAGGGAACTGCTCATGGTCATTTAGGTCCCAATCCTCCATTTTTAACAGGGGAACCCGCGCAAGGCGCGATCCTTCAAAAGTTATCTTCTCTGGTAATAAGGGCATGTGAATGAGGAATTTGTCCAAGTCTAGGTCCTTGGGTACCTTCACCTTTCATTTTCGCAGAGGGATATATTCAGGAAATATGGTGATGGGCTCCACTCCCTCAGCATCTATATCCTTAGTGCCTTGATCAAATTCCAAATCCACAACCTTCTCAGGCTTCTTGTCCTTCTTCTGCTTCTGAGTGGCAGCATGTTTCCTGGGTGACTCGTGCACTGGCACCAACCTCTTCTTCTTGTCTTTCTTTAGTTTTTGGGTCCCTTTAACAGGAGTGGGCTTCGGCTTTGGTGACCTCGGCGCCATAGACACAGGAGCCATAGCTTCCATGCTCACCACCTCTGGAGCAGCTCCTTCGGATGCAATGTCTCCCCTAGTGCTCACGGTTTCAGTAGGGCTCAGCCCAACATGGTTTCCAGGATAAATTTCTGATTTAACTTGGCCAAATTGGCAAACGTAGGGTTCGCGAACAAAGTCTCAAAGAACGAGTGGCTCATAAGCAACATAAAACTCATCTCAAAAGCTCTAAGTGTGTAAATTGTTCTTTGTTGGACCGACACGCATAATTTATAGGGGATTTTGAATTCAAATCCGACCATTCCCCCCAAAATTTGATCATTAATGTTGTTTTTGTGACAGATCTTCAAATATTTTAGCCTTAAATGCAAGTTTCTACTCCTCTTAACCATCTCCTGGCTATCAAATCATGAACAATAACTCTAACGGTCACTTTCTAGCTATGTTGTGCAGTATCTTCTTTCATAGCACAGCTTCTGATATTGTAACGTCACCCTTTTGCGCACAGTCTTCTTACCATGTAGTCCGTTAATCCAAGCAGTGTATTTTATAGTCCCATGCTCTATTGCAGTTGTCTAGAGTGCTAAGACTTCCCTTCCGTCATAGAGTCATTGAGCCAGATCTCCTGTATATGGCTTCAATCAGCCTCCATTCACCTGTCCCAAAAAAGGTTCTCCATTCAGCTTCACGAGTTGAACTGCGCCTCCATCTATAATTTCTTTGATGACATATGGCCCTAGCCCGTGCATATGAAACTTGCCTGGAAACTTAGTGAACTTACTATCATATAATAAAACCAAGTCATTTACCTTAAACATGTGCAACTTGATGTGTCGATCATGCCATGATTTTTCACGTTCCTTCTGTACTTGCTTATGGAATCTAGCTAAGAACCTGTCTTCTTCAAGTTGTGAGCCTCTCTTCCAAGGTTCTTTAGTCCACCATCCCTGTGAAATCTTCTATGCGTAGAATAGGCATGATATATTCCATAGGCATCACAGCTTCTACGTCATAGACCAATCAGAAAGGTGTTTGACTTGTTAGATTTTTGCAAGTAGTCTTGTACGCCCACAGTATTGTCGGTTCACGCACGTCCCAATCATTCCGTCGTGCATTATAAATCTTAGTTTGCATGTTATCTAAGATCTTATTAAAGGCCTCAACTATCCCATTAGCCTGAGGATGATACGATGTGCTCTTCTGATGATAAACCTGGAATTCTTCGGTCAGCGCGCTAATTGTCTCATTGAGGAAGTGAGTACCATGATCGTTCATCAATACTTTTGGGCAGCCGAATGTGGTTAACACATACACAAATAAGAACTTTAATTTTGTGGCCACTATACAATCCTTCATAGGCTATGCCTCCACCCATATGGATAGATACTCCATCGCGGTGATGATATAGTGCGCACCTGTTTTCTTGCCTGGGGGCTGGATCGATACTACAAAATCAATTTCCCATTTCTCAAATGGCTGCAATGACACCTGAGGGTTCAGTGGCAGCTCAATCCTCCAAGATGGTCTACCCGTTCACAATGACACCTGAGGGTTCAGTGGTAGCTCATCCCTTCGTGATGGTTTGCCCATTCGCTGACATGCATCACATGCCCTACAATATGCTTTAGAATATTTATGCAGCGTGGGCCACCACCGCTCAAAATCTTCTACATTGTTGCCTTTCCTACATAATGTCCTCCTACAGCCCCTCCATGAGCTTCAACGTCCATCTTATACAAATGTCGGGCTATCATTGAAAAATCTGTTGCATGCACTACTAACTCTTTCTTCTGTTGACTGGTGTATCCTTTTGGAGCCGTCCCTATAGACAAAAAGTGGATAATATCATCAAAATGGTTATCTTCTATGTGCACCACGAAGAGCTGCGTGTTGGGCAGTCCTTCCTCCAAATTAGTAGGCTCCTCCCCTGTTTCAATTCGTGACAAGTGGTCAGGTTTTGCATTCAACCTTACTGGCTTCACAATTACCTCACAGTCATATTCTTGAAATAACAACAGCCGTCTGAAAATCTCCCCCCCCAACATAAGCTTATTGACTAGGTAATTTAAGGAAAAATGGTCAGTGTACATCTTAAAATGTCTGCCCAACAGATAGTTCCTGAACTTTTGGAGTGCCTACACCATATCCAATCCTTCGCGCTCTATCGTTGAGTAATTCTTCTTAGCCTTTGATAATTTCCTTCTCACAAAGGCTATAGGGTGATCCATATCTCCTTCACGGCTTGTGTTAGTGCTGCTCCCAATGCAATACACGAGGCATCAACCTGCACATGGAATTCCTTCTTCCAATCTGGGAAGACCAAGATCGGTGCAATGACCATCTTTTCTTTCAATACATCCAGATTGTGCTGACATTCTTCATCCCAACAAAATGTAGCATCCTTATTCAATATCTTCTCCATAGGTGCAGTAATATGAGCATAAGCCTTGATGAACTTTCGATAATATCCAGTATGGCCCAGCGTGGTGCACAGCTTTTGAAACTCCTCGGCCTCTACTTAATAAGCTTTGCATCTAGCTTCAAGGTAATTTTCATCACGCCCAAGTCACCTATGAGGCCTTTTATGTCTGAAAATTTTGTAGGAAAAATATCCCAGTACTCGCGGAGTAACTCAGCAACTTTATCCACTGTGGCATCATCCTAGTAATCTTCAATCTTTGCAAATTTTGGCTCTGGTTCAATACCAATGTTCACTTGCCTAGTTTTCAGCGGCGCGATGATGTCCGGATTTTTTATCTGCGGACCTTCGACCTTGTGGTGACCTTCTGCCTCTAGGATATTGATATTTCTTGGATCTTCATCCTCCCCCTCAGCAATCACATTATAGCATTCTAGCACATGGCACAACTGGGTACTCCAATCTGGTTGAACCAACTCCAAAGGGTCCTATGGAATTCTGAAGATCGCTGCCTTAACCTCCTGCAGAGCTTCATCAATGCTTTCGAACCCATCCTCAAAACTGAAGGTCATCAAAAATCCTTCCCTTAATATATCCCACTCCGTAGTGCCATGGCGGAGCTCTATTTCTAGGTACCAATTCATGGGGATTATATCCAGAGTATGACAAAATAAGTGCACCCACTCTAGCTACGGCTTTGTTCCATAGACTTTAGTCCATTTCGCCAAATGATCGTGTGGATCATTTCTCCCATCATATTTTTCAATTAATCACACTTTAGGATGACCAAATCACAACCTCATCATTCTCCTGTACTTGTTCCATTCATCAAAGTTGTCCTTGTGTGTACCCCACCACCGTGCGAGCGTAATGTGCAACTCCAAATCCAACGCTTGGAAGCGATGATCCTTAGGGACTTCTCTTTCAAAGGCATCCAAAAACTTATCTACATCAGTTAAACCATCGTAATAGGGTAAATTTCTTACCTCCAATGATACACAACACAGCGATTTAGTCACCATGTTACATCATAGCGTAGATACTTCATGTAGCCTATTCTGTTAGTGCTCCAACTCCTCATCTGAATCCAAGGTACAGGAGATTTCACGGTCCCATGCAATCCTTCCATCTGCTGTCAGATTAATCCAATCTTGCTCTCACGCTGTAATTTTATAGATTTGGTCCTAATCATCATCACTTTCTTCATAGTCGCGGATCAGTTCAGTATAGCGTGGTCCTTCTACAGGGTCCAATGCTATTACAACGCGGAGTGATTTCCTTTCAAACGACATTGTCCGTTTTTTCAAGTTGATGAATGCATTCATATCAATAGCCCAATCAATTCCAAGGAGCGCGAGGTATGGATTGTTGTCATCAACAATTTATGTCACTTCAAAATCAGCCAGCGCACTCTCACCTTCTATATCTACAGTGACTCCATGCAGTTGTCCTATAGGGATAATCTTTTGATGATTCGCCATCCTTAGTTGAATCGGAGACCATTATATTTTAGGTCTCCCCATTCTCTCCCGTCTTTATTTAGGAAAAATGTTCCCATCAAATCCCAGATCTAAAATAACCTGTTCCATCTCATAGTCTCCTATCTGCATAATAAACCTCATCTCACGCCATGTTCTTACCTTATGTTTACCAATCTTTCTGACTACGCGGTGTCCCTCAGGAGCATTTTCTCTACCAACACACTTGTTTATCAATTCCTGTAAGCCCTTCACAGCCTTACTATCACGCAGAATTTTCATACAGGTTTCCATAAACGTGGTGAGTACAGAGGGATCAATCTTTGTGGGCACGCTAGTTTCCAGTAGTTTGTACTGACTTCCTGAGGTAAATGCCTCAGCGAATATTTTCTTTGCCTCCATAAACGTTTCCTTCGAGCATTCTAGATCGAAGTCGACTTCCTTTTTTGGGGCCTTGCGGACACATCCATTCTCTTCAAGTTGTTTTCCCTTGTCATCCCCCGTCGTTACTCCACTTCTCGGCACTATATTCACATTCGGATCCTCCTCGCGGGGCTCATCCCTCGTCATCTGTAATTTTTGTGTAGGGTGTTGAGGCTACACCTTCTTCTCCTGCATCTTAGCTATCAGCACAGGGAATTCTTCTATCATATGGTCAAACTAAGTGCAGTACTAACATGAAGGGCACATCTGATTCTAGAACTCCCACGCGTAGTGCCCTGGCATCCCGCAATTATAGAAAATAACCTGTCCATGACCTCTACCAGGTCCTCCTCCTCCTTGGCCTCGTCCATGCCCCTAATATCCTCCACGCGCTCCCCTAGTGCCCTGATCCAAAGGTGGAGTTTCTACTTGCATTTGATAGGTAGGCGTTCTTTCCATCATCAATTCGTAGCTATGACAGTGGCGCTCATCGTGGCCCACCAATTTGCATAAATTGCATAACAGTTATTGTGGTGTCTGCATAAACTTTTGCAACAAATGGAAATTAAATGTTACGTGTTCTCCGATCACCTCACAAATAGTGCAACATAGTGCGGGTCCCATATTTGGTCCTGTTGGAGCTTCCTACCTCAGGGGCAATGATCTTTATCATGCCCTTGGCTCTTACACTTGAGGCACCAAACTTTCTCGCGCACCTTTGGCCTAGCCTCTTTTTCTTTTTTCAATATTTGCAATTCCAAGTAGAGGTTCTGCAACTGTGAGTGAATTTGCTGAACTCCCAAAGACGCATCCTGAATATGCATTTCATGCAATCTCATCGTGATTTCTAGGGCTTCTGCCTAAGTTCCTATCTTCTGTTGTGATAAAGTGATCCTGAGGTGGGGCAAGAGCAAGGCTATAAACCACTCGCGATGTTGACTATCTATGAGGTGCATATTAGCTTCATAGATCACACACTTCAATCTTTGATCTAACTCCCAAGTCGTTTCACCAACCTTCATCGTGATTTCCTTGAATCGAACTACTAATTGAGAGTCATACTTAGGCTTACTGAATTCCTTGTTCAAAGCAGCCTTAGTGTCTCCTAATGATGCCAAAGGATTATCAATGCAATACTTGACGTACCATGTCAACGTGTGGTCCTGCAGAGCAGTAACCAACTGCACCTTCTTCATATTATCATCCGTAACTTCTCTTGATGTCCACACAGCCTCCGCAAAAAACTAAAATTAATCCACATCCTCACTCCCTATACCCTTGAAACTGGCAACTTCGTCGTATTCGGCATGTTGAACGGCGGTAGTGGTGGTGGCGGTGTGGGTGAAGTTGTGTGTTGTGGAGGTGAAGGTGGATGTGGAGTGGATGGATGATGAGTTCACGGAAAACCTTGTCTTGTCATTTGTACAACACTCTGTGTTGAAGCTTGTATCGTTCCTTCATCATCACTCGAAGGAGGCCCAATCAATGGGCTATATTTAGGACCTATTTTCCCTCGATCTCTTAAAATATTTACACTTCGCATAGCTTCAAACATCAAGGCAACAGCATAACCCATTTTTCACATAACATAATCTTAATCCAGGTATTCAAAGATCTTAGATACTTACCTCGCGGTCCTTTGAAGAAGCGTCGCTCTGCTTTGCTGTAGCTGACTGAGGTATCAACCGCGAATTCTGTCACAAATCCCCCTATGACTCGATCAAGCCAGTGGTCAAAAGCGTGCATGATCTTATCTTCAGAAGCTTCCAACCTCTGCACTAGTTCAGGAGTCCACACTATTGGACCGTTAAGTCTTCACCTTCCCTGATCCTCTACCAATTTAGCTATCCACTCATATAACTCGATCTGGAAGGTGCAAAAGAAAAATTTTTATATTTCTATGTACAAATATCTATCCAACCAATGTTCTTTTGAGAGGCACGGATTCCTTATTTCATGCACCACGAATTCATGAATCTTCCTATCCAACCACTTCTCAATTTCCTTTTTGGTCAGATTCCAGTGATGCAACATCACAAATCTCTTTATGCAGATCCCGGTCCTGGCAACGGAACCATTTGTTGGCTTAGTGGGTCCTGACCTAGGTTCATAGTTAGTTGTGCCAAAAAAAACCCTACACTACTGGCCCTTTCGGCATCAACCCAAATAGCGCAGACCAAAGTCTCACCCGAAGCAGTATGGGGGGATGCTGGAACCAAGTTTTTGCATCTAGATATCAGTGAGATGTCCTTTTTATGTCCTAGATCTTCCTTCGCGCAAATCTCTAAGCTCTTAGGCCTTCGCACTGTAGTTTCCTTCAAATGGCCCCTAGACCTCCACGAAGCTCTACGATCGGCTTCTACGGACCCTTAACAGATAGGTTATCTAATTACATGCATCATAGACTAGCATTAGATCGGAATCCACACAAATTTTCTTAAGTTCTTAATAAACTTAACAAAAAGTATTATAACCTTCGCATAAATACTTAGCATGCATTACGTTCTATTAATACGACTTATCCAGTAGATTCATGCATTAATACATCATTATTTCATAAAGACATTATCTCATCACAACATATATCGCAACATAAATCGTAGAAGGAAACAGATAAAACATATGAATTTCTCCAACAATCTTCTTTATTGATCTTCAGTACAATGTTACAGACTCAAAAATTCCTTGCGCACTTAGTTGTAGGGGTCCATGCACTCAGTTGCAGACACTACTCTAGGCCTCTGCACACTCAGTTGCAGAGCCTTTTCCTCCTCTAAGACTTACTTCTCTACACTAACTCCCTAGGACTCCATTCGCCATACCCATAGACAAAAGCATAGATCTCCTTTAGACTCTCTAAGACACACCTATTTATACAATCCCATGGTCCACAGACCAAGGGTTGATATACAACCTAACTCAACCTTTTACATAAACGAGAGTAAAAACCCTTTTCGACACATATCTACCTACAGGCTCCGCATCCATAATTTGTGGAGACTTTACATCTTTTTGTCAAAATTTACATCAAAACTTGGGTTTTTAACCCAAAACTGACCCAGGGGACCCCATCCCAACACACTCAGCAAAACTAGAATAACTACAGGCAGAGGAGTCACACGTGAAAAAATTGGTAATCTATTAGAATATTTTAAAATTGATATATTAAGCACATTGTCTACACAATTGGATGTCTTGCAGGTGAATCGGAAGCAGGCTGAAGCAGAACAAGAATTAGAAATTTTCTTCCCTCATTTCCAACGGAAGCATGGTCGTAAGCAATTCCAACTATATATAGTTGATATTTGCATTATATGTACTAAATAACATTCAACCGGTCATTGTCCCTCTCTTCCTAGATTGAAGGTTGTATTTAAGGAAGTTGAAGAAGAGAAAGAACCTGCATATTTTTTGGCACAATGACGACAGTGGAAAGCCCATCCTAAAGGTACATTTCAAGACCCTTCCATGTTTTTTCTAGACAAAAGAATCAACAATAGTTTCCTTGACTAACTTGGCAGGGTCAATAGCATTCCAATACCACCTGGAAAACTCAACCATATCCCCCATCACCTTGGTTAAATCATCCATTTCCTATACCTTCCTATTCGAATCAATAATATTTTACACCACCATGGTAGAGTTTGTAAAGAAATTTGTATCCCTCAAAATGGTCAAAACAACCTACTCAAGGGCTAATGTGGTCCCAAAACTGGGAACACCCCTCTTGTCCTATCAATCAATCATTGGGTATGTTTCCTCAATCACATTCATCACTTAAACCCTTACAACCACTACTTCATCTACCTTCAAATACTCCACCTTTGTTACGCCCTCAGCTACCTGAATAGCCAAATTCAAATCCAAATAATAATCTTGTGCAACTTCTAGAAATCCTTGACACTTCTTATTGTTGTCCTCCCTCCTTAGAATGTAATGAGCTCCGGTTAATATCTAGGTGGACCATTTTTCCGAAGGACCCCCGAAGCAACTTAGATCAATTAGAAGATGAAAATTGTGCCAAATAGCAACATCAAAGATAAAAATCTCCTTCATTCGTGACTATCACTAAAACAAAATCACCAAGTAAACTCACTAGGAATCTAGAATCTAGTAAAGTTACAGATGATGCTCCTCTATTTCCAGAGAGATTGGTCATAGTAAAACCATCAACATATCCTAAATTTGATCTTGTAGGGGAACTACAAAACCTATGTATTAAAATTCCTCTCCTCCAGGTTGTTAGAGACATATCTATTTACGCTAAAACTATCAAATATTTATGTGTCAAGGAACCTAGAAGAAAACCAAAAGACCCTCCTACAGTCCATGTCATTTTAAAAATTTCTGACCTTATTTTAGTAAGGCAGATACCCATTAAGTATGATGATCTCGGAACCCTGTGGTCATTGTCTAGATCCAAGTCCTCATACTCTAGTGGACTTTAGTGCTGCTATAAACATCATCACTCTTGAAACTTGTGCCCTCCTTGGAATAAACACATTAAAACCAATGTCAACTATGTTGGAGTTAGCTGATAGATTTGTGATAAAGCCAGAAGGAACCCTGGATGATATTATCGTTCCAGTGGATTCCTGGGAGTATCCTGTATAATTTTTTGTTCTTAGTCCTAAAAATAAGTTGGAAGCACACCCTCCTATATTGGGAAGATCTTAGCTTGCCACTGTAGATGCATACATTGGGTGTCGGACTAGTGGCGTGACTATTGCCAAAGGAATCTCCAATAAGAACCTTATTCTATATCCACCTGCTAAACCTAGCATACCATCTGACAATCTTAAATGGCTTCCTCCTGAGTACAAAGAAGGTAGGTTATGTTCTACTCTTACTTTAAAGAGACAACCTGAGGATGACACAATCAATAGTTTTCTCAATCATCCCTCCATTGTAGGATATCCAACATGTCAATGTTGAAATTCATACTAAATAATGAAGCCCAAGGTCATCCAATGGAAGATCCAGACAATGATCACATACCCACAACAACAGTCCATAACAGTATTCATGTTGAGATTTAACCAGGAAAAATGTTGAACATTAATGCCAGTCTTGATAACCTTTAGCATGAGAAATTGATACAAGTATTTCAAAAATATAAACAAGCCTTTGCATGGGATTATGCAAACATGAAAGGCATTGATCCATAATTATGTATGCATCACATCTACATTAAAAAAGATGCTCATGCTATTTGTTAACCACAAAGGAGGTTGAATCCACATCTTAGGGACATAGTCAAACAAGAACTCTAGAAACTGCTTGATGTCAACTTTATATACCCTATATTTGACAACCAATGGGTTTCACCATTGGTTGTAGTCCCTAAAAAGAATGGAAAATGGAGGATTTGTGTAGATTACAGGGAATTAAATAAGGCCACACAAAAAGACCATTTTCCTCTTTTGCTTGTAGATCAAGTCCTTGATACCCTTGTTGGGAAGAAATAATTTTCCTTCCTAGATGGATTTAGTGGATACAATCAAATTTAGATTGCTCCAGAGGATCAAGATAAAACTACGTTCACCTATTCATGGGGAACGTTTGCATACCGAGTCTTACCATTTGGGCTTTGTAATGCACCAGCTACTTTTCAAAGAGCAATTATGAGTATATTTTTTTATCTAATTAATGATGGACTTGAGCTTTATATGGATGATTTTACTCCTTATGGTAACGAATTTGATGAAGCTTTGGATAATTTGGAAAAGGTTCTTGTAATATGTATAGCTACTAGACTATGCCTTAGTAATGAAAAATGTCATATGTTGATGATAGAAGGTGTAGTTCTGGGACACTTTATTTATGTTGCAGGTATTCAAGTAGATCTGGCTAAAATCGAGGTAATCCTTAAACTTGTTGTTCCTCATACACCATCGTTTTATAGAACATTTTTCAAAAATTGCAGCGCCTTTATATGCACTAACTAGACATGTGGAATTTGAATGGATTGATAAGTGCGATATTGATTTTGCATAGTCGAAGATGATGTGTCAAAAAAACCTATGCTGCAGGGACTAGACTGGACCCTGCCATTCCACATATCTTAAGATGCATCTGACATGGTAATAGGGGAAATTCTAGGGAAGGAATGGGATAACAAACCTTATGCAATTTATTATATCAGCAAACAATTAACACCTGCAGAACTAAATTACATTGTGACAAAAAAAGAATTTATGTTTGTTGTCTATGATATAAACAAATTTCGTCATTATATCACATAATATCTAGTTTTCTTGTATACCGATCATTTTGTTATTCGATATTTGGCCAATAAACTTGTTACCAATGGTAGAGTGACTCGATGGCTATTTCTTTTGTAGAAATTTGACAGCACTATAAAAGACCAGTTGGGAAACGAGAACCATGTTGCAGATTTCCTATCTATAATTCAACCCACGATCGATTCCTCTCCTGTTGAAGATCCATTTTTGGATGAACATTTGTTTTTCATGACTATGAAAACACCATGGTATGTTGACGTTGCAAACTACTTGGCGATCTAGAAAACTAGCATCACATTTATCACCCCAAGAAAAGAAACACATTATTCAGCAAAGTGCTCAATTATCTTGGATAGATGGTTATCTCTTTCATATAGGGACAAGTCTCCAAGTTCGTAGATGCATTGGAGAGAATGAAATCTATGACATCCTCGATGTCTGTCACGATGAACCTTATAGAGTTCATTTTTCCAGCCACGGGACTGGGCATGGAGTATTACAAATGGACTATCTTTGGCTCACAATACTCAAATATGCCAAGAAATGTGTCCAGAGTTGTGAAGTTATCAAAGAATGGGACATCTCCTTCAGTCCAATGAAATTCCTCTCCAACCATAACTTTTATTGGAACCATTCGAGAGATGGGCAATGGATGGCGTAGGTCCCATCAATCTACCTTCAAACCAAAAATCATACATTCTAGTATGCACGGACTATGTAAAAAAATGGATTTAGGCAGTAGTTGTCTCAAGAGCCATGGAATAGGTAGCCACCAATGTTATATTTGAACTTTTTGTTTGATATGATCTGCCTCGAGAACTTGTAACCGACGGAGGATCACAGTTCACATCCCATAAAATATCTACAACCCTGCAAAAGTATCACATTAAGCATAGAATTACTTCACCCTACCATCCACAAGAAAATAGATAAGTGGAAAGCACAAATAAATTCTTTGAAGGAATCCTAAATAAGACAGTATCCACAAATCACTGGGATTGGGCCTCTAAACTCTCTAAAGCCTTGTGCGCTTATCAAAAATACTGGCATAATACTACCAATTTTTCACCTTATACGCTTGTTTTTGGTAAGGATCTTATTCTCCCGATTTAATTTGAAGTTAAGACTCTTAGAACTGACCAGGAAATTGGCCTAGACCTTTCGGAAGCATAAAACCTGGGCCTTCAATAACTCAATGAAACGGATGAAATGTGCCTTGCCGCTCTCCAACGTACAGACATAATGCAACAAAAAAGGGCCAAGTGACAAGATTGTTTGATTAAAAAGAAGACCTTTCAAAAGGTAGATTGGGAGATATTATATGATTTCATATTTCAAGGCTTCCAAGGTAAGCTTCAAATGAGGTGGTTGGGTCCTTAAGAAGTTAGTGAATTTTATGATAATGGGACAGTATGCCTTACTATGATTGACTATTTTGGCATTTCTTTTCTTTTTAATGGTCACCGACTTCACCTGTACCATTAGCCACTTACAAAAGAGTCATTTCTTCATGAAATCACTAATGATGCAAACTTGTAGGTTGTAGTTGAGCAAGGGCATGTCCCCACAGCCACGATCGGTAAATTTTCTTTGAAATCTTTCATTTCCATGTACATAATGTAAGTAGTTTTTTTATAGTGTGTATACTTTCTTTTCTTTTGGGAAACATCGCGATCATTTATTAAATGTTGTTTTTACGATGTTGTTGCAATCACTGTTGCCTAAGTTAAAATATTATTTCTTCAGTTGTTGTTCCCTTGGTCACAGCACCATTCCCGTAGTTGTTGTTTTCTTAGTCACAGTTTTTGTTTCTTTAGTTATCATTCTCTTAGTCACAACACCATTCCCACAGTTGTTGTTTCTTCAATTGTTGTTTCCTTAGTCATAATTGTTGTTTCTTTAGTTGTTGTTCCCTTAGTCACAGCACTATTTATTTAAATCAAAGTTGTTGATTCTTCAATTGGTGTTCCCTTAGTCACAGCAATTGTTTCCTCAAACGCAATTGTTGTTTCCTTAGGCACAGATTGGGTTTTTTGTTATTACCTTTTTTTTTTCTTAGGATAAGGAACATTTTTAAGACCCTCTTCAATACAATGGTTGGGTAACTAGTTTGTTTAATCCTTATCACATAAGAATTTACTTTAAAAAGGAGAATTTATTTTAAGATGATTTTATTATACGGATTTTTGAATTTCCTAAAATACCTAATTCCCTGATTTTGTAAGAAATTCGTAAGTTCTAATTATAAATTTCTTCCATCACTGCCTAAGGAGCCATCTTTCTACTCCAATTTTAAAACAAATCTATGGATCTTCTAAAGAAAATTATTTTTGGAAACAAGATTAGCCAGCTAAAGAGTAGTTATCACAAAACATTTTACTATTGGAATTATGATGTACTTGATGGCAACCCACTTGTAGCAGAACAACTCACTTGTATATGGTAACTAGATGAATCTACGTAACTAGATGAATCTATAGGAGAGATATCAGAAGTGACAAAATGCATGGCAGTTGTGTTTACAAATGTGACAAAATGCAGGGCAGTTCAAAGGAATCATTTCAGAACTAATATGGCAAATCACATTATAACAAGTCTATTCAAAGGGAACAAACTAATGGTACAAAAGAATAGGATGAAGGAACAAAGGACTACATATCAGAATCAAGAAATTGAAGAAAGAGAATGGTTTAAGAAGTATACGTTGGTTCACCTTGTCCAAGTAGCGTATACACGCAGGCCCATGGAATAGAAGAAGGGTATACATATGCACGCACTTTCATAGAAGGAAAATCACGTATGGGATGGAAAATCAAGGCATTGGTCTGAGGTTTTGATCCAAGGTATTCAGTCCAAGGTATTTGGTCTGAGGTATTGGTCCGATGTTTTGGTCCGAGGTATTTTGTCCAAGGTATTGGTCTGAGCTATTTGGTCCAAGGTATTGGTCCGAGGTATTTGGTCCAAGGTATTTTGTCTGAGGTATTTTGTCTGAGGTATCGGTCCGAGGTATTTGGTCTGAGGTATTGGTCCTAAGTGGTTTTGTTCCAAGGTATTGAGAAAAACCTAAAACTATAGGGATAAGGGCACAAGTAATGAATATCTTATGAAGTGTTAGATCAAAAGAAAATATTCATGTTATGGGTTTCTGATGCTTTGCTTGTTCTAGACTAAATATGCACCTGAGCGTTTGATGATGGATGAGATCTAATGATGGATCAGGATCATAATGACTTATCATTATGTGATATGATAATGGATGGGATAGATCTAATTGATAACACATGTTTTATCCTTTATATGTGATGATCTGGATACGTCTGAAGTCAAGAATTGCAGCGAAGTTATAAGTAAGTATTTGCAAATCTATACGCTAGTTCGCTTTGGTGAAGGTGCGTATACATGCTAGTTCAACTCTTCCAAGTAGCGTATGCAAAAGAAAATCTTGATGTTCAAGGATGATTGATCTATCGGATCAGTGTTGTTGTTTTACTGTTGTCTGTCAATGAAGTCTTCTTAGATCTAAAAGTAAAATGAATGCATAAAGACTTTGTGTCTCATTGATTAATTTATTGAGAAAGAAGGGTGATCCTTGTTTCTATCTGTTTAGAACTCTGTAATATGACAATAAATATTCAGAATGTCACTTATTGGTACAGTTTTTGGTTCATAGGTTTTATGATTCAGTATCTTTAGAGGTATACGTAGGTTGGGCAAAAGGAAGTATCATATACATGCAAGTTTGCTTCATTAAAGGAGTGTATACATTCTGACACATGCTTTTTGAGGTTACAGTTAGTTCTGGTTGTTGAAGCAGTGTTCTGGGTTCAGATATGTGTATTGGTTACAATGATATGTCTATTCCAGTTGATTGGTTGAATTTTATTAAGTTTAAATGAATGGTTGATTCAGTTGTGTCAGAGGTTCAGTGATTGTTTGATTCAGTTGTGTCAGAGGCTCAGACGTTTCAGTGATTGATTGTTTCAATTATATCATAGATTGATGATTGGGTTTCAGTTATATCAGATATTAAATGGGCTACAGTGATTGGTTGATGCAGATGTATTCGATGGTTAGATTGCAATGGTGATTGATTTTGAGCTTCAATGTTACTAATGGGTCTAGTATGAAAATTTGATGAAACAAGGCCCTCATCTGTATTGTTGTGTACAAAGAGCATCCAGTCTAAAAATTTATGAAACGTGGTCCCTGGAGGATACTGAGGGTTAGAGCCTTCAGTGAGGAAGTCGAAGCTTCCTGCCAGTAGTGGTTGGTGATTTGACCAGGGGGTTGGAGCTCCCTTCTAGTAGTAGCTGGAGAATGAGTGAAGGTTTTAGCCTTCTGTAGGTCGAAGCCAACGTACTAGTAAATATATCGATTAGTACAAGAACTAGGGGGTTGTAGCTCCCTTCCAGAAGAGGATGGAGAACAAGAGAAGGTTGTAGCCTTCTGCAGGTGGGTGCCTGCATACTGGTATGAGTCTACACCAGTACAAGATTGAAAACAGATTTTCTTATTATTCAAAGAAGACAGAGACGACAGCAGTGTTACACTAAAAAATGTCACCATGGCTATTTACAGTTGGTATGGCTCTATCAACAGTCATACTACCCTCTTGAGCAAGTCTTATGTCTCTGCTATTCATGTCAAACTCCAAGAAAGAGAGAAAGTATTTATAAAAATGTTTATCTCTGGGTACGCAGGTTCTCTCAAGCCTTGCCTGCGGGTACGCACCTTTTGTTCATAAGGTCTGCGTCCAAGGACGCTCTGTATCTAAAGGGGCAGGTGCGTCCCTCTGAAAAGGTTAAAATGCGCAAGTTTTATCTTCAAAAACTTACTTGTGGTCATTTCTAGAGCATTCTAGAAGGTTGTTTGATGTGTATTGAGCGCCTCCAGATGGTTCATGCACTCCTATCAAAGAGGAACTTATCCCATCAATAAGGGAGTGATCCCATCCAAAGAGGGGACTATCCCATTGATGGTGGACCTGATTAACTTCCTCTTGAGCACTATAAATACAGGCATTGGGCCAGAAGGAAGAAGGTTGAAAGCTATAGATTTCTAAGGGTAAATGCTGCAGGAATTAGGACTCCCATTTAGAAGCTTGTGAGGAGAGATTGTCATCTTTACTTGTTCTATTTGGAAGTGGGTGAGCTTTGTCAAAGTAGAGGAAGACTCTTGTGGACCCTGGAAGGAGCTTGCACAACACCAAGGCTCAGGTTGTAATGGTTCCTTTTGATTACCTTTAATGCAAATTGGTCCATTCTTCTCAATAACTTGTTGTTAATGGGTTATTTCATGTACTCCTTGGTCTATGTGTTGAATATGCTTTGTTTTATGTTATAATCAGGTGCTATTTAATTGTTTGACTGTTGGTGATTGCAGGTTTTGGAGAAAAGGAGGAGCTCATCCAGATCAACAAAGCTTGGACTTCTACAACAGCGTTTGGACAAAGGTAAGAACGAAACACTTGATTTCTCATATCATAATGTATGTTTAAAGAAGGATAGCTCCAGTTTGTTTTGTTTGTCATTAGAATGTCTTAGACTTCTAGGAAGGTCAGTTGTGTCCGCACCCTTGACTAATTCCGTGTGACAAATTGGCGACTCCGCTGGGGATAGATTCCATTGATGAAAAGAGTCTTTTCTTTTGTGTGAACTTTGCTTTGAGAAAATTGGTTTATTTTTCTGGTTTTGGCTCTGTGACCTTGTCTCTGGGTGGGTTAGCTTAGGATTAGTTTTATTTTGGGTTTTCTTGAGTTTTTCAGTAGGACGCACCCTCTGAGTGCTGCACAGTGCGTCCCTGGACGCACTTTTGCTGTGTGCACAGAGCGGGCCCGCACCTGTGCTAACGGGTTGCCTGCGTCCCCTGCCAAAATTTGAGAAAATTCCACTTTTTGTCTCTTTTGCTCTTAGATTTTGTTTTTTCTTAGTTTTTTCTGCCCAGATTCATCAGTCCCTTGCCCAGAATCTTCACCTGAACTGGTTGCAATAGCATTGAGTGTTTTAGTGGATTTCGTCGAAGTGCAAGCCCTAGGGTTTGATTTTTGAGTAGGTCTTGTAGTGACTTTAGCGGTAGGAGTTGTCAAGCCTTAGATCTCTCTGGTTTTGTCAACATTCTAAGAAGTCAGACCTGTCGTAAAGTCTACCTGTAGAAGCAACTTACCATCAAGTTGTCTTTTGGGCCAATTTCGAAGTGCTTGTTGTTTAAGTCTTGAATTCCATTTTACGAAAAGAACAAAAAGATTTGAGTTTTGTTTTGACTAGTCTTTTTATTCTGCATTAGCTAGTCCTTGATTTGATTTTGATCAAGTAAAACATCCTAGAATCATCTTTGTGAGCTTTTGCCTTGTTAGGTTTGCTTAGAGTAATCTCTCTTTTGGTTTGCTTGTGAGTCAAGTTTTCATAGTTTTGTAGCTTTTGAGATTGTTTTTTGTTAAAGATAGGTTTACATGCTTTATTAAAAAGAGAAAATACAAAAACATCTCCTTTGAAAAGTTTTGTTTCAAGTAGCTTTGAAAGTTTTGAAAGAAAAAGAGTTTTTCGTGCAAGTAAAGAGTGGTTATGTTTGTGTGCTTGAAAAGAAAAAGAGAATTGTTTCTTTGATTGTCTTTTCTAAGGAAGTTGTTTTCTTTAAAAATTGCATTCTCTCAACTCTCTTAGTTAAAGAATTTCATTGAAAAAGCAAAGTAGCATAGATCATCTTAGGTGCATCTTTGTAGTGGTTGGAGTCGAGTCTACACACCATTGGTTTCACTTCCATTACCTTGTGACTTTAAAGAACAACCATAAAAGTAACGCTTAAAGTAAAATTGAAATAGTAACTTTTATTTACTAGGGCTCTGAAGCATCAATTTAGATCAGGCTAGTGTCTTGGAGTAGGTGAGTAATTAACTCTCCAAGACAGTAAAACCAAACAAGTAGTCGATCTTGTGATAGAATCAAATCCAATTGTTACATTTACACTCTGGGAAAGCTCCTCTTAAAGGAGAAGCACGAGCTCGTGTCTGAACCAGTGAGGGGATCATTGCCCCCTCGTTGGGAACGACGCCAGACAGTACGTATTACAAACGGTAAACCTCAGATTAACCATTGTCGAGGAGCCGGGGGTCACTTATCGGTAAACCTTGGATTACTGTCAAGGAGCCGGTAAGGGGATTGAGCTTGCTACTCTGCCCTTGCGTGCTGTCGGAGTTTAGACTGTTCCCCCAGGTGTACTTGTGGCCGTTGGTAACCTTAGTGACCATAATCTCTAGGATTCTACCCAAGGTGACGGTGGAGGGAAGGTCCCACTGTACTTGGAGCAGACGTCGGCTATACTCACTTGGATTTTCTGGGGGGTTCACTTCACTCGAGACGGTTAAAGTGGAGGAACTTGGTCCAGTCTATTCATTAAGCAGGTTGTCGGCGTAACTGTTCCACCCGCCATTTCTGTACTTAATCCAGCGAGGTTGGGCCTAATCACCAACTAGCGCTTTTGGTCCGGAAGAATACTGTTTGTGTTTGGTTTGACGCCCTAGATTCTTTAGGCGTGTGATTCAAATTTGTTTGGTTCTTTAGAGACTTTAGGTGGTTTGATTTGAAATTTTATTTTGTTTTCGTGTGTAGTAGTTAAAAGTTTTTAGCTGTGGCGGAATTACCGAGACAGTCCCGTAGAATTCGGGGCCAGTCTCCTGAAGTTGTTTCTGTGGCCGAATTGTTGAGAAGATCCCGTAGACTTAGGGGTGAACCTCCTCAAGATGAGTCCAGTCATTTAGAAGGTTTAAAGGTCCTTGTAACTCCTCCTAGTGGCAGTAGAGTAGGTTCACCTGAAGAAGGAGAATCTTCCTTGGTAGTCCATCCAGATTACCAAAGTTTAGAGACAGGTTATAATCCCGAAGCTGTTACAGTTTCTGAGCTTGTTGGTAGTTTTTCGTCTGCTAGTGATACAGGCGAAGAACCAGAAATATCCGAACCTGTTACTCCGACTCCTAGTGTTCCTGATTCACCGAGAATAGAAAGAATTATCACCGAAAATCTTCCTGTTGGTTTGATTGCTATTGAAGAACTTGTCCCAGAGGAAGAAATAGGCGTCTCTGATCCTGAAGATCAAATTACCCTTGATCTAAGGGAGCATGAATCTATCTTTTACAGTCCTCCTAGAAGTACTACTTGGTACCTTTCGTTAACCAATTATTTAGACAACTTTGGGCTAGGTTTTTCCACACCTCGTACTCCTTTTCCACCTGGAGGTATTCATACTCCTGTAAATATGTCTGGTCAGTCATCTGTGTACACAAAGTCCTGAATCTTTTTTACATGGCGGTCCTTCTGTTCCTACTGGGTATCAATCTCTTTCTGGTACCTTTGCGGGAGCGTCTCCTCAACCCGTTGATCATGGGTTATTAGTTGGAAACAGTGGTAATGTACCATTGAGTGTAGGAGACATTTACATGATGTCAGGTTCAGTTCCCGTTACCCAACCTCAAGGTGGCCAATTACCGCCTGGGGGGCAGCCTTCGTTAATGCCTGGGGGGCAACCTCAAGGTACTCCATTCGTGTCTGGGGGGCAACCTCAAGGTCAGTACGCTCCTATGGGGCAATACATACCTCAAGGTCAACCCCAGCCTCAATATGTACCCCAAGGTCAACCTCAGTATCCATATCAACCTCAAGGATGGCAACCTCAAGGATGGCAACCCCAAGGGTATCAACCTCAAGGATACCAACCTCAAGGTCAAGGTCAACCCCAGTACCCGTATTTACCTCAAGGTTATCAACCTCAAGGTCAATACTCAGGTCAAGGTTATCAACCACCTCAAGGTCAATCATATGGTCAAGGTATGGGGACTGCACCTTACAGTTATCAATCCTATCCTCAATCTGGCTATGGATCTCAGTACCCTCAACCTGTTATGGGTCAATACCCTGGAATGTTAGTGTGGGATCCTTCACAGGGTCAACAGATGTTGCAGCCAAGTATACAGTTGGTACCTCAAGCAGGACAACCTGTAGTTTCTGGTCCACCCCAGCAACCGCAACCTGTCCAGTCAAGTGTTCAGACCTCTGTAACTTCGGTAGTTACTCAGCCGCCAATTGCACCTAGTACTCCATCTCAAACGGCTGCTGCAACTACCGCCACATCTACCATACTTACTTCTGGAGTATCGACGGCTCCGGTTTCTACTGTCTCTGTAACCACTCCTCAGACATCTGTACCGTTGTCTGGATCTACGATTCAAACCACAGTCCAGATGCCTGTAGGCCAACCTGGTATAAGTACGGTTGTCACTACTCAACCTCAATTTGTTCAACCTCCGTACCAGGGACAGTATCAACCTAGGCAAGCTGTCCAACAACCGGTTTACCAGTATCAACCGTATCCTGGGTACACTTATCAACAACCTCAGCAACCCCAGTACGGTCCGGTTAATCCTGGTTTTCCAGGAGGATATAATATCCCAAATGCGACTCCTGTTCCTAGTTATCCTGGATATCCTCCTCCTGGGGCCGGTATTGTGACCCAGAGTTTTAGAGATCCTAACCGGCAGTTACCGTTTATCGCAACTTTGGATTTACCAGACTTGACGCGCCTAACGAACGATCCAATTCAATATCTTCCGTTCTGGCCGCCAATGCCAAATAAGTTGCCCAGCGATATACCCAAGTTCGAAGGTAAGTCTTGAGAGGATCCGTCTAATCACGTGATGACTTACCACCTCTGGTGTGCTTCAAATTCCATCTCGGATGATTCGATCCGCTTACGTCTTTTCCAGCGTACACTCATTGGTCTCGCGGCCAAGTGATACATTGAGTTACCACGGGCCTCTTTTTACAACTTTAGCCAGTTAGCTACCTCGTTCTTAACTCACTTTCAGTTACCAGTCAGATACGATAACGGTACGGAGTTATTAACTTCACTAAAACAATCAACCTCCACGTATATTTCAGATCACATTCATGAGTGGAGACGTCGAAGAAGGCTAGTGAAAGTTTTTATCCCGGACCAAATCTTAGCTGAATGGTTTGTTAAATCATTATTACCAAGGATTACTGAAGATGTAGCTAAGGCCGGAGTAGTTACTGAGGAGCAAGTCATTGCTCAGGCACAATACCTTGACTTAGTTTACACGCAGTCGGGTACATTACACGAGAAGATTCTGGATCTTCCAAAGTCGAACCAAATCGCTGCTGCTCCTTCGGGATCTCATGCCGCTGATGGTATGATTGGTATCGTGAATACAAAGAGCAAGAAGAAGTCTTCCAAGGCTTCAACTACTCCTATTATCACTTTGCCCGATTCCCCGACAGGAGAGTCTTCTCCTGAACTTACCGCCGATATTCACGCTGTAGAGTCATCTACGGCCAAATCAAAAAACGGTGGAAAGAAGAAAGGAAAGAAGAAGGCTAAAGCAGACAAGGCTCCGAAGGAGAAAACTGAAAAGTCGGAAACCAATGACGAAAAGCGCAAACCTCGATATCCTTGTCTTATTTGTGAAGAGGATCATTTTACGAGAGATTGCCCTCATCGGGCCGAGGTAGTGAAAATAGTCAAAGGTTCTCCCACTCCTGCTGTGTTAAAAAATCCATTTCCGGAGCAGGAGAATAAGATGATAGGTTCTTCCTCGAATGCCAGTGAAGAACCCATTTTGATGATGTCTCATGTGAGGATTGCGACTCGATCGCAAGATTATGGTAGTAAGAATCCTGTTGATGGTAAGGAAGCAGAATCTTCTCACTCTAACCCATCAACCTCAGCTCCTGGTTCCGATCCACTACAGATCGAGAAACCTAACCCAGACTTAGTAATTAAACCGCCCGCCAAGGGTGTACTTCGAAGGTCTGCTTTCAATCCACATGCGAGAGCGGCCCAGAATTACAACATTGTTGAGGACTTAGCTGTTTCACCCTCAGCAATGTCGGCGTTAGAAGTGCTGCAATCATGCCCAGCACAACGAAAATTGCTTTTGTCGGCTATAGGAGCTGTTGACGTTCAGGATCCGAATCTAATGATCTTCGATCTAGAAAATAGTACACCACGACTCCCCCATCAAATGGCTTTCCAAATTCCAGTGATAGTCAAAAACAGGCCTATTCATCGAACTGTGATTGATGAGGGAGCTTCTACGTGTATTATGTCAATTCAATGTTGGAGATCCCTTGGTTCTCCTTCGTTGAACCAATCCCCCACCATCCTTAAGGCCTTTGATGGCCGTGGGTTCCGTCCGTTTGGTATTCTACAGGAATTGCCTATAGGGGTAGAAGGTAAAACCGTTAGTCTGGATGTGGAAGTGGTTGATGCCCCTCTAGACTACAACCTTCTTTTGGGTCGAAGTTGGTCATATGCTATGACAGCGGTCGTTTCATTGGTCTTCAGAGTAATTAAATTTCCACATAACGGTAAGATCGTGACTATTGATCAGCTGACATACTTTTCATCCGACCCAGCCTCTTCAGAGAGTATCCAGCATGTCGGTAAGACGACAATCCCTTATAGGGACGTTGGTGTAGGTTTAGTTAAGGATTCCGGTTTACTAGGAACTTTTCCTCTCCCTCCACTCAGCGTAGAACCTTCGTTTGCAACAATTCATATGATTACATCAGAAAACATTATTTATGATGATCCTTGGTACGTCCCATCTGACTCTGAGATAGACTCATTCGGTAATGCTATGCCTTTGAGTCCATATGAAATTGCTTATGAAGCTCTCATGTCTTTTACCGATTTTCATTCAACCGAGGTCGACCAAATGAATGTGGTCAGTGAAGAATCACTTTTCACCTCAACCTTAGAACGGATAGCGTTTCCCGAAGTCGTGTCATCTGACGAACAACTTCACGAAATACTAAGTGTAGACGATCTACCATGGGAAGATCTCCATCACAGATCTTCGTTTTTACCTAAGGATGATGCATTTGAAAATGATTTTTCATCTATCTTTACCGCTGAATAGGTCAAAGACGCTCAGGATCCAACGAAACATTCTGATTCAGAGTTGAATTTAGGGAATATTTCTCGTACTATTCCCCTTGATATTTCAGTGAAGCCCGGAATTGAGGAGAACATTCATATAGGTGCCGCATGTACAGAAGAAGAAATCCAAACTTACAAGGCCCTATTCCAAGAATTCCGCGATGTTTTTGCATGGTCTTACGAGGAAATGCCGGGAATCGATCCTGCCATTGTTGTTCATGAAATCAAAACCTACCCGGATGCTAAACCCATCCGGCAACGGTTGCGTCAGATTCACCCTCGAAAAGCGGCTGCGATTAAAGCAGAAGTCGAAAAGCTGTTGAAAGCAGGTTTCATTTATCCGATCCCGTTAACGGATTGGGTATCGAATATTGTTCCGGTCAATAAAAAACAAGGAACAATAAGAATCTGTATCGACTATAGGGATATCAATCGAGCTTGTCCAAAAGACAACTATCCTACGCCTTATATCGATCAAATTATTGATGATTGTGCCGGAAGTGAAATGTTTTCCTTTATGGATGGTTTTTCGGGCTATAATCAAATCAATATTCTACCTGCCGACCAACCAAAAACGGCATTCATTTGTCCATGGGGGACATTTGCTTATTGCAAATTACCTTTTGGGCTTAAGAATGCCGGGGCCACTTTTCAACGGGCAATGTCTTACGCATTTCACGACATCAAGCACATTGTGCAACCGTATCTCGATGATTTGCCTGCTCATTCTTTACGACAAGCTGATCACCTTGACCACTTACGAGCAATCTTTATGAGGTGTAGGCATTATCGAATTCGGTTGAATCCCCACAAGTGTGTTTTCTGTATAGAAACAGGTCGATTGCTGGGATTTGTTGTTTCAAAAGCCGGCATTCGCGTCGATCCCTCGAAAGTCAAGGCGATCATCAAATTGCCTCCTCCTTCGAGTTTGCGCCAACTCCAAAGTTTGCAAGGGAAAGCGAACTTTTTACGTCGATTCATCCCAAACTACGCCGAGGTCACTAAAGGTTTTACACGGTTGTTGAAACAGAACGTTCAATTCTTTTGGGACGAGATTGCCCAACAATCTTTTGATGCACTCAAACACGCGTTGACCCATGCACCGTTGTTGCATCCTCCCAACTACAACCAGGACTACTTCTTATACCTCGCAGCTTCACATTCCACCATTGGGATGGTGTTAGTTCAAGAAGATGAATTCGGAGCGGAACATGTGATATATTATCTCAGTCGAACCTTAAATCCCACTGAGCTAAAATATTCGCATGTGGAGAAATTGGCCCTGGCAGCCGTTCAAGATGTCCAGCGTTTTCGTCACTACATTCTTCTCCGTAAAACTACAGTTATTTCGGATTGCAACCCCATGATTTATATTTTGACAAAACAATTGCTAGGGGGCAAGTACTCTAAATGGATCGTTATCCTGCAAGAGTTCGACTTGGAGTTCGAGAAGTCCAAGTCTAAGAAATCCTTAGTTTTTGCGGAATTGATGTGTGATTTCCCGCGTACTGACACAGAGACTGTGGCAGAAGAGTCCATTGCGGACGAATCTTTGTTTCTTATCAGTACTTTAGATCCGTGGTTCGGGGATATAATCATCTATCTCCAAACCCAAACCTTTCGGCCTGAAGCTTCAAAAGCGGAACGTCGAAAAATTAGGTTTCAATCCCAGCAATACAAAATTATTGGAGATACACTTTATCGCCGGGGGGTAGACTTAGTTTTTCGACGTTGTCTAACTCACGAAGAGGCTGAGAGAGTTTTGAATGATTGTCACTCTGGAGCATGTGGCGGTCATATGTCTGGGTATGCCACAGCTCAGAAGGTGTTGCGCGCTGGTTACTTCTGGCCATCTATGTTTAAAGATTGTATCATTGCAGTCCGGAAGTGCCACAACTGCCAAGTGTTCGATCGAAAGATGCGCGCACCACCTGCTCCTCTCCACCCTATAATTGCCGTTGGTCCATTCGCCAAATGGGGTATCGACTTTATTACTTGTAACCCTCACTCGGCCGGGGGGCATGCGTATATCATCCTCGCGGTTGATTATTTCACTAAATGGGCCGAGGCGATGCCTACATTCGACGCAAGCGGCAAAACAGCTGCAGTTTTCATATTCAATCATATAATAACTAGGTTTGGTGTCCCACAAGCAATTATTACTGACCATGGGAGCCATTTTCGAAACACCATGATGACTGAACTTACAAGCCAGCTTGGTTTGCGCCATGACAGCTCTACTCCTTATTATCCGAAAGCCAACGGTTTGGTTGAGTCTATCAACAAAGTTTTGGTTATCATGATCCGACGAACCATTGGTATTCATCGGTCGAATTGGCACAACATGTTATTCTCGGCGCTATGGGCATACCGAACCTCAGTGAAAACCTCAACAGGGTTCACTCCTTTCCAGCTAGTTTATGGCTTAGAAGCAGTGTTACCCATTGAATGTGAAATCCCATCACTTCAAATGGCTGTCGAATTACTTCCAGCTACTTCCGAAGAGGAGAAACGTTTATTGTACTTAGCCAAATTAGATGAGACTCGACGTGACGCTGCATTGGCAATCGAGACTCACGCGAAGCGAATGAAAGCTCAGTATGATAGAAATGTGACCCCTCGAAGTTTTTCGGAGGGAGACCTAGTGCTCTTATATGATCAAGCTAACGATAAGCTAGGTGCTGGAAAATTCGTTCCTATGTGGCATGGACCCTATATTGTAAAGCGAAAGCTAGCAAAAGGGGCTTATGAGCTGGTAGATTTTGATGGGGACTCTTTGGATAAACCCAGAAATGGACTTTACCTAAAGAGGTATTATGCTTAAATGGTGGGTATGGAGAATTTTTAGTTAGGTTAGGTTTTCTTTCTAGCTAGTATGATTGTTAGTTAGTCAGTGTGCTTAGCTTAGTGAGTGTGTTTTTCGTCGTTATTCTGGCTTATCTTGGTTTTGCTCTTGATATTGTAGATGTCGACGCCCTTCCAAACATACATTGGATTTACTGATGGTGCTTGTCGTAGTACACGGAATATCTCTTCCGCAGCTTGGGTTATCTATTCACCCTCTGACGAGTTAGTTTCTATGCATGGGGTAAGCCTCGGTCAAACAATGAATAACATTGCAGAATACAGTGCAGTGGTTGAATTATTATCCAAATCTATTTCATTTGGAATTCGACGTTTGATAGTGAGGTTAGATTCTGAACTTGTTGTATTACAGCTTAATAGAGTTTATGCCATTAGAAATCCTGTGTTATTAAGGTTGTTTTTGAGAGTGCGTCTCTTGGAACGTGAATTTGATTACATTGAATATCAGCATATTCCAAGGTCCTTAAATACATTAGCAGATGCAATTGCTTCTCGAGTGTTGGACAGACATTTACGATAATCATGCAAGTAAATTTAAAAACATTTCATCATACATGTTAAACAAGATAAGCCGGTAATAGTGATATATATAGATAGGAGTGTGTCAAAAAATATACATCGTCTTCGATCATAGGTTGAAAAACACCTTATGATCGGCAAAATGATAAGTACAAAAAGTCAAAAATGTCACATGTATCCACAAAGTGACTAGCCAATCACTGGTGGTGCTCCCTATACGACACCACTGCACGGGCTACCTTGCGCAAAAATCTCCTCAACAGTCCAGGGACCGCGACTACGTAGCGCTGAAGTCTGATAGGAATATCATCCATAGAAGTCTCTGGTATATCCGCCGTCAGACGCTGTAGATCATGCTCCAACTCAGTCAGTACCTCTGCAGCCGCCGCGTCCTGTGGGGCCGGTACCGGTGCAACTGGATGTCTCCTCTCGAAAGGCCGGAGGTTGGCTGGACGCTGTGGACCAACATCTGCATTTTGAAAATTTTACTGTCAGTTTGAGACGATATATATAAAAAACAAAAAAAAATATACATAATTTGAAAACTCGTGAAAAATAAAGTACCTCTGTCATCCCATTGTTCTCCCTGTGGAAGAACCATGTCCGGATCACCTCGAAAATCTATTCCGGCATACGGAAAGTCCTGAATCGCGAACACCTGGTCCTCTAACCAGTGAAAATAACTGTCAGTGAATCGAACAACTGCCGCACCCTCGTCCGGATGCCGGGCCATCACCGCAACCCATCGTACCAGCTTTGGCTCCTGAGGACCCGAAATATCAACAGTGAGATGCTGAGGGATCAGCATTGGAATCCTCTCTAGGGCAAAGCTCACGACTATAGGCCCATATCCAAAGGTCTTTAGTCTGCCGGTCTTTGCCCTGGTCAGTTGGGCTTTCAAGTTAGCCAACATCGCATCACACCAGTTGAAAATGGTGCCTTGGAGACAATCAATTGCCATCCGAAATTGAGACCCAGTAGCAATATGTAAAGTGGTTGAGCCACAAATCCTGGTCACAGTGAAAGCTAAGACCATGAGTTCACGCTGAGAGACATATTTGATCTCTATGCCTTTCTTATACTCTCGATCAGGTAGGCACCAATCTGCTCGGAGACTATCAAGGGATTGGCCACCCGGCCTAGTCCCAGCCAGATTGAGTTGCTCACCTCTGTTCAGCAAGCCAGTAAGGAAGTAAATGTCAGCAGGCTCTATCTCGAGTTGTTGCCCGCCGATGTAAAAGCATTGCTCTTGAACATTCCATCTCTCGACCAGCCACTCCAAGAATCTTACCTGAGCTCTCATACCGGGTATGGCCCAGTATTTGTACAATCCACATCCTCTTAGGGCATCGAGGGAGGGTTGATGATTGATTGCAGCTTCATCAACCTCCTCATGCTCTCTTTCTCTCCAATCCAGCATGATAAGTGCCCTACACATGAACAAACAGGCATTAAAATTAGTTTTGGGAAATTTCAATGGTTAAATTGGGAGCTTGGGGTTTCAAAACTCGCGTTTTGCGGAGGATGCACCCCGCGTTTGGCGCACAGTGCGCCGGGATGCAGGTGGCCTGAAGGTAACCTACGTCCCCCGCAGGGCGGTTTCCAAAACCCAAAACCCCCCAAAAATCAAAAATGAAACCTAAAACAAAATTCTAAATGGATGAAATTGACAGGGAGGATGTTGTGAAATACCTGGAAGAGACGGCGTTCGATTCTAACGGTCGGATTTTCCGCAGCGACCACGGGAAGTTTCTTGTCAAAAGCTCCTTTTTCAACCTCAACAGTCAAACGGTAAAAATGACATGGTAAAAAGTCTTTTTATAGGTTTTTTGGATGAATTTGTTCATTTTTCACCATGGAAAGATGTTTTTCGATGAATTTTTGCCTATCTTAAACAGGTATGAGTAATGTGTCGCTTTTGTGCAGGACAAAGGGACTTAGAGGGAAAATTGTCATTTTTCACAAACAAAATATCAGAGTCATCTTTTAAGCCCTTTTCTGACTCCTAAAACATGAAAAGATTGCCGAGCATTTCTTTTACACTCGTTAAAACGGAATTAAAAGACGGTCCCCTTATAGCTCTTTTCTGACCGTAAAATCAGGAAAAGATTGCCGTGTTTTTGTCGTTTCAAACTCGATACGGAAATAAAACGACGTGTCTGTGATCGCTTTTTACTTTTCAGGTCAGTGACACTAATTATGAAAGTACTCCTTGGTCGCAAGATCAAGCGGTTCCCCCAGGTATTATTTTATACTTTTTCGGGCTTGAGGGACACAAATTTACGAAAAAGTTCAACTTGGAGTTTCCTTAAGTTTTTCAGACTCTCTAAAAATGAAAAACGTCGAGTTTCTCCTATACTGGGCTCGTTAAACATTTCACAGTAAAGGACCTGTTCAATTACAAACAGGAACGAACCACTCCTTCCTAGGGTTCGAATCAAAACTGGGTTGGACTCATCCGAAGGATGAGCTTATAATCAAGCATATGTTATCCTCCTCAAGCTTGTTAAAAATAAAGAGGTACTTGCCAGAAATGGTGGGGGAAAAGAGAGAAGAATGAGCCTATTTGTTACCTTTTGTCTCAAAAGAAACTTTATTACCACTCTTGGACACGACACTTTTCATTCACCTGGGTTGGGAAATCTTTTACCTCACAGTCAATCAAACCACTTTTGAAAGTCTTCAACCGGGTTCCGGGGATTAACTTTGAGTTATTTAGCACCAAACCATCTGTCGTGTCGTTATGTGTCCAAGAGGTCTGCAAACAAAACTTTCATCTGCAAAATACTTGTCATCCGTTTGACCATCCCTGAGTCAGTCCTTACAGCAATATTTCTTCAACTTGAACAATGATTTCGTGTTGTGGGCTTGCCTGCAACGGGTCACTTTCTATCGACATCAACACATTATCTAGAGAGATGACTTAGAAATCGTCAGTGCCTTGAAGTCTGCATGCATCAATGGCAGGTTTCTCGCCTTTGACGTCAGTTTACATCATTGACTTTCGATCGAAGGATTCCGTGAAATGTTCGACATCAACTCATTCATTCACATCTCATGGATTGTACTGGGTACTTTGAGAACCATTGACATTATTGGTGGTCTCTCTCACGCTTGTTAACAGTTTACATCATCGACTGGTAATCAAGTGGTTTCTACCATGTTCGACATCGACTCATTTATTCGCATGGCTAGAATCGTACCAATTCGAGAAGTAGGAATGAAGACCCTGGATCGAATCTTTATCATCCAGGCTGCGAGGAGTTTTGTATTCATTATCTAAGTAGACTAATCATAAACAGATGGCTGCGCCCATACTGTGTCTACAAAAGTCTATGATTATGATGTACTGCAAAATCATTTCTGTATCAGAGTAGTTAGTCTGTTAGTTAAAGTTTTTATCTGAGTATGGGAATGCCTACCTCAGTGATGATATAATCTTATCCATGTATTTTGTGTTGAAAATTGCAGGTTCCAACCAGGTTCTCCACGAGATAATCCTCGAAATGATAAAGCGCTTCACCCTTCCTAGATAATACAAAACCCTAATCTATTCCAGGCTTCGCACTTTAGGGGGCAATCTGTTACACTAAAAAATGTCACCATGGCTATTTATAGTTGGTATGGCTCTATCAACAGTCATACTACCCTCTTGAGCAAGTCTTATGTCTCTGTTATTCATGTCAAACTCCAAGAAAGAGAGAAAGTCTTTATAAAAATGTTTATCTCTGGGTACGCAGGTTCTCTCAAGCCTTGCCTGCGGGTACGCACCTTTTGTTCATAAGGTCTGTGTCCAAGGACGCTCTGTATCTAAAGGGGCAGGTGCGTCCCTTTGAAAAGGTTAAAATGCGCAAGTTTTATCTTCAAAAACTTACTTGTGGTCATTTCTAGAGCATTCTAGAAGGTTGTTTGATGTGTATTGAGCGCCTCCAGATGGTTCATGCACTCCTATCAAAGAGGAACTTATCCCATCAATAAGGGAGTGATCCCATCCAAAGAGGGGACTATCCCATTGATGGTGGACCTGATTAACTTCCTCTTGAGCACTATAAATACAGGCATTGGGCCAGAAGGAAGAAGGTTGAAAGCTATAGATTTCTAAGGGTAAATGCTGCAGGAATTAGGACTCCCATTTAGAAGCTTGTGAGGAGAGATTATCATCTTTACTTGTTCTATTTGGAAGTGGGTGAGCTTTGTCAAAGTAGAGGAAGACTCTTGTGGACCCTGGAAGGAGCTTGCACAACACCAAGGCTCAGGTTGTAATGGTTCCTTTTGATTACCTTTAATGCAAATTGGTCCATTCTTCTCAATAACTTGTTGTTAATGGGTTATTTCATGTACTCCTTGGTCTATGTGTTGAATATGCTTTGTTTTATGTTATAATCAGGTGCTATTTAATTGTTTGACTGTTGGTGATTGCAGGTTTTGGAGAAAAGGAGGAGCTCATCCAGATCAACAAAGCTTGGACTTCTACAACAGCGTTTGGACAAAGGTAAGAACGAAACACTTGATTTCTCATATCATAATGTATGTTTAGAGAAGGATAGCTCCAGTTTGTTTTGTTTGTCATTAGAATGTCTTAGACTTCTAGGAAGGTCAGTTGTGTCCGCACCCTTGACTGATTCCGTGTGACAAGCAGCAAGTGGTTTTCACCCACATTGGGTTTCCACCTTAAATCTTGGTGTTCATGTGTGTTGCTTGTGTGTGATGGTTTATTATGTTATTACTGCACATGGTTACTATTTAATGTTTAATAAATTACCGATGCACTGATTGAATATCAACATATGATGAATTAATTGAATAATAAGTTCACTTGATATACGTTGGTTTCCTTAAGAACAGTTGCATGCACACGCGAGTTCCCTTCTCTGAAGTAGCGTATATAAATCTGATTATGGAAATGAAAAAGTTATTGATTTGTAAATATTGATTCTCCCCCCCTCTCAGTATTATTTCCAACATTTACACCATTTGTAACTCTTAAGGAGTTGATTTTCCACCCCATATATTAAGTAATATTTTATGATTAACAATAATCATAGCAGAAAATTAATAATAACAAAAAGTTGTCGAAGGATAGGAGGTCTCATCACAAGCCGACCTACCATGATCATAGGACCTAGTGAAGTGTCATTATCACTTCTAGTCACTAATCCGAGGTAATTTCCTTCAGTCTTAAGGCCGAAGGACAAGAGGTCTCATCATGAACCAGCTTGTTCACTTTATTAGTTCTTGTGAATGACGTTGTTATTAACTGGTCACCACATCAAAACAATGTCCCTCTGAAGAAATTTAAGAAAATTTAAATGAACTTATAGCTATGAATCTATTTCTAATAAATGGGACAGTGGAATCTCAATGGGTTAAAAAGAAACCTTGTTGAGGCTATGGATGCCTACTGCCAGCAGTGGCCATGCCTATGGTATTAAAGTTAAATTAAACACCTACAATTTAGGCAGCTATCTTGTCTCCTCGAATCAATAATAAACAAAAGAAAATTGTTATATTTGCTAAAATATACCATGGGGTACCATTTAAAATAGCTCCTATAAAGTGATGATGTTGATTGTTAATGAGAACTAATGGTAATTCTACACATGAGGGACATAAATTTTGGGACATCCAAAGATCTAGCATTTCCTATCACCTTTCCTTATTAAATCCTTTTATTTTTAATTATGTGATATTCGTTAACTAAACATTGTTTCCAATAATCTATTGTTTTAAAATCATCATCTTCCCATGCCCTTTATTCATTTTGATACAGATGTTTTGGTTGTTATAACAATTTTAGTTAGTATTGCATTTTATGATTGAATGGTCAACCTAATGATTACTTGATGTGTTATAAACCTTTCTCGTACTGTGCAACCATTTTTTACAGTTGTTTCCTATGATTAGTAAATGCAACTTTATCTTTCAACTAAGACAAAAATATTGCCAATTTATTAAGTTGATTAATAGTAGCGAGTGGCCTTCAAATTCTATTTGGGGGCGAGAAGGCGTTTGTTGCATGTTATGCCTTGAATTTCGCCAAATTCCCATACTTTGCATATTATTTCTATCATACTATACTTTGTGCAATGTTCTTTCCATTTGAAGTCATTTCTTATTGAACAGTTAATGATGGGAGGACATTCAGTGTACCATGAGCTGACCCAATTGCAGGCCACGGAAGAAGCGCGTAGTATTTTGAAAGATGGTTAGACTATTTTGGACGTTTTAAGGATTCGGCAATGAAGTTGCACTCGAATTCATGCAGAATTTGAATGAAATGGTAACGATTGTAAAGAATGTGTAGATACAGGTTAATGAAGAAATAGTAGCAGAAGTAACAAGCCTCTCGTCAAAAGGGGGGAATTTTTATGAAGTACATACCTTGCTACAAAATGTGACCCTTCTATTTACAAATCTAGGGGAAGAACTAGTTAAGAAAGGGAAAGGGTATAACCCCAATTCACTTCTAGAACTTTGGAAAGAGCTAACAGGCATTATTCAGCAATACATCACTTGTGACGGAAGGTGTGATGTAGTTCGAGGTCGCCATCTTAAGCTAATGGTGTATCTGAGACATAAGGTAGTCCTGAAGTTTCCTTATTTTTTGTATTCACTTTTACATGAAACTACTTGTAGATTAAGAAGGTCGAAAGATCAAGTTTCAGTTTTCATCCATCATGGGCTCATTGAATTGCTAGTTGTGAGGAATTTGAGTCAAACACAACATAGTTGGGAAGGATTTTTAGGTAACCCTAGGAATGAGCAAGGAATTCCCTTAGGAAGTGAAGGAATTTCTAAACACCTAGAAATACTTTAGCTTACAATGAGCAGGCAGAGAAAGGCAGTGAACCGATCAAAATGAAACCTCTATGACAAGAGATGTCTCACAAGAAGTTGTACAACTTGAAATTATGACTCCTCGGAAACTTAGCAGAGCATAAAAACGAGTCGCATCCTTTTTGGCTTCTCTGCTCAAAAATAGGATAAGATCAGCTAGATTAGTCAAATTACATCAGGGACATAGTTCCTTAAAGCCCCATTAACGGTCAGTTAAAGAAAATTTAGTCTGAGAAATTTATGGTGAGGAAGGAACACAACATAAAACCCTTGAAGAAAATGTGGCTCAATATTCATTAGCTCTTGAAGAAACGAATCTAGGAGAGGAAGAACAGGAACCAGAGGTTGCTCAAACATTGGAAGGATTGGAAAATTTATTAGAAATAGTGAACCTAGGGGAACTAACATCCACCACAATACAGGAGCCTGCAACTCATATAGGTAGCCCTCTTAATTCTAATAAAGATGCTTTACCTAATTCCCCATCTGCAACTCCTTTTGTTGGATCCCCAACCACTATCATTTTATAGTCATTTGTTGATTATAAAGCTATATCAACTCAAAATCACTCCATGTATTATGTTGCCACTATACTAGAACCCTCTTCTCCAGAAGATATGGCTCCACAATTTCCTTCTGATGATTTGATTGATGTAAGCCAAGAGCTTAATGTTGCTCCTTCAGCCATGACAAGTGGACCTCAGACTGATCTTCTAGTTAATATTTCCTCAGAACCTTTGATCAACAAAGTGCCAATGGAAGTTTGTAACTTACCTATTGATCCCCTAGTGGTTGATTATGCCCAAAAGATTATTGTCAAATATTATGAAGTAACAACTTTTGTCTCTCCTACTACTACTTCAACAGTTTTGGCCAGAAACTTTGCTCAAAAAGCTAGAGGTACAATAGTTGTGAAGAATAAAACAAAAGGTAAACTTCTCAAGGAAGTTATTACACTGAGGAAAGAAAACGATAGGTTACAAAGGAAAGTACAACAGTTGAAAAATGGTTACAAAATAGTGGACAGTCTTAGGAGATTCATGAGAAGAAATTTTTAGAACAACTTTGAACTGGTGGTGGAAAGAAAGTTTTTAAGGTCCAGAATTTTGAAGCTCATACTAACTCTTTCACATGTTTCCACTGAAGAAGAAGTTCAAACTAATCTTGCACCTGTTTTCACTGAAGCAGAATTTCAAACTGATCTTGCACCTATTTTCATTGAAGTTGAGACCCAAACTGATCATGCACCTATTCCTATTGAAAGAGGAGTGAAAATTAATGTTGTGCCTCCTTACACTCCATTGATTGTAGATGATGTAATAAAGGTGTTGGAAAAAACCATGGCAGAGCATAAAGAGACTATAGCTAAATATAAAGGAGAAAAACTACCTCAAAGTGAATATCAGAAGATGTTCCAACAGTTTCAGGCGTTAAACATAACAAAAGACGAAACAAATGTGAAGCTAAGAGCTACCATGAAGACAATTCAGGTATTGTAGGAACATATTCGTAAGGTCACAAAGAAAAAGGATGAAATTTGTTCTATTATTCCATATATCCTGGCATGTAGATCTCCAACACGTAATTATGCTTTATTCTTAACTGAACAATATTTTTTTCTTAAAGTTAAGGCTATACAATGTAGCCTACCTTATGAATTCACCAGTGTTATGGATTTCATCATTGTTTTTCATAAGCAGGATGAGAAAACAAGGTATCTCCTATGTGAACTCTACATGCATAACTTCCTTTTGTTAAAACATTTAAATGAAAATATTGTTCCATTTGTTGGAGATGTCCAACTTCAGGCTTTTATATCGTTTTCACTAAATCAAATAAAGTGGGAGAAATATTATCACACCTTTCAACGAAGAGAACATAATCTTGATCTATGGGTTAGAGGTGAGCTAGAGAATCCATTTGCTATAATACCCACCACAATGCCTTTCTGGAGAAGCTTAGTGTCGTTTCCTCACTTGAGCATATTTATGACATGATATTAAACTCGAGATGGGAGCGACTGGAAGATATAAAGGATGAGGCTATCAACGAAGCTAAATTAAGATGGCAAGTGTCATCCAAAGAAATTAAAAATAGGGAACCTTTTGGCCTATACAATTTTCAGTAAGTTATTTCTAGAGTACATGATTATGTTAATATTGTATTAGAGGATGGAATCAAATGGATGGCATGAAGATACAGATGCCCTATGATTTGGTGTCCTTGGCCTTACTATCATTCTGATTATCAATTGTCAGAGGCAGGTAAGTATGTGGATTTTCAGGAAATTAAAAGTAGGAGTGTATTTAGGCTCAGAGGAGAACTAGCCTATGGAGCTTGCTACTTAATTTCCCTTCATGTTAATTATTTATTTGCATCAGGACATACAAAAAGGTTAGTTGGGGGGCGATGTTGGACCTCACAATTGTCATGATTCCTTATCTTGTTCTTTAGTTTTAATTTTTTATTCTTGTCTTTTTCTCATATTTATGACATATTAATTGGTATAACATAAGACTTAGAAGGAATTATTTAACTCTTATTATTTTTCCTTCTAGATGTGTTATTTTTATTATAAAAGTGCTAATAATTTGTGGTTGAATCTTCATTATGAACAAGGATTTTATAACATATTAGGGGAATTTGATACTTGATGTTCTTTCTAGGTTATCCGTGGTAAAATCGGGATAGTGTGATGGTGTTTCCAACTAGCTATGGCAAATCAAGCGAGGTTGACTCTTATTTAAGAAAATATGTTAGCGACAAAGCCCTTGAATTTCTTGTCTGGGCAATATTGCGACTATTTAAAACTAAAAACAAGCATCTTGAGAGTCTTTATATTCTTAGGATCACTCTTTCTTAAAATAATTTACTATTATATCTCCCTCAATTGTAATATAAAGACATGGAGCTTGCGTCCCAAAAAAGAGCTTTTGGTAATTTTTCATCTATTTGATAGACTTGTTGAAAAGTGTTGACTATCAAAGTTTTCATTGTTGAGAATTAATTTGTTGTCCTGATCTTTTCTACAAGGCAGTCTGACTTTGGTAGTTCTGGTCCAATCCTAGACGCGTTGCCTTCATTTGTATTATTAAGTTCACATTTTATCTTCTTTCATTGATCATTTATTTCATGTATCCGCTAGATTAGTTGGAAATTGTGTGTTTCCTTTGAGTAAATATAACATTGATAGTCATAATATTGATTTGTAGATGTTTTTCCTTTAGAAGTTGATTTGTAATCATTGTTGTTTTACTATTGTTTCCTAGAGCTTATCTCTTAATTACTTTTGTTTTAATATTAGTATTGCTTTTCCTTTCGCTATTTATTCCTTCCTATTTCATGAATACCTTTTTCTAGTGTTGTTCTTGCAATTGTTGTTTCCTAAGTCGCAGCTTAGCATTCTACATATTTTACTGTTGTTTCCTATTTAGGAGTGATCAGAATTCAATGCTTTTGAGTGGTTTTTAGAGAACACGGTTTTCCTGAAAGATGGATCTTCTAACTTAATGTTTTAAGTCAGGAATTGATTATTTTTGTTCTAGTTAATTCACTTTCTATTAAAGAATTAGTTAGCACTAGTTTTAGAGCCATCTCTTGCATATAATTTGCATACAGCCTTGAAATAAACAGATGAATCCTCGGGTTGATAATTTGATGTGTGATAGTTAGATGATCCTTTAGAACAATTAATTATCCCAACAACAACCTACTCAAGAACTTGTGGATCATAACTCTCTCATATTTAATAAAATCAACATGCTTCAGTAGCTCCAAGGACTTCCTCTCGTGTCCCTCCATTTTAATGTTTCCGAGCATGAGTTTATAGAACTCTTGCATTTTCCTGTCATAATAGCACTAGAAAAGATACTCCTTCTTAAAATACTTATTGAATTATTTCCAATTTATTTTTTTATCATCCAAATTCTTAACCTACCTAAGGTATTCCCACCACATGGATGCTTTTCCCTCCAAGTGGTAGATGGTTATTCTATCTTCTAATTTAGGTGAGTGATTATATAATTTGAGATACTTCCTTATTCCCAACAACCAAGCTTCTACATTCTTGCCTCTCCTATGGTCTCTATTGAATGTAGGGGGCTTGAAATTTTTGAGTTCTCCTTTCAAATCATCATTTCCGGTATTTCCTTTTTTATGCCTAGTTGGTGGAAGACTTCAACTACTATCTGCTTCATAGGATGTTCATGTTTTCTCGATTGCTTTCTTTGGGAACTGAGACCGATGTCTCATGGAAGTCCTAGATTTCCTTGAGAAATTGATATCCTCCCCTTTTCTTGCTACTCTATTTTTTGTAGCTTGGTTACATTTAGTTTTGTGATCAATGTTATGATGTAAATGATCTAAAATTTACAAAATACATGCATTAATGAAATCTAATAAACCTTTCATTTTCATTGTTGTAGTTGAATACATCCATTTGTAGATTTCTCATGGTCCCAGACTATCTCAAGTTTTATACTCTGCCATGTCCATGACCATAGGAGTTTATCTTAGCATTGCAAAGACATGTTCCCTTGACTTCTCCCTCGTCATGGTTGCAGGACCCTTGAGCTACCAATTCTCTAATCCTCATCAGGGCTCTTCTTTTGATCTACTTAATCTACTTGTATCATAATTATATAATCCTCAAGTCCTCAAATCCTCTAATCTAATCTAGTCTAATCTAGTTTATATACAATATTTTTGTTAGACAACAGTAAAGATAATATTATATGGAATTATGCACACACACAAATTTTCAATCATCGAACATTATCCTTTCTTGTAGACCTCCAGAAGTTTTATTTCTTTAACCTATATATACCAAATATTGCAACCTAAGCTCTGATGCCACTTTGTAACATACACAAACTCCAAGATTACCTTATAGAGGTGGGGTATCCTAGATTTTTTTCTTCTTCTTCTTTGACTATTTCAAACTTCAATTTTGAGGTCGCCAACATCTTGTACCTATTGAGAACTTTCCAAAAAAATAAATTTCATATCATTCTGAGCTTTGCACACAAAGTTTTGGCTCAAAATATTTTCCCTTTTGTGTCACGTTGGCATCCTTACCACCCATTTGTCACTACCACATTCATAAGTTACCACCATTGCATACAAGGTCATATATGGATTTGAGATTTTGATTTACCTATACTAGCAAGTTATTCCATCTTTTTGGACTTCTAGATTTGAGTGCTAGCACGCAGTTAGCTTGGTCAACATCTAGATCTAGATCTGGATGTTTCAAAAAAATGCCCATTATCAAAAGCTTTGGCTTTCAAATTCCCACTAGGGTTAAAAGGGTAATCTTTTAGATACATTTGGAGTCAATGTCATCATCTTTTGGAAGCATGGGTCTATACCAATATTTATGCATCTGATATCCAAAAAATCCTAAAAAGGGATTTCTCCAAATTTTTAGACTCGCGGTTCCCATGTCATACACCACCTCATTTTCCACATCATCTCCTTTATGACAATTGTATCATGTTGGCAAGTTGTGTCATCATGTCACATCATCCATTATTATCCATATTTCCACATCAACATGCCATGGCAGCGTGTTAGATCACCCATGACACATTCACTGCCACATTGTCTTCCCTGCTAGCATTCATATTTGAAATTTTATAGAAGGTGAATTTTCCAAAAGTTGTGGATTTTCAGACTTTTGGATATGGATTCCATCAATCAATGAGAAAGACTAACAAAAAGGGGCAACTACCAAAATCTATATCGAACAAATATCCAAATTCTATTAGACAATGTAGAAAGCTCTCAGTAACTTACGAGAAAAGGCAACTAACGGATTCTAAATCCATCCAAATTCTATTAGGTGACGGGAAATTCCCTTGATAATTGACGAAAAAGGCATATGGTGGACTTCAGATCTTGTACATACATTTGTATTTGGGAAAAAAACACCACCAATAGTTAATATCGAGATCTAGAGAAGTATTAAAGTGTCCCTTTTATCCTTCTTAACTCCTACTCCAAGTTTTAACGCTATGAAATCTACAATCTGGGCCTTTGGCATTTAGGTATTTTTATAAATTATCTTGATTAAAATTTATGGAATCTTGCTAATCTAGATAATGGTAACATCTAATAATTACCAAACATCTACCCCTTTAGGCCCCTTTTGGCTAGCCCATGATCATAGACCCGGCCATCCCACGTAATAAAGAGAATGGGTGAAAGACTTCTATCCCTGAATTTCCCAAGAAGCATAGGCTTCCAATAAGACTTTTCATTTTTCTTCCAAGTATTGGCTCCAAGCCCATCATTTACCCCAACCATCTAGGGTCTCCATTCAAGGAAGGCTTATAATTCCTTCACCCCAAAAGGTATAAAACAAATGTTCAATTATACAACCATTCCTAGAGGTATCCTTAACATGTTCATTTCTTTTGAAAGTCATACAAACACATTCACTAAGATCTCAACACTCCCATTATTATCCCATTCAATTCACCTTATTGTGTATCAATTATCATGCTCAGACGGTCTTTACAAGCAAGCGTAACCTACCTATTATATGACAACATATAAGCAAAGGAATGTAATTAACATTTAACATAATAATTTATAGAGGATATAAGCAGTATTAAACATAAGTCATTCATAGAATACATATGTAGCAAGTACACACAAAAGGTATAAATAACATTGAATACTTTATCACATAATTGGGATAATTTTCTTTTATAATTAACCACCAACTAGTTGTAGGCCTCTGACATTCCACCTAGCCATAAACACCCCTACCCTAGAACTCTCAACAATGGATCACACCTGAACTATGGCTTTGAATCCACGGGCAGAAAGGGCTCTCCTCAAGCCAACTATGGACATGCAATTCATACCATACAAGTACTAGGCCTCACATTGGTATACTAGACCAACCAATTCTCCCTCTAAGCTCTAGCCTCACTTGAGACAAGCAAGCAGAATTTGGCCATACAACGTGTTGGGTGCGCTAGCCCAACCAATTCGCCCTCCAAGCTCTAGCATCACTTGAGACAAACAAGAAGATTTGGTCATCCACTCCCACCATGAGGTTCATGACCATTTATTAGGTTGCGAGGTTCAAGGGTTTATCAAGCTCACTTACATAGTCTGTAGCATAAGTCTGCAATGCTCAAAACGATGGACCAGTCATGCACCAGATATTCAAGCAGCCGTATTTGCAGACAAGTATGGTTCAATGAGATCTAGGAATGATGGGAAAAATGATGGGAACATGACTTTTGTATGCATGGGTGGCTTCTACCAAGTGTCGTTTAAGGGACTCGCCCCCACCACTTTGAGATTCAGGTGGACATTTTTCCCCTCACTTTTCAAACTTAGACTTACACCATGGTTCCACCCACTTACTTTTCCCTCTTGTGGAGTTCCAACCCCATACTCACTTCATTTGGTGATCTGCGGTTGTGGTGTATCATATTAACATCATGTGATAACATACTGCAACATTAGGCCCATTTTTCTGTTTTTAACACAAGCTCTCTAGCCTTAACCACACAAGCACTCTAGCCTCAAAACACACAACATAGGCACGTAGGCCCTAAAAAAATGTATTTACATGGGCATGCAAGCTTAACAAAACTTGACTCACCAGCGTAATAAAAACATATACAATACCATATAAAAATATTATAAAGATGTTACACTACACTCATGGTGTCTCTGAGATGTAGGTTATGATCTTTGTAATACATTGTGTTGCTAAATAATATTAAAAATAATAAAATATTACTAAAATATTTCAATACCATAATTGCACATATACCTATTCATTAGATGAACTTACTTGTATTGAACTTAATTGTACCTTTGTATTTTGAAATAAAATTACAGTGAAACCTTAATGAAAAGATACATGTAACCACAGTAAACAAAAACAAACTCAGGGCAATACCAAACCACCAAAAATAATGAAAAGAGAAACATTAAGAAGGGTCTTAAATCCATAACACCTTTCATCTCAAATATCTCTCTCTTCAAATTATCTTAACCAAACTCATATCAATAACCATAAATATCATTATATCTCTTCAAAATCCAACACATTTTTAAAAATAACAACTTTAATCCAACCCAGAAAATTAAAATTTATTGGAAAAAACAACATTTGAGGGAAAATGAACTTAAACACGTCAAGTCTCCACATTGACGTAATATTAGCTGAGACCAAGTTGTGCGCTCATTTAGGATTCCATCGAATGGACAACGAATCCACGCGACATTGAGTATGAAAATTAAACATAAAATATTTTGACTTTAAAGATAATGAGATTATACTATTTTAAGAAAAATAAACGCAAACATTTGACATTTTGCTTTTCATTATTTATTTTTATTCTATACATGTTAAAAGACCTCAAGTGTATGAAAACTCCATTTTTATTTTAAATGACAAATATGACAATTTAGTTTAATAAATTAGAAATTTTGATTTATATTAAAAATAATATATATTGTTTTTTAAACAGCATTTAATTTGAAGTAATTTTATTTAATGAACTTAGTGTTATCGTTTTAATTATGTTTGACTTATTGTTATTATTTTTAACTTTTAATTAATTATACAAGTTTTGGAAAATTATAATTATTAAAATTTTATAAAGTTTTTAAATAATTTATTATTTAAATTTGTTTAAAAAATTAAATGTGATTTGATAATTATTTGATTAAATTAAAAAGAAAAAGAAGAGTGAATATAATTTTTTGATTAAATTTTATTTAAAAAATAAAAAATGTGGTATTGAGCTTAGAGACTTATTCTAACGCCGAGTATGATGTGTAATCTTGTCCGTTCATTATCAAAGTTGAAACCTTACTCATGTTGGCCCAAATAAAAAATTTAAAAATAAAATAATAATAATAATAATAAATTATATAAAATATTTAAAGAATGTTGATTCATAAAAAACTTTGCACGTGAAGAAATTGGATCCCTCTCAGCTCATGTTAGATCCGTGTTAAAGATGGATCTATGTTGGTTCACCTTCAATTAAAAGTTAAGTGTCATTCACATCCACTTATGTGTGCACATGCTACAATATCATTTAATCAAATCTATCTCGGTGCAACTACAAGTTGACTACTACCTCAAGGTATCCCATGGCTCTCTCATGGGAATTGAACTTTGCCTAATAGTGAAAGCCTCCACATTTTCATCCATTAGATCCAACCCCTTTGACTACAATGTCTTATATAATTGATATAAATTTAAGATATTTTTATTAGTTTTCAAATATATAATTTGTAATTTAAAATGAAATATGCATATTATGAAATTTAATTTGTGAAACACTTGAGCATAATTGAAGTTTTTAAGATAAAAATATTAATATTGTAGACAAAATAATTAGTATAACCAATTTGATGTTAGGCAAGTATCTCATCCTATTACCTTTAGAGATTGAACTTGGCTTGGGAGGATAATAATAACTTTTCCCAACCACCTGAGATAAACCCAATAGATTTATTGACTTTATTGACTTTATACTTATTGATAATACTTTTGATTTTATACTTAATTATTATTTTTAATAAATATGTTTTTTTGGACGTGAGATCATAATTTTTAATTGTTTCTATTGCATTTTTGAATGGATAAATGAATTCAGCGTCCTCTAAAACCCCGAAAGAATTAGAAGATTATGAAAATTCCATAACTCAAATATACAATTCCAACATCTGAAAACAAAAACGTACAAAAACTGAGTCGACTTTATATATATATATATACAACTTTTTTTTATGTTGATTAAAACTTTCTATTGAATCATAACCAACGTCTTACAAAAATTAAAGTCCCGCAAACTCATTATCGTGGGCTGCCTCAAGGAAAATCAAATTGACAATGATGAGTACCATTATCATATAGACACAACAACAAAACTTTCTAAAACTAAATGTTGATCTAGCTAGCAACCTAATAAAACATTGCCTGAGAAGGTTGACAAAATAACAAAATAGTAGTTTCCACTTATCTTAGCCATACATCTAACAAAGAAAATAAACATCTGAAACCAAAAATTCAACCAAAAGTTATGAATGATCATCATTGGTCAGAGGATGTTACTAGGGCTGGGTCCTATGCATCGAAGCCTACTGGAGGTTTAAGACCACACCGAAGATGGCCCTCAATATGCGCCAAGCAAGCATCAAGGTTGAACAAGCGGGAGCACTAGTGGCATTCGACTCTCTAAATTTTGTTGAAGCATCCAGTGATCTCATTGTGGTCCTCATATTTCTGTTTGAGCATTCAACCCATATGTGCCTTCTTTTGTCAATGGACAATAATAGAATTAAAATATCAACAACTCCTTCCCCTGGTGCGACCAAGATCAGGCACCTAGCTAGCAACTTCAATTTGGATTTTTAAGTTAGAGTAGGCCTAGCGATTATTGGTGGTTAAGGCTTCCAATTGAAAAATATCAACCTGGATTTCAAGGTGGGTGCAGGGGTGGAAGATGACGATAGTAGATTGGGCCTATGTCTGAGCTTGAGTCCTACCTGAAGGTCCACAACCTCCAGACCCTCGCTGAGATATCCTTCTCTGAAGTGGCATAGCAGTGAAGAGAAGACCAACTGTAGAAATAAATAACCCCCAAAGGAGACGAAAGTCAATAGTAGAAACAAGACTCTGTCAAGGGAAATGCAAGAAGATAGTTAAGGATTGGACCCAGACAAGTGGAGGGATGGGGTGAGGCATCATACACAAATAACATAGAGTTAGGGGTAAGCATTGGGCATGGATCAAAACCAAATAAACCAGAGGAGTCGCAAAGATTTTAACACCACCAAGTCACCTTGCAGACCAAACACTAAAGCCATCGTGAAAAGAGAAATGAACTCGAAGTCTAAAAAATATTAGACATAGGAAGTGTTAGACATTTCCTAGCTTCCCCCTGGGCTCGAATAAGCAATGTTCAGGTCTCTTCTTTCTCTTGGACAGTGTGAATTCCCAATCAAATTTCTTGCACAACTTTGTCTTAATGCCTGGTGCCAATTCTTGTAGTTGAAGTTACTGACAAAGTCCACTCTCGGGGAACCAGGGCGTTTAGCACCCGGTAAACCAGAAAGGTCGGTACCACAGTGGAATTGTCTAACCTACAGCAGGTATTATCCACTTGCAGTGCAAAAATTCTTAGGTAGCAACAAGGAAAAAATTTGCTACCAACGAAGGTTAAGTCTGTCATAATAGTGTTGTAACCCCGGTGAGGTTGTTGGCATGTGTGGTTACATGGGGTAGGATGGCCACACCATCCTTCTCTTTAATGTAAGGAGAGGTGACGAGATGGTGGGTCGATGAATCCAATAAGGGAGGTTAGAAAGAAAGGGAAAGTGAAGATCTATAAAGAAACGAGTGTGCCCTACCTATATAATTGGGTCTTGCCCAACTCTACATCGTTGTCTCTGGAATATGACTTTGCCTACTTCTTTTCCCCAGTTTGATAGTCACTATGGCCATTGACAAGAGAGATCAAGAGAAGCTCATTATCTTGAAAAATAAAATGCTTGGATAAACGAAACAAACGTGGTTGGACTTATTTCTTTAGGAAGGTTGAGAGCTAGCCTTATTTATTTTTTAGGTTAAAAGTTTAATGGCCTTTATTTATTCTTAGCCCCAATCTAACTCCAAGTTATACAACTTTTTATTTTCTAATAAAATAATATAAAATGTTTGACTTTTTTATTTATAATTTATTTATTTAATAATTAAATAAATCAAAATCAAATTTAATTAATTAATTTAATATTATTTCATTTCTACAGCAAATTTACTGTAATTACTATGTTATTTTTATGGATAAATATAGATGTAATGAATATTAATTACATTTAAATTGAAGAGTCAGAAATAAAGAATTTATATCCTCCCCACATCTATTCAAACCATATTTGTGATATCTTTGCTATTGTTTAGCATATGAGTGCATTCCGTGATTCTGAAGAGATAAATATATTTGTAATCTCCATGAATTCAAAAGAGAAGCCATCTTTTGAGTTTATATTTGTGTATGTGTTTGGGTTCTAATCGAGTAAGAAAGGAGAGCATATTTCACAAGACACTTCATTTTGGATTCACTTCAGGAAGTAAGGGGAAACTGTCAATAGGGAAGTAAGGGGAAATAGTGCATAGTAAAGTAATAATAATGGATGGTATTTTACTAAATTTATCAAAATTTGGTATGTTATGGTAATTAGTATTGAATAAGTGTAATATGAGTTCATTATGGAAGGTTCATTAGATAATTAATTATAATAAAAAATGAAGTTTTCCTTATGAGATGTATAGAGTTTATTGTATTCGGAGCTTAGCTTATTAAGAGGTTGTCTTGTCGAAGAGGCAAGTGAATATGAGTGGATTCTTTCAATAAAAGGATCAATTGTAAGGTGTTTCTCTAACTTAAGAGTTTTTATATTAATTAAATATGAAGAATTTCTATCTTATTATTGGATATGTTGCATGCAATAGCATTTTCTTGTATAAGATACATAACACGTGGTATTAGATCTCTTTCTCCTCTTCTAATATTCTTTGTGAGAAAATGGAATATTCATATCAAAAGTTACATATGTTACTCATATTTAATATAGAAAAATAGAGTGCAACCATGATAGAGAAATAAAGAACTAGAATATTATATATTTATTAACGAAAGTAATGTCCACTTGCGTTTTTTAGAGAGAAATAGATAACTTCTTAAGACATCTTTTACTTCGCCTCTACATCTTTATATAGTACTTTTTACCTCCTAGGTACATTTTAGAAAAGGAAATTTCTAGTAGGTGAAACCTTCTAGCAAGCCTTATTTTATTACTTTCACATAATTACATGAGCCTTATTTAATAGTGAAGGTCTCCATACATAGCAATATATAGTAACACATCTATATATTTAGGGTGTTAGGGAGGTTAGGACATTAACATGCCATGCCCCTCAAAAAGTAGAATTATCCTCAAAGTGTGGGATGAGGGAATTGTTGTTGATTCCCGTATGGCATCCTCTACCTCAATATCCTTACATTGGATTAGGACTTCTTATATAGTGCACTAGTAGAAACAATGCTCTCTTTTTTTTAAGGATGACTTCATGTTGTAACCAAATGGAACCTTCTCCATCCAATTGAAGAAGCTTGTTTTAATGTTACAATTAGATCCAACCACTTTCTAAGAGACATGAAAGATGGAATGGATTTTAAAGTGGCTTAAAATTTCTAGTTTGTAAGTCATTGGTTGAGTATGTTCAAGTATCTTATAAGGGCCATAAACTATGGAGTTAGCTTTTAGTGGTGGTTATCTTCAAGGAACTTTGCTTATAAGGTTACATATGAAGGAACCCCTAATTCCCTTCTTCGAAATTGATATGCTCTTGACCTGCAAGAAGATACTAGAATACCAAATATGTGAAGAAATATAACCTAGAACACAGAACAATGAGAAATAACAGCATGTATTTTAGTATTCATAAAGGAAAGCAATGTTCACTTGCCACTTCGAGGGGGCAACCTCCAATAGAGCAGGGCTCAATTACAAAATAAGACACGACGCTCCTCAATGGGGAGTCTATATCCTTTATATAGGATTCATACATGCAATACCATGGGTCAGTGCCATGGTTCTTATTCATACCATCTATCTAATACCATGGCCCATTTTCAACTAACGGTGGTCCCTTCTTTAAATGCGGGTCAACCACTTACAATTATTAATACGGGCTTTATTGACTCTTTAACTAACTATAACTATGACTCGACCCTATTACATAAATAAGGGGGTTAGGGTTGGACCCTAACATGCCCTCCCCCATAAAAATAGCCTTGTCCTCAAGGCTGAAGCTACAGACACTGCTGAAGAACAGTGGTTGGTTCCTAGGTCGCATCTTCTGGAGAGGTATGTTTCCACTTGACAAGGACTTCCTTGATCGTGTGGCCGCGCAGGTGCCATTCTCGCGTGTCAAGAACCTGTTCAGGTTGGAGCCAGATTGAACCTTCTTCATCCAGTTCCGGTAGACTGGTTTGAATTCTGCAATTGTTCCCAACCACTTTCTTGAGGCATGAGACATAGAAGATGGGATGGATTTTTGCAGTGGTTGGCAAGGCTAGCTCGTAGGCTAATTCTCCGATGCGCTGAAGTATTTGATATTGTCCGTAGAATTTTGGAGATAATTTCTGACAACCCTTGTCTTTGAGTGATGTTTTCTTATATGGTTGCAGCCTCAAGAATACCTGATCCCCTTCTTGAAATGTGCGCTCTAAATGAGGTTGGTCTGCCTGTTTCTTCATGAAATTTTGAGCTTGACGAAGATTATCTTTGAGGTGGGCAAGCATGGTTGCACGGTTTTGTAGGATTTGATCCACTGCTTGTACCTTAGAGCATCCCGAGTTATAAGAAGTAGGTGAAGGGGGGAGTTTACCATAAACTGCTTCATATGGAGGCATGATAGTTAGTATTATACCACCATTTAGCTAGAGGTAACCACTGTACCCATAAATTTTGCTTTTCTGAGGTGAAACACTTGAGGTAGGTCTCCGGACATTTGTTGACTGCATCAGTTTGACCATCATTTTAGGGATGACAAGAAGTACTGAGTTGTATTTGGGTACCTTGTAGCCTTAAGGATTCCTGCCAAAATTTACTGGTGAAGATCAGGTCACGATCAGACACAATGGAAGTGGGCATGCCATGCAATTTGAAGATTTGGCCCATGAAAGATTGAGCCACCAAAGCAGGTGTAAAAGGGTTGGGTAGGACGCAAAAATGAGCATACTTAGAAATTCTATCCAAAACCACCATGATGACTGACTTATTGCCTGACTTCGAAAGACCAGTAATGAAATCCATAGGAACCTCTGTCCAGATTGAGGCAGGGATGGGAAATGGCTGTAAAGTGCCTAGAGATTTGATTGTTTCTCCTTTGTGGTACTGACACACATCACATTCAGCTACAAAAGTAACAATGTCCTTTTTCATGCTTGTCCAAAAGAATGAATGTTGAGTGTGAGAATAAGTCTTCTGAAAGCCTGAATGGCCTGCAGTGGGAGATGAGTGTAACTCTTCCAAAATGCGACTTTTGAGGGTGGATGTTTGTGATATCACTACTTTGTCCTTGTAGCGAAGAATGTCATCTTGTCAAGAGTAGCCCGCTGTGGAATTTGGATTTGCCTGCAATTTATTAATGGGTTGGGAGAGCGAAGGATGTGAAAACCATTCCTTGCGAGCCTCTTCAATCCACTCTGGAATGGGAAGAGAGATTGCTAGCAGGGTGTTTTCCTCCTCAAATTGGCGTGATAAAGCATCCGCTACAACATTTTTGCGCCCTTTCTTGTAAATTATCTCATAATCATATCCCAACATTTTGGCTAGCCATTTATTTTTTTGTGGCAAGGATAGGCGTTGCTCCAAAAAATATTTAAGGCTTTGATGGTCTATGCGGATTTGGAAACATCACCCTAATAAGTATGGTCGTCAGGTATCCACTACATGTAAGATGGCCATCATCTCCTTCTCATAGGTAGATTGTCCCAAATTTGTCCCTCTTAGTTGTTGGCTAGTGAAGGCCAAGGTTCGACCTTCCTGCATTAAGACAGCCCCAATACCCATACCTGAAGCATCACATTCAATCACAAAATATTTGGTGAAGTCGGGTAGTGCCAATACGGGAGTGGAACACATGGCATGTTTGAGAGCTATAAATGCTTGTTGCGCTTCATCATTCCAGAGGAATGAATTTTTCTTGAGAAGGTGAGTGAGGGGTCTAGCAATGCAACCATAATTGCGAACAAATTTGCAATAGTAGCCGGTGAGACCCAAAAATCCTCTCAAACTCTTCAAGGTCTTTGGTTGGGGCCAATCCTGCATTCCCTGGATCTTTTTGGGATCCACCTTGACACCTTCACGCCCGACAATGTGGCCCAAATACTCGACTTCTTTCATGCAAAAGAGCACTTGGACAATTTGACAATAACTTATGCTTCCGGAGCAGTTGCAAGAGCAAGTCTACATGTTGAAGATATTTTTCAGAGGTGAGGTTGTAGATGAGGATGTCATAAAAGAAAACAAGGACAAATTTTCTAAGATATGGTTTGACCAGGTGATCAATGAGGCTCTGAAAAGTGGATGGGGTATTACAGAGACCAAATGGCATGACAGGAATTCATAATGGCCTTCATGAGTTCAGAAAGCAATCTTTGTAATATCTACTTCTTTCATGCGAATTTGGTGATAGCCCGAGCAAAGGTCTAGCTTAGTAAAGAATTGAGCCCCATTTAGTTCATCCAACAAATCATCAACAACCGGGATGGGAAATTTATCTTTGACCATCAACTTGTTGAGGGCTCTGAAGTCTGGACACATACGCCATTTCCCATCTTTCTTGAGCACCATGACCACAGGCGATGAATAAGGACTAATGCTAGGACGAATGACACCGGCTTCCAGAAGCTCCTTGATGATTTTTTCAATTCCATTCTTTTGGGCGGAAGGATATCTATATGGGCGCACATTTGGTGGTTGTGCCCCTGGGATAAAAGTAATTCTATGATCATGTTCCCCTCTCGAGGTCGGAAGCTCATGAGGCTTGTCAAAGACCTGCAGATGGTTGTTTAAGACTTGTTGCATCTCAGGATGAATATGAAGAGAAGTGGGCTTGAAGGCCTGGATGGCATTAAATTGGGCTATAACTCCATGGTGTCCCTTTTTTAACAACTTTTCCATCCTATGCGAGCTGATGATAGAAGGAGCACCTACCTAGAGTCTGCGGAGGGTATGCGTGTGGTCATTCTACTTAAAGCTCATATATAACTCCTAGAAATCCGTTGTGATTGGGCCGAGTGTTCAGATCCATTCAGCACCCAAGACAATGTCACACCCACCCATGTTGATGGCAAACATGTGGGTCTTTAGGTGATAATTCCCCATCTGAAGTTTGACATTTTTACAGCGGCCGTCACATTTCATTGTCCCCCCATCAGCAATCTAGACCTGGAAATTAGAGAATGCTCTAACAAAACAATGCACTGCTTCGGCGACCCTTTGATGGATAAAGTTATGTGTACTGCCACTATCAATCAAGACTACTACAGGGTGATGTTTAATAAAACCTCTGATTTTGAGAGTTCGGGGAGAAGAAATGCCTGCCAAAGCATGGAGTGAGATAATTGGTTCTTCTCGTGTAGCTGGGAGTTCATTGTCCTGATGGTTATCCTCATCTTCCTCCTCTGGTCCCTCAAATGGTGGAGCATCCTCATATGAACTATGATCAGTAGCATCAATTTGAAAGAATTTTGGTTCCTTGCATTTATGCCCCTGGGAGTATTTGTCATCACAGTAGTAACACAATCCTTGCTTTCTTCTTTCCACCATTTCCATTGGTGACACCTTTTAAACCTTAAGTGTCTGGGTAGTGCTCGGAGCCTAGGTGGGGTGTCCCTTGGCTATGAAATTTGGGCGAGTCGATTGGGCCGCTAACGCGCATTCTACTTCACGAGTTGTCGTGCAAGCTGCCATCCATGTGACTGGGTGGTGCATCTGGACGTGGACTTGTATGGCGTCTTTGAGACCACTGATAAAACATTCCAAGTAGAATTCATCTGCTAGACCTCTTGTGTGGAAGGCTAATGCTTCAAAGGCTTTAATATATTCTTGCACTGTGCCTGTTTGTCGGAGCTTAGTAAGACGACCCAAAAAGTTAGATTCATGGTCAAAGCAATCAAAAAGGGATTTTGAGAATATCTTCCAAGTCATTGGCCTTGCACAGCATCATTGATGCCACTGCCACCATTTCCATCTTTCTTGGTCCAAGTAAAGGCTTCCCACACTTAGCTTAGTCTCATCATCTTGATGTGATTCAATGTGAAATATTTATCCATTTGTGAGGGTCATATGGCTGGATGACAGCCATCAAATTCATACATGTCCATCTTGGGTGGTCGAGGATGGGACTGTTGGTGGTTTCCATAGAAGTGAAGAGAATGGCCGGATTCACCCTCATGGTTTTCATTAAAAGCATATGCCTCTTATTGTACCCCTGACTTGCCCTTTGTAATTGTGTCATTGAAGGACTGGATCTTCTTCATTAATTCCTCCAACTTTTGTTCAAGGGTGTATATCTTCTCATTGGCCATAGCTTGAGCTCTGGTTTGTACCATGCACAAATCCAGTGCACTTGTCGTTACTGTAAAAAAAAAAATTGGGACCACCCGAAATTTTGATGCTGACAAGTGAATGGTACCACCTTGCTCAGCCCATTGACCTGATTCTTATGGGCTAAGTCTCCTATAAGCGTCCTGAGAGGGTCTCAGAATGGCAGATCTGATTATTGCAGCTGCGAAAAAACCCAACATGCTAGATCTGGTTTGGAAAAGAAGATGATGTGCGATCTATAGAGAGACGAGGGAACTATGGTCTCAAGGAGTGTCAGGTGCTACAGATCGCAATATACATAAGAGTCCAACAATAGTACTCGGCCTAATCTTTCAAGGCACTAACTAAGGAGGATCAACCGTACCCTTAGCCGTACTACCCGACTACCCTATCGTACGCGCGAGTAATCTCCCTGAGTGCTATTCTCGGTGTACTGTAGCAGCAAGATAGCAGACAGTTTATCTATGGTGAGGTTTCAGGTGAGCCTAGGGGGCTTCCGATATACCTAGAGGGTACTTCGAAGACAGCCTATGTGTGGTTCTTTCTAATGTGTTACTACTCGAAGGGGTACCCACAAGGGTTACAAGGGAGTCCAACAAGTGGGACCACATCTTGTATTTCCTGCGTGCATGCCTCCCCAAATCCGCAGGTTTATGCGCTCAACGACAGATCCTGTGGTTTAAAGATGCTGGAACACGTCTCTAGCCAAAAAAAAATCTGCTAAAAATGGAGATCCCACTGGCCCTGGAAAGTGCTCTGATACCACTTTTTATGCTCTTGACCCGCGAGAAGATACTAGAATACCAAATATGCAAAGAAATATAACCCAGAACACAGAACAATGAGAAATAACAGCATGTATTTTAGTATTCAAAAAGGAAAGCAATGTTCACTTGCCTCTTCGAGGGGGCAACCTCCAATAGAGCAGGGCTCAATTACGAAATAAGACACGAGGCTCCTCAATGGGGAGTCTCTATCCTTTACATAGGATTCATACATGCAATACCATGGGTCAATACCATGGTTCTTATTAATACCATCTATCTAATACCATGGCCCATTTGCAACTAACTGTGGGCCCTTCTTTAAATGAGGGTCAACCACTTACAATTATTAATATGGGCTTTATTGACTCTTTAACTAACTATAACTATGACTTGACCCTATTACATAAATAAGGGGGTTAGGGTTGGACCCTAACAGAAATGGCACTCAAGGCAATTATTATTAGCATGTTGCTTCATACAATTCTAAACCCATGACAAAATTGTCTTTGAGAGTACAGAGGATATCATCCCAAGCTGTGAGGATTTTTTCGAACTCCTATACCTTTGAGACTCCTAGTAAGTAAGATAGTATTGATTCCATTTTGGTCATAGACAACCTAAAAGGGGGTCATATGAATGGCACCTGTAGAAAATTTCGTGTAGATTCAATAGCTCATGTAATTTCTTAAAACACAAGACAAGAATATACTCTACTCTCAAACAGCGGAAACCAATAGATTGATGAAAACAATAATCATCAAGAGGAAGATAATCAATGGCACATAACACAATATTTCTCTAGGGAAATCCACTGCTCAAAATCCCTACTATCTATATTGAAGTAATGAGAAGCCTGAGAAGAAAATGCAAAGTTTGTTCTCACTAGAACAATTCATGCACATGTATGATCAACTCTCTACTCACAAGTTAGCTCAAGCCAACACTTATCCTATTCTTCTTCTCTCCAAGCCCTTACTTCCTTGCACAATTCCTAGAGGAACTAGCCTCTATTTAATGAGGAAATCCTTCTTCCATAACTGCGCAATCCAAAACTAGGTCCTCAACTGATTGCATGCACCATCTGTACAACTCAAAAAATCATACAATTGATAGTACATTGTCCCTGCACTCTAGACTCAACTAGGTCTTCCTCTGAACTGACATGCATGATTTTCTCTTGAGTGAATCTCTAGTTAGCTAGATTAGCACTGAGGATGCACCAGTGCACCAACTCACTACTAGACCTCTACTAGTTCCTCCAATAGTTAGAACTAGTTTAACTAACTATAACTCAGTTGAACTGAGTTATCTAATTACAACTCCAATAAACTCAATATGGACCCCTAAAACTTAGGGATCACACTTACATGACTCCAGATAGACTTCCAACTCGAAATTCCTAAGTTAATTAAGTCAACTTAACTTAGTTAACTATTACAAGTTGCTATGAGAAAAGAATTACAATTTAATTTTAACATTTCTTGTTGCTATTTTCAACACTCCCTCTCAACAAGAAAGGAATTCAACTCTATCAAGATCCTGAACCTTTGGAATGTTCTGCATGCAACACTTTTCTCTAATGTTGTTGCTACAACAGCTCCTGAAACTAAAAAACATCCAACCTGAATCAGTGTGATGCATCTGTCATTAAAGTCTCTGACTGCTACTGCCTTTGTCGACTGAAAACTTTGCGCTTATGCTGACTCTTCCTTTCTACATTGTTGTCAACCCTTCTTTGTGCTCTTCGGTATCTGACTGCTCTATCCTTTGTCACTATGATCTTTGACTACATCAATCACCACTAATTCCTCCTGCTATTATGTACTTTGGGCTCCCTTAGAAAGGTATGATCCATGAGATAAAACCCCTCAATGGACCCTGCCCAATTTCAGCGCTCTTGGGACTATCACTTCACATCACCCCACGTCATACCTGAAGGTATGGTTGCATGTGCTCCCTCTTCCCACTTGGCTCGAAATTTCTCCCTACTGGAGTTCTCTGCATGAGTGGATGCCTCCACTCGGTTTCCTCTTTTCTTCTCCAATTGTGGCTCCTCTACAATTGTCTTAGACTACTTCTGAGACTTCTTTTGGGGCTGCATGTTGAGAGGTAATTCACTCTCCCTCTAAACCATCAAGTCTCTAACCTTTTCCTTGCTCCTCAAGGCTTTGCATGCATCTTGTACCTCAAGAGCATACAGGTTCTTAACTCGTGCACCGATTTGTTTCACCTGTCCTATGGCGATGTGTCTAAGGAAAACCTTTCCCTTACTAAAAATCACATCATATCCATGGTCTTCCAATATCACGACTAAAACAATATTCTTCTTTAGTCCTGGAACATACATCACATCTGTGATTCTAAGAGGGGAGCCAGACTCCCTCTGAAAGGTAATTGTACTGATACCAATAACTCTATACCTCTCGTCATCTCCAAACTCTATGCTCTGCTTGAGGTCTTTCTCCTCAAAATCACTAAAGAGATCTTTGTTCCCCGTCATATGGAACGAGGCATTGCTGTCAAGATACCACATGCCTCCCGTGACAGTGTTGGCCATGCATGGAATGAGATTGAAATCAAGTTCGAATTGTGAAGCTAGAGCTTCACTTGCTGCAACTATTGCAAGCTCCTTCTTGCTTGCTTTCTTCTGTGGGCAATTTGTCGCATAGCGCCTGTGCTCCTGACAGTGAAAACACTTGACTTTCGACAAGTCCATCTTCTTGTCACTCACCTGCCTTGGGAATTCTTTCCCTTGGCCTTCTTTTCCTTACTCGCTAAGGCAAAGTCTTCTTCCACTTCTTTGGAAGAGGTCTCATCTCTGGTGTTCCATCGAAACTGCTCTTGTACCAAATCCAACCACAGTCGTTCCCAATCTGGCAACTTCTCCCTCCCATTGACAGAGTCCTGATAATTATGCCAACTCTTCAGAAGTCCTAGAACAGCTAGGCTCACCATGTCATCCTTGGAAACTGTGATTCGAACACTTCCAAGCTCATCCCGACAATGGGTGAACTTGGTCAAGTAATTTGAAATTGAGTCGCCCGCCTTCATCTTGATTTTTCGAAGTTTTTCCTTCAGTGCCAACTTCCTATGGTTATTTTTGTTCTAAAACAGGTTCATTAATGCTTTCCACATAGAATACGAAGTTTTTTTTCCATGGAGACTCGAGACAATGTGGTCTCAAACTCCCTCAAGGATAATTCACCTCGCCCTTGCCACACACTTCTTCCATTCAGCCAGATCTTTGGCATCCAATGTTGGAGGCTTAGGAATGTCTTGATCAATGAATTCCTTGAGGCCATTATCTTCCAACATTGCCTCCATCATGTCCTTCCAGGCTATGTAATTCAAGTTTCCATCCAAGGCATACTTGAGTCTCAAACCATAGAAAGCCATTTGTCGACCCTGAAGTGTGAACTACAATTTCAAATTTCACCTGTAACCCCAAACTCGAAATCTCCTCTATTATATTGTTTTCAACTTTGATACCATGTAGAAAATTTCTTGTAGATTCGACAACTCATGTAATTTCCTAAAACACAAGACAAGAATCTACTCTACTCTCAAACAAGGGAAACCAATAAATCGATGAAAACGATAATCAGCAAGAGTAAGATAATAAATGTCACATAACACAATATTTCTCTGGAGAAATCCACTGCTCAAAACCCCTACTATCTATATTGCATTAGTCAGAAGTTTGAGAATAAAATACAAATTTTGTTCTCACTATAACAATTTTTGTACAAGTATGATCAACTCTCTGCTCACAAGATAGCTCAAGCCAACACTTAGCCTATTATGTTGCTCTCCAAGCCCCTACTTCCTTGCACAATTCCTAGAGGAATTAGCCTCTATTTAATGAGGAAATTTGTATTCCATAACTGCACAATCCAAAACTAGGTCCTAAACTGATTGCATGCATCATGTGTACAACTTGGAAAATCATACAACTAATAGTACATTGTCCTTGCACTCTAGACTCAATTGGGTCTTCCTATGAATTGAAATGCATGATTTTCTCTTGAGTGAATCTCCAGTTAGCTAGAGTAGCACTGAGGATGCACCAATGCACCAACTCACTACTATACCTCTACTAGTTCCTCCAATAGTTAGAACTAGTTTAACTGACTATAACTCAGTCAAACTGAGTTATCTAATTACAACTCCAATAAACTCAATTTGGACCCCTAAAACTTATGGATCACACTTACATGACTCTAGAGAGACTTCCAACTCGAAAATCCTAAGTTAGCTAAGTCAACTTAACTTAGTTAACTATTACAAGTTGCTATGAGAAAAGTTACAATTTAATTCAAGGATAAATTAAATTGGAATTTCTAGATGCTATTTTTAACATTTCTTGTTGCTATTTTCAACAACACCATGATAAGTTATATTGTACCACCATTCTACTAAGGGTATCTATTGAACCCATTTGGTTGTCATTGATAATTAAATAACCTAAAATATACTTTCAAACACTTGTTGACCATTTCAATCTAACCATTATTTTGGGGTTGAGAAGCAATGTTAAGATGCAATTGAGTGCCCTGCAACCTAAACAAGTCTTGCCAAAAATTGCTAGTGAAAGTGGGATCATGGTATGTGACAATATATTTTCCCTCCCATGTAGTTTATATATGTTATCCATGAATATTTAAGCAACTGTGGAATCTTGAAAGGGGTGTTGTATGGCACAAAAATATGCATATTTGGATTTAAGGTGATCAACCATAACCATGATGATAGAAATATTGCTATATTTGGGTAATCCCACAATGAAATCCATATAAATGTCTATCCATATTCTAAGTGGAATAAGTAAATGTTGTAACTCACCTAAATTTTTCATTGTTTCTTCATTGTGTCATTGGACAGGGTCACATTTGACTAGAAAACTGTGGATGTATTTCGTCGTGTCTTTTAAAAAAATGAATGTTTGATTAATTCATATGTTTTATGAAAGTTTACATGACCTACTATTAGAGATATATGGACTTTAGATGGCATGGATGCTTTAAAGGTGATTTTTTTGCTCAAATACAACCACCCTTTATAGCAAGGCTCGTCATTATGCATAGTGTAGCCCTAAGATGCATGGAGCCCTCTTGAATTTATTGGATAAGGTTGGTATGAATCAGATTTTTTAACCATATATTGTGTATCTCATTCAACCAATATACTGAGATGAAGGAGAGTGAAAGGAGGGACCCTTTCTCTTCATATTTTCTAAAGAGAGCATCGGCTACCACACTCTTCTTACCTTTCTTATAAATGATATCATAATCAGAACCTAACTTTTTGATAACCCATTATTGTTGCTCTAGTGAAAAATTCATTTGCTCTACAAAGTATTTGAGGTTGCGATGATTATTTTGAATCTAGAAATGTTATCCAAGTAGGGATTCCAAATATTAACCAGATGTAAGATAGCCATCATTTATTTTCATATCTAGATTTTCTTAAGTGCCACTGACAAAGTTGTTTGATAGTAAACAACAATGATCTTTCTTCATGCATGAAAATTGCTCCAATTCCTTTTCCTAATGCATCACATTCGAAAACAAAAGCCTTGGTGAAGTCTAATAGAGAACGTATTGGGGTTGTATGAACAAAATTCTTTAAATACTAGAAGGATTGAGCTACTACTTCATTCCAACTAAAAGTAATTTCCTTAAGTAGGATAGTGAGGGGAGTGAAAAAAATCCATGGTTCTTGAAGAATTTCCTATATTACATTATTTGACCAATGAAACTTCATAAACTTTTAAGACTATTAGGACGTGGATAATCCTTCATCACTTCAATTTTCTTCAATTCTCACTCATACACCATCATTACTAACGATGTGACCCATATATTCTACTTCAGAGACACCATGCACACATTTCGACCTTCTAAAATATAGGTGATGGTGAGAAACCAATTGTAATACCTTGTCCACATGGGTGACATGGGCATGCAAATTTTTACTATAGATTAGGATGTCATCAAAAAAATAAAAGGAAAAAATGATGTAGAAAAGAATGAAATATGTGGTTCATGAGACTTTAAAAGATGGATAATCCATTGCAAATGATAAAAGGCATCACCAAGAACTCATAATGGCCTTCATGAGTGCAAAAAAAAATTGGGAATATCGACCTCCTTCATATGAATTTGGTTATAGTCTGAATAAGGATTAAGCTTAGAAAATTATTAAGCACCTTTCAACTCATCCCAAAGGTTGTCAATGAGTAGAATGGGGAATTTATCATTGATGGTTATTTTTTTGAGTGTGAAAGTTAGGACACATGCATTGAGTGCCTTATTTTTTTAGTAACATAACAATTAGGGATGAAAAACAGTTAGTACTAGGGCGAATGACACCAACAATTAACTATTTGTGAACGATCATTTCAATTCCATTATTTTGAGAAAATGGATGATGATAAGGGTGTAACTTGGGTTAAAGCTACTGGATGTGAGTAGAATAGAATGATCAGGCACACCATATGAGGGTGGGAGATCTGGGGGGTTTTCAAAGATTGATTGGTGTGTATCCAAGACTAATTACATGTTAGGATGGATGGGTATTTTTCCAAAAGGAACTTAGATTTTTAGGCAGTTTCATCAAATTTAGCATAGAAAGCTACATGAAACTATCTAAGTGTCACGTCCCTCTTTTTTTCCTTTGAGGACTTGCAAAACATAGGAACAAATCTTCTTTTGGCCCTAGAAAGATCTTTGATGCCACTTTATTTACCTTTGATATAAAAATACTATCACATACAATATATCCAATAATAAGATAGAAATTGTTCACACTTTATTAATGCCAAAACTCTTAAGTTAGTGCAATACCTTGTAATTGATCTTGTTATGGAAGGAATCCACTCCTATTCACTTGCCTCTTAGAGAGGGAATCCTCCTAATAAGCTAAGATCCAAATACAATAAACTCGACATATCATATAAGGAGAACTTCATCCTTATTTGTAACTAGTTAAGATACCCCGCCTAATGGACCTCCTTTAATGAGGCCCCAATACATTTATTCAATACTAGCTACCATAGTGGATCTTATTTAATAATATAGTGGGCATATTCCACTCTACATGGAATGATTTGCATTATTATCACTTTAGTATAGGCCCTTTGGCATCTTATTACACTCATAGGGAGGATCCCAAAACTTATTAAGGGTATCTTAGGTTTTGATTCATTCCAGAACTGATTACAAATACCATAAGACAAAATTTGTGAGGAGGTTTAGCGTCATTTTCACGATGAAGGTTTATTGTTTTATTTTTAAAAATACAAATAAATAAATAAATTGGAGTGATGAATGACCAATCACACCACAAGGTAGATCATCTTTGAAGATAAAGATGACATGTTGGGTGTAAAGCCCCATAATGTGCCTTTGGGTACATGCTTTTTTCTTCCATATAACCAAGCACCCTACCCTCTAGTGCATAGGTACCAGTAAAATATTTTGCATGGTTTAAGGTCATACAATGACAATCCTCAAAGCTATTAGCACAATATACTTGATATGATCTCAACATGTCATTTGCAAGAATTGAACCTATGCGGGAAGGAAAACAATCATTCCTCCTAACGAATTGAGATAAACTCAATTGACTCTTTTGGACAAATTTGCTTCTATAGCAAACAAACTATTGTAATGAGATTAGTTTCATCTTTATGATGGGGTTTCATAAAACACCAAACATAAAATAAAGAAAAAAAATATGTTTACTCATTTATTTATTTGATTTGTTATGAATTTTCATTATTATTAATAATTTTATTTTTTTTAATACTAAATGATGATATAAAAATGATCAATATCAATTTATATATGAGGAAGTTTAATTATTCTACATCTTTGTCATTCTTGTGAGAATATACAACTTGTAGTAAAATCGTTATTTTTCATTGTTTAAAATGCATTTTTGAATTCATACATGGAATTAGAGCTCTCAAAAACTCTTAAAATACTTAATATATATAAGAACTCAAATATATAATTTCAACAATTTTTTTCTTAAATAGAGTATAAATATAATTTAATAGAGATTTATAAATTATATTATAAATAAAAATGTTTTTCTCATCTTTATAAATAAAAGCTTTATAACCCAACAAAAACTTAAGGCGTAGTCTATCTGAGGCAGAAAATTATCCTGCACAGCGAAAAATTGTCGAAATCCAGCTAATTTTTCTTTAAAAATACGATACTAAGAGTGTTTGAATCATATTTTTTATAGTGAAAATGGATTCAACACTATTAAAAATCCCTAAAACACCCAAAATCTTAAAACTTGATAATGGTAACCCGAATTTCCTAAAAATTTTACCAGATTTTATCAAAATCTTATTAAAATTTCTATTATTTTCCAAACAAATTTACAACTGTGCTTCTGCTAGTATCTTCTAATCACTCAACTATGGCTTATGGCTTATGCATACGTATAGAGAAAGTTATGCAAGTAACAGTAGGGAAAAAAAAAAAGCCATAATACATTCCATTATGTTAACGAGACCCTACGCAGAGGAAAGGTGGCAGGGACGTGTTGACATAGGTGTGAGGGCATCACGACTAACACCAACCTCAATCAACCCACATGCCAAATACATCAATATCACTAACATTAATAAATGAACCCACTAGAGGTGGCAAGTGTCTCGTGGTGGTTGGTGAGGTAATTTTTAACTCTACTAAATTATAAAACAAATTTTGTGTGGGATCGGTAAGACCCCCTAATAATTAAGTAAAAAAATTGACTATTCGATAAGGGTATGAGCTATGAAGCAAACGGTAGTTAAAAATAAAAATAAGAGTAGTTCATGGTTTTAAGGTAATAATTTGTTACATGGTTAATCAAGTGTTAGTTGGCCAGAAGAATAGTTTTCTGGTCGAAGGTTTTGAATTTGTAGATTTGTTTTCAATGTTTTTGTGAGGGCTCAATAATTTGTATTTAGAGATCCAAAAAAGGGAGGTTTATCCGATTGCCACCTTTTATGATAATTATTTCAAATAGTGATACCACTGCATATAATGAACGATTAATAGCTGATTATCTAAATACAAAATAGTTAACTCAAGAATACTGAGTTTTAACCATTCTGCAATGACATGTCTCATTCTTTGAAGTGAATCCAAATTTTACCATGATGGGATCAATGGAAGTACGTGGATAATGTTAATTCCATGGAGATTAATTTCGCTAGTGTTTATTTTCACCCTCCATCATGGGATTTATCCTGTGAAGTGAATCCGAATTCTACCATGATGGGATCAATCGAAGTACGTGGATAATGTTAATTCCATGGAGATTAATTTAGTTGTTTATTTTCACCCTCCATCCTAGAATTTAGAGGATTGGAAAGAGTCTCATGCTTTGTAATTTTATAGCAAATTGGAAGTTATCTCTTGCATTTGAAGATGGGAATTTCCTCTATGTTTAGAAGTGGGGTAGGTTTACTTGAGGTTGAAAGAAGTCTGGTCTATCTATACCAACAATAGGTTGGGAGAATGGCCAATTCACATGGTTATTTAAATATACATTTTTTTATGATAACTTGGAGTTTAGAAGATAAATTTATAGGTTGAGAGAATGGCTAATTCACATGGTTATCTAAACACTTAGAGTTTAGAAGAGAAATTTGTAGGTGTGAACGACAATGCCTAAGAATGTCTTTCTATATATGTAAAAAAGGTAGGAGAGCTAAAGGAAAGACTTAAAACACAAAAAAAAAAAAAGTGATTCAAAGATATAGGATAACCACAAAATTTTAAGAAAAACTAAAGATAAACGCATTTAGATAAATATTAGAGAAAAAATAAATAATAACAAATTATAAGAAGTTGAACATAAAATAGTGTAAGATAGAATTTTGAAATTAAAACTAAAAAATTGACCAAGTTATGAAAAGTTAAGGAAATCGGGGAATTTCATAAATATATGTAATTTTTCTACTAATTTTTAGCTAATAAGAACTCACCATGTCACTCATTCATAGTTAATTTAATACTCAAAAAAAAATTGAGCTGTAATTGAATTAACAAAGTAAAAGGTATATAATAAAAGTATGGATGTTTCTTTAAGAATGTTCACACTCTTATTCAATGGGGAAGGAATTAAAACATAAAACAAGTAATCTTATTTTTAATATTAAATTTATTAATTATATTAATAATCAATCAAATATAAAATGTTATTTATTTGAGTAGGTAGGGGTTTCTTTGGTAGGTACATGGTTTTATATTAATATTGAAAATATTTACAAATCATAAAGAGTATCAAAAATCTATTTTGTCTTGGCCTGCCTGGTAGGAGACCAGATTAAAGACAGTAGATAACAAGTCTAGCAGTCCTTGAAATAAGAAGGATGTGACCATAGTTAATATGATTACAAAAATAAGACATAACATCCCATAACATATCAATAGCAAGGACATGTTATTACCTGAATTGTCCAAAAGAAACTAAAACCTAACCATGATGAGTAGTATATGCAGTGTCAAGACTAAAGCAAATTAGCATGTGCTTGTTCATCAAGGTTGCCTAAAGGAGGATTTTGTCAAAGAATAGCAACATCCATGAGCGTCATGTAATCATCCATGAGTGCCATGCAATCATCCATGAGCGCCATGCGATCATCCATGACCTCCATGTAATTAAATCCATGAGGTTATTAGTATGCCAGTAGATGTCAATGGTGTATAAATATTGGTTGTGGCAACCACAAGCAATCCATAAGTTGGGGACCTAGTTTGATATTGAAGCAATGACCTCTGATTCAGAGACATTCCCCCTTTCCTCTATAACTTCTTGTTCAATGTCCTCAATTTCCTATTGAATTCCTAGGGGATGTGCTCTTGAAATCTATCAACTGAAGCATGAGCTCTAGTCCTGACTTATGTGCTAATAAGAGCTCCACAACCGCTATCTCCCCGTCTCAAGCAGGCTCTTTAACAAGGCATATTGAAAAAATGAGAGAGGAAGTTTGCTCAACACAGAGTTGGAAAGGAGACACAGTTAAACTAAATAGAAGAAACGTTGTGTTGTTGGCTTGAGACAGCCAAATTAACCATTGTTATGCTCTTAACCTGCAAAAAGATACCCAAATACAGAATATGCGAAGAAAGATACCTAGAACATAGAATAATGAGAGACAACAGCAAATATTTTATTATTCAGAAAGCAATGTTCACTGGCCTCTTCAAGGGGGCAACCTCCAATAGAGCAGAGCTCGATACAAAAATAAGACACAATGCTCCTCGCAGGGAGTCTCTATCCTTTATATATGACTCATACATGCAATACCATGGATCAATACCATGGGTTTTATTAATATCATCTATCTAATACCATGGCCCATTTGCAACTAACTGTGGTCCCGTCATTAATTACGGGTTAACCACTTACAATTATTAATATGGGCTTTATTGACTCTTTACTATGACTCGATCCCACTACATAAATAAGGGGGTTAGGGTGGGACCCTAACATGCCCTCCCCCTTAAGAATAGCCTTGTCCTCAAGGCTGAAGCTATGGAAACTGTTGAAGAATAATGGTTGGTTCCCAAGTTGCATCTTCCGGAGAGGTGTCTTTCCACTTAACGAGAACTTCCCCACGCAGGTGCCTTTCTCGTGTGTCTAGGACCTGTTCAGGTTGGAGCCAGATTAACCCTTCCTCATCCAATTCAGGTAGACTGGTTTGAATTCTGCAATTGTTCCCAATCACTTTCTTGAGGCATGAGACATGGAAAATTGGATGGATTTTTGCAGTAAGCAGCAAAGCCAGCTTGTAGGCTACTTCTCCAATGCTCTGAAGTACTTGATATGGTCCGTAGAATTTTGGAGATAGTTTCTGACAACCCTTGTCTTTGAGTGATGTTTGCTTATATGGTTGCAGCCTCAAAAAGACCTAATCCCCTTCTTGAAATTGGCGCTCTGAGCGATGCTGGTCTACCTGTTGCTTCATGCGGTTTTGAGCTTGATGAAGATTCTCTCTAAGATGGGCGAGCATGGTTGCGCGGTTTTGTAGGAGTTGATCCACTGCTTGTACCTTTGAGCACCCCTTGATATAAGAAGTAGGAGAAGGAGGGAGTTGACCATATACTGCTTCATAGGGAGTCATTTTGGTGGTGGCATGATAGTTGGTGTTATACCACCATTCAGCCAGAGGTAACCACTGTACCTAAAGATGTTGCTTTTCTGAAGTGAAACACCTAAGGTAGGTTTCCAGACATTTGTTGACAGCTTCAGTTTGACCATCTGTTTGTGGATGATAAGAAGTACTGAGTTTTAGTTGGGTGCCTTGTAGCCTGAAGAGTTCCTGCCAAAAATTTCTGGTGAAGATCGGGTCGCGACCAGACACAATAGAAGTGGGCATGCCATGCAATTTGAAGATCTGATCCATGAAAGATTGAGCGACCAAAGTCAGTGTAAACGGGTGGGGTAGGGCGCAGAAATGAGCATACTTCGAAATTCTGTCCACAACCACCATGATGACTGACTTGTTTCCTGACTTTGGAAGACCTGTAATGAAATCCATAGAAACCTCCGTCCATATTGCTGCTGGGATAGGCAACGGTTGTAATGTGCCTGGTGCTTTGACAGTCTCCCCTTTGTGGCGTTGACAGAGATTGCATTTTGCTACAAAAGTAAGGATGTCCCTTTTCATGCCTGTCCAAAAAAATGATCTTCTGGTGCGAGCATATGTCTTCTGAAAGCCTGAATGTCCTGCAATGGGGGATGAGTGCAATTCTGCCAAAATGCGACTTTTGAGGGTGGATGTTGGTGATATTACGACTTTGTCCCTGTAGCGAAGAATCTCATCCTACCACGAGTAGCCCTTAATGGAATTTGGATCCTCCTGCAATTGAGAAATGAGTTGGGAGAGCCCGGGATGTGAAAACCATTCCCTGCGAGCCTCTTCAATCCATTCTGGAATGGGAAGGGAAATTGCTAACAGGGTACTTCCCTCCTCAAATTAGCGAGATCAAATAATGCATCTGCTACACTATTTTCTTGTCCTTTCTTGTAAATGATCTCATAATCATATCCCAGCATTTTGGTGAGCCATTTATTTTGTTGTGGGGAGGATAGGCGTTGCTCCAAAAAATATTTAAGACTGTGATGGTTTGTGCGGATTTGGAAACATCACCCCAATAAGTAAGGTCGCCAGGTCTCTACTGCATGTAAAATGGCCATCATTTCCTTCTCATAGGTAGATTGGCCCAGATTCTTCCCACTTAGTTGTTGGCTTGTGAAGGCCAAAGGTCGCCCTTCCTGCATTAAGACCGCCCCAATACCCATACCCGAAGCATCACATTCAATGACAAAAGATTTGGTGAAGTCAGGGAGTGCTAAGACTGGAGTGGAACACATGGCATTTTTGAGAGCTGTAAATGCCTGTTGTGCATCCTCATTCCAGAAGAATGAATTTTTCTTCAAGAGTTGAGTGAGGGGCTTCGCTATGCGACCATAATTGCAGACAAATTTGCAATAATAGCCTGTGAGACCCAAAAATCCTCTCAGGCTCTTCAAGGTCTTAGGTTGAGGCTAATCCTGCATTGCCTGGATCTTTTTGGGGTCCACCTTAACACCTTCACACCCCACAATGTGGCCCAAATACTCAACTTCTTCCATTCCAAACGAACACTTGGACATCTTAACAAATAATTTATGCTGGCAGAGCAGTTGCAAGAGTAGATCTACATGTTGAAGATGTGTGGCCCAAGTGCAACTATAGATGAGGATGGCATCGAAGAAGACAAGGACAAATTTCCTGAGATATGGTTTAAGAAGGTGGTTCATAAGGCTCTGAAAGGTAGATGGGGCATTACAAAGACCGAATGGCATGACCAGGAACTCATAATGGCCTTCATGAGTTCGGAAAGCAGTCTTTGGAATGTCGACTTCCTTCATATGAATTTGGTGGTAGCCTGAGCAAAGATCCAGCTTAGTGAAGAATTGAGCCCCATTGAGTTCATCCAAAAAATCATCAACCACCAAGATGGGAAATTTATCTTTGACTGTCAATTTATTGAGGGCCCTGAATTATGGACACATCCGCCACTCCCCATCTTTCTTGAGCACCATGACCACCGGTGATGAATAAGGACTAATGCTGGGACGAATGACACCTACTTCCAAAAGTTCCTTGATTATTTTTTCTATTTCATTCTTTTGGGTGAACGGATATCTGTATGGGCGCACATTTGGGGGTTGGGCCCCTGGAACCAAGGTGATGCTATGATCATGTTCCCCTCTCGAGGGTGGAAGCTCATGAGGTTTGTCAAAGACCGGCAGATGGTTATTTAAAATCTGTTGCATCTAAGGATGAATGGGCAGAGACTTGGTTTCGACTGCCTGTATGGCATTAAATTGAGCTATAACTCCATGATGGCCCTTTTTTAGCAATTTTTCCATCCTATGCGAGCTGATGATAGAGGGAGCTCCCACCTGGAGTCCACAGAGGGTATGTGTGGAGTTTTTCTGCTTAAAACTCATATATAACTCCTGGAAATCCATTGTGATTGGCCCAAGGGTGCGAAGCCATTCAGCACCGAGGACAATGTCGCACCCTCCCATGTGTATGGCAAACATGTGGGTCTTCAACTGATAATCCCCCATTTGAAGTTTGACATTTTCACAGCGGCCTTCACATTTCATTGTGCCCCCATCCGCAATTTGGACTTGGAAGTTAGAAACTGCTCGTACAAAACAATGCACTGCTTCCGTGACTTTTTGATGGATGAAATTATGTGTACTTCCACTATCAATCAAGACTACTACTGGGCGATGTTTAATAAAACCTCTGATTTTGAGAGTTTGAGGTGAAGAAATCTCGGCCAAAGCATGCAGCGAAATAACGGGTTCGTCAGGGACATTGTCCTTTTGGTTGTCCTCTTCTACCGCCTCATGTTCCTCTAGTGGTGGATCTTCCTCCGATGAGCTGTAATCAGTGGCATAAATTTGAAAAAAATTGGGCTCCTTGCATTTATGACCTGGGGAGAATTTTTCATCACAGTAGTAACATAATCCTTGCTTTCTTCTTTCAGCCATTTCTGCAGGTGACACCTTTTGAACCTTAAGTGTTTGAGTTGTGCTGTGAGCCTGTGGGGGGCAACCCTTAGCTGTGAAATTTGGGCGACTGTACTGGGCTGCTAACGCATGTTCCACGTTACGAGCTACCTTGCAAGCCTCCGTCCATGTGGGAGGGTGGTGCAGTAGGACGTGGGCTTTTATGGCTTCTTTAAGACCGTTGATAAAACATTCCGTGTAGAACACATCTGAGAGACCCCTAGTGCGGAAGGCTAAGGCTTCAAAGGCTGTAACATATTCATCCACTGTGCCAGTCTGTCGGAGCTTAGTAAGACGACCCAGAAAAGAAGATTCCTGGTCAAAGCGGTCTGTAAGAGCTTTTTTGAAGGTGGTCCAAGTCACAAAAGGTCCATTGCAACGTTGATGCCATTCCCACCATTGCCACCTTTCAGTGTCCAAGTACATGCTCCCCACCATAAGCTGAGTCTCATTATCTAAGATGTTATTCAGATTGAAATACTGCTCCATTTGTGCTATCCATGCTGCCGGGTGAGAACCATCAAATTTATGCATATCCAACTTGGGAGGTCGCGGACGGGATTGTTGGTGGGGGCCCCAGAGGTGAAGAGAGTGGCTAGACTCACCCTCATTGTGTCCATTTCCAATATATGCCTCCTTGTGGGCTTCCTCCTTGCCCTTCGGGATTATGCTAGTTAGTCTGTCAAGCTGAAGTTGGAGGGATTGCAAGGTTTGTTCTAGTTTGTCCATCCTCTCATCAGCCATAGCTTGAGCTCTAGTTTCTACCATGCACCAACCTGATGTTCTTGAAATTTGGGACCGCCCAAAAAAAAAAAATCACTAAGAATTGAATGATACCACCATGCTCAGCTCGTCGTCCTGATTCTGATGGGCTAGATCACCAATAAGCACCCCGGAAGATCTCAGATTCGGTGGATCTGAGAGATCTGAATGGCAGATCTGAGAGATCTGAATGGCAGATCGGATAGCTCTGAGCGGCGGAACAGATTGCTGCTGCGGATCTGATGGATCTAATAGATCGGAATGGATGGTCGGAACTGCAAGACTGATGTCTGTTGCTACTGCACCCCTTTGCGTGAGTGGATCTGGCAAAGATGATGCCTGATCCCAAGATAGAAAAGGGAACTATGGTCTCGAGGAGTGTCAGGTGCTACAGATCACAATATACATAAGGGTCTAACAGTAGTACTCGGCCCAATGTTTCAGGGCTCTAACTAAGGAGGATCAACCGTACCCTTAGCCGTACAACCCGACTACCCTATCGTACGGGCGAGTAATCTCTCCGAGTGTTGTTCTCGGTGTACTGTAGCAGCAAGACGACCGACGATTTATCTATGGCGCGGTTGCAGAGGAGATAAGGGGCTTCTAATATACCCAAAAGGTACTTGGAAGACATTCCGTACGCGGTTCTGTCTAATGCGCTACTACTTGAAGGGGTACCCACAGGGGTTACAAGGGACTCCAACAAGCGTGACCAACTCTTGTATTTCCTGCGTGCATGCCTCCCCAAATTCGTAGGTTTATGCGCTCAACGACAAATCCCGTGGTTTAAAGACGCCGGAACACATCTCTAGCCAAAAAAAAAATTTGCTAAGAAATGGAGATCCCACTGGCCCTGGAAAGTGCTTTGATACCACTTGTTATGCTCTTAACCTGCAAAAAGATACCCAAATACAGAATATGCGAAGAAAGATACCCAGAACATAGAATAGTGAGAGACAACAGCAAATATTTTATTATTCAGAAAGCAATGTTCACTGGCCTCTTCGAGGGGGCAACCTCCAATAGAGCAGAGCTCGATACAAATAAGACACGATGCTCCTCGCAGGGAGTCTCTATCCTTTATATATGACTCATACACGCAATACCATGGATCAATACCATGGCTTTTATTAATACCATCTATCTAATACCATGGCCCATTTGCAACTAACTGTGGTCTCGTCATTAATTGCGGGTTAACCACTTACAATTATTAATATGGGCTTTATTGACTCTTTACTATGACTTGATCCCACTACATAAATAAGGGGCTTAGGGTGGGACCCTAACAACCATTCCGTGATGCAACATGTACATAGAAATTTGACCAACATAATTAAAAGAGTGCTCATAGATAGATGAATCTCCCACCAGAATAAATTGTGTGCAATGTAAACAAAAACCATATAAAGAAATTGAATTTGTGGGGCATATACCTGAAGCCTATGTTGCCGATGGGAAGGGATAAAAGGGTAGATTGGGCCAAGAACCATAGTCCCCCACTCTTTGATGGAATCCACTTTCCATCACTAATAAACCAATTAAATTTGATGTTCACCCACTTGGACAAGAACAATATGAATGGGGGGACCAAGATAGGAGGGCATGATATTTCCGTCTGAGTATTTCTATCACATAAAAAGAATAGAGAACTAGCCTACAAAAATATTCCATATTGGCTCTGGAGCCAGCGAAAATCACTTGCACAAAGTAGAGAATGACCTTATGACCTTCTAATTTGAATTAGAAAACCTTCTCCCTATCCGTTGTGATGACCAATGCCATCAATAGTGGCCTCCAAATCTCGTTGTGAATTCATTGTGCATTAATACGTGAATGGACCTGCATTCCCCTTGACATGATTTTTGAATCGTTGGTTTGAAGGTTGAGTAATTTCGAATGGTGTGAGAGGGCGTTCAACACCATGTTGCCTCCCATATCCTCACTAAGGAGCAACTTTCAATGCCCTCCCTTTGCTCATCCCCAGACACTCCCATCTGGGAATTTGAGTAGGTAGGTTGTTTTAAATAAATCAAATAAATTTAATCTAAAGATTTATTTTTATTAAAGATTTAATTTGGTTTATACTATATTTATATGTATGTATGTAAGTTAAATCATTTTAATTTAAATAATATTTTTTTATTCAAAGTTAAACTTTTGTTGTTGTTTGTTAGTATGTTTGCAAATTGATGGGACTAATCTGTGACTTGATAAATCATGACTCAGGGGCATCTAATCCATCAAAATCACTCGGGGACCTCACCTTGTTTGGGTTACACCAACCCCTACACATGGCTAGTTTTGTGCCCACAAAGTTTTGAAGTGGTCACCTTTTCACCACAGAGTGCCTTAATAGAATACCCTATCACTGACTAATCTACGCTCCATGGGTTATTAAAAATTAAAGTTGTCTATTTAGTTAAAAAGGATATAATATGTAAAGATAATAAGGAAAAATTAAAGCATATCTTAAAATTTATCTAAAAAAATAAATAAAAATAGGAAAATTAAAATATATTAAAAATCATCAAGCCAATATGATGGAGAGTAATTAAGAAGTTGTAGCCTAATTGTTCTACGTTTTAGAGATTTTTCTAGTCAAATTTTCCTAAAATCTAGTAGAAATTTGTTGGAATCACAAGTTTGATTTGTGAACACTACACAATCTGAGCGCCCCAAGTGTTTTCCACGATGTTGAATCCATTTATGAATTTAAAAACATATTTTAAATAGCAAAAAAAAGCATAATATGATAAAACATTGTTCTACCAAATTCCATTCAAAAACTCCAAAACATAGAATAGTTAGAAAACACCAATGAAGGAGTTTTAAAATGAGGTTTCATGATATATGCCCATTACTTCAGAGAAGAACTTCTACTATTAAAGGCCACAAAGAAGTTTGTGATGGGTGTGAGGCAATGGAAGGCATTAGTTTTACAACAACTCATAGGTCTATAATGTGAGCTTGGACACTAGCCATCAATCAACTTGGTGAACATTGGGGTGGGGAACTATCCTTTAATGAGTCATTGACAAAGGTTGAACATCTCCCAAAGGAAGAGGGCTAAGCATCTATGAACCTCATAAGCCACAAGAATTTGGAAAAAACCAAGTGAATCTCTAAAGAGACAAAAGAATTGTCATTTCATCTTATAGTAGGGAGAGCATTTGAATACAAAGTGGTCATCAATCTTAAGCTTTAAAAAGTAAACTTGGCAAATAGACCACTCCTAAGAAATATGGTAATCTATGTCAACACAAAATATTAGTAAAAGAAAACTTTAAATTAGGTGAGAAGGGCCCTTACACCATAAAAATAACTTAACATGGTATGCTTCAAAACTTAAATGAACCATCACTATATTTTAAATAAAATTTTAAATAGTATCAAATCTCTAAACTCAAAATATAAAAATTATATATATATATGTATGTATACCCTTTAAATAAAATTAAAATTATTTATCAAAAATCAAAATCAATAAAATAAAATGAAATAACAAAAATGTTATAACATATTAATATGAATCAATCCCACTTTCTACATGCTCCCATGTATCAAAACATACAAAATTACTCAAACTTTAAATTATGAAAGGATTTTTATTTGTATCTTTATATATTTTTTGTAATGTGAATTTTATTGCTTGTAAAAAGTAGATACTATATCAAAAGAAAGAAAGAAAGATGTGTCTTGTCAGTGTTTTATTAGGGAGACCTAACCATAACCGTAAAAAAACTCTCCTTAAAGAGGAGAGAGATAACTATGAATAAATAAACTAAAAAAATCAAAAGATAAATGGAGTTATTTCTTGGGATACACTACCTCGAAATACTACTATCATAAGACACACATAACATAGACATAAGATAACTACTTTGAGGAGTTTGAATTTGAGACTGTAATTTGTACAGGCTCCTTGGGGCCTTCATGAGTTGTTCCCATCACAGGGGGTATACCAAGGTTATGCTTATTATTTCTAAAATGTGATCTGCATTGCTCAAATGGCAGTGAAGGCACTCCAGTGAATGAATAACATCCTCTCAATGCTCCTATCTGTCCACCAACTTGCATCCCAGTAAGAATTTCATTTACCAATATAGGTCAATGGTTTGCATGTATTGGTGGAACTAGCCCCTGGTATTCCTAGTATCAGGGATCCAATTAGCCTATTCTACTAAGGCCTATGTATGTAAGAGAGGGCCTTTATGAGTGGATGTTTCTCCCTCAACTCAAGCAATTTCTTCCTAGATAGGACTTGGCGTCAGTTTCTCATATCACCTAGAGAAGTCCTCCAACCGATGATGCAAACAATTCTTCCCACTTTGAGCTCATTACCGATAATAAGATACCCCCCTCCTAGCATGCTCCTTTAACAACGCATTAGGCCTGAAGATAGTTGTTTGGCAACCTGGAGTAAAGATTGAAGACAACTGGTGAGTTCTAAACCATAGATAATCTACAACACCATCTCTCAAATTAATAACCTATACTACGTAGGGGGTGTCTCAAAAAATATATCATCCAGGATTGCATTGTAAAGGGTGATAGAATTATCTTCCCACACCACTTCCTCTAGACTATTGGCTTCCACCATAAACACATCTTACCATTAATTCCCCAAGAAAACCATGATTTCTCTGCAAAACCAATTAGGACCAGAAGTTTAAATAGTTAGGTGATAACAAGGGTGTAGGTTTTAACCCTATACAGAAATTACATGGAAACAGATTCTTAAAACATAAAACCATACAATGGTGAGAACATAGAATATACTTATATATTTTCTCTTGGAACCCAAACCAAGAAAACCAAATTGATTTTTCATTATATTCCTTTCAATATTACAATACATTATATACATATCGAATCATTCATAAACCCTAATCAATTAACCCTGGATTAGAATATAATCATAGTTCCCTTAACGAGATCTACAAAATACCATGGGCAAAAACAAACATGCCTAAAAGCATTCGGAAAAACCATGCACAAAACCATAGGTAGGTCCACCCACCATCCTTGGCTCTGCCCAACTATTATTGGGTCCACATAATAAAGAAAATTAGAGGGTGTGGCATCCACCCTATGACCTTGGAGAAATGTAATAGTTCCTATAGCTAGTCATGGAAAGAATATAACACATACCCAACATTCTCCCACTTGTTTTCTTTCCTCGTAGGGGTTCACAGGAGTGAACAGTCGTTGGTCCTGAGCTGCAACACCCATTATTTTTCTCTACCAAGAAAACTTCTCAATACTCACAAACTTTATCAATGCATTTGCAACATTCTTCAAAGTGTCCACCTTTACCAATAACACCTTTTTGACTTCAACTATATCCCTCAGAAAGTGATACTGAACATCAATGTGCTTTTTCCTCAAACGATAAGCAGGGTTACTTTCCAAGAAAATTTCGCTTTTGGTTGTCACAGTTTATCCTTATAGCTCATTGTACCAAGCCCATACTTTAACATAATCTCTACAACCAAACTGCTTTCTTTCTTGCATGAGTGGTTTTCATGTATTCATCCTCTTTAGTTGAAAGTGCCACTACAGACTGTCTCTTTATCATCCAACTAGTTGCTCCTCCAAATAGGTTAAACACATACCCACTTATAGATCGTCTTTGATCAAGGTCTCTAGCCTATTCTGCATCGACAAAGACACATATGTCCAACACTCTATCCAATCCTGGTCTTCCTTGGTAGCACAAACCATAATCACTAATGCCACAAAAATACTTGAAAACCCACTTCAATGTTGTCCAATTCTCCTTCCCTGGTTTTGACATAGACCTGCTCAATACTCCCACTACATGGGCAATGTATGGTCTCATATAGACCATTGCATTAGGCAACCAACTGCACTTACATATGGAACATGGGACATGTCCTATTCCTCTTCTTGTGCCTTGGGACACTGTTCAACAGATAAATTTGCACCTATAGGAATAAAAACCTTCATCGGTTTACTATCTTGCATATTAAACCTTTGCAATATTGTCTCAACATAATTCCTTTAGTTTAACCAGAGCTTCCTCTTTACCTCATCTCATTTAATTTCCATGCCCAAAATATATTTTGCAACACCAAGATCCTTCATGTTGAATTTAGAGGACAATTGGGTCTTCAAATCCTAGATAAGTTCTTTGTCATTTTCAATCAACAACATATCATCCACATACAAGACCAAATAAATAACACAGTTACCAATTAATTTAGAATACACACAGTGATCCACTTTGCTCCTTGTGAACCAAAGTCCCCCTATATATGTATCAAATTTTTGATACCACATCCTTGTTGACTACTCTAACCCATACAGAGATTTTTTTAACTTGCATACCAATTCTTTCTTATCGTTCACTGCAAAGCCTTCTAGTTACTTCATGTAGATCTCTTCTTCCATATACCCGTGAAGAAATGTTGTATTCACATCCATCTGTTCTACCTCAAAATCAAAAGAAGCAATGACAGATAAAATTAATCTAATAGAATCTAACTTAGCAATAGGAGAAAAAGAATATCACCAAAATCAATTATCGACACCTGGGAATAACCTTTTGCTACCAACCGAAATTTGTATTTCTCCACCTTGCCTTATGCATTCGTCTTTTTATTAAACACCCATTTGTTGCCAATGGGTCTCCTTCCAGTCGACAAATCCACCAGATCCCAAGACTAATTTTTGTCTAAGGCTTCCATTTCTTCAACCATGGTCTTTTTCTAAAGTTTTTTGTCCTCTAAATCCATTGCCTCCCTGACAGTTTTGGGATCATCATCAGTAATAGATAAAGAAAAATTTGAACAAAAAGAAGATGGACTATACCTCTTTGGTTACTTTCTCTCTTGAACTGGTCTCCTCAAAACTAGAGTGTGTGGATCTTTCTCTTCTAATTCTTGTTTTGTTGTAGAGTTTGATTCTTCCTCCTTCAATTCAAACTCTATTTTCTCTGGTTCCTTTTTCCTTTGGTAGGACTTTATATTTAATAACATTTTTCACCTCTCTGAATACAACATCTCATTTTTATACAACCTTCCTTGTTTCTGGGTTCCAAATCTTATAACCTTTTAAACCATCCTTATATCCAATAAAGATGCACCTTTAAGATTTATTATCCAACTTGGTTCTTTTCTCCCATGGAACATGTACATATGCATCACAGCCAAATACCCTGAGATATGGGAGAGAGGGTTTCTTACAATTCCATACCTCATGTGGAGCCTTATCCTCCAATGTTGATAAAGGTGGTTTGTTAAACAGGTAACATGCAGTATCCACTACCTATGCCCAGAATTCTTGTCCTAACCTAGCACCACTGAGCATGATTCTTTCCTTTTCCATCAATGTCTTGCTCATTCTTTCTGCAACTCCATTTTGTTGAGATGTGTATGGATTATTCTTCTATCATGTTATACCACACTTCTTACAGAACTCTTCAAATTCCTTCTTGCAGAACTCTCCACCATTATCTATCCTTAACATCTTAATCTTCTTCTCTGTCTAATTTTCCACCAGAGCCTAAAATTATTTAAACCTATCAAAGAATTCAGATTTCTTCTTGAGGAAATATTTCCATATACTCCTCGAGAATCCATCTATAAATGATACATAGTACATATACTTACCTAGTGATAGAATCGACACAGGTCCAAACACATCACTGTGCACAAGCTCTAATATCCCTTTCGCCCTCTTAGCACCTAAGGGGAAACTCAGCTGATTCTTCTTCTCATATACACAATTTTCACATAAATAGAAATCCAGAAAGAAATTATACATACCTTCTACCATACATTACTATGTAGTATTTGAAGGCCCTTCTCTCCAATATGTCCAAGTCTTTGATGCCACAACATAGTCTTTTATCCAGAGACAACTAGATTTTCTGCTCCACTTTCAGGAACCACAAAATTGTTGCACCCATAAATAATAGTGCTACCTAGAAGCTTGTGCAGAGTACCAATATGGACTCCCTACATCAATACCAATGTTCCCTGAACCATTTTGCAGGTACCTTTCTTGAAAATTATTTTTACACCTGCATCATCCATCTTGCTTACAATAATTAGATTTTTTGTCAATGCAGGAATGTGCATAACACTAGGAAGTGTTCTAATCCTCCCAGCTTTCAACCTTAGCTTGACTTTTTTACATCTTATAATTTTGGTCTTCATGTCATCCCTTAGGAAGGCATCACCACCATCATATTTCTTGTACTTGAAGAACCACTCCCTTTGTGGAGTCATATGAAAGGATGCACCTAAGTCAATCAATCATGCTTCATGATCTACATGTGTACTTGAAGAAGAAGTCAAGGACACATCCCACCTTCATCTGAGGTGGTTTTTGCCTTTGCATAAGGAGCATCATTAAATCCCTTTCATTTCTCAGGATTTTTAGATCCATGGTCCTTTTTGTAGTGCCATCCCTTTGTGCATTTCCAACATACCTATATAGATTTTCCTGGAGATTTAGATCTCCCAATAGAGGACTTTATTCTATTTCGATTCTAGGACCATCCTCTTATAAACAAGGCATCTCCATTCTGGCTCTCTATATTTTTCCATATCATATCCTCTAATAACAAGGATGAGACTATTTCATCAAACTTCAAGGTAGTTGTATTGCTACCTGTAGCAACAACCAGACTATCCCGCGAGTCTGGTAGAAAATACAAAAAACTAATGCACTTATCTTCGTCTAAAATTTTAATATCAATAGATAACAATTGAATTAATACATTATTGAAGGTGTTTATATGTTGTGTCATTGAGTCTCCATCCTTCATCCTCAGGTTATACATCTTTTTCTGCAGGAACAATTTGTTCACCAGAGACTTAGATTGATACAAAGTCCCTAACTTGTCCCACAAAGCCTTTGTCGTAGCTTCCCCTGATACATTCAACAATATTGAATCTAAGAGACATAATCATATTGTGCTCTTCGCCTTCCAATCTAACTTTTCCCAATCTTCAATCAACATTCCTATTGATGTTGTACCTGGATCTACAACAATCCATTGATCTTTGTCCACCAACAAATCCTCCATCTTGAGCTTCCACAACTCAAAACTTTATCCATTAAATTTATCAATCTCTATATTTCCACTATTTTCCATATGCTTTCACCACAAGAATTGATCTCGTATATCTCCCACTGTAACAGGGTCTACCACAAGCCCGAGCAAAACCCCTTAGCCGCAAAGGCATCCCCTTGAATTCGAAACAACTCCGATACCATATGTAGGTTTTAACCCTGTATAGAAATTACCTGCAAACATATTCTTAAAACAAAAAATATGTAATTGTGAGAACGTAAAATATACACAAATATTTTCTCTTGAAACCCAAATCGAGAAAACCAGATTTATTTTTCATTATATTCCTTTTAATGTTACAATACATTATATACACGTTGAAGCATTGATAAACCCTAATCCACTAACCCTGGATTTGAACATAATTGTAGTTCCCTTAACTAGATCTAATAAAATACCATGGGAAAAAACCATCATGCCCAAAACCATGCGCGAAAACCATATGCAAAACCATGTGTAGGTTCACCCACCATCCTTGGTCCACCCCCCATCCTTGGGTCTGCCCAACTATTATTGGCCCCACATTAAAAAATAAATAAAAATCTCAGGGTGTTGCGCTCGGCACAACGTAACAACGCTTAGAACTAGTCGTGGAAAGAATATAACACATACCCAACAAAGGGGTTGGAGACACAATTATATAGTGAAATTGTAGGTACAAAAAAGTTGCCGAGAAAGTCAATATTGATCGCAAGACTTCTGGATTCCCCCACGTCCTGCAACCAGATAAGCCCCAAAACAACTTCCCTCCCTCTACCACTAAAATTACACAGTTGAGGGGTATCCCAAACAAGAAATCAGATAGATTGGTGATGGGGAAAGGGACTAAAAAATCCAAACATCATTCCCTCCCAATCTTCTAAAGACCTCATAACAGGGGCTTACAATAAAACTTCACAGAGTATATCCAAATCATCATCTTGGCCAAGGCCAAGAAAGCCAAATTTAAACAAACAGGAAACAATTGAGAATTGTAGTCATAGGAGTAGAGACAACCATCAATACCAAAGCGAGAGACCTAAACCAATACCTCCTCGCACCTCAAAACACAAACAACATTGTTAACCTTCCTTGCATGATGTTGGCGAGCCTACAATTAGGAAAGAATAGAATACCAAAACCAAAGCCGAGAAACAAAAGAAATTTACCCACAGATTGGTGCTTTTTCAAACGATTGGAAGAAAAATTCATCCCTATATGCTGGAGAATCGGTTGGGAAGGTGACCACAAACCTACACAGCTTGGAAGAGGACACCAGTAGCATGCAAAGAGAAAACCAACTAAGGGGAAGGCAACTATACCTTGTAAGCATCTTCCTAACCTTCACCCTAATCACTGGCGGTGTGGAAATAACCTCCACCATTGGCTTCCCTCTTTCTGAAACCATGCCTCCAACATTCTCATGTTGCAAATTTACAACCTGGTTGCCATTATTGCCTCTCCTACCATCGCATGAATGCACCGTCGTTTCTCACTAGTCGGGACCTATTGTCTTTGCCTTCCCATCTGTCACGCTCCTATCCTGGCGATAGTCTTTCAGCATCACATAGGCAGGTACGACACCACTACACTTTTTATTTTCACCAATACTAGAGTGTATGGACTACGCCTACTTCTCAACACTTAGCCAATTTTCCAATTCTTCAAGTGTTAACAATCATGCAACGGAATAACATTCATATTCAATTAACATTCATCATCTTCATTTATCAGTATGCAGCGGAAATCAACATTCATACAAGTATACACAATTATACTTGGGAGGGGCAACTCCTGTAAAGTCTGCCTGTATCAGTAATATAATAGTAATGTACAAAAACATACAATTACAAGTTTACAACAGTCATGTGCTACCAACTTACTTTGCTTTCATAATCCACCAATTGTCATGTCACAACCTCACAACTGCCAGTTGCCTGTTGCCCACACAAATATGAGGAAACCTCAAGTTTCCTTGCCTTAGAACAATTCTGCAACTTTGTTGTCACACTGGTCGTTCAACCCTGCCCCGGTCGTTCAGCTCATCCCTCAGTCGTTCAGACTTACCTAGGTTGTTTAGCTCCACTCGCAGTCGTTCATCTCGACCCGCAGTCGTTCAAATTGGCCCGCAATAGTTCAGCCTCATCCAGGTCGTTCAGACCCGCCCAGGTTGTTCAACTCGCCCTGCGGTTGTTCAGCCTCGCCCAAGGCGTTCAATTTTCTCCTTGTGTCTCCAAAACTCTACGAAACTTCAGACCAAGTTTCACCTTTGATGTTTGGTGATTGATTGATGCCTTGAATGCTCTCCATCATGGCATATATATACCCATGTCTCCACACTCAAGTGACACGGTTGTCCACCCAAGTATGGTTTGGCCTACCCATTTCTATGTCGATCCAGCCCCATCATTCAGTCTTCTGGGTCCGCTTAAGTTAAGTCAGCCTCCACACCATCGCACGTCTTGTGGCACGTCCTCCCATCCCACATGGGCGCGCCCACCCATCGCACATGGGCGCGCACGCCCATCACACAAAACCAAGGACGCCTCCTCACAACTTGTCGCACATAATCAAAATGTGTCCACACAACTCGTCACACATAACCGCTCTATATGACTCGTCGCACATAACCGAAACGTCTCCACACAACTCGTTGCACATAATCGAGAAGTCTACCCATCGTCGCACATAACTGATTTTAGGTGCCCATCGCACATGAGCGTGCCCGACTCGACTCGTGGGCCTGACATCCTCCCCCACTCTAAATAAAGTTTTTGTCCTCAACAACTCCATCATACATCATCGCAAAGTGTCGCTAGCTCCAACATCTAAAAAATGTCCATGTTTCCCACCTCTACTCCATCATCGCACAAACCATCAAGGTTCATGACTCCATGAATGGGAATGTATCCTCAATCCATGATCATCAACCATATGCATCGCAAACTCCACATGTTGCCCCACCGTGGAAGGCTGGTCCCTCCAACTCAAGCTACATGTTATCACTGCAACATATATCGTGTCGATCCCATCATGTATTGTCATCATGTGAATTGCTGCCATGATACTCCAAATCAACTCAAACACATCTGAGTACACTATCAACCCCCATGAATCGAACTAGTTGAGTGATCAGTCCAATTATAACACTCAAACCATGAGAATGCACCTCCTCATGCCATCATTGTTTGTTTCTCACAGCATCTCGTCACAACATCGACTCGATCAAGAATCCATCCCATCTCCATCAAAGTGTAAGATAAGCCATGCCCAGGTCCATGAAGTAGTCTCCATCTCATCTGCAACATGTTTTCCATGATGTTGGTGTCGATGTGTTGCATATCAATCAGTCGCATCTATCCAAGCATCATCATCCATATGTGTGAGGTCCATCTCCTCAAAATGAAGAGCTCCTCCCATCAAACCAAGGCTCAATGTGCCATATCTAGGTCCATGAAGCAACCCCCATCTCATCTACAATATGTCATCCATCAAACCTATCAAAGGGGAAGGTCTACACCTACCTCATCATCCATGTGTTGCCCATGGTCATAAACCAATCAGCCACCATGTATATCAAAGTGGTCAAGTCTCATCAACTCAACCCATGCCCAAGTGCTACCACCAAGGCATCACCATCGTTGCAACTCCATCAACTCCAAAGTGTCTCGTCTCGATCACCTCCATCAAGTCACTCCCTCTGAACACACCCCATAAATGTGCCCAAAATTATGCATCCCATACTGCATCAAAGTCAGGTACACCTCTGACCTCAACTCCTCAATGAATCAAATACTCCAAGACCACCATAACATGAAGTCTCCAATGGTTGCAACTATCTCAAGTCATCATGAGCTCCCATGAATCATCTCCATCCAACATCTCGGCAAGCATACATGTCTCAGTCTCAAGTGCCACTGCAAGATGCCTCTGCACTCCATGTGGTAGGAATACTCTCATAGTCTGCTCACAAATCCAATCAGTCCATGGCCTTGTTGTACAAAAGTGCACAAAATCTCCATCGTCTCATCTGTAAAATGTCTCCATGTCGCATCAGCAAGTTCATTCGCACAACATCCTTACCTTGGCACTCTTCATTGGGTACCCATAAGTGACATCTCTACAAGTTCTCTTGCACAATGTCCCTGCATAGTGTCTGGCATGCTCCATCGATCCAACTCAATGTCCATGACTCAAGTTGTCCATGTTGTCTAACTAAGTAGACTCATCACAACATCGGTCATCTCATCCTAGTCCTCAATCAGGTTTAGTGCCCTCGGAAACCACATCATCATGTCACATCATGGGTTCCTTCCATCATCGTTTCCTCCCCCACTAAAGGTCCACCAAGACTGCCTCTTGGTCTCAGCCATGAAGAAGTCCACCCAAATATGATATCATCATAATTCTTGTGTGCCCTCTCTCCAATCTATCCATGAGTCATGTCAGGAACTCAGCCAATTCTCCGTATGGCTAAAGCATGACTTGTCCTCCACAATGATCATCATGTTCCTCCTTGTCATGAGCATTTGCACCTCCTGCCATGAGGTCGCAACCTGCCCCAACAAGTTTTGCAACAATCAATGTTCCTTCCTTCTCTGCACAAGGTCTCATCGTAGACATTCATGGTAAGGATGTCCATTGCATTGGAAAAATGTCTTTTCCCTTTCCTGCATATGGCCCATCCTCTGAAAGCTCCAATGAAAAACAAGTAAAAGTAATACTTACTTCATCATGAGGCTCCTCCATGTGAGTGACTTCATCTGTCAATGTCTGCAATATGTACGATCCTGGTCCAACTTGAGCAATTAAAGGTGCCTCAAGCTCTTCCTCCATCATTGTCATATCTGCAACATCCTCATGCATCACAGCTTCTTCTTCTTCATCGCAATTTGCAGCTACATCCTGCTCCATTGCCCAACCAAGTCGAAGAAGCTCTTCTTCAACATTCCTTTCCAAGACCTCAAGTTCATCTCGAATCTGTGGGTTCTCTTCTTTCATACGCCTCAACCTGTATAAGGTAAGCAAGAGCCTCCCTTGGAATTCTTCCCAACTTGCCATGTCCTGTCGTTCAGCTTGGCCCAAGCACAATGCTTCACCCCTACTAAACTTTTCGTAACAAGCTTCAATACCAACTGCAACCCTGTCGTTGTATCTCTGCTTCAAATATTCAATCTACAAAGCCTTGCAGAAAGAGGGCTCTGATACCATCTGTCACGCCCCTATCCTGGCGGTAGTCTTTCAACCACACATAGGCAGGTGCGGCACCACTACACTTTTTCTTTTCACCAATACTAGAGTGTATGGACTACGCCTACTTCTCAACACTTAGCCAATTTTCCAATTATTCAAGTGTTAACAATCATGTAGTGGAATAACATTCATCATCTTCATTTATTAGTATGCAGTGGAAATCAACATTCATACAAGTATACACAATTATACTTGGGAGGGGCAGCTCCCATAAAGTCTGCCAGTATCAATAATATAACAGTAATGTACAAAAACATACAATTACAAGTTTACAATAGTCATGTGCTACCAACTTCCTTGGCTTTCATAATCCACCAAATGTCGAGTCACAACCTCACAACTGCTAGCGGCTTGTTGCCCACACAAATATGAGGAAACATAAAGTGTCCTTACCTTAGAATTATGCGACTTTTTTGTCACACCGATTGTTCATCCCTACCCCGGTCGTTCAACTCAGCCCACAGTCGTTCAGCCTTACCGAGGTTGTTCAGCTAGACCCGCAATCGTTCAACCTTACCGAGGTCGTTCAGCTCGGCCCGCAGTCGTTCAGCCTTTCCCAGGCCATTCAGCGTGACCCGCAGTCATTCAGCGTGACCCGCAGTCATTCAGCGTGGCCCGCAATCGTTCAGCCTCAGCCAGGTCGTTCAGCCTCGCCCAAGTCATTCAGACCTGCCCAGGTCATTCAGTTTTCTCCTTATGTCTCCCAAACTCTACGAAACTCAAACCAAGTTTCTCCTTTGATGTTTGGTGATTGATTGATGCCTTGAATGTTCTCCATCATGGTGTATATATACCCATGTCTCCATACTCAAGTGACACAGTCGTCCACCCAAGTATGGGTTGGTCTGCCCATTTCTACGTCAGCCCAGCCCCATCGTTCAGTCCGTCGGGTCCACTTAAGTTAAGTCGGTCTCCACACCGTACATGGGTGCGCCCATCTGTTGCACAAAACCGAGGACACCTACGCACAACTCGTTGCACATAACCGCTTTGCATGACTCCTCGCACATAATTGAAACGCCTCCGCACAACTTGTCGCACATAACTGCTCCATACAACTCGTTGCACATAACCAATAAGTCTACCAAACGTCGCAAATAACCGAGTTCAAGGGGCGCCTGTTCCACACGATCACCCCCGACTCTACTCGTGGGCCTGACACCATCGATGATATTAACTCTCGTGCAATATCCAATGAGCTCATGTTTTGTATGCATTAAAATCCATCTAAAACAGATGCCACATCCTCGACTCATTTGCTAGAACAAGTAGCAACACCCACCCTGCCATGTTTATCACCCCATTCGGGGTATTTCTCTCATTTATATACTCAAACCTTGAATTTTAGAAAGATTTTTATTAGTCTCTTGTATAGGAGAGGAAGAGCTCATGATGTTCCATTTTTTCTAATTATCAAAAATAAACTGAGAATAAAAAATTAAAGGTTATTCCAAATTAAAGTCATCTGACCTTTATTTATCAAGTGAATCATGTTAGAATTTACTATCAATGCGTTGTTTTTTTTTTTTTTTTTTTTAAGCGTACCTATGAAAACTATGAAATTATATAATTATTAGTTTTTATACTTATGGTTGAAAATTAACTATATTTTTTTAATAGAATTATTATTTTTATATTTTAATTGTGAATTATGAAATTATATAATTATTACTTTTTACATTCAGTATTGAAAATTAATTATATATTTTTAATAAAATTATAATTTTTATATTTTAATTGGGAGTAGTCTAACTTATAGACGAAATGATTTTTTTCAACATTTTTTCTGATTAATTTTAATCAAAATCCAGCTGAGATTTTTAAAGTTGTTTATACATTCAAAAACGCATTTTAAACAACAACAAAAACATATTCTTGCTTGAAATTGTATTACCGGTGAAAAAGGTTGTTTCATTTAAACTATGCCTTTAAATTATATTCTAAAATATATAAATAAATTCAATATTTTGAAAATTTCTTATTAACCCGCTTTCTAACCAATATGGAAGAGATATTATAAAATCCTATCTTGCAAACATTTTGACTAGATCAAAATAAAATAAAAATAAAGATAACCCTAAGTTAAAATAAAAATAACTTCAAATTAATATAATAAAAATAAAAATTATACTTTGGTCCCTAGAGGTTCAAGTCCTCCTATGGTGAACAATATAATCATATGTAATAATCATCTTGACCGGTGATTATTATTTTTATTAATTTTTGTTGGGTAGTTAAGGTAAATTTGACTTGGTGAAGTTACTTGTGGTTTTTCAGCTTCATGTTTATAAGAACCCATGGTATTCACCTATGGTATTCATGTGGAATATAGGTTATTTAAAAGGGGGAATGAAACCATCCTAGATCTATGTTAACTTTGGATCTACCAAGCGCTCACGGATCAAATCTCTTAGGATGCAAACTTATTTTAAAGTGAAAAGAAATTTAATCCTTCTAGGGACTTGATAAATCCGTAATTAAAACAGATCTAAGCTAATTATATTTAAATTATATATAATTTCAATATTAAAAACTCCAACTATTTTCTTAAAATTTTCGCCAAATTTTAAATAAATTAATAAAAATGATATTCCAATATTTTTTTAAAATAACATATTTAAACTACTCTCATTTTTACAAGATAAATCATAATTAAAAATAATAAAACATTGGGACAAGACAAAACACTGCCTCAAAGGTTCACTGGAGAGCAAAAGTAAAAAAATTTACTTGATGAGTCCTCCCATCTTTTATTGAATTCTGTACTTTTTTACATTCTAAATTAATTAATTTTTATAGTAAATTTTAGATTTCTATATTATTATAAAAAATTAACTAAATAAATATGAATAAATTTATTTTATAAATTAATAAAATGAAATAAAATTCTTTAAATGTGATTTTTTTTTTTAGAGTTTCTGACCAATTTTGGTCTATGCTGATCCATTAACGTTATATGAGCTAAAACGTGCGCTCATTGACGAAGAAAAGTGGATAGGAATACATTCCCTCGAGTGGACAACGAATCCACCCCCACATTGAATTCCTCCCGTACCTTTATCTCTCCAACTCACGGGCCGAATCACGGGCCGAATCACTGGACTATTAGAACGCCTTAAAAAATGGATAAGTTTTATAAAAGGATTAGCCCTAACATGAACGCAGCCAAAAAAGTCAATTTTATTACACAAGAATTTACCATTGAAGGCCACTTATCAGTTTGCAAACCAGGCAAAATAGCTTTTAGAAAAGTTTTAATTTATTTTATTTTAGATTTGTTAAATTCAGAAATAAAATTGTAATTTTAAAGAGGATATTATATTATTTAAACAAATATATACTCAATAATTTAAATAATAATTATAATAATTTTTTATATTTTTTTTTAAGAAAATTTTATATTTTTTTAAGAAATTTTATTAGGAAAGCCTAATCTCAAGAGTATCAAAGAGAGTGACTTTCCATTAGTGACATATTTTGGGATCGAGAATTCAACAAATTGAACTAATTCTCAAGACTTAATTTTAATTTATATATTAAGTTGAAAGATTGTTTTCAACTTTCAAGAGAGAATCTAATTTAAGTAAAATATTCAATAGATTAAAGATAAATATCACAAGTTTGACTTACTATTTCATGGACTTAGTGGTCATTGTTCTTCCGGGTCAGTGAACAACATAGAAAATATAAGATTAATAAAAATAAAAAAGACTAATTGGGATAAAATCACACCGGTTGCCATTATTCACCTCTCTTAATTCACCTCCTTTTTTTTTTGCCACGCAGAACCCTAGTGGAGAGGGTTCAATTCCCCCTAGATGCAACCTCTCAACCTCTCCCCTGCTACTCCGAAGAATAGAGGAATAGAGGAATAGAACCCAGCAGGGCCTAACCCCAAGGGCATTGAGGAGATTTGACCTCGTGACCTACCAACTAGCGAGGTACTTAGCGACAGGAACTCGACCAATTGAGCTAACCCTTGAATAATTAATAATATTATTATAATGAGAACAATTTTATTTTAATATGTAAATTTCAATTTCAATTTCAAAATATTTTTTTAACTTACCAATAATTTATATTTCAACTTCTAATTTTAATATTTGGTCGATAAATTTTTATAACATCATAAAGCACTTAGTTTAATAATTAAATTTATTTTATGATGATTAACATCCACTTAAGACCAATATAATTTATTGAACCTGAAGAAGATAAGAGATTATTTGGATTCTTTAGTGTTTCATTTATATGCTAAAAATCAATAAAAGAAGTATTCAAAGATCACCATAGTTTTGTTGACTTAAAAGGTCAAGGAGGTTGGTAGTGTAACAAATGTTTTTAAAAGTAGATCAAATGTGAGTATAAGATGGACAATCTAAGAGAAATCGTGTATCGTCTTCAATCCTCTTACTGTCACAAAAGTGACAAACTCTTTCATCCCATGGTGTTTTGGGAATTAACCAACGACTAGTTTCACTATGAAGCTCATGAGAATTTGTTCTTATTTTTAGTAATGTTCATTTTCTTCCCAACAGTAAACAAGACATAGAGATACACTTAATTTTTGAAATTGTCCTTATAATATCTTAGTTTCTTTTTTCTCTATCTCTCTATCACCCCAAATTTCTCCTTAAATTTTAAAGTAAATTTTTTTAATATTATCTTTAATTTAGAAATGATCTCCTCTAATGGTCTAGCCAAGATTGGGCATTCTTATGTCATCCCTACTTTTGTTGAAGGTGGGAGTTTTGGATAGAGTTAGAAGCAATTTTAGGAAACCTCTTAGCTTATGTGTTGTTTAACTTCTTCTTATACACAAGATACCTAATCATAGCCATGTTTCCAATGGGTGAAGGGCTTGCTTCAATCATTGAGAATAGGATAGTGAGTATTCCCTCTAATCTTGAGATTGTAAGTTATAAATTGCATTTGGATACGTTCTATCTTCATCCACGACTCTTTATAAATACTACAACCCAAGTCTCACATCCACATAAAATAACATGAGTGATGAGAGCCTCAAAGAGGAGTTTTCTTTTTCATCCCATATCCAAAGGGTTGTTGACTTTGAATTGTTTTCTAGCTCATAGTAAGCTTTAGATCCTCCATTTATCCTTTTCTCAATGTTATACTTCTAATTGAGCTTATGATGAATATCAATTCCAAGATATGTGTATGGAGGAATTCTTCCAAGTAGTTGTTGTTATATATGAAATTATCATGTGTGATATTTTTGGATTTAATTATCATGACTTTAGTTTTGTCAGTATTAACAATCATACCCATCTTGCAACAAAATATTAGAGCATTCTTAGCTATTTGTCAAGATCATAATAACTCATTGCCAAAAGAACAATATCGTCAGCATAAAGGAGAAGAGTTATGATTATGCCAAAAAGGGTAGGGGATATGGGACACCCTTGCTTGAATTAAAATATGGTAAGTTTGTTTTATATTCGTTACGATTTACTTTGAGAATATTTGACAATAGGTTTACTTTTACTTGTTAGTTTTTCCATAGGCTATGGCAATATTTACGTTGAGAATATTTCACAACGGGTTACATTTACTTATTAATTTTCCCATAAACAAGAGTAAGATATTATTTATAGCTTAAGGTCATTCAACTTCAAGGCTTGAAACTATTGTGACATTATACTTGATATGAGTTCACATATGATGAGACCAAACATTAAATGGGTGTACGAAACCCCCTTGTTTGGGGGATGAGGAACCCCTTCGACATAGCAATTTCACTGCTAAAGTCTACAAAGGTGTACATACTCTACCCCTATATGGATTTGAATCTATGACATCTTACAAGAAAACACATGTTCTTAATCATTAGACCCAATCAAATTGTACTTATATATAAATGCATTATACTTAGTATATTAATTTTATGGATAAATAAAAATGTTGTGGGTGTTAATTGGATCTAGCTTAGATAGTCAAGAGGAAGAATTAGTATCCTACCCTACTGGACTTGAACCCTATTTGTGATATTTTTTTTCTTGTTCTTGTTTTAACATATAAGAGCCTTTAGTGGTCGTGGAAGAGATAATTCTAATTGTAAACTCGATGACTTCAAATTAGAAGTCAGCATTTTTATGTGTTTTTATTCCAATAAAAGAAGAGAGTACATGTCTTACATGACACTTATTGTTGGGATCCTCACTAGGGGTGTAATGGGGGGACAAATGGCCCTTAGTAGAGTAATAATAATGGAGACCATTCAATATAAGGTGGGACAGGTCCACTATATTACAAAATAAGCCCTACTATGTTAGTTAGAATTGAATAAATATAATGCAGACTCATTAAAGGAGGTTCACTAGGTAGGGTCTCTTAGTTATAAATAAGGATGCAGTCCACCTTATGAGATGTGTGGATTTTATTGTATTTTGAGTTTATCTCATTAGGAGATTTCCCCCTTAAAGAGGCAAGTGAACAAAAGTAGATTCATTTCATAAAATGATCAATTGTTGGATGTTTCCCTACCTCAAGGGTTTTTATATTAGTAAAGTATAGAGAATTTATGTATTGTTATTGGATATTGTGTGTGATGGTATTTTTAGATCTATAGTATATAACAAGTGGTATTAGAGCTCTTTCTTCAGCAAAAAGAAGATTTTTTCCTATTTTCTAAGTTTTCAAAGATAAAAAAGAGGGTCGTGATAGTTAGATTAATTCAATTAATTTTATGTGTTGAAATTGATGAAACTAATTATAGACATGAGTTCCTCTTGTAAAACACCTATCCATACTAAAATGTAGTTAGTCTTGGACAAACACTAGTAGATATTTGAAAGCCCCTGAGGTCTCCCACCCTCCCACAATGCACATGATCATTCTATTTCTCTAATACTAGCTAGCCTCCCACCTAATATATGCCCTTATTGTCACACATTTTCTCAAAAAACAAAATTGAAAACATCGTTCATGAATTGTTAGTTGTTATTGTCATTCCTTCCTAGTTGTCATGATACTCAAACAAGAAGGCACTTAGCACATGTGTATTGAATTTCGCGCTGTCAACAAAATAATTGTTAAAGATAAGTTTCCCATTCCAGTCATTGATGATGTTTTAAATGAGCTTAATGGCACTCAATTATTTACTAAAATTGAACTCCATTTAGACTATTACCAAGTTTGTATGAAGGATGTTAATATTCCCAAAAAAAAAATTATACTCATGAAAGCCATTATGAGTTTTTAGTGATGCCTTTTGGCCTTTGCAATGCATTGTCCACCTTCTAATATCCTACTGATCTATAAATTATAATGGATATTACATTGAATAGTTCAACACAGCATATTTGATAAAAATATACTGAAATTTGAAATATATAATATGACAATTAATTTTCCTTAGATTTTATGGATTTATTAAGTTATTGTTTTCTACGTATGCATGCAATATACGAAATGCAAAAAATAGAGAACATATAAAACAATCACTCACAAACCACAACAACACCAAGATATGACCTGGGAAACCCTTTTAGGAGAAAACCCAATTGAAAGGTGAGGTTGCTCTACTCTATCTTTCTCTGAATGGAAATGGTGCAAATACAAAAAAGTGACACTTATGGACCATGGGGATGTTATAGAATGCAAACTCCCTATGTTACGTGTGATCTCTCTCTTTATCCACAAATAGCTACTCTGCTCTACTATGGAACAAAATGCAAGAAAATAGAATGGAACCACTTTTCCTCCTATTGGTCCAATTATCACAAAACCAGATAGCCAACTAGGGGTTGAATTTGATCCATTCAACCCTCAACATGAGTTACAATTTGACCCTTCTAGAGTCTTCTTCATATTCCCCATGTGGATAACCCTTTTCCATGAGTAATGGAGGTTAGTGTGGCATTCTCTAAAATTATGGTGGTCGAACACGATAGATCAACTTCTGAGAGGCATAACTCTTGCATATAAACTCTTATTGACATATTTCTTGGATGGTTGAAATGGTCTATATGTGTAGAATAACATCATCAAGTGTGATGCTCAAGTAGCAAATGTTTTCCCTCAAAAAACATCATTTAAAGCCTCAAACTAGTAGTAGAAGGTTTCTGACCCTAATTCTCCAAATTGGGTCTTGTCACTAAAGTTGCTCATGTAAGTTGATTTCTCTGATTTTTCCACCTTGAAAGCATTGAGATGGACGACAAGCAATATAATGATCCAATCCAAATCACTTAAAAATCACATATTTATACATTTTCTATATCGTTTTGTCCTTGTCATTTTATGGCATCATAATCTATAGTAAAAATAGGTATTCCCATGACATCCATGTGGATTAGGGCTTACAGTCATTTTCTCATCATTACTTACTTCTCAAAAATTTGAAATGTGACTTTGGTGTTACCAAAGTAGAATAATTGGGTCATATTGTTAATAATGATGGTGTATGAGTTGACCCAAAAAAATTGAAAAATTAAGGATTAGCCATATCTTAAGACTCATAAAAGTTTATGAGGTTCCCTTGGTCTAATAGGATACTACAAAATATTCGTCAAGAACTATGGAAAAATTGGTGCTCCTCTCACTTCCCTACCTAAGAAAAATGCTTTCAATTGGAATGAAATTACATATAAAGCCTTCCAAGATTTGAAAAGTGTCATGTGTACAACCCCAATAGTTATTGTATTAGACTTCACTATGACTTTTGTTTTGGAATGCGATGCATCAAGAAAAGGAACTAAAGCAATTCACATGCAAGAGGGAAGACAATTGGTATTTACCAATAAACAACTTTGTTAGTGGCACTTGGGAAAATTTATTCACCTTAGGCTTAATTAGTACCTAAGAAAAACATTTTAAACTATGTGGATCAATATAACTCTCTCTTTCACCATTGTCTAATCAGCACTAGGGATGTAATTGACGAAGGTAAAGTAGTAGAAGGAGCCCTTCCTTCCCTTTGAATAATGTCCAAATATGTTATGTATAGTTTTTATGCTTTTGAAATATGTAGCTGTCACCTCACTCTTAGAACTCTTCATTTGAAAACATTTTGGAAACTGTGAAAAGTTTTGAAAGAGGACTTTGGATGGCCCTTCCAAAGATATATTAGTGGGTCCTTTGAATCTTACAACTATGGTGCGATGCTTATTTTATATCTCCATTCTATGGGCTACGAGCCTAGCCTACAACTTTGTTCATTAATATAAATTTTCTGGATGTGTTTAGAAAAACAAAGGAAAAAAGAAAAAAAAATAAGAAGATTAATTTTGTAATTTATGTAAATAATAATAATAATAATAACAATGTAATTTTTAAGATCACAATCAAACTAGACACCAAATTGGTTTATGAGACCCTCTTATTTGAGGCACAAATGATCCACATTTGCACAACGATTTGATTGCTAAATTCTACAATGGTGTACATAATCTACCCCCTTTAGATTTAAACATGTGACCTCTTAGGAGGAAGCACACATTCTTAACCATTAGGCTCACTCAATGTATACCTCATATTTCTATTTTATTTTTTTTGGTAAGCATGGTAGGACTACATCTTCATCATGTCCAACTTCACACCTCAATCGGGGGTAGCACAATATTTGAACCCAAGACTTCTAATTAGGTGAGATTTCATTTCCATGGTCATTGTCAATTGAGCTACCCCAAGTGGACACCTCATATTTCTAATTTTGTATGAATCTAGATTCATAATTAAAATGAGATTATAGAACTTAATAATATATCATTGTAATTACCTATCAATTATATCTATAAACATAATGGTTGTGATAGAATAATAAATAATATTCACCATCATAAAAAGACTAAATATGTCCCTAGAGTTAATTTTTTTCCATCTAAAAAAATTATTTTTATAAATTATTTGAAAATTATATTATTTAATAATTAAATTAAATTAAAATATAATTATAATTTAATATTTTTATGATAATAATAAATTCCTAAATTAAAATATGATTCATGTGTTTTATGTTCCAACACTAAATAATGTTTTAATATATTGTAAATTATTAATTATTATTTTAGTATGCATTAGTATTATATTACAATAAAGTGCAGTATGTTTTTTACTTTAACCAAATGTTTCCAGAATATTTTAAATGTTATATTAAAAAATTAATTTTTTTATATTTTTTATTTCAAAATTTATTTACTTGTTTATGATTGATTAGTTATTCGGAGGTTTTATTGTCTTGATTTTTTAATATATTTTTCTTCTATTTTCAATTTAACTTTAAAAAATAATAATAATAATTAATATATTAAAAATTTATTTCTAAAAATTTATTTAACTATTAATTAAATAAAAAAATTATATAAAAATTATAACTAAAAAATTTAACTTTTATCACATAAAATCATTCCCCTCAAATATCATAATTCCACTATAGACACTCTCTCTAAAGAAAGTATCCCCTTTCTTCGGGGTATGCCTGATCAAGGAATCTTTAAAATGAATGCTACCATAGATTATTCATAGAGATCAACAGCACAAATTAATATTTTTGCTTTGTTCATTATTTTTTATTATTTATTTAGCATATATATATATTTTAAAGTAATATGTCTAAAATATTTTCAATAACATTTATATAGATCTTTTTATTAACTGAATATAATAAAATATATGTTTGATACGTATAAATATTAATAAAGATCTATTTTAATCATGTATTTAACAGTAATTTATAAAGTTTAAATTTTCTTAACACATATTAAATTAGTTTTTTTTGTTATTAATATATTTTTAAGCATATGTTAATATTAATTCATATTAAATTATTTTATTCAAAACTTATATTAGATATTTTATTCCATACAATATCAAAATATTTTTTTTTAACATTTTTTCATATAGATATACGTAAAGTTGATATTATTGTTAAAAATCTTACTAGCACATTTTTTTTAATTTCTAATTCATTTTTATTTTTTTACTTTTAATTACTTTACATAAAATTACATTAAGTCGTATAGACAACTAACTAAATATGCATAACATATTTTTTATTTTTTATTATAATCGGCATTACTTTTTTATTTAAAAAATATTTTATTTTTATTTTAAAAAAAATAAACCTACTTACCCAAAAATCGTTTTCAAACTAAATTATAAAATAAATCTTTCAACTCAATAATATAATTTTATTTCATATAATAATAAAATTATATTTAATTATTTAATTTCAGCTATTTCAAATCTTTTGAAATTTACAAACCGAGTATTATATAATCACTGTTTTACTTGAAAAAAGTTGATGTCATATGAAGACCTTGGCCGACCTTGGCCAATGGACATAACTTATGGAACAAGCAATTACAAAAGATTTTATGGGCTTACTGCCAGCGAAAAGGTATACGCACAACTTCGATTGCGAAAGTAGGCATCGTGTTTGCAATTCTTCACCTCCACTTTACAATATAATTATCTAAATCAAAGGGGACCTTTGAAAGGTGATTTTTTATTATTAATTTTTTTTATTTTTGTAGTTTGTATGATACAGAAGCTAAAGGGATGAATCATTATAAAAAAAAAAAAAAAGAATAATAATGAATAAAGTATATATATTTAAATTATATATAACATTTAATGATGGTATAAAATATTTTTTAAAAAATAAAATAGGTAATGATAATAAAAAAGTTTGTAGTGTAATGATAAGATCTAAATCAGGAACTTTGTTTATTTAATTAGACATGGTTCTTGACATCCCTATCAAAAACTTATAAAAATTAATGAGTTTTTTATTTATTTATATTTTTTTTAATCCAGTTTTGTTTTACTATTTATAAATTTGATAAGTTGATTTTTAGTGTATTATTTATAAATTTGATATTTTAATTTACTATTTATAAATTTGATAAGTTGATTTTTAGTGTATTATTTATAAATTTGATATTTTAATTTTTAAGTAAGTTGATAATGTAGAAGAAAGTGTTATTTTATTTTTATTTTTCTAAAATTTATAGAGTTGGTTTTAATTTTTCTATTTTGATTTGTAATTTTTATGAATTGGTTCTTAGTTGTGTTTAACAAACAAGGGAGTCTTATATATCAATTGGTGTTTGGTTTGGTCATGACTTTAAAATTAGATTATTATTATTATTATTATTATTCACTGTTTTTCACACTATGGATGTTAAGCTTCATGTAGTTGCACATTATGATATGCCATTATTCATTAAAGTTGTCTATTTGGCATTGTTGTTTCTTTCATTATACTTTTTCCTTTAACATTCTTGTTTGGACGTTTTAATCTATTAGAAACCATTTGTAAGACTTTTGCTTGTGGGTGGCAATAGACACCCTCCCAAGTTGGTTAAGGTAAGTACCAATGATTGTGATGGGATATTGCAAGGCTACATGATGCTTGCCTGCTGAATGAATGTTGTGGTGAATTGTTTGTAGTTTTCATATGCAAGTTAGGATGCATTAAGCATATGATCCAAATTGGTGGACTCAGGGGGTTGAACTCCATTATTAGTAGGCATATTAAGAGTTGGTCCACCTGGAGAAGGCAAAAGGCGAGGCACCCCTACTATATAAAGAGGATGCCCACATGTGCAAATTCATTGAAGAATATTGGTAATTCATACAAGGGTGGACAAGGAGTGTTGTGATTGTGATAAGTCTAGGTTTAACACAATAGGGTTAATTGAGCATTCATTGAGTGAACAATGGAAGACTTAGGACCTACATGAGGTAGGTTTGTAGATGCTTTAGGGGCCGAATTGATAAGTCTTATAGGTAGTTGTGCCTTGGATAATTATATTCTATAAAAGAGTCCCAAGTAATTGGCCATACTCCCTTGTTGTATCTTGTAACATTTGTCATATATATAAAGTTAAGGCATTTGCCTTGAGTGTCACTTATATACATGTGATGCGGTCTTTTTTCTTGAATGACGATTATGATCTTTGCAATGCATTGTGTTAGTTAAATATTCTTGAAATGTTAACTAAGTAATAAAATATTGTTGGGAGTCCCAAGGGACAACTCAATTGATGATTGAAGTGACGTGAATCATGCAAACCAAGAGATCCAAGGTTTAATCCCCGAGTTGTGACCTAGTCTACAGAGAAGAAGACAAGTCATCGGCCCCAAAAGGTATAGTGGTAGCGGCTAGAATCATCAGCCCCAAAAGGTATAGTGGTAGTGACTAGAATCAATCCTGTATCAGGCGAATATGAAATTGACCCAATTACCAATGCCTATAAATTACCAAAAAAAAATTGTCAAAAAATTTTAAAAACACGATTAAACATATACTTATTATTAAATAAATTTAATTCTATTATTAAATTTAATTACAAAACTAACCTATCATATCTTAAAATGAAATTACTAATCAATTTTAAATAAAAATATATAATTTAACCATAATAAAAAAATAAAACTAACCTATCATATCTTAAAATGAAATTACTAATCAATTTTAAATAAAAATATATAATTTAACCATAATAAAAAAATAAAACTAACCTATCATATCTTAAAATGAAATTACTAATCAATTTTAAATAAAAATATATAATTTAACTATAATAAAAAAATAATTTAACCATAATAAATATATGAGTAAAATTCCTATAACTCGAGAAAAATAAATAAATAAATAAATTACCTTTCTTTTCTTATTGAAACGTTTAAATCCATCGCATTTCTTCTCAGATGTCTCATTCTTCATGTTGTTTTACCAAAATAATATCAATATTAATAACATTTTCAAATTGTTTCAACCAAAATATATCGATATTAATAATTCCCATTTTTTTATCTTTACACAATCAAAGTCATCTTTAAAAAATTTAACCGTTGGAGGCTTTGTTCAGTCTATTTTAACGGTTAGTCGTTGGTCATGTTAACGGTTGGAGGCTTTGCTCAGTTTATTTAACATGCTAGGATCTTTTTTTCTTTGCTCAGTCTATTTTACGGTTAGTCATTGGTCATGTTAACCGTTGGAGGCTTTGCTCACTCTATTTAACATGCTAAGCTGGATCTGTTTCTTCAACTTGTCCTGATGATGAACCACACTGGTTGGTTCGAAATGCGTCGACAAATGTTTTCTTCATGTGATTTTCGCCGAAATTCTTCTTATAATTGATATAAATCACAGAAGCCTCAATTCAATAATTAATAATTAATTGTTATTAAATAATAAAATATTAATTATTAATAAATATTAAGATTAATATTAATATTGAAATTTGAAAATAATAAAATATTAATTAATTAATTAACTTGTTAATTTATTAATTGATTTCTTAATTAATTAATTAATTAATTGATCATTAATGTTAATATTGATAGTTAATATTATTAAATAATAGTACAGGTGGAATAGTTTCAGTTCATAGAGGCTTTAGAAAGCAATTGAAATTAGCGCATTTATTGAAAATCTCTGAATATTTACAAGTGCAAAGGGATCTATATCAAAAAAATTATTGTAAATGGTATTTTCTGTACGTTTGAGATTCACAAGCTATTTAAATTCCATGAGATCTATACAGAGATCAAGAACCAATTGTACTGTTGAAATTGTTGTTTTACAATTCTCTTTAAAACAATGGCTACGCCTTAGTCATTTAAACCATTGAGCAGTGGGATTCAAATCCAGAGTTTGGTTACCAATTCAATTGTGAGCACTGTATAAGTTCATCTTGGATTATCTCTTATTATTCTCAAAATTTTAGAGGATAAATTGTCAAGAAATTATATTAATTTCTAAGGTCTTGGGTACACTGTTTCTTAGATATTGCTTTGGGAATATTTTTGGTGGCATTTGTTATTAGAACATTTATTGGACTACAGAAAGAGTTGTAAGTTCGTTGGTGGATAGGCATGGGTGAACATGATTAATATTTTTAAATTTTTCAAAAAATTGAATTCATATATATATTATAATTTAAGAAATAAAATATTAGGTTATTATTTTGAATTTTTTTGGTTCATTCATGCACGTACAAGTTTTTTTAGGTGGTTCAAGTGTTGTTTATTCTTATTTGGTCATTGAAAATGTGATATCATTGCAAGATATATTACGATTATAATTACAAAAATGTTTTGATTTTTGAAGTTGTGAATTCTATGTGACTTTTAATGTAAGTAATGAGCGATCTTATTAAATAAATAATTCAATGACAACAAAAGCATCTGACCAATAAAAATATTTAATTAAAATTAGGTATCTAGTAATTTTAGGTGAGAATTAATCACCTTGCCACACCACTAATACTACTTGATCTACATCTATGGCACTGCACCACAGATTCTCTAGCAAAATAGGTCAATTTCACACCATAATAGTCAATCTACTCGATCCAATCATACTCAATAAATTCAATAGTACAATCAACTACACGACATATTCTATGGGTAAAATATGCCAATTTTGTGCACAATAGTTAACGACTTTGTCTTAATTGAGCTATATTTAAACTAAACGGCAAGGACTAGCTACTATGTGGCTAAATTTATATAATTTAAAGTAAATTAGAATAATTAAACCTTATATATATATATATATATATATATATATTTTTGAAAAAAAAAATCATGTTTAATATAATTATTTTTGTGCAGTTTAAAAGGCCTGGAAAATATTGGCTTTTCCATCTTGTTTGCAAGACTTGTCTCCAAGGTTGGTCTCAATGTCCAAACAATTATTGTGTTATCAATTTTTAGACATAATATATTGTGGTAGTTGAAGTAGCCTTGGTCTTTCTTGGGATATTGGTGAAAACAATTTTGAAATTGCTAAATTTATTATTCTAAGTTGCTAAATGTCTCTATTGTACCAATTATTGGTTAACTTCACTTGTGGTAATAATGTATTGTTAAGTGAAAAAAACATAACCTTGAACCTTTTATTGTTTAATACTCGAAGCATAGACACACAAGTATTACCTGAAGACTTGAATCTTCTCTCAAGCCTTAATTGTTTTTTTTTAAAGCGATATTCTGCATTCTTAGTCATAGCATTCTTGTATATTGTATTGTTCTTATAATGATGTGAATAGTGATCAAAATGGTTTGGTGCACTTTGTTTAGTCGTTGTAACTTGCCAAAATGTACTAGTGATTTTTTCCAAAAACCAATCATATTAAAGTGTATGTATGTAGTACAATATATCACAAACAAAATTTCACTAGTCAAAATTCATTAATTAAACTAAGTGGCAAAACTTTTTACTTTGTGAGTTGAATTCTCATACTTTTCCTATATTCCAAATTAATTAGTTTTTAATGGTAAGTTTTGGATTTCTACGCTATTGGAAAATTATTTCAATTATAAATAAATATTACACGGTAAATTAATTAAATAACTATGAATAAATTTATTTTATAAATTAACAAAATGGAGTAGTCTTTAAGCGTGTTTTTTATAATAAAATGGAGTAGTTTTAAGTGTGACTTTTTAGAGTTTGTGATGGATTTATAAGAAAAATTAGGGGGAAAAATTTGTGGGCAAATCTTGATTTATGTTGTTTAAGTTTTTTTTACTGCATATATGGATTGAGCACCCTCAAAAAAACCCTGAGGCACTTTGATTGTGAAGAGTTCACTCGTCAAACATGTGACCGAAAATAAACCAAAAAACTTTCCAAAAAATAGCAACTAAAGAATATTGATTAACTAAATAATTATGAAATATTTTTCTAAATTTATATTATATTTTTTATGATGATTATTATAGTTTTTTTAAATAAATTAGACGATTTTTATATTACTATGCAATTTCATAGAAAACCTATTAATATAAGAAACCAAACTAGTAGAATAGTAATATAATTTTTCCCACATAAACCGTTTAAACTTGATGAAAGAAAGAAAAAATTAATAAAATCTAAAAATAATTTAAAAGCTACAAAGTAATAAAATCTAAAAAAAAATGAGAGCCTCACTAGAAAACTTAGACCCTACCCCACTTATAATTATAACAGTGCTACTAGTAATATGTATAAACAAAATGAAAATAGATTACATATCAAATCCACATGGACCATATCATGGACTTCATCCTGTTTTTTTTGCAAAAAAAAAAAAAACCTAAAAGTGAAACATTGTCATAGGCTTTCTTATCTACTTCTACATTTCATCTTTACACACTAAAATCTCTGGTTTACATTTCATCTATACACAATAAAATCTCTGGTTGAGTTGAGTTTCAAAGCCCTCAACCTTGCCCATCTTGATATATCAAATATAGTTTACATATCGTTAATTTACCATTATATCCACACTCTTCAAATTATCTTTCACCAAACTCATTTTTTTTTTCAGTAGGAAAAAATCGACATATTGTATTGAGATATGGATCATGTTACATATGACCGTAGTCTTGGAATATACACCAATATGGAGAGTATCAGCCGCCTGAAAAGGCTAAGAGTTATAATATCTTTCACCAAACTCATATCAACACCAATAACTACAATTTTCTATCTATACAAAATCCAACATATCGTTTTTAAAATTTGACTTTAACCCAATCAAACTAAACTTCAAAAAAAAATTTATTGGAAAAAACTACATTTCAATGAAAATGTAATTAACAACCTAAACATGTGGCCAAGTCCCCCACATTAATGTTGTATTAGCTAAAACCAAGTTGTGCGCTCATTGTCGAAGAAAAGTTGATAGGAATACATTCCCATCGAGTGGACAACGAATCCACCCCTTCCGTACCTTTATCTGTCTAACCCACGGGCCTAATCACGGGACTATCAAAACGCCTTTCAAAAAAAAGGATTGCTAAGTTTTATAAAAGGATTACCCTAACATGAACAAAGCCAAAAAAAAGTCAAATTTAGTACACAATAATTTACCATTGAATGCCACTTATCAGTTTGCAAACCAGGCAAAACAGCTTTTAGGAAAGCTTTAATTTTTTTTATTTTAGATTTATTAAATATAAAAATAATAGTGTAACTTTAAAGATGATATTATATTATCTTAAACAAATATAAACTTAATATTTGAAATAATAATTTCATTTTAATAAATAAGAATTTTTTATATATATTTTTTAAATATTTGCGCTTATTAGCACTCCAAGACTTCCCATTAGTAAGATACTTTAGCAACCCCATGACTTCTCATTAGTAAGATACTTTAGGAACATGAACTCAACAATTGAACTAACTCTTGAGGCTATCTTTTAGTTTATATATTAAGTTGAAGGATTGTTTTCAACTTTCAAGAAAGAATCTAATTTAAGCAAAATATTTAATAGATTAAAGATAAATATCACAAGTTTGACTTACTATTATTGTTTTATTTTTCAATAATTATATAAGTGTAAAAAATATAAGTTTCCAATGCTTCTAAAATAATTCATTACATATTTAAAAGAAAAAACAAATATTGTTTAATTAAATGAGAAGAAAGTCAAGTGATATATTTGTATTTGTTTATGTACGTGTGTGGGTTATGAGGGTTAGCTTAATTGGTAGAGTCTTTGTTGTTAAAGCACATTTATTATTGAGAGGTAACATGGAGTGGTCCCTTGAGTGGATATGCTTGGTACAAATCAAAATAAATAAATAAATAATTGTAACTCGTGAAATCCCTTGAGTGGATATGCTTGGTACAAATCAAAATAAATAAATAAATAATAGTAACTCGTGAAATCCCTTGAGGGGATATGCTTGGTACAAATCAAAATAAATAAATAAATAATTGTAACTCGTGAAATCCCTTGAGCGGATATGCTTGGTACAGATCAAAATAAATAAATAAATAATAAATAGTAACTCGTGAAAAGAGTGATCCCTTGAGTGGATATGCTTGGTACAAATCAAAATAAATAAATAATCACTCCTTGAGTGGATATGCTTGGTGCAAATCAAAATAAATAAATAAATAATAGGAGTGATCCCTTGAGTGGATATGCTTGGTACAAATCAAAATAAATAAATAATCACTCCTTGAGTGGATATGCAATAATCACTCCTTGAGTGGATATGCTTGGTACAAATCAAAATAAATAAATAATCACTCCTTGAGTAGATATGCAATAATCACTCCTTGAGTGGATATGCTTGGTACAAATAAAAATAAATAAATAAATAATAGTAACTCGTGAAATCCCTTGAGTGGATATGCTTGGTACAAATCAAAATAAATAAATAAATAATAGTAACTCGTGAAATCCCTTGAGTGGATATGCTTGGTACAAATCAAAATAAATAATAGTAACTTGTGAAATCCCTTGAGTGGATATGCTTGGTACAAATCAAAATAAATAATAGTAACTCGTGAAAGGAGTGATCCCTTGAGTGGATATGCTTGGTACAAATCAAAATAAATAAATAATCACTCCTTGAGTGGATATGCTTGGTACAGCTTGAGTGGGCCTAATGGTTAAGAGCATGTGTTTCCTCCTAAGAGATCACAGGTTCAAAACCAGACGGGGGTAGAGTATGTATGCCTTCGTAGACTTAGCAGTCAAATCGCTACGTGGAGGTGGGTCCCTTGTCCCACAAACAAGGGGGTCTCATACACCAATTTGGTGTCTGGCTTGGCCGTGACCTTAAAAATGGATATTATTATTATTATTACAAATCAAAATAAATAAATAATAGTAACTCGTGAAATCCCTTGAGTGGATATGCTTGGTACAAATCAAAATAAATAAATAAATAATAGTAACTTGTGAAATCCCTTGAGTGGATATGCTTGGTACAAATCAAAATAAATAAATAATAGTAACTCGTGAAATCCCTTGAGTGGATATGCTTGGTACAAATCAAAATAAATAAATAAATAATAGTAACTTGTGAAATCCCTTGAGTGGATATGCTTGGTACAAATCAAAATAAATAAATAATAGTAACTCGTGAAAGGAGTGATCCCTTGAGTGGATATGCTTGGTACAAATCAAAATAAATAAATAAATAATAGTAACTCGTGAAAGGAGTGATCCCTTGAGTGGATATGATGGAGCGATCCCTTGAGTGGATATGCTTGGTACAAATCAAAATAAATAAATAAATAATAGTAACTCGTGAAAGCCAACATGGAGTGATCCCATGAGTGGATATGCTTGGTACAAATCAAAATAAATAAATAAATAATAGTAACTCGTGAAAGCCAACATGTAGCGATCCCTTGAGTGGATATGATGGAGTGATCCCTTGAGTGGATATGCTTGGTACAAATCAAAATAAATAAATAAATAATAGTAACTCGTGAAAGGACTAATATCAGTGAGCCAACATGGAGTGATCCCTTGAGTGGATATGATGGAGTGATCCCTTGAGTGGATATGCTTAGTACAAATCAAAATAAATAAATAAATAATAGTAACTCGTGAAAGGAGTGATCTCTTGAGTGGACATGCTTGGTACAAATCAAAATAAATAAATAATAGTAACTCGTGAAAGGACTAATATCGGTGAGCCAACATGGAGTGATCCCTTGAGTGGATATGCTTGGCACAAATCAAAATAAATAAATAAATAATAGTACTAATATCGAAACTAGAGCGATCCCTTGAGTGGATATGCTTGGTACAAATCAAAATAAATAAATAATAGTAACTCGTGAAAGGACTAATATCAGTGAGCCAACATGGAGTGATCCCTTGAGTGGATATGCTTGGTACAAATCAAAATAAATAAATAAATAGTAGTACTAATATCGAACATGGAGTGATCCCTTGAGTGGATATGCTTGGTACAAATCAAAATAAATAAATAAATAATAGTAACTCGTGAAAGGACTAATATCGGTAAGACTTGGGATTAAATCACATTGGCTGCCATTATTCACCCCAATTTCAAGATTTTTCTCAACATGAATGTTCAACTTATACAATTTTTTAATAGAATTCAGTCGAGGGGGAAACCCTTTGCCACACAAGTTAGCATATCTCTTAAGAATAGAACCTAGTCGAGGGGGAACTCGCTAGCTTCCGCTCGAGCTATTGTCCTTTGACATTATCAAAATAATTAATAATATTATTATAATGAGAACAATTTTATTTTAATATGTAAATTTCAAATTCAAAATAATATTTTTTTAATTTACTAATAATTTGTATTTCAGCTTCTAATTTCAATATTTGGTCGAAATTTTTTTATAACATCATAAAGCACTTAGTTTGATAATTAAGTTTATTTTGATGATGATTAAAATCCACTTAAGATTAATATAATTTATTGAAACTCAAGATGATAAGATATTATTTGGAATTCTTTAGTGTTTTATTTATATGCTAAAAAAGGCAATAAAAGAAATATTCTAAGATCACCATAGTTTTGTTGACTTAAAAGGTCAAGAAGGTTGGCAGTGTAACAAATGTTTTTAAAAGTAGATCAAATGTGAGTGTAAGATGGACAATCTAAGAGAAATTGAGTTTCATCTTCAATCCTCTTATTGTCACAAAGGTGACAAACTCTTTCATCCCATGGTGTTTTGGGAATTAACCAACAACTAGTTTCACTATGAAGCTCATGATAATTTGTTCTTACTTTTAGTAATGTTCATCTTCTTCCCAACAGTAAACAAGACAGAGAGATATTTTTAATTTTTTAAATTGGGGTTTTTCACCTCCTTATAATATCTTAGTTTCTTTTTTCTCTATCTCTCTATCACCCCAAATTTCTCCTTAAATTTTAAAGTAAAATTATTTTTATATTTTCTTTAATTTAGAAATAATCTCCTCTAATGGTCTAGCCAAGATTGGGCATCCTTATGCCATCCCTACTTTCGCTGAATGTGGGAGTTTTGGCTAGAGTTACAAGCAATTTTAGGAAACCTCTTAGCTTATGTGTTGTTTAAATTCTTCTTATACACAAGATACCTAATCATAGTCATGTTTCCAATGGGTGAAGGGCTTGCTTCAATCATTAAGAATAGGATACTGAGTATTTCTTTTAATCTTGAGATTGTAAGTTATAAATTTATTTTGGATATGTTCTATCTTCATCCACAACTCTTTATAGATACTACAACCTCGAATCTCACATCCATATAAAATAACATGAGTGATGAGAGTCTCAAAGAGGAGTTTTCTTTTTCATCCCATATCCAAAGGGTTGTTGACTTAGAATTGTTTTCTAGCTCATAGTAATCTTTCCATCCTCCGTTTATCCTTTTCTCAATGTTATACTTCTAATTGAGCTTCTGATGAATATCAATTCCAAGATATTTGTATGGAGGAATTCTTCCAAGTAATTGTTGTTATATATGAAAGTATCATGTGTGATATTTTTGGATATAATTATCATGACTTTATTTTTGCCAATATTAACAATCATACCCATCTTGTAACAAAAATATCATAGCATTCTTAGCTATTTATTGAGATCGTAATGAGTCATCGCCAAAAGAACAATATCATCAGCATAAAGGAGAACAGTTATGATTATACTAGTGAGCATGGGGCTAAGACAACCTACATCTTCCAAACACTCTTCTAGCTTATCAATGTATATGCCAAAAGGGTAGGGGATATGGGACACCCTTGCTTGACCTAAAATATGGTTAAGTTTGTTTATATTTGTTACTATTTACTTTGATAATATTTGACAATAGGTTTACTTTTACTTTTTAGTTTTTCCATAGGCTTTGATAATATTTATGTTGAGAATATTTCACAACAAGTTACATTTACTTATTAATATTACCATAAACAAGAGTAAGATATTATTTACAGCTTAAGGCCATTCAACTTCAAGGCGTGAAGCTATTATGACATTATACTTTATATGAGTTCACATATGATGAGACCATACACAAAATGGGTGTATGAAACCCCCCTTTTGGGGGATGAGGAACCCCTTCGACATAGCAATTTCACTGCTAAAGTCTACAAAGGTGTACATACTCTACCCCATATGGATTTGAATCTGTGACATCTTACAAGAAAACACATGCTCTTGATCATTAGACCCACTCAAATTGTACTTAATATATAACTGCATTATACTTAGTATATAATTTTATGGATAAATAGAAATGTAGTGGGTGTTTATTGGATCTAGCTTAGATAGTCAAGAGGAAGAATTAGTATCCTACCCAACTGGACATGAACCCTATTTGTGATATATATTTTCTTGTTCTTGTTTTAACATATAATAGTCTTTGGTGATTGTTGAAGAGATAATTCCAATTGTAATCTCGATGACTTCAAATTAGAAGTCAGCATTTTTATATGTGTTTGTCTTCCAATAAAAGAAGAGAGCACATGTCCTACATGACACTTATTGTTGGGATCTTCACTAGGGGTGTAATGGGGGACCAAAGGGCCCTTAGTAGAGTAACAATAATGGAGACCATTCAATATAAGGTGGGATAGCTCCACTATATTATAAAATAAGCCCTACTATGTTAGTTAGAATTGAATAAATATAATGGGGACTCATAAAGGAGGTTCACTAGGTAGGGTCTCTTAGTTAGTCATAAATAAGGATGAAGTCCACCTTATGCGATGTGTGGATTTTATTGTATTTTGAGTTTAGCTCATTAGGAGATTGTCCCCTTAAAGAGGCAATTAAACAAGAGTAGATTCATTCCATAAAATGATCAATTGTGAGATGTTTCCCTACCTCAATGGTTTTTATATTAGTAAAGTATAGAGAATTTATGTATTGCTATTGGATAAATTATATGTGATGGAATTTTTATATCTACTGTATATAACAAGTGGTATTAGAGTTCTTTCTTTAGCCAAAAGAAGATTTTTTTCCAATTTTCCAAGTTTTCAAAGATGAAAAAAGAGGGTCGTGACACTTAGATTAATTCATTTAATTTTATTTGTTGAATTTGATGAAATTGATTATATACATGAGTTCCTCTTGTAAAAACACCTATCCATACTAAAATGTAGTTAGTCTTAGACAAACATTAGTAGGTATTTGAAATCCCTCGAGGTCTCCCACCCTCCCACAATGCACATGATCATTCTATTTCGCAATACTAGCTAGTGTCCCACCTAATATATGCCCTTATCGTCACACATTTTCTCAAAAAACAAAATTGAAAAGATCGTTCATGGATTGCTAGTTGTTGATGTCGTTCCTTCCTAGTTGTCATGATACTCAAACAAGAAGGCACTTAGCACATGTGTATTGAATTTCACGCTCTCAACAAAATAATTGTTAAAGATAAGTTTCCCATTCCAGTCATTGATGATATCTTGAATGAGCTTAATGACACTCAATTATTTACTAAAATTGAACTCCATTTAGACTATCACCATGTTTGTATGAAGGATGTTAATATTCCCAAAACAATTTTTTATACTCATGAAAGCCATTATGAGTTTTTAGTGATGCCTTTTGGCCTTTACAATGCATTTTCCACCTTCTAATGTCCTAGTGATCTACAAATTATAAAGGATATTCCATTGGATAGTTCATCACGACATATTTGAAAAAAAAATACTGAAATTTGAAATATATACTATGACAGTTAATTTTCCTTAAATTTAATTGATTTATTAAGTTATTAAGTTATTATTTTATATATGTGCATGCAATATAAAAAATGAAAAAAATAGAGAACATATGAAACAATCACTCACAAACCACAATAACACCAAGATATGACCTGGGAAACCCTTTCAGGAGAAAACCCAATTGAAAGGTGAGGTTGCTCTACTCTCTCTTTCTCTGAATGGAAATGGTGCAAATACAAAAAGTGACACTTATGGACCATGGGGATGTTATAGAATGAAAATTCCCTCTGTTACGTGTGCTCTCTCTCTCTCTTTATCCACACATAGCTACTATGCTCTACTATGGATGCAAGCAAATAGAATGGAACCCCTTTTCCTCCTATTGGTCCAATTATCACAAAACTAGATAGCCAACTAGGGGTTGAATTTGATCCATTCAACCCTCAACATGAGTTACAATTAGACCCTTCTAGATTCTTCTTCATATTCCACATGTGGATATCCCCTTTTCCATGAGTAATGGGGGTTAATGTGGCATTCTCTCAAATTAAGGTGGTCAAACACGATATATCAACTTCTGAGAGGCATAACTTTTGCATATAAACTCTACTTGACATCTTTCTTGGATGGTTGAAATGGTCTATATGTGTAGAATAACATCATCAGGTGTGGTGCTTAAGTAGCAAACTTTTACCCTCAAAAAACATCATTTGAAGCCTCAAACTAGTAGTAGAAGGTTTCTGACCCCAATTCTCCAAACTAGGTCTCATCACTAAAGTTGCTCATGTAAGTTGATTCCTCTGATTTTTCCACCTTGAAATCATTGAGATGGATGATTAACAGTATAATGATCCAATCCAAATCACTTAAAAATCACATATTTCTACATTTTCTATATCATTTTGTCCTTGTCATTTTATGGCATCATAATCTATAGTAAAAATTGGTATTCCCATGTCATCCATGTGGATTAGGGCTTATAGTCATTTTCTCATCATTACTTATTTCTCAAAATTTCCAAATATGCCTTTGGTGTCACCAAAGTAGAATAATTGTATCATATTGTTAATAATGATGGTGTATGAGTTGATCCAAAAAAATTGAAAAAAATCAGGATTGATCATATCTTAAAACTCATTAAATTTCATGAGGTTTCCCTCGTCTAATAGGGTACTACAAAATATTTGTCAAGAACTTTGGAAAAATTGGTGCTCCTCTCACTTCCCTACCTAAGAAAAAAGCTTTCAATTGGAATGAAATTACATATAAAGCCTTCCAATATTTGAAAAGTGTCATGTGTACAACCCCAATACTTGTTGTATTAGACTTCACTAGGACTTTTATTTTGGAATGTGATACATCAGGAAAACGAACTAGAGCAATCTGCATGCAAGATGGAAGACCATTGGTATTTACCAATAAACAATTTTGTAAGTGGCACTTGGGAAAATTTATTCACCTTAGGCTTAATTGGTACCTAAGAAAAACATTTTAGACTATGTGAATCAATATAACTCTCTCTTTCACCATTGTCTAATCAGCAACATGGATGTAATTGACGGAGGTAAAGTAGTAGAAGGATCCCTTCCTTCCCTTTTAATAGTGTCCAAATATGTTATGTTTAGTTTTTATGCTTTTGAAATATGTAACCATCATCTCACTCTTAGAACTCTTCATTTGAAAACATTTTGGAAACTGTGAAAAGTTTTGAAAGAGGATTTTGGATGGCCCTTCCAAAGATATATTAGTGGGTCCTTTGAATCTTATAACTATGGTGCAATGCTTATTTTATATCTCCCTTCTATGGGCTATGAGCCTAGGCTATAACTTTGTTCACTAACATAAATTTTCTGGACGTGTTTAAAAAAAGAAAGGAAAAAGAAGAAATAATTTTAAGAAAAATAGTTTTCTAATTTATGTATATAATAATATAATAATAATACAGTATTACCCCAATCATTCCCTTTACCTGGAACTCTCAGCAATCCATTGGGGAAGTCCTTAACAACTGGAAAAAAAACTACCCCTGGCAATCCATGAAAAACAACATTGCCAAGAGAGTGTGGGATGCCCTCCCATTTGCCCTCTTATGGAGGATCTGGATTGCTAGGAACAACAAGATCTTTAAAGATAAAGAGACCACAATTAGGCATCTTTGCAGCAAGGCTAAAAGCCTTGCAATAGAAACCATCGCTTCTAAGAGCACAAAAAAATGGACATGACAAGTCTTTGGGTTGAAGAAAAAGATTTCATAAGGAGTCTGATAGATAAGATCAGTATCCTGCCAGCAGCGAAAATCTACAACAACTTCAACAACAATCACAGTCACAACTGGAAAATCCGACTAAAGCAGGATGACTTCAACAAGTGGCTCCGCACTAGCAACACCCACTCCTTGTTCTTTGACGGTGCCTCCAAATCAAATCCAAGAGTAGCGGGAGCAGGGGGAGTTATCTACAAACCCAATGGTGAGCCCTTAGTCACCTTTGAGTGGGGATTAGGGATCCTTTCAAACAACAGAGCAGAGGCTCTAGCGCTCTATCAAGGAATTCTTCAACTACAAATTCATGAAATCAAGAAAGTTGTGATCTTCGGCGATTCTGCTATCATTATCAGTTTAATGACTAGCAAACAAAAAGCCTCCAACATCTTCTTACAGCAAACCATCAGCAGATGCCAAGTTATGATCAATCAAACTCAGGATTTCCAATTTTACCATATCCTTCAGACCATCAATCGGGAAGCTGATAAACGCACTAGCCAAGCTTGTATAAGACCAAAAGGAAATATCCTCTGTAACAACGAGGAACAATTCCAATTTCTTCCATGATTCCCATGACTTGTAAAAAAAATTCATATCTAAAGACTCACATCTTGCTCAGGGCGTACCCTGACCAAATAAAAAACAATCCCGAGGCTATCTGCTCCACGCTGCCGGAAATCCTCCCTTTTCTCCCTGCAGTCTCCTCAGATTTTTTGAATCTATGTTGCCCATGCAGAATCCGTGACCACCTCAGCACTCACCTCGTGATCATGTCCTTCACGCCTCTCTGTTTGCTTGCTACTTATACCAGGATGCATTCTCTTTACCCCCAAGCCTCCCTTCCCATCTTCGCTTGTTCTGCGGTTCTCTCGATCATTTCAAATCGTTGTTGTTTCACAGCGCTCTTTTTCAGTGACTGCCCCTATTTTTCCCCCATCGCATACTCCTCCCTTCGCAGTTCCTTCCTTGCCTGTTCTTACTTCTCTACTTTTCCTAAGAAACAAAGGCATCTGTTCTCCCCTCTCTATTTATATACCCCTCTGCTTTTTAAAGCAGAAAAAACGCAACAGCAGAAACAGAACAGCAGAAAAGGAACAACAGAAAAGGAATAGCAGGAACAACGGAATAGCAGAAAAGGAACAACAGAAAAGGAACAGCAGAAAAGAAAAACGCAGCTCCAACAAGTTCGTCAAGCTTGAAGCAAGGCGGCGCCGACGACAAACTTGAAGAGTCCATTGCTCGACACATCAGCCACAGCAATATAAATTGATGCTTTGTAAATGTCGTTATTTATTACTGCAGTTTGTTAGGATTTACCTTTGGTCTTTGGTTTCTAGAAGCCCAAAAGGCAGGATTAAGGAGGAATTTTGTTTAAGTTGTAACTCCTTCCCTTGCTCTTCTTGGCACCTCAGCATGTATTTCTGGAGCTCAGTCTCCCACCTTTTTTTAGATTTATAATAGCAACCGAATTTGTCAAAAAATAATAATAATAATCTAATTTTTAATATCACAATCAAGCTAGGCACCAAATTGGTTTATGAGACCCTCTTATTTGAGGCACAAGTGACCCATCTCTACACAACGATTTGACTACTGAAGTCTACAAAGGTGTACATAATCTACACCCCCTTAGATTTAAACATGTGACCTCTTAAGAGGAAGCACACATTCTTAACCATTGGGCTCACTCAATTGTATGAATCTAAATTCATAATTAAAATGAAGTTATAGGATTTAATAATATAGCGTTGTAATTACCTATCAATTATATCCATAAACATAATGGTGGTGATAGAATAATAAATAATATTGACCATAATAAAAGGACTACATATGTCCCTATAATGACCTATCAATTATATCCATAAACATAATATAGCGTTGTAATTACCTATCAATTATGTTTATAATGGTGGTGATAGAATAATAAATAAGATTGACCATAATAAAAGGACTAAATATGTCCCTAGAATGACCTATCAATTATATCCATAAACATAATGGTTGTGATAGAATAATAAATAACATTGACCATAATAAAATGACTAAATATGCCCCTAAAATGACCGTGAGTGGAAAGCTAACAACATTGTTGCTTTAACAAATAACTAACCCCATTAAATTTTTATCATTATTGTTATTATAATTAATATAACATAAACGACTACTTTCCACTTAATAGAATAGCAGTCTCACTATTTCATAAAATAGAATAACTATTTCACCGAGTAGAACAACATTCCCAAAAAAATAAACTTACATTTTATATTAATATTTATATTATATTCAGTAATATGTTTTTTAAATAAATATTTTTAAAACATAATAATAAAAAATTATATATATATATATTTGATGTTGTAAATGATGTTTTTATAAACCATGTTAAATCTTCCCCGTATAAAAAATTAATTTTATAAATTATTTTAAAATTATATCATTTAATAACTAAATTAATTATAATTTAATATTTTTATGATAATAATAAATTCCTAAATTAAGATATGATTTATGTAAAAGTTATCAATCATGTATTTCATCGTTCCAACTCTAAATAATGTTTCAATATATTGTAAATTATTAATTATTGTTTTAGTATGCATAAGTATAATATTACACCGGTTTTTTATACGATAAATATATTAATTATTGTTTTAGTATGCATAAGTATTATATTACACCGGTTTCTTATATGATTCTTTTTTTTTTTTTTAACAGAATCGGTTACTTGTATATTATAAAAAGCCTCAGAGACTGATTTCTAGTACATAGATATGATAGGTTTGGGCGATGAGGATCAAAAACGGGTTCGCAGACCCTTTTTCCTCATTGCTACCTCTATGATAACTGAAAGTAAAGAAGTAACGGCTATATTGCCGAACAAAAGAACCACCAATCCAACAAAATTTACAAACCATGGCTCCTAGGGAAGTTTCTGAGTGACCGAGTCATCGGGGAGGGGATCTTTCCTGGCGCTGGCTTTAGTTGAAGCCTCCGCTTGAAAACTCTAAGTGAGAGTTCTGATATGCTCTATGGCTTCCTCCAGATGGCTGCACCTCTCCTTCAAGGCCTCAATTTCTGCTTTTCGCTTCTCCAACTTCTTCCGTTTCGATCTGCTATCTGCCTGATAATCATCCTTTAGCTCATTGAAATGTTTGACGAATCTATTGATCATGAATGTATGCGTTTTGCACATAGTGCACTCGTTGTTGTTGAAGATCCTGTCTAAAGGATTATTGGCGGGCTCCTGAGCATTTGGCTGGTCTTGCTGATCCGCCATCTTGGTGAACTGGGGAAGAGTGTCTGCAAAATGGGGAGACAGGCAAAATCCGGGGAGGAGGGAAGTACCAGGAAGGGAGGCGATATGAGGGAGTGGATAGTCCAGAGAAGGAAGGGGCAGAGAGACACGGGGAGGAATGAGATGACTAGGGAGCAGAGGGATTCGAGGAATGCTGCTACATCCAAAAAACCACCCGTTAGCAAATTTTAAAACAGCAGTAAATAAACCAGAGATTACCACAGTCGGGGAACGAAGATCGAGCTCCCAATGATTGCGAGCAGCTTCAGGAGGAAGCCTATGCTTGATGAGAGCGCAATGAAGAGTCCTTGCAGCGCTGAAGAATGAGGGATCGCTGAGGCCCAAGCTGCTATATATAGAGAGAAGGAGGTTCCTCAGATGCTTGAACCATTGCTGAGAGGGTCGGCTCTTGAAAAGATTGAGATCCCCTGAGAAGATCTTGCTGCGAGCGGAGAGGGTACAAAGGGGATGGTCCCGAACGCAAAGCCAGAAAATGTCTGCTGGGAACGCATGAGACTCTATGATGAGGCTGGGTGAGATGATGTGAACCATATCAGGGGGGCGGATTTGGTTTTTGAGGTACAGTTTTGCGCAGTCGAGGAGATTTTGGAGGGGATAAGGAGATTTGATGAAGAGCCAATTTCGAGGGGAGTGATGCCTGAGGTGACTCGGATTCTGAGAAGAGGGGATGGGATGGGATTGCTTAAGGGATGGCTTTGTCATAGACTTCATCATTTTCTCTGACCTGGCCTATCTATCTGCTAGTTGCCTTGTTGGCCTGTTCATCTGCCTCCGTATTTCTTCCTCTTAGAACGTGCTTGAAGATGACCCCGCTTATTCCCCTGGTATTTTCCAAAATCCTGCATTTGATGCTATTCAGGGCCATTTGCTTGAAATCCTTCCCAGAAACCATGGCAGCTATGATAATAGTTGAGTCTCCCATAATTAGCAGGTTTTGGAGTCCGAGTTTTCTTGCTATAGAGGTTCCCAGGAGGAGGCTATAGGCCTCTGCCTTGTTACTGGACATAGATCCCAATCCCCATTCGTAGGTCACTATGGTTTTTCCTTGGGGGTCTTTAATGATTCCTCCAGCTCCAGCTTGACCCGGGTTGTTTTTTGAGGCCCCGTCGAATTGAAGGGAGGGCCTCCTTTGATTTTGTATCCAATCTCTGATTTCCTCTTTGGTCCCTCTCAACTTCCAATCAGAATTTCCTTTTCCTGTGCTTACTGTTTTTTGGATTCTTGCTTCATAGCTGAATTTACTCATCCACTCTATTTCTCTTGGGTCTCCCGGTTCCGAGTCAACATGGGTTATTCCATTCGCCCCAATGGTCTCTGAGATGAGCGCAATTGCTTTTGCCATGGTGCTGGAGATGCTGGGATTCTTATTATTGAAAATGCTTTTGTTTCTGGCGTTCCATATCTGCCAGCAGAGGTTTGGGGGAATGCTGTTCCACAACCTTTTAGCCAGGGTCTTGCCTTTTTTGGGATGAGGGTAGCTATTTCCCCAATTTTTCTGAAGGAGTGTAATCTGGTTGGGGAGGTCGCCTATGGTCAGCGGGCTAGTGATGAGTTTCCAGCAAGTTCGCGCAAAGGAGCACTCTATAAAAAGGTGGTTACTGCTTTCTTCCGCTGCCCTACACAAGCAGCAGATTGATGGGCCATGGATACCCTTCTTCCTTAGATTTTCCGCTGTGAGAATTTTGCTGTTGAGGAGGGTCCAATTGAAGAATTTTACCTTTGGTAGGCATTCAATTTTCCAAGCCACTTTGTGGAGAGGCCAGTTGTTTATTGCTAAGGCATTTTGAAGAATTTTATAACCCTCTTTGACCGTGTAGCTGCCACCATTGGAGTCCCAAACATATTTATCTTCTGACATTCTGTTAATGGGAGCTGAGCCTATGAGTGATATCTTGAGATCATCCCAAAGATTCTTAAGGTTGTTAGGAAGGGGGATAGACTTCCAGCCTATCCAACTGTTTTGGTCCCAGGAAGAGATGTCATAAAGAGTCTTGAGATTTTCCTCTATCATCCACCGTTGCAGGGGCCTGAAATTTGGAAGAGCTTCCCTTGCTTCTGAGCCCATTATTCTGTCCGCCCATATGTTGATGTTTCTGCCATTGCCCGGGACTCTTGAGATACAAGCTTTGAATTGAGGAAGAGTTTTTTTGATAAGCTTCCAAACTGGGGTGCACTGCCTGTCAATAATGGTTTCTGAAAGGATATTGGAGTTGGCCCCGTTCAGGTATTTCTTTTTGATGACCTCTGTCCACCAAGCTCCTTTTTCATTGAGGATTCTCCAGATTAATTTAAAGCCCATGGCCATATTGGCTAATCTTGGGATTCTTATTCCGAGCCCTCCTTTCTCGAAGGGTAGGATGACCTGATCCCATTTTACCAGGCTGAACTTTTTTTATTCTTGCCTTCCTCCCTGCCACAAGAAGCTTCTGATAATTAGTTCCATGTGTTTATGAATGCTGGCCGGGGCGAGAGTAGTTGCAAACTGATAGATTGGAAGAGCTGAAAGGATGGCTTTGATAAGAATTGTTCTGCCCGCCAGGTTGAGCCAAGACACTCCCCAGCTCTGAAGCTTCCCTCTCAGCTTCTCAATTAGCTTGACCCAGATTTCAGTTTTGATCGTTTCCTTGGCTAAGGGTAACCCCAGGTACATGAAATGTGTCCAGTTCCTTTGAGCTGGGATGTCCAAGATTGTGGAGATTTTCTGAATGATATGCCTGGGGACATTCCATGTGTAGATCATGCACTTGTTCTTATTTAGCTTACCTCCAAAGGCTTGAAGAAAGAGTTCCAATGTTTTCTTGAACCTCCAAGCCATGAGACTGGAAGCGCCTCCAATTAGAAGAGTATCATCAGCGAAGAGGGAGTGGTTTATCCCCTTAGTTCCCCGAACTATGTTGACACCTATTATTTCTTTTAGCCTGCGCAGATTCTCCAGGTGTATACTTAGAGTTTCGGCCATGATGATGTAGAGGAAGGGGGATAGCGGGCATCCTTGCCTCAAGCCCCTTGAGCTTTTGAAGAAATTGTTGGGCCTGCCATTAATGAGGGGGGTTGTCCAGGTGGATGAAATGCATTCCATGACCCTGCTGATGAAGAGCTCAGAGATGCCAAATTTCTTTAGGATTGCCTGGAGAAATTTATGATTAACTCGGTCAAAGGCATTCGCCATATCTAGTTTGATGATCATGCCCCTTTCCTTTCTATTTATGCTGCTGTGGATTGCCTCCTAAATAAGGATAACATTGTTCGTTATTTGTCTTCTAGAGACGAAGCCTCCTTGGTTCTCAAAGATGAGGGAAGGGAGAAGCTTTTTTAACCTGTTAGCTAATATTTTGGTGATGATTTTATAGGAGACATTGCACAAGGATATAGGTCGGAATCTATCAAAGGATTGAGGATTGGGGTCTTTGGGAATGAGGGCTAAGTGGGAAGATTTGATGCTGCTGCCCATTTTGCATTTCGAAAAGAAATTCTTTGCCATTCTGATGTAATCCTTTTTGATAATTTCCCAATGGTTTCTGTAAAATGCCACAGTGAACCCATCAGGGCCCGGAGCCTTGTCCAAAGCCATGCTGAAGATTGACCACTCAATTTCCTCTGTCGTGATCTCCTTATCCAACTCGGCGTTTTGAGCTTCTGAGATTTTGTTTTCAATTATGCTAAGGAAATCTGAATTTTCAGTATATTGAGGATCAGCTGTTAGGAGAGCTTGGAAATGCCGGGACGCTGCATCCTTTATTTCCTCTTGCTCTCTGAGTTCGCTTCCTTCCATCATTATTCTCTCTATATGATTCCCTGCTCGCCTGAGCTTAAGGCTGTTGTGAAAAAAAGAGGTATTTTTGTCTCCGGCTTTGAGCCAAAGACAGCGAGACTTTTGCCTTTGCTCTTCCTCCTCCCTTCTGTTCTGTTTATACAGCTCTTTATACATTTCATTTTCTTTGGCCTGATCTTCTTCTGTGTCCTGGCCTCTTTCTTTTTCTTGGCTCCATTGTTCCAACTTTGCTTGGAGGTCGATTCTTTTTTTGCCTTCCTCTGTTGCATGATTTCTTGCCCATTGTTTAATGGCAATCCTGAGAGATTTGAGCTTAACTTCCCAGATGAAATGAGGAGAGCCCGAAATTTCTTTTGCCCATTGTTCCTTTATCAGGTTTCTAAATTCTTCGCTGCTGTCCCAGGCCTTGTTGTATTTAAAAGGAAGCGGTCCCATGTTTTTCCCTTTATCAAGTGTCAAAGCCACTGGTTTATGATCTGAGATGTAACCTTGAATAATTTTGCTTTGGATACTTGGGTAAATTGCCACTATTCTCTCTTGAGCCAGGATACGGTCTAGCCTCTCCTTTATGTTATTACTGCCTGTTCTTTTATTCGACCAAGTGAAACGTCCATTTTGCGGAGGTATGTCCACTAAATTATGAGCTTGAATAATTTCTTCTAAAGAGTCTCTTGAGGGATCAGCAAAGAAGTTTCCTCCCAGCTTCTCATCAGCGTTCCTTATAAGATTTAGGTCTCCTCCAAGGAAGATGTTCCTTCCCTGATCAGTCATTAGATCTGAGGTGATTGAATCCCAACATGAGGCTTTATCTCTATAGTGGTTGGGTGCGTAGATGTTGTATATTGAGTATTCTTCTGTCGTGGCTATATTTTGCATGTCTGATCTTATCCACCATCTGTTCTGCCTTTGATCTTTAAGTTTCCATTTGTTTTTGTCCCATATTGTCCCTATGCCTCCTGAGGCGCCAGCTGCGCTCGATGCTATTCCTACATAACTTCTGCTTTTTTCATGTTATTTTGAAATTCCTGTTCCGTGATTTTGGTCTCCTGGAGAAGGAGAAAGTATGGATGTTCAGATTTGAGAAGATCTCGGACTGCATTTGCTTTTAGGGAGGAGCCCATCCCCCTACAATTCCAGGAGACCAAAATCATCATTTACCTTGTTTATTGTGAGCCCCGCTTTTCTCTTTCATCTTTTCTCCACTTCCTTTAGTCTTATCTAGATATGTGTCCATTGGTTGTTGGGTCCCGGTAGCCATTTCTTTTGCAGCGTTCTCATCCCTTATCTCTTTGTTAGATTTCCTTCCAACTTTTCTGGGAGGGTCGGTGGAGAGGTTGTTTTCCTTTGATTTGTTCCTGGTTAAGATTCTTTCCACTGTTGGGGGAGGGGAGGGCTGGGGGGGAGAGATATGGGAAGGAGTTACCAAGGGGCCTCGCGGGGATGGGGGGGGATGGGGGTTCCTCTGCAGACAAGGTTTCAAAGGGGTTGGAGGAGGAAGGGAAGGAAGGGCCAGATCCAGAGGGTTGGGAGGGGGGGAAGGGGGTTTCAATGGGGGGCTTTGAGGATGTGCCTAGAGGGGGGTTTGATTTTTTCTTTTTGACTATTTCCCAGGCTTCTTCAGGAGCTTCTACATTGCCTTCGGAAATATTTGATTTAGATTTACTGCATCTATTGGCAAAATGCCCATATTCGTGACATACCTTACACTTGAATGGCAGTTGCTCGTAGTCCACTTGCTGTATGTGCGTCCACTGGTCGACTTTGAGTTTGATCGCTTCCAGCAGCCCCTTACCCAGATCTACTTCGACACATATTCGTGCACAGGCATGCATGTTCTCCCTTGGTTCAGATCTGTCAATATATTTCCCGACGGCATTCCCTATGGCTTTCACTGATTCGTCTCCCCAGCAATGAAGCGGCAAATGAGGCAGGCGAACCCATACGGGGACAGCGTTGGGGACGTCCATCTCTGGGTCAAAATCAGGGGTCCATCTGTTAAGATAAAGGCCCCTGGAGTCCATGAAATAGGGGCCGTTTCTGAAGATGAGGTTACGATCCTCCATTGATTCAAAAAGGAAGGTGAAAAACCCCCTCCCGCAGAACCTGATTGCTATTTTTCCTTGCACCATCGAGTTCCAGTTTCTCTCGACCCAACGTTGAACTGATCGAGGAGAAGGCCACAATCCCGTGAACTGACCGACCAGGCCTCGTTCTGCTAAGGCGACTGCAGCTCTCCTCGGAAGGGTAGGAGGGAGCGAGACTTCCGGAATTTCGTCTAGCTTCTTGATGAACTTAGAAGCTGTAGGGCGGATTTTTCCAGCTGCATTCTCCGGGATGAGAGAAGCGAACGATTTTTCCAGATCTTCCGGATCCTGAGAAGGTGGATCCATTTCAGGCATGATCGAAGGACTCAAGCGGAGCACCAGCGGAGGCCCCGAAGATGGGGGAGGGCAGGAGGCCCAAAGGCAGAGAAGGGCAGGAGGCCCCAAACAAAGAGGGAATCAGCAGAGGGAGGGCGCGAGCCTAGCAGCAACGCTGCCAGGCGCAGGCGCGCAGGGAAGGTCAGGTCAGGGATGAGTGCAGCAAAACGCCGAATTGCCAGAGCTCCTAAATTAAATTTTAAATTCGGTTTCTTATATGATTCTTATATGATAAAGTGCAGTATGTTTTTTACTTTAACTAAATGTTTCTATAATATTTTTAATAAATTATTATTTTCTTTATATTTTTTTATTTCAAAATTTATTTTCTGATTTTGATAAGCAACTCAAGCTTCTTAAGGATTTCTGCTCTACCATGGGTATGACTGTTAACACTGACAAAACAAAAGTTATGATTATCAAATCCAAGAAGGACACTTACGCTAATTTTATGTATGACAATAATAACTTGGAGGAAGTGTATTCTTACAAGTACCTAGGAATTTATATTCATCACAAGCTCAACTAGAACCATAGCATTGAGAAAAGGATTAATGGGGGGTGGAAAGCTTATTTTGGTCTTGAAAATAATTGTAAAATAGCAAACCTCGTAATGTGGGATAAAAAGAAGTTCCTCTTTGAAACTTTAGTCTCTCCTGTTATCTTATATGGCTGTGAGGTTTGGGGTTGCAGCATCTCCAGAGAATCATGGAGAAATATTGAGCAAATCCAGAAGCGTTTTATAACTTATAACCTAAAAATTAAAAGTAATACACCCTATCCTATTCTCCTTATAGAAGCAGGTCTTTCCCCTATTGAGAGCCTAGCTATGCTTAGGTTTCTATTGTACAAACACAAAATCAATAACATAGACGATCATAGACTTCCTAAGCTAGCTTTAAATTCTATTCAAAACCACCTAAGGCTCAATCGAGGGTGGCATAAAGACACAAGGGCCTGGTTAAACTATTGGGAGATCAACGAAAATGATGCATTGCAAAACATAAATAACATTAAAGATATTGTTACTTCTAAGTTCAAAGAAAAAATGTGGTGTGAGAAAGATTTAGCAGTTAAAAGAAAATTAAGTTATTATAAGAAGGTCATCAACCCCACCCTAGAAGATCAAAAGTATCTCTCTATTTTAACTAGCTCAAAGAAGAAAATTAATATAGCAAAGATTAGAACGAATTCTCATGAGCTCCATAGTGAAACAGGTCATTGGGCAGTTCCTAAAACGCCATGGATGGAAAGGATCTGCCATATATGTGAGAATAGGAACATCGAGGATGAAAACCACTTCCTCTTAGAGTGCCCCGCGTACAACCACATTAGATCTCAGTTTCACAATCTTTGTTACAATACTGACCTTCCTAGCCTTTTACAATGTCAAAATTATAGTGAGCTCGGGAGGCTTCTCTCCAAGCTTTTTGAGCATAGGAATAAAATCTTAAATCAAAATAAATAATTTGTTTCTTTAGGTCCGATAGACCATTGTTTGGTCTCAGTGGACGTTAACCATCATCATCATCATCATGATTATTAGTTATTTAGAAATTTAATTATGGCGATATATATATATATATATATATATATTAAGATAATAAATAAATAAATAAAATATTATTTAACTATTAATTAAATAAAAATTTATATAAATATCATAATCGCAAATATCATAATTAATTCCACTATAGACACCCTCTCTAAAGAAGGTATTCCGGATTTGGGTGATCAAATAATCTTTAAATGGACAAGCCAATGAATACTACCATAGATTATTCACGGAGATCATGAACACAAATTAATATTTTTGCTCTACTCACTGTTTTTTATTATCAGCGCATATAAGTTATTTTTTATCGCACTTATTTAGCATATAGTTTTTTTTTGTAAAATAATATGTCTATCATATTTTTAATAAGATTCATGGGGATTTTCCCAGATGCGGGTGTTCGATCAGCGTAAGGGTACGAAGGTGGCGCTTCACATGGGCAGGTGTCAGCCCATGCGTGCCACGAGGAACCGTGCAGATCAAGTGAGCTGGTCTCACGCAGGGTTATTAATGGGGTTCGTTTACTCCTCCATCTACCTCCTGGTAAATTGTGCAATGGCGCTTCATAATGTTCGTGCTCCCGCGGCCTCCTCGCATTTCTCTGTGGTTTCCTGGCATTCTTCGGCGGCCTCTTCGCATCCCTCTGCTGCCACTTCGCACTCCTATGTGGTGTTGTGGGCAGCTCAGGGGCATTCACTCTCTGTGCCCAAGTCCGTCTCCATCTCAGGCTTGAGCGTGTTTCAAGGGAATTTAGCTCCAATTCAACGAGCTCGCGTTCCGGTCAGTTGCTCCCCTCCGTGTATTTGTGCGCTGGTCAATCCACTGCATACTGCAATGCCGAGAGAGCGTCCAAGAATGGGTAGCAGACGCAGAGGCTCCCGTGGACGCGCCACCTCACAGAGGTCTGCCCCCATCTCTCCTTCCTCCTCGGTAGAGTTGGCACCTGAGCAAAATCGCCCTCAAGTTTCCAGGGCTGGAAGAGGCAGAGGTCACGGGCGTGGAAGGCAGGTTGAATGTGAGCATGCGGCGCATCCAACAGTCCGCTATCGTATCCCCTGCACTCTTGCCAATTCCACTTTCTTAGTCTCTGTTACGATAGAAAATTGTGCAAATCTCAGCGTTCAGGCAGCAGCTCATCAGGCAATACCGCCAGATCAAGGGACAGCGCCTCCAATTGACACTCAACGCCCGGTCACGGGAAGTTCCTCCTTGGCGACTCAAGCCGCACCTGATGGTCCAAGCGAGCCTGCTCCGGGAGTCCCAACCGGCTCGGTGGTCCTTCGCTCAGACTTGGAAGACTCTTTGCAATTTGGGTGCAGGGTAGTGGAGGAACCCTACACTACGGATGACGACTGATCTTGGATGGCACTCTGCTCTCGGCAGCCTCAGAAGTAGGCGCATTACTCTGTTTTTGGAACTTGCAATTCTGCCTGTGTCAAGTCATAGTATGTGTCTATATGTCTCTGTGTCGACTGTTTGGAACTATGTCTATTTGTCCTTGTTCAGTGCTGCACAACAGTGCAATAGTTGTTTGTATCAGCTTGTCTGTTTCGCAATGTTTAGAGTCTTAGGAGAAGATGTAACAGAAGGAAGTCCACCATTTTTGGAAGGTGTTCAGCTGTGCTAATTGTCAATCTCATGGCAAGATCTTCAAGGCTACGGCCTTGCTGTAACATTTTGAATCTTTTTGTATAATAATAGAAGTAGACAGATTGAGAAAAAAAAAAGATTCATGGGGATTTTTTTATTAATTGAATATATGTTTCATATGTATAAACACGAGCAAAGATTTATCTTAATCATGTATTTAACAAAGATCTATTTTAACCATGCATCTAACATTAATTTATAGAGATCAAATTTCTTCAACACACATTAAACTAGTTTTTTTTGTTATTAATATATGTTTAAACATATTACAATATTAGTTAATATTAAAATCTTTTATTAGGAACCAATATTAAATATTTTATTCTATACAACATCAAAATATTTTATTTTAACATATTTTTTTTTATACATATATATATATATGAAGTTGATATCAGTTTTAAAAATCTTACTCACATATATATATTTTTTTTTCTAATTATTATTTTTTTTACTTTTAATTACTTTACATAAAATTACATTAGGTACATATGGACAACTAATTAAATATGCATAGCATATTTTTCTTATTATAACCGATATTAATTTTTTATTTAGAGAATATTTTATTTTTATTTTAAGAAAGACAAATATACTTACACAACATCTTCAAACTAAGTTATAGAATAAACTTTTGGTTCAATAATTTAATTTTATTTTATATAATAATTACATTAATTTTTTGAAAAAAAATATTTATTTATTTAATGTTATTGATTTCAAATCTTTTTAAATTTACAAACCGAGTATTATAATTTAATCTAAAGGGGAAAAAGTTAATGTCACATGAAGACCTTGGGCGAAGGGCACAACTTATGGAACAAGCAATTACAAAAGATTCTGTGGGCTTACTACCACCGAAAAGCTATACGCACAACTTCGATTGCGAAAGTAGGCATAATTTTTGCAATTTGAAAAGGAGAAAGTGCGATATTCGTATAACACACGTAAAATTCTTTGGTAAGTGAAAAAGTGTTCGGAATGTTTCCCCAACCGAAAGTGTTTGCAAATATACTTCATTTTCCCAACCGTTTGGAATGCTAATTTTGCGATATTATAGAAAAGTGCATAGTGTTTGCAATTCTTCACCTATACTTTACAATATAATTATCTAAATCAAAGGGGACCTTTGAAAGGTGATTTTTTTTTATTGTTATTGTTATTTTTTTTTTATAGTTTGTATCATACATAAGTTAAAGGATGAACCATTATAAAAAGATAAAGTAGAGAATAATAATGAATAAAGTATATATATTTAAATTATATATAAGATTTAATGATTGTATAAAATATTCTTTAAAAAATAAAGTAGGGAATGATAATAAATAAAGTTTGTAGTGTAATGATAAAATCTAGTTTTTTATCTTTATTATTTATTCATGAAGATTGTATGATTTTTTCCACCTTGTCTTAGGATGAACCACATTAGTTGATTCGAAATGTAGACCAAATCCTAAGAATGTGATTAATTCTAAAAACATTTCTACATTATGGATCACAAAAGTCTCAGATCTAACAAGATCTAATTGGATACCGTCATCCATATCAAAAATTCATGGTTTTATTTAATTTATTATTAATCATTTGCTTTTTATTTATATCCTTTTCTCATCCAATTAATCATTTGCTTTTTATTTCTATCTTTTTCTCAACCAATTTTGTTTTACTGTTCACTAAATCTTTCCTCAATGTTAATTTTTAGTGTATTCTTTATAAATTTGATATCTTAATTTTTAAGTAGGTTGATAATGTAAGAGAAAATGTATTCTTTATCTTCTTATTTTGATTTGCAACCTTTATGAGTTGGTTCTTAGTTGTGTCCTACAAACAAGGGAGTCTCATACACTAATTAGTGTTTGGTTTGGTGATGATCTTAAAATTAGATTATTATTATTATTCACTATTTTTCACACTGGAGATATTAAGCTTCATGTAGTTGCGCATTATGATATACCATTATTCATTAAAGTTATCTATTTGGCATTGTTGTTTCTTTCATTGAACTTTTTCCTTTAACATTTTGGTTTGGGCCTTTTAATCTATTAGACACCATTTGTAAGAGTTTTGCTTGTGGGTGGCAATAGACACCCTGCCCAATTGGTTAAGGTAAGCATTAATGACTGTGATGGGATATTGCAAGGCTACATGATGGTTTCCTACTGAATGAATGTTGTGGCGAATTGTTTGTAGTTGCCATATGCAAGTTAGGATGCCTTAAGCATATGATCCAAACTGGTGGACCCAAGGGCCTGAACTCCATTATTAGTAGGCATATTGAGAGTTGGGTCCACATGGAGAAAGCAAAGGCAAGGCACCCCTATTGTATAAAGAGGATGCCCACATGTGCAAATTCATTGAATAAATTTGGTCATTCATACAAGGGTGGACAAGGAGCATTGTGATTGTGATAAGTCAAAGTTTAACACAATAGGGTGAATTGAGCATTGATTGAGTGAACAATGGAAGACTTAGGACCTACATGAGGTAGGTTTGTAGATGCTTTACGGTCTGAATTGATAAGTCTTATAGGTAGTTGTGCCTTGGATAATTATATTCTATAAAAGAGTCGCACGTAATTGGTCATGTTCCCTTGTTGTATCTTTTATCATTTGCCACATAAATAAAGTTAAGGAATTTGCCTTGAGAGTCGCTTATAAACATGCGATGTGGTCTCTTTCCTAGAATGAATGTTATGATCTTTGCAATGCATTGTGTTAGTTAAATATTCTTGAAATGTTAACTAAGTAATAAAATATTGTTGGGAGTCCCAAGGGACAGCTCAATTGGTTATTGAAGTGACGTGAAATCGTGCAAACCAAGTGATCCAAGTTTTAATCCCCAAGTTACGACCTAGTCTATAGAGAGGAGGACAAACCATAGGCCCCAAGAGGTATAGTAGTAACAGCTAGCATCGATCTTGTGTCATATGAAATTGACCCAATTACCAATTCCTATAAATTACCAAAAAAACATTGTTAGGAGATTTTAAAAACACGATTAAACATATACTTATTATTGAATAAATTTAATTCTATTATTAAATTTAATTGCAAAACTAACCTATCATATCTTAAAATGAAATTACTAATCTATTTTAAATAAAAATATATAATTTAACCATTAAAATAATAATAATAATAAATTTAATTAGGAGTAAAATTCCTATTTCTATTAAAAAAAAAACCATCTAGAAACGTTTAAAACAATCACATTTCTTCTCAAATGTCTCATTCTTCGTGTTGTTTTAACCAAAATCATATCAATATTAATAACTATTCTTCAAATATTTTTAACTAAAATATATCTATATTAAAAATTTCCATTTATTTTTTTTTATCTTTACACAATCAAAGTCATCTTTAAAAACTTTGACTTGTAATGCCCAAGGGAAATGTAAATATTTGACTTACTGTGGTTAAAAGAAAAGAAACTGAATATGACGTTATTAACTGTTTTTAAATTTAATAATATTGTTATTATTTCTTTAATAAGTTAAGAAAGGTCCTTTTTTTGAAAAACGCTAGCAACTTCTGAGTGGGAAGTTGGGGAAGAACGGTTGCAGTGATTGCAACCCTAACTATCTCTCCTGACTGGAAAGGTTTCTAGGAAAAAGGAAAAAAGAAAAAAAGAGAAGTTAGGCTGTGTTGTGAGGACAGACAGAAAGGAAAAAATGGCTAAGTCTGGTGAGGACCAGATAGCCAAGCACTAGGTGCAGATATCTTGCCGAGGACATGTTGTGGCCACCAACAACCCCCATCTTTGTTTAGTATTAGCAATAACACTAAGCAAATGGGGACCCTTAATAAAAAATTCAAAAACATTTTATAAAACTTTTTGTATTATACTCCTTAAAAATATGTCGCATCGCGCGAAGAAGATAAACATTTCTTTACGAGCGTAATAAAAAAACTGCGGAAAAAGCGACGCAAAATCCATCGCATCGCATGCATTAAGAAGCGCTCTTAAATGAAAATCTTAAGAAATCTCCGACGGCCGATGTGCGACGTCGCATATCGCAATATCGCATAAGCAGCACACAATGATTTAATGACTCATGTGATCCGCGATGCTGCGATCTGGCGATATCTGTGATCTGCGATAATCCGATCTGAAAAGGCTTGCGATGACACATCTAGGTAATGCGATGACGCAATGCTGCTATCGCCCATCGCAAATTTCCTCGGCTCAACATTCAAGAAAAGTTGTCCGTAAACCAAAAATTAGGCGCGCGCCTTAAAAGAAATTAATGAACATATGCCAAAGTGTTAATGAAGGACGGTTTTGTGTTTTTCGAAGAGTCAGTTCACGATGGGTGTCATGATTTTATACATTCATAGAGGTTAGAGCTTTTGTATCAGTATTTATTATCATTACTCTTTTCCTTTGCATGAACTACAGGAATGAAAAGCAGGAAACATCTAAGGAAAAGGGGAAAGCGTCAATGCTCGGAGAATAGAGAAGAGATGCCTTCATAAACGGATGCCGCATGCAACAGAACCATAGATTCCAGAGTATCACTCAACAGATTCTGAGGTCGATAGGTGATTCAACATTCAGGGTCAGAAAGCTCACAAAAGCAGCATGTTTACCAAAAATCCTGAAACTTCTACCTGGTAAAGAAAAAAGGCGCTAAAGAAGGAAAACGCACCAGAAAAGCCCGGAATAAAGAACAGAGGCAGTTTTCGATGCACGATTAGCGCCTAGCGCTAATCGCGCATCACTAAGAAAATTGTTCAGAAAGCAAAGTCCCTAACTTGCTTAGTCATTCGCAAATCCGGAAACTGAAATAGCAAAAGCAGAAGCAGTTTGAGAGAAATTTGGGTTGTTGCCAAGTATATACGCAGTAAATTCGCCCAACCAGAGGATGATTCTCAAAAAATATCTTCTAGTGTACTAAAAAGTGGTACCAGCGCTTGCCATTTCTATTTTCGTAGCTCAAACAAAAGCAGAAGGCAACCAGCCGACTCTTCCCAGGCGAATGTTGAATGCTCGCAACATTTAAGGAGCAAATGCAGAAATAGTTAGGAATTAGATTCAGTTTTTAGAAATAGTTTTGCTTTAGAAGAAGGGTGGTCATTTAAACCGTATCCTAAATTTATGTAATTAAGTTATTTAGTTAGCAGTATTTAAACCCTTCTCATGCATTTGGAGAAGGGTCCAGAAATTTGTCAAAAACTTGTCCTCAGAACATGCACTTTTGCACCCTCGGAGGGGGTTTTGATGAATGGATGGATCAAGGTTTATTAATGTTTGCATTTGATATCTGCTACTGATGTTGCACTTCTATACTCTTAGTAGATGTTAGAGCAAGGAGAGATAAATCATTGTTGCTTGAAGCTTATGAGTAGAATCAGTCATAAATGGTACTTTTATCTCTTGGCCATTTCTGCTTATATTCTTAAAGTGATATACAGTTTTAGTTGTTTATATGTTATTGCATGAATGTGTGAGTTACCATTTGGCACTTTTGTACGGTGGAGCCATTTATTTATGTCTGATATATGAATAACTTATTATGCGATATGCTGTTCACAACTGTTTTGCCTAACTTTTTATGCAAAGTAGTTCATCTTAATTGATTTCTATTCTTGTGATAGCTGAATGATCTTTATTACCAGTTATTGTTTGAAATCTTTTTAGATCGCATAATAGAAGAAATACACCTCGGGTTAACATAGATTAGATGTGTTGTTTTTCATTAGATTACAATAGCATAAAGTTAGTTTAAAAGTTTGAATTAGATTAGCTTTAAGTATCCTTAGATCAACAACATCCAACTCTGCACACACACACACACCCTTAGATTGGGAAACTGGTCCCATTATCCCCAGTCGGACCCGCTATACCAAACAGATAAGGAGCTGCCAACCAAGGTCCGGACCGGGTGGGTATCCCCCTTGTTGTCGACCCGATTTTCGGGGCTTCAACAAGACAGTGGTCCTACAAGAGAGCACGGGGGAGATTCTGGTCCCGAAAGACAAATCTCAAGGTTGGGTGGCAAACACAAGCAGGAGACAGAGGAAAGCTCGGTATCTTGAAGGCGTTGCAAGTGGCAGTAGCTCTGAAGAAACAGAGGTGAATAGTTCTGTAAATCAGCACATTGACATCCAAGGACAGGTACCAAACAAAACTCTATTTGTTGTGCGTGAATAAGTTCTGTATTATCCGTTTGATATAAAAGAAAATGACTGTAGCAGAAAGAAAATAGTTAATCCCTGTACAGGATTAATTAGGTAATTGAAATGCACCAGTTAAGTAAGGGAAACGTTGGTGGTCTTTTAGAAGATCTAGAAGAGGGAAGGGTGCATAAACTACTTAAAATCTGGAAACAAGTGAGTAAGAGTGACCACGGTAAACTGGTAGAGTTGTACATATTTGGACCACACAAAACTCTGATAATGACCCCTAGGAAGCGGTAGGTGTAGTATTTAGCAAACCGCTAATTAAGTCCCTGGTGGGTAGGTGTAATTCTGGAACTGTAAATATAAATTTTAGACTTGGAAAACAAACCAAAAGACAAGAATATTTTCGTTAATGCTTACCAAAACGAGGAGGGAAGAAACCAAGTAGTACCGATCTATAATTTTCGTTGGGTTTTATACGAAGGTAGGGTATGGCGTGATAATGCCGATTATTTAAAAACATGCATACATATCCTTAACAAGCTGGTGCACGGTCAAGTTGTAAATATATACGGTTTATAAATGTAAGAGAATTCTCTGCCGCGGGTTGTAACCGACGGACCACAGAGAACCACGGAGGGAGAAAACTCTATATCATGCAAACCAGCCCGTCAAGGGTTACCATGCACGCAGACCTCCAGGACTCTACGGGTAGGGTTTCACATCAAATAATTAACTAAGAAACCCTGCATATAAGATTTAATTACCAGATATAGCACGAAGGCCGTAAAGAACCAAAAATGATAAGTGCAGAGAAAAGAATAGTGCCAGGCATTTAAACAATCATTTAAATTTCAGTTCAACTATTAGACCAAATGAAAATCTGGATGGGGATTGTTATCTCTTACACATCTAAACAGAGAACAAGGTGTGAAATCCATATCATTAAACATGCAGCTGTATATAGCCAGAAACCAACATCCATTAGCAGTCGGTGATAACACTGTAGCAAAGGGTTACACAAATGCAATTATACATTCGGAGAAGAGAATAACTTAACCAAGGCACTTCCAACAGTTTCACTCAGGAGTCCTGAGAATTGCTTCGTAGCACCATGCAAGTACACTTAATACAACCCGGTAAACCCCGGAACATTCCATGGTGGATAAAAGAATATACATAATTACATTAGGATAACATTGTTCAGCTGACGCTAGAGAACTAAAAACAAAACCCTCTACCCGAGCAAAAGGGGTACAGGTCTCAACCCCGACAGCTCTCGGTTGTACAAGGAGGATTACCCTGTAACTCAACAAGCTTTCAAACCTTCGGAACTCAGAATGCTGTGCAACATAATCAATATAGCTAACCATCTCAGATTTGAATCATCTAATGAGTCAAATTCATTAAAAGAATAGTTATTCAGGAGCAAACCCTTACCTGGGCTTCTTGAGCAAGGAAAACTAGTGAGATGCCGACCCCGTAGCCTCGCCTGAGGGCCTCGGATGTTTGAGGCAAGCTCTACAACCAAAACACACCATTACGACTTAGTTTGTAGCTAGAAATGGAAGCGTTCAGCAGAAAAACAAAACTCCAAAGACGGAAATGCCAAATAACTGTGAAAAAAACATACCCGGAATTTTCCATGTGATAGGGTCGCCATATTCTCTCATCTGGTGGTCTTCCAATCTATTCCAAGGCTTGGCGGCAGACAGAGTAGACCCACAGAAAACTAAGAGGTGAAACAGAGCCGGAGCCAAACGGTGGAGGCGATAATGCAACCCGATAACCGAGTGTTGAATGAAGCAAACCATGAAAGGATTGAACTGTCGGATCATAAACCCGCCCATCCTCCAATGTAGTGGTGAAAGGCTCGAGGTAAACAACTGCGGATAGAGGAGCCTGCTCGTGCCACGTAGATGGAAGAGCAGGAATAATTAACACCAACGGCCAGTGTATTAACTCTAAACAGTACCACATAACCAGAGAAAAATCAATGAAATGCTAAGTGTAACATATATCCGCCAAGTTGCTGATCGCGAGGAGGCGGATGATTTCCAAAGTAAGTGCAAAGTTAATGAACCAGATCCTATAGTACCAGATTGACAACATCACTGTGAGTCCAACAATCCGGTTGCTGGGAAAAACTTCACCAATGACCGAAATAGTAAAGGGTTACTGTCATAATAGTTCTATAGTAATATGTAATAAAAAAAAAAAATTACTATGGTAGTATTGGGAGACATGATAGTTGGTATCAGAGCCCAGTTACAAAACTAAGGCCTCTGGGAATTGAAAGTTGACTACAGAAAACAACACATACAATTTATTTTCGTTTTTATTCATGCAATTCAATAAAACAGTTAGTGTGTTAACTTTTCCCTTGATGTCACTTTTCCTATGTTAAGAACAGAACCAGGAACCAGAAGACTGACAGTATGAGAAGAGCGAACAGTGCATCACGCAGGTATGCGATGGGCCAAGGACCTGTACCTGGTCCTGAGAGCAACCCCGAGCTATGGGTACAGCTCAGAGAGGAGGCTCGAAATACAAACATGGCCATCTTGGAGTTAGTGCAGGAATTCAAAAATGAGATGGCTCGGTTACGAGAAGATAACGCACAGCTAACTATGGAACAAGAGAGAATTATAAAAAGCCTATCCGACAAACAGAACCAGCCGCCAGCAAATCCCAGTGTGGAGCAGCAAAGAATGTCTGGGGAGCAGCATCACCATACAGAACCTGAAGGGACTAAGGAAAGGGAGGAATGATCTGATAATGCATCCGAACAGCAGACATCAAAAAGGCAACGGATAGAGCTGCAAGGGGAATTTCGTAAGATTAAACCGCCACACTTTGACGGAGAACAGGAGGAAGCAGCTGAGGCATGGTTGATTAATATGAACAAATATTTCCAGCTATATGAATATGATCACAACCTTAAAGCACGACTGGCTATTTTCCAACTGTAGGGAAAAGCCACCCTGTGGTGGGAAGAAGTTAAGATCGTAAGAGGAGTAAGCGAACAGACCATAACCTGGGAGAAATTTCAAAGGTACTTTAAGGAGAGATACCTAACCGAGCGTTTCTACAACGAAAAGGCAAGAGAATTCCATGACTTGCGGTTGGGACAGCAAACCATGGACAAATTTATCACCTGTTTTACTTCCTTGCTTCGTTATGTGCCTTATATTAGAGAAGAAAAAGCTAAAGTGCAGAGGTTCGTTAGTAGTTTACCTCTGTATATGCGGGAGAGGATTGAGTTTGACAATCCGAAGACAATGGATGAGGCAATACGTAAAGCCAGAATTTGTTACCAGCAGAGTAAACAGAAGGGGGAAATTCCAGGTAAAAGATGGAATGATAAGAGAAGTAATAAGTCGGATAGAAACAACAAAGGGATGCACAGTAGTGGTAGTAAGGGTGTTGGCAAGGGGCAAAGCAGTAGAACTGTACAGAAAAATTCACTCAGGTCCAAGCCAACCAATGAGTCCAGAGTCAGCGACCAGCCTGTAAAGTTGGACAACGAAGGGACAGCAAGGCCTCCAGTGCAGTGTTGGGGTTGCGGTGGACCTCACTACGTCAAAAATTGCCCTCAACGAAAGGGAACTGAACAGGTATCCCAGATCCATGAAGCATCGACAGTCGGCAATATAGGACGTAGCCTACCAAGGATTAATGCAACTTTGGACGATCGTTAGGCGGAGTACCAGCCGACCATGGTGGAATTCGAAGGTAAAATCTCAGACCTTACTATAGTTGTTTTAATTGATCCTAGAGCCACATTAAGTTATATTAGTCCTAAGGTTGTAGAGAATTGTAAACTGCAACCTGTTAAATTCAAGAATCCATGGCTAGTACAGCTGGCTACAGGGGCCAAGAGGCGAGTACTTGCAAAAGTCAATAACTGCTCTTTACAGATAGCAGGATAGCCAGTAATGGCAGATTTAAACGTGCTTCCCCTTGGTTCATATGATGTTCTAATCGGTATGGACTGGCTAGAGAAGCACTGGTCCTTAGTCAACTACAAAACAAAGACTATTTATTATAGAGATGAGCTTGGAACAAGGCAAGAGATGCAAGGAATTAAGCGGCCAGTACAGGTCAGGCCAATAACTGCCTCTCAGTTAGCAAAATGCATTAGGAAGGGATGTCAAATTTATGCCATCCAAGTGGGCTATGCTAACTCGAAAGATAAGACAGCCACATTGGACAACATCCCTGTGATACAAGAATTTACTGATGTGTTTCCGGAAGAAGTTCCCGGACTGCCACCTAAGAGGGATATAGACTTTACTATCGAATTGGTACCAGGGGCAGCTCTAGTATCCCGAGCGCCCTACAGAATGAGTACACCTGAGTTGAAGGAGTTAAAAATGCAGCTACAGGAGCCGTTAGACAAAAACTATATTTGCCCCAGTGTGTCTCCTTGGGGAGCTCCAGTATTGTTTGTTAAGAAAAAAGACTAGACTCTTCGCATGTGTATAGATTATCGTCAGTTGAACAAACTGACAATCAAAAGTAAGTACCCTCTACCCCGGATTGATGAACTTTTCGACCAGGTGAAACGTGCAACAGTATTTTTCAAGATTGATTTGCGATCAGGGTATCACCAAATCAGGATTAAGGAAGAGGACATAGCTAAAACAACTTTTAGAACAAGGTATGGACATTACGAGTTTGTGGTGCCACCCTTTGGGTTAACTAACGCCCCCATAACTTTCATGTGCTTGATGAACAGCATATTTCATCAATATTTGGACAGATTTGTGCTCATATTTATTGATGATACACTAATATATTCCTGCACTATGGAAGAGCACCTCAGATTAGTGATGCAAACCCTCCGAGAACACCAGTTATATGCCAAGTTCAGCAAGTGCGACTTCTTCAAGGAAGAAATACAGTATCTGGGCCACATAATCACGAAAGAAGGGATCGCGGTAGACCCCGAAAAGATAAAGACCATAATGGAGTGGCCCGTACCGAAAGATGTAGCAGACATCAGGTCCTTTATGGGGTTGGCCGGTTACTACAGACGATTTGTGGAAGGATTCTCAAGAGTAGCGTATCCTATCACTTCCTTGCAGAAAAAAGGAAGAGCGTTCAGATGGACCCCGGAATGTCAAAGAAGTTTCGAGCAGCTTAAGCACCTGCTCACCACCGCACCCATTTTGAGCATAGATGATCCTAATAAGGACTACGTGGTGTGCACCGACGCAAGCAAGGAAGGAGTGGGAGGCGTGTTGATGCAGGAAGGGAAGGTAATTGCTTACGAGTCAAGGAAACTAAAGGAGCATGAGCAGAAATATTCCGCTTATAACTTAGAGTTGGCAGCCATCATACACGCCTTGAAGATGTGGCGACATTATCTTGTGGGAAGGAAAATTTTATTATTGACAGACCACCAGAGTCTGACCAATTATTTTAGCCAGCCCACTTTAAATGCTAGGCAAGCACGGTGGATGGATTTCCTAAGTAGTTTTGACTTTGAAATTAGACATTTGAAGGGAAAAGAAAATCGGGTGGCAGACGCCTTAAGTCGAAAATTACAGTGTTTATATGAAATTTCCTATAGCAAATGGAAAAGCCCCTTCGAGGGGATGATACAAAAAGCAGCAGAACAAGATATTGTATACCAACAAATAAAACAGCAAGCACAGCAGTCTACCAGGGAGGAAAATCAGCAAGGCTATGGGGTGGATGATGCTAAAATGTTGTACTACAAGGAGAAGTTATATGTACCCAATCAAAACAGCCTTAAAAATCTGATTTTGGATGAATTTCATATCAGTCACTACATTGGACACCCGGGATATCAAAAAATGATCACTGCGCTTCGAAAAGAATACTACTGGCCGGGTATGAAGAATAATGTGGCCGAGTATTTGGCACGATGTTTGGAATGCCAACAAATTAAAGCAGAGCATCAACACCCAGCGGGGTTATTGCAACCCTTACCCATTCCGGAATGGAAGTGGGAAACTATTTCTATGGATTTTATAACAGGTTGCCTAAGACAAAGAAGAATAACAATTCTATTATGGTGGTAGTGGACAAATTGAGTAAAGTGACACATTTTATACCTGTGCAATCCACCTACAAAGTTGTACAGATTGCCCATATCTTCATGCAAAATGTGTTTAGATTGCATGGACTCCCAAAGACGATAATCTCAGACCGCAACGTGAAATTCACATCGGTCTTGTTGAAGACATTGTTTGCAGAATTAAGGACACAGCCGAACTTCAGTACAGCATATCACCCCCAGACCGATGGAAAAACAGAACGGGTGAACCAAGTGGTGGAAGACATGTTAAGGGCTTATGCGATGCAACAACCAACTAAGTGGGAGGAGTACTTACACTTGGTGGAGTTTGCATACAATAACAGCTATCATACTTCATTACAAATGAGCCCCTTTGAGGTTTTGTACGGGCGGAAATGCCGTACACCCTCAAGCTGGGGTGGACCTGAAGAAAAATTAAGATTAGGTCCGGACATGCTTAGGGAAATGGAGGAGATGGTCAAAAAGTTACGGTCTAATTTAAAAGCCACGCAGGATAGGCAAAAGAAATTCGCTGACCGAAAAAGGAGGTTTAAAGAATACCAAGTTGGTGATCATGTATATGTGAGAATTCAAGCAAAGAGGAGTACGCTGCAATGGAGCGGGTGTGCCATGTTGGCACCCCGCTATTGTGGACCATTCCAGGTCTTGGCAAGAATTGGGCCGGTGGCTTACCAGCTCGCCCTGCCAAGTCACATCCGGATCCATAATGTCTTCCATGTCTCTATATTAAAAAAATATGTCTATGACCCTAAACATGTGATCAGATGGCAGGATGTACAGGTGAGAATTATTTCTAGTAGACCAGTCTAAAAGTTTTCTTTTAAAGAAACTGATTTAGAATATTGCATGTCGCAGGTCGAACCGGAAGGAGAAGTCTTGGTCAAGCCGCTGAGCATTCTCGACCAGAGAGAAGTACAGCGGCGGAAGCGAGCTATTACCCAATTTAAAGTGCAGTGGCAGCACTTTGGGCCTGATGAGGCCACTTGGGAAGATGAAGAGCTCATGAAAAAAGCTTACCTAGGGTTGTTCTTGGTCAACAGACATCGGGACGATGTCCAATTTCAAGAGGGGGAGATGTAATGCCCTAGGGAAATGTAAATATTTGACTTACTGTGGTTAAAAGAAAAGAAACTGAATATGACATTATTAACTGTTTTGAAATTTAATAATATTGTTATTATTTCTTTAATAAGTTAAGAAAGGTCTTTTTTTTTTAAATGCTGGTAACTTCTGAGTGGGAATTTGGGGAAGAACAATTGCAGTGATTGCAACCCTAACTATCTCTCCTGATTGGAAAGGTTCCAGGAAAAAAGAAAAAAAGAAAAAAAGAGAAGTTAGGCTGTGCTGTGAGGACAGACAGAAAGGAAAAAATGGCTAAGTCTGGTGAGGACCAGATAGCCAAGCACTAGGTGCAGATATCTTGCCGAGGACAGTGGTCCTACAAGAGAGCACGGGGGGAGATTCTGGTCCCGAAAGACGAATCTCAAGGTTGGGTGGCAAACAGAAGCAGGAGACAGAGGAAAGCTCAGTATCTGGAAGGCGTTGCAAGTGGCAGTAGCTCTGAAGAAACAGAGGTGAATAGTTCTGTAAATCAGCACCATTGACATCCAAGGACAAGTACCAAACAAAACTCTATTTGCAGTGAGTGAATAAGTTCTGTATTATCAATTTGATATAAAAGAAAAGGACTGTAGTAGAAAGAAAATAGTTAATCCCTGTACAGGATTAATTCTGTAATTGAAATGCACCAGTTAAGTAAGGGAAACGTTGGTGGTCTTTTAGAAGATCTAGAAGAGGGAAGGGTACATAAACTACTTAAAATCTGGAAACAATTGAGTAAGAGTGACCACGGTAAATTGGTAGAGTTGTACAAATTTGGACCACACAAAACTCTGATAATGGCCCCAAGGAAGCGGTAGGTGTAGTATTTAGCAAACCGCTAATTAAATCCCTGGTGGGTAGGTGTAATTCTGGAACTGTAAATATAAATTTTATACTCGGAAAACAAACCAAAAGACGAGAATCTTTCCGTTAATGCTAACTAGAATGAGGAGGGCAGAAACCAAGTAGTACCGGTCTATAATTTTCGTTGGGTTTTATATGGAGGTAGGGTATGGCGTGATAATGCCGATTATTTAAAAACATGCATACATATCCTTACAATTAACAAGCTGGTGCACGGTCAAGTTGTAAATATATACAGTTTATAAATGTAAGAGAATTCTCTACCACGGGTTGTAACCGACGGACCACAGAGAACCATGGAGGGAGAAAACCCTGTATCATGCAAACCAGCCCGTCAAGGGCTACCATGCATGCAGACCTCCAGGACTCTACAGGTAGGGTTTCACATCAAATAATTAACTAAGAAACCCTGCATATAAGATTTAATTACCAGATATAGCATGAAGGCCGTAAAGAACCAAAAATGATAAGTACAGAGAAAAGAATAGTGCCAGACATTTAAACAATCATTTAAATTTTGGTTCAACTATTAGACCAAATGACAATCTGGATGGGGACTGTTATCTCTTACAAATCTAAACAGAGAACAAGGTGTGAAATCCATATCATTAAACATGCAACTGTATATAGCCAAAAACCAACATCCATTAGCAGTCGGTGATAACACTGTAGCAAAGGGTTACACAAATGCAATTATACATTCGGAGAAGAGAATAACTTAACCAAGGCGCTTCCAGCAGTTTCACTCAGGAGTCTTGAGAATTGTTTCGTAGCACCATGCAAGTACACTTAATACAACCTGGTAAACCCCGGAACATTCCATGGCGGATAAAAGAATATACATAATTACATTAGGATAACATTGTTCAGCTGACGCTAAAGAACTAAAAACAAAACCATCTACCCGAGCAAAAGGGGTACAGGTCTCTCCCCCACCAGCTCTCGGCTGTACAAGGAGGATTACCCTGTAACTCAACAAGCTTTCAAACCTTCGAAACTCGAAAGGCTGTGCAACAGAATCAATATAACTAACCATCTCATATTTGAATCATCTGATGAGTCAAATTCATTAAAAGAATAGTTATTCAGGAGCAAACCCTTACCTGGGCTTCTTGAGCAAGGAAAACCAGTGAGATACCAACCCCGTAGCCTCGCCTGAGGGCCTCAGATGTTTGAGGCAAGCTCTACAACCAAAACACACCATTACGACTTAGTTAGCAGATAGAAATGGAAGCGTTCAGCAGAAAAACAAAACTCCAGAGACGGAAATGCCAAATAACTGTGAAAAAAACATACTCGGAATTTTCCATGTGATAGGGTCGCCATATTCTCTCATCTGGTGGTATTCCTATCTGTTCCAAGGCCTAGCGGCAGACAGAGTAGACCCGCAGAAAACTAAGAGGTGAAACAGAGCCGGAGCCAAACGGTGGAGGCGATAATGCAACCCGATAACCGAGTGTTGAATGAACCAAACCATGAAAGGATTGAACTATCGGATCATAAACCCGCCCATCCTCCGATGTAGTGGCGAAAGGCTCGAGATAAACAACTGTAGATAGAGGAGCCTGCTCGTGCCACGTAGAGGGCAGAGCGGGAAGAATTAACACCAACGGCCAGTGTATTAACTCTAAATAGTACCGCATAACCAGAGAAAAATCAATGAAATGCCAAGTGTAACATATATCCGCCAAGTTGTTGATCGCGAGGAGGCGGATGATTTCCAAAGTACATGCAAAGTTAATGAACCAGATCCTATAGTACCAGGTTGACAACATCACTGTGAGTCCAACAATCCGGTTGTTGGGAAAAACTTCACCAATGACCGGAATAATAAAAGGTTGCTGCCATAATAGTTCTATAGTAATATGTAATTAAAAAAAAAATTACTATGGTAGTATTGGGAGACATGACATGACTTCAGTCCGCAAACCGAACTAATTGTTTAAATTGAAAATAGTAACGTTTAGAGGAAATTAAACTGGTGGCCAAGCCCCACATTGATGCAATATTAGCTGGGCCTAAAGTTGTACATTTATTCGCTAAGCAAACTTGAAAGACGTTAACCCCACCCACTAACGGGCCGAATCATGGGACTATCAAAACGCTTTAAAAATAGCATTGCGAAGCTTTAAAAAACATTACCCCTAACATAACCAAAGTCAAACACGGTCAATTCAAAAGGTTAACAACCAGCGTCTCGATCTTATAAAAACAAGTTACCATTATATGCTACGTCACATTAAATTGCAAATAAAGAATAATAAACTTAAATCAAGTTTTATTGATATGTATTAAATACAAAAATTATCCACTTTAAAAGATATGGTATCATAGTAATGGAAAGAAAATTAAATACACCGACATGAGACATTTTACTTCACATCGTTATTTTTTCAATATATGATAAAGAAGCTTAGGGGTTTGGAAACTCCACTTTTATTTTAAATAACAAATGCAACATTTTTACTTTGACAAATTATCAATTTTTTATTTATAAGAATTGAAAAAGGAAAATTGTTTATTTGAAAGGATCTAAATACTTAATAATATTGAATGAATTAACCTAAATATTATAGGTTTGACTTTATTGTTATATTAATTTTTTAATTAATTATAAAAATCATAAATATATTTATGATATTTTATTTTTTAGAAAACATTTTTCCATTTGAGTTATTTAATTGGATAAGATGAAAGTGATGGAATATATTTTAAATTGGCAAAATATAAAATATATTAAATTTTTTATTTTAAAATTTTAAAAATCTAATGTATTTGAGGAATAGATTTCACTATCGGGAGAAATACTAATAAGAGAAGAAATAAGAGAAGAGGTTAAATAAATAAATAAAAGGTTTTATTATCATGAGGAATACAAATAAAAGAAAGGATAAGAGAAGAGGTGTAAATAAATAAAAACTCATAGTAAATTTAAAAAATTAGAATTAATTAATATAAATGGGATAATTAATTTAATAATTAATTGTTATTAAATAATAAGATAATAATCGTTGAATTGAGGTTTTTGTGATCCAGTTTAAGTTTATAAGAAAAAAAAAATGCGGGGTAAATTTGTTGAAAAATTTATTATCGCGTGATTTATGCCGATTTTTTTTTTCTCATAAACAAGATAATAATCATTAATAATTGAATTAGTAATATCAAAATTAATGTTTAATTTTTAAAATAGTGGAATAATAATTATTAATAAGGTATTATTAATTAATAATTTGATAATTAATATCAATATTGATGGTTAATATTGTTAAACAATAGTAACGGTGGCAGGAGTGGGAGGGATATTGATAAATCACGATGGAATAATTATGGAAAGATTTACTTGGGGACTTGGGACCAAATCAAACAATCAAGTGGAATTTTATGGTTGTTTATGGGTTTGATAATAGCTAGAAAATGGGGGATCTAGGAGTTGACCATCCTCAGAGATTCTTTTTTCATTATCCATTAGTTGAAAATGGATAGCCCCCCCAAAAGACACTTCCTTGAACCTCTTTTTCCTCCTTGTTAAAAACTCCTTACGCCAATTCTCTTCCTTTTCTCTGTTTCATATCCTTCACTCCCTCAATAATGATGATGACATTCTTGCAAATAAGGCGTGTCTGCTTCATGAAGAAACTCTTGAAGTTAAGGGCTAGTTGGCTACTTATTTTATCCCTTAGTCTAATGATAATTCTCTTGCATGGCAAACTTCGTTAAATTTGGGATGAATATTGTGAATTGTGGCATTCAGCATCGAAAAATAGTAGAAAGGTGGTGGATTTGTAGGGGAGTAGAAGGGAGTGGCGATATCGATTGTGGGAAGCAATAGCCAATTCTCACCTCTATTTTGACAATTCTAGTGTGATATGTTGTGCAAAGCCTCATGGTGCTTCATGTAACTCAGATTATGTCGTTTTTTCTCTATTATGCAACTAGATCACAAAATAGAAGAGATAGATCAACGACTTCAAAATTATCCTCTTCGAGGGGGAAACCTCCTTTACATTACACAAATGAGCAATTCTTGGATGATACAAATGAAAAGACCTCCTTTCTATATATAAGAGTCTAAGGGATCACAATATAATCAGAGCCTGCATAACATTAATATTGTAAGGGCACAATAGTGGGCTTCTATGGGTTGCACTAATAACAATAAGGGGCTACACTACTAGTATAGGGACCTAACATGCCCCTCTCCTTGAAAAAAGTGTTGTCCTCAACGCTTGAGTAGTTTTGGATGCTTCTGTATAAAATTCTCATCTTCCCATGTGGAATTTTCAGCCGATAAGTTCTTCCACTTGATGAGATACTTTGAAATTGATCGATTTCGTAGCTGTCGGGTTCTTGTTTCCGTGACAACTTCAGGTTCCAATATGATTTTTCATTCCTAGTCAAGTTCCAGTAATATTGTTTGAACTGGGATCTTGTCACCTATAACCTACTTTAAGCATGAAACATGGAGAACTGGGTGCACTCGGGAAGATTCAAGAATCTCCAATTTGTATGCCATAGTACCAATCTTTTGCAACACCTTGTAAGGACCATAGTACTTTGGTGATAATTTATTATCCTTCTTAACTTGCTTGAGGGACATTTGTTTATATGGTTGCAACCGTAAAAATACTCAGTCGCCTACATCAAAACTTATTTCGTTATTATGTTGATATGCCTGTTGTTTCATTTGATTCTACGCCAAAGTGAGGTTATCCTTTAAGAGTTGGAGAACTTGTTGTTAATGCTCGATGTTATCTTCCACTGCTTGAACCTTAGAATGATTGTCCAAGACTTTTTGGAGATCAGGAGAAATAGATGATTTCATTGTTTGAAGCTCTAGTGGACATAATTGTGCAATTACGCCTCGCTCTTCTTTCTTCAGAATATTTGTCATGCCATTAGAGATTATCATCTCTCTTGGTTTCCTTGTGATACCCCTTAATTCAACTTCCTTTTCTTCCCAAAAAAATATAAAGAAAAGTTCTTGAAAATTGAAAGCTATCGTCCCCAAAGACTATAACCATTCGACTCCTAGTACAACATCAGCACCACCCATTGGAATGGAAAGAATTGGACTATTCAAGGCATATTCTCCCATGGATAGCTTGATATTATGGCACTTTCTAGAACAATTTATGGTTCCTCCATTTGCAACCATTACTTGACACTCTGGTGCTGGATATAGGAAGAAATTCAATTCCTTGGCTATCTCACAATGAATAAAATTATGGGTACTACACGAATCAATCAACACTCTTACCTTTTTTCTTCTTGATATGTCCTTCTATCTTGAGAGTTTGAGGAGTGGTAATTCCTGTCAATGCATTATAAGATATGGTCAAATTCATTTCTTCTTTCTCTAGTGTTGGTTCCTGGTGTATATCCTGTTTTTTTTTACATTTCTTATTCCTTTTCTTCCTCCTCTTCCCCATCTATTTAAATTAATTTCTTCTTATCACACTTATGACCTTTAGTGTATTTTCTATCACAACTGTAACAAAGCCCTTTTGCTCTCTTTTTTTCCAATTATTATGGTGTCAACCTTGCAGGTTGTGGAAGGCTAGGAGCAACAACACTTCTATCTTTATAGTTATGAGTGGTAGGCTTCCTTGTTGCCATAATTTTTCTTTCTAACCTTAATGCCTTCTCCAATTAATCATGTTCCCAAAGGTGAACCTCGTGTTGGATGTTATCCTTTAAAGTCCCTATGAAGACTTCAATCCTATGCTTCTCTAGAATATCATGTACCGTTATATTCAATTTTTGTAAGTCCTCAATGTGCTCTGTCATTGAACGCTTTTTTGTTTGAGATTTATCAATTGGTTAAAGAAGGTGTTGCTCTTTGTATGCTCATAATGTGCTATCATTTCCTCCATGAATATTAACCAAGTGATGAGTTGATCCAGGTGGATAATGGTGGCCACCCACCTATCTCGCCTATACCTCTAGTCAGTTTCATTTGTTTCCTTGTTCATTTCAACATTTACTATTTTTAGCAGTTTTTCGGGTCCTGAACTTCCGGAGCAGTTTTGACCCCCTAAATGGTGTTTTTTTAAGGTCTATTACAAGCTCATGGCCAAAGGCAAGGGCTTAAGGAAAATATTTTAGTACTCGAAGATACCTTTCCAACAAGGTATCGTACGCGCCAAACAGAGATAATATGACCAAGTTATGACCCCAGGAAGTTGGCTACCTAACAAACCCCAACTGGGCCCACAAACTCTTAGCATTACATCTCATGGGGTTACAGTTTTGGTTGTCTAGGGTTTTTTCATTTTTTTTAATAATAAATAGGCCCTTAAGCCTCATTGTAACATAGTTCAAAGGCATGTAGTTGTCACATCTCTTCTCAGAGATAAGCTACCATTACCCGAGCTAGTCTTATTTCCATTTTATTTGTAATCATATTTCAGTATTTGATAGTAATGAAATGAAGTGTTATTTCTGATACATATTTGTATTTATAGTTATGTTTGTAATTTTTTGTGTTCTTGTTTAAATTTGGATCAGTGGTATCAGAGCTGTCTACTCTTTCTTTGATTTTCTTTGCATGTCCCCAACGAGGTCAGGATATAAGGAGTTAGGGCTTGAACTGATCGAAACTTTGCAAGACCAGCCTCACAAATATCAAAGACATCCCATGGGGAAAGAAAATAAAGACGGGGGGTAGGAGATCCTTTCAAAATCTTTCTCAAAGAAACCCTCGAGCAACAAAGGAACGCGATGATGGGCAACTTTTCCCAGATCCTTCAATGGCTTCCCAAGGGCGATGCATCTACTTCTAGCAGCTACTTTGGAAGTGTCACACCATTTAAGGTACAGGTTAACTTTGACATTCCCATATTTGAGGGTCGGATAGATGCAAACATCATAGATAAATGCTTAAATCTGCTAGAAGGATATTTTTTTTGTTCGTGATTTTTCCGGCTGGGAAAATATTACTTTTTCTCTTCTCAAAGCCACCCCCCACATGAAGGACTGATGGGAAACCTACTGTGAGCAGAAGGATGAAATTACGCCCTCACTATTTTCGGCCGCACCCACTTGGGATTCGTTCTGGGGCGCCATCAAGGAGCAGTACTACCCTGTCGAGAGTTATGAGGATAAATACATAAAGTGGAGCACACTGCAATAGGGAAGGGACCAAGACGTGTCAGAGTTTACCAATGTTTCTCATACCCTTTGCACAAAGTTGGGTATCAAGGATTCTAAGAAACATTTAGTACTCAAGTATCACGGCTGCCTACACAGGTACATCCAAGATGAGATGGAGTTCCTGGACATCTCCTCGCTCGGCACGACATACCGATACATTGTCAAGATTGAGAAGAATCTTAAACAAAAAAAGCGATACTTTGGATCTGCAAATCCGAAGCAAGGGAAAGGCACCCCTAAACCGCAGAGAAAAGGCCAAAGCCAAGGCAGGATGACCTAAGATAACCCGTTGAAGCCACAAGCAAAGAAAAACACCACGAAGACAAAGAAGGACACAAGAAAGTGGTGTGAGTTCCATAAGAGCTCCACTCACAACACAAGTGAGTGTTGGGCCAAGCAGTCACTAGTGGTCGAGCTGAAGGCTTCTAAGTTTGACGCATGTTCCGACTCTGAGTTAGAACCCGATAAGGGTAATGACAAAGGGAAGCAAATCATTGATGCGGAGCCCAATTCCATGATAGCCACCACCAAGGTCAAGAAGATTGAGCCTGAAGATCCATAAGAGGGGGAGTGCCTATTCGACTCACAGATGTGGGTGAAGGATTCTCCACTGTAGTTCATTTTCAATAGTAGGATCCAAAAGAACCTCATTTCAGCAAAGGTCATGAAGTGGCTGGACCTACCGATTATAGAACATCCGCAGTCATACACCATTTGGTAGCTTCACCAAGGACGAGATCTCCACATTCATGAACAGTGTCGCCTTCCTTAGAGCATCAAGCCCTTCACGAATAAGGTATTCTGTGATGTTGGTCCTCTTGAAGTTTGTGATGTATTATTAGGAAAACCATACTTATAGAAGTGGCATGTTTTATATGAGTCTAGACCTCGCTCTGTTATTATTTATTTGGGTATTAAGTTATATAGATACTGGAGGTAGCCCCACCTACCGCCATCTCTTTGATCTCTGCTGAGAAATGCAGTAAGGTCATCTCCCAAACTGGGAAATTTGTTTTCTTTCTAATTCTCTCTCAAAGTAATGGGAAGGTCATAGCTACATCCATGGTCCCCAAGAAGGGTTCCTCCAAGTAGCAGAATTAGGTGGATACGGTCATGGAAGAATACATGGACATCTTCTCCTCACCCACGGGGGTACCCTTGCATTGTCAGGTCAAGCATTCAATCGATCTGACTCCTGGACTACCTCTACCCAACGGGGCGATATATCGTTGCTGCATTCTAGAAATGCCAACTGTCACGCCCCTACACCTGCGGTAGTCTTTCAACCGCTTATAGCGAGGTGCGGCACCACCGAACACTTTCTTTTCACCAATACTTATGTTCGTGGACTACGCCTAATTCACTTTCTCCTACTTAGTTTGTGTTTCGCAACCAAGTATTATTATGTTTATCCTTTATACCAATGAACACCCATACTCATTCATTATCAACAACAATTATAAACAAGAAGACAATTGCACAGTATAAAGGGGAGGGGCAACTCCCTGCAATATGAGTCTGCCCGAATCAATATATTATATAATCTTCACTTTTACAATGTACAAGCTAAATCTTGGGAAACCCCAAATTTACACTTAGTCAATTTCACAACTTCGGCAAACTCGGTTGCCCATCTCGTCGGCACCTCCGCACGGTCGCCACACGACTCTCCAACCCGTCATTCACCTCGTCGCACGTCTTCGCCAGTTCGCTCTTCGTTTGGTCGCAAACGCCCAAACCATGTATCCCTGCCCACACGCAGTCCCGTTTGCCAACTCTTGACAAACGCCCAAATCTTATGAACAGCACGTAGTACCGCCTGCCCAACTCTACGACCTCCGGTTCTAACCTTCGTTCACCTTCGTGCACACTTGCACGATGGGCGGGCGCTCACCCGAGTCGCCAAGACTTAGCACAAACGGGCGCCACACGTTCACCGTGCACGCCTCACCCAACCACCGGGCGCACCTTCGCCCAACACCAAGTGCGATGTTCTATCGTGCGACTAGCCCAAGGATGGGCGCATGAGAACTGCGCCTTTTCCTTCTCCAAATGCGCACTAGAATCTGCGCACTATTCACTTGTGCGAAGTCCAGCAAATCCAGGAGTTGTTGCAACAAGGGCACATCTGACCAAGTTCCTCGTGTTGTGGGAGCTCAATTGTACTTGAACAGAATAAGGATGGAACCTAGAGGCTCTGCATTGATTATTGGGCACTAAACAAAATCATTATCAGGAACGCGTATCCACTCCCATAGATTGATGACCTACTTGACCAACTCAAGGGGGGAAATTATTTCAGCAAGATCGATCTGAAGTCTGGTTATCATTAGGTTCCAATAGAGCTCACCGATGTATGGAAGACCACCTTTAAATCCAATGAAGGCCTTTTTGAATGGTTGGTTATGCCCTTTGGGTTGACAAATGCCCCTGTTATTTTTATGAGGCTAATGGATGACATCTTGCGGCCCTTTACCAACTAGTTCATGGTGGTTTATTTGGAATACATCCTCATCTTCAGCAAGAGTTGGGAAGAACACTTGCAACACATTCTGCAAGTCCTTCAAACCCTTCGAGAGCACAAACTGTGTGCCAACTTGGACAAATGCACCTTTGGCATGAGTTAGGTCCGATACTTGGGTTACATCATAAATGATCATGGCGTGCATGTGGACCTGACTAAGATCCAAATCATTCGGGATTGGCCAGCCCTGACCACTCTAATGGAACTTCGCAGCTTTTTGGATCTTGCAAATTTCTATCGGAGGTTTGTTTTGGGATTCTCCCATATTACTTGGCCTTTGAGTTAGATTACTAAGGGCAGGGCGAAGGTAAAGTTTTCTTGGTCTGAGTCCCAACAGAAGGCATTCGTTGAGTTGAAGGACCACCTCTGCTCTACACCAATACCCACATTTTCATACCTACAACAAGCATTTGAAATAGAGACACACACCTCAGACTATGCTATTGGTGCAGTCCTCACCCAGCACGGGCATCCAGTGGCCTATCATAGTGAAACACTTTGAGATACAATTTGAAAGTACCCCACCTATGATAAAGAGATGTATTCCATTGTGCAAGCTTGTCGACAATGGAAGCACTACATTCTGGGGAAGGAAACAGTCATCCACACCGATCACTGACCTCTTCAGTTTATACAGACATGAGGGAAGTTGCAGAATGACTGCCATCAAAAGTGGTCTACATATCTACAACAATTTCACTTGAACATTAAATACAAAAAGGGCAGCACCAATCATGTTGTAGATTGCCTCAGTTGGCCCCCGATTGAATCACTGACTATTGTTATCAACTATTGTGGTCACGAGACCTATGGATGGCCATAATTATACAAAAATGATCTAAAGTTCATCTCGACATACCAAATGCTAGTAACTGGCAAGCAAGTTCCTGATTTCCACCTCCATGATGCGTTATTATGCTACCTGAGCCACTTTTGTGTTTCTTCAAGAAAACGTGCCAAGCTGATTTGCAAGGTGCATTACAGTCGGGTCGCAGGGCACTTTGGTGTGGAGAAAATTTTGGTTGTACTACAAAATTACTTCTATTGGCCCAAATTTTGACTGGATGTTGGGAAATATATTAGATCCTACACTGCCTACGCCATCGCCAAGCCAACCATCAAGAAGCAAGGCATGTACGCTCCTCTGCCTACTCCCAGCCAGCCGTGGGAATCCATCTCCATGGACTACATGTTTGGCCTCCCTTCTACCAAGCATGGTAATTATTATGTATTTTTGGTCATGGACAGATTTTCTAAGATGGTTATATTGGCGGTCTGCAAATGAGTTTCATAGTAGATGACACTTCCAAACTCTTATTTGAACGAGTATGGGCACATTTTGGGATCCCACAGACCATTATATTAGATTAGGATAACGGGTTCCTAAGCACATTCTGGTCAAGCCTCTAGACACTACTGGACACCAAGCTCACTAAATCGATTTCCTTCCATCCCCAGATTGATGGCTAGATGGAGGTCGTCAATAGGATGATAGTGCATATACTCCACATGTACAACTCCAAGCATCCTCGAACCTGGGATGAGAGTCTTCCATATATGTAACATAGTTATAATAGAGCTATCCATAGGTCAACTCATCGCATTCCCTTTCAAGTGGGTCTAGGATTTCGACCATTGTGTCTTATTTATGTTGTGATGCCTCATGTGACTACGTAGACAGAATCCACACATGTATTTTCTAAGGCTGATACAATGACCATATTTATTGAATGCATCCACCAGCAGGTTCACGAAATCCTGGATAAGTCAAATTCCAAGTACAAGCAGTGACGATGCCACACAAGTTTCAAGTGGGCGACAAAGTCTGGTTTATATTTGTAGAAAGAATGCCTTGGTTCGGTTCGTTCGAGTTTGCCCATTCATGTCGCTGCAATGAACTCGAAAGTACAAAGATTGATGCAGTATTACCAATGGACGAGTGAACCTTATGCCTATTTATTGTGGTAAAGTCTGCCCAATGACCCTAGTCAAGTGAAAAATCCTGTCTTAGCCAAGCCTTCTCATTGATGAAGACCTTCGGGCAGGATGATTCCCTGAGTTAGCCCTCACAATTGCTTTCTATGGATCTCTATATCTATCGAAGGGTAACATTTAAAGACAAGGCGATTGGCTTGGCTTTGAAAACACTTATCGGTCGGAACGAGGGAGGTCACTTACCTTACCAGGGGATAATTACTGGAGCCTGTCATAAGCTCATCCCACTTCGATATGGTCGTTACAACATTAGCAAGGTTGTGGGAGACAATTCTTTTGAGTTCAGCCTTCCCCCATTCATTGGCCTACACCCAGTGTTCAATGTGGACCGCCTTCGATCATACTTCCCACCATTGTTAGACACATCAGACATTGCAGAACAGCTCACACCAACAGAGTTAAACCCTGAATGCATGGAACAGGCCACAACTGATCGGATTATGAACACATAGGTCAAGAACACCCGCTAGCAAAATATCCAACTATATTGGGTTGTCAAAGCTGGCCACCTCTTGCACCTCGGCAAGTGCCTCACCAGGGACCAGGTTCAACAGAAATTTCCTCACCTCATGGAGGCTCTACCCACAATGGGTACCATTTCTTCTTAAGGAGGGAGGAATGATCCAAGTGGATATTGGTGGCCACCCACCTATCCCACCTAGACCTCTATTTAATTTCATTTAGTTCCTTGTTTATTTCATCATTTACTATTTTTAGCAGGTTTTCGGGTCCTGAACTTTCAGAGCAGTTTTGACCCTAAATGACATTTTTTTGAGGTCCATTGTAGGCCCATTGCCAGAGGCAAGGGCATGTAGAAAATATTGTAGTACTCAGAGATACCTTTCCAGCAAGGTATAGTACGCACCAAACGGAGATAATATGCCCAAGTTAAGACCTCGGGAAGTCGGTTGCCCAACTAACCCCGACGGGCCCCACAAACTCTTGGTGTTACATCTCCTAGGGTTAGGGTTTTGGTTGTTTAGGGTTTTATCATGTTTTTAATAATAAACAGGCCCTTGAGCCTAATTTTAACATAGTTCAAAGGCATGTAGCCACCACATCTCTTCTCATAGATAAGCTACCATTGCCTGAGCTAATCTTATTTCCATTCTATTTGTAAGCATATTTCAGTATTTGATAGTAATGAAATGAAGTGTCATTTATGTTGCATCTTTGTATTTATGGTTATATCTGTAATTTTTTTCATTCTTGTTTAAATTTGGATCACAAGTGGTTTACGATAACAAAGCCCTCTATACCATACAAACTGATTCAGTTCTAAATATAAATATGTAGTCCGTACCTTTTGTGATGGTTGCACATCATGTAGATCAAAATATTGCTTCATCTGTAGTATCCAAGTTACCAAATCATTACCATCAAACTTCCCCATATCTATCTTTGGAATATGATGGGTCTTCCTCATGGTGCTTCATGTAACTCAGATTGTGTCACTTTAGCTCTGTTATGCATCCAACTCACAAAATAGAAGAAGAGATAGATTAACGACTTCAAAATTAGCTTCTTCGAGGGGGCAACCTCCTTTACATTACACAAATGAAAAATTCTTGGATGATACAAATGAAAATACCTCATTTCAATATATAGGAGTCTAAGGGGTCACAATATAATCAGATCCTACATAACAATAATATTGTAAGAACACAACAATAATAATAGTGGGCTTCTATGGGGCACAATAATAACAATATGGGGACTACATGCACACAACAATACAATAAGGGGGTTACATTATTAGCAATAAGGGGCTATACTAGTAGTATAAGGACCTAACATGCTCAGTGAAGTTTGAAGAATTTGGATTTCTCCCCTTGGTCGTGTTTTTCTGCTTTTAATAGGAATTTATATGTTGTTGGATAAATTCGATGATGTCAATCTCCACTTCTTCTTGGGTATTTGTCTTAATTAATGCAACGAGATAATATCTCTGTTCATAAGTTGCTATATTTGATCCGGATTGGATCATTATATTGTTTGGAATCCAACTTGATGCATTTGGAGTGGAAAAAGTGGAGGAATAAGCTCACGGGACCATTTTTACTGGCAGAGCCCAGTTTCGCAAAACGAGGTTCGAAACCTTTTGGGAGAATTTTGAAGCATAAAAAGACGTTTCACACCTATAGTTCGAGAGAATATCGTGTCAACCCCCATTATTCATGGAAAAGGGGCTAGCCACGTGTTTTTGATGTAAGAGACACTAGAACAGTCTATTTTGTAACTCTAGTTAAGAGTTGATGTAGTCAAACTTAACCACTAGTAGGCTATCAGGCTATGTTATAACTAGACCACTAGGAGAAAGAGGCATTTCATTCTTTCGAGAGAATTTTGTTCTGTAACTTAGAAAATATAGCCAGGAGAGATAGGAGGTAGAGCACACAAAGAGGATTTGTGCACTGTAGCATCCCACATGCCACAACATTACTTCTTTGTACCTACAGCCATATTTCCAGACAGAGAAATAGAATGAAGCAACCTTACCTTCCGGTTGGGTTTTCTCCCAAAAGAGTTTCCCAGAGAGCATAGCTTGTGCCTTTTGTGTGTGTGTGCTTATTTTTTCGTTCTCTACTTTTCTACATAATTTACATTCGCATGCATGCACTATTTGCAGTTAAATCTACAGATCTTAAAGTTTAATAAAATTGTAATAGTGTAGAATCCAAAAATTTTAATATACTAATATCAAATATGTTGTGACGAACTATCCAGTGAAATATCCACAACAATTTATGGATCATTTGGTATCAGAGTATGTTTCTTTGGGTATTTTGTGGAGATTGCAGGGATCTAGATCGGTGGGGCCAAAAACAGTAAAACCCTAATCATGGCCAACAAATCTATAAATGAACCTCGTGATGCTGGATCGATGAGGTTTTCGCAGCTCAAACAACAAGTCGCAGATATAAACTGTAATGTAAACCTCCTCATGGTGTCCCTAAGCAATAAGTTGGGGATATTTGGAGAAGATGGGGGTTCAAATGCAGAGGACAAATCAAAAAGGAGATCGGGAGATTAGGAAGACACATAGAACCAATCGAAGAAATAAGCCAAAAGAGATCAACCCAGTTCAAGTATCATGAATTAATCCCCATTCAAAATGGAAGCAAATTTTGAAATCAAGTTGTTCCACAACAAGATCGACGTTTTGAAGTTGAACCACTCGTTGTAGCAACTAGAAGTTTATTTCAACATCCATCAGATTGAGGAAGGGAAAAAGAGCTCATTCACGTGGCTAAAATTAGAGGGTCATGCACTGAATTGGTGGGAGAGCCACACGAAAACCCTGAAGTTAGAGATAGAACCTCCAGTGAATACATGGGCGGATTTCAAAACCCTCGTTAAGTCACATTTTTATCCCATCGGGTACGTGGAGGACCAATGGATCCGATGGCATTAATTCAGGAAATATTCAGGCCAGAGTGATCCAAATTGGATCATTATATTTTTTTTTCATCCATATCGATGCATTTGGAGTGGAAAAAGTGGAGGAATTAGCTCATGGGACCATTTTTACTAGCAAGACCCAATTTGGTGAAACAGGGTTTGAAACCTTCCGAGAGAATTTTGAGGCATAAATTGACCTTTTTTGGGGGTAATACTTTGTTGCTTAAGAACATCACCTTTCCATTCTATTCTACAGACATCTATCTTTCCAACTATGCAAGAATCACGTCAATCGGAGTCCGTATGCAAAAGTTATGCCACTCATAATTTGACCTTCTTGTTTTCACACCTATAGTTCGGGAGGATGCCGTGTTAGCCCCCATTATTCATGGAAAAGGGGCTAAAAACATGTTTGCGATGTAAAACACTCTAGAAGAGTCTATTTTGTAACTATAGTTAAGAGTTGATGTAGTCAAACTTAACCACTAGCAGGCTATTGGATTGTGTTATAACTGGGCCACTAGGAGGAAGAGGCATTCCATTCTTTCGAGATCATTTCGTTCCATAGTTGAGAAAAGATAGCTAGGAGAGATAGGAGGTAGAGAACACAGAGAGGATCTGTGCACTGTAGTAGCCCATGGGCCACAAAGATTACTTCTTTTTATCTACATCCATATTTCCAGACAGAGAAATAGAGCAAATCGGCCTCACCTTCTAGTTGGGTTTTCTCCCGAAAGGGTTTCCCATAGAGCATATCTTATGTATTGTGTGTGTATGGGCTTATTTTTTCATTCTCTACTTTTATGCTTGATTACTTTTACATGCATGCACTAATTACAGTTAATTTTACAGATCTAGAAATTAAATAAAATTGTACTAGTGTATAATCTCATATTTTTAATATAATATTATCATATCTATTGTGACGAACTGTCCAGTGGAATATCCACCACGGTTTACAGATCATTTGGTATCATATCAATTTTCTTTGGGTATTTTGTGGATATTTCAAGGATCTATATTAGTGAGGCCTAAAATTGTGAAACCCTAATCATGGGCGAAGAATCTATAAACGAACCTTGTTATCCTGCAAAGGTGAGTTTTTCGCGGCTTGAAGGACAAGATGCAGATATAAACCAAAATGTAAACCTCCTCATGGTTGCCCTAAACAACAAAGTGGGGATATTTGGAGAAGAAGGGGGTTTGAATGCAGAGGACAAATCAGAAGAGGGATCGGGAAATCAAGAAGACGCAGATAACCAGCCAAAGAAAGAACTCAGAAAAGATCAACCGAAATAGAGTGTCATGAACCAATCCTTGTTTAAAGTGGAAAAAAAAGTCAATATTAATCCATACCATGATGAGATCGACACTCTGAATCTAAACCAATGGTTTCAACAACTGGAAGTTTATTTCAGTGTCCATTAGATCAAGGAAGGATAAAAGATCTCATTCACGCAACTGAAATTAGAGGGCCATGCATTGACTTGGTGGGAGAGCCACATAGAAACCCTGAGGTTGGAGGGAGGACCTCCAGTGACTAAGTGGGAGGATTTCAAAACCCTCATTAAGTCACAATTTTATCCCATTAGGTATGTGGAAGACTAGTGAATGCAGTGGCATTACTTCAGACAAAAGTCGGGTCAAAGCATGCAGGAGTACACCACAGAATTCATAAAGATGGCTATAATGTTGGGTATCTCTTCAAAGAACCCATATGTACTCCTAAAGTATTTGGGGGGTCTTCACCGCCATCTGCATGAGCAAGTGATGTTATTCAAGCCCAAAACAATAGACGAGGCTTCTGTATAGGCACAGTACCTGGAGAACATAGGCCTGAAAAGAGCACAATCAAGTGGATCGAAGAAAAAGGAGAAACAAGATGTTTCTAAGGATGTGAAGAAGAAGCAAAAATAGGAAAAGATAGAAATACAGCAACCACAACACACCAGTGCAAAGATCCTAGTAACCACTACAACATTGATGGCCATTTAGAGGAGAAGTGTTGGAAGTTGCCTCCAGAGCTAAACCCAAAGAATAAGAAGAAGAATCTCATGCCCACTGATTCAAGCAACCAAGTTGAATGCAGCTCAGACGTGGATGATAAGATCGTTTGTACATCAGTGGAGATGGAGGTGAATCTAAGTAGCCTTCAACAACAGGAAGAGAAAGAAATGACCAAACTCTTCCATGTAAAGATACAAGTCAAGAACATGAAGATTAATGTTATATTTGACTCAGGATCACATGCAAATCTCATTGTAGCAGATATGGTCAAGAAGTTGGGGCTGGAAGTTCGTGATCATCCAAACCCATATCCACTAGGATGGGTACATAAGGATGCAGAGCTGAAGGTAACAAAATAGTGCAAAATTAGATTTGCTATTAGTGTTGATTTTATTGATGAAGTAGATATGGATGTGGTTCCTTTTCATGTTTGTGGAGTCATGCTTGTGATTCCATACATGTACATGTGTGATGCAATATTCATGAGGAGAGCTAACTAGTACCGGCTCATCAAGGATGGAAAATCATTCATCATCAACGCGCACAAAGGCAAGTTGAAAATTTCACTGGTAAGTGCCAACCAAGCCAAGAAATTGATCAGTTCTAGTAAGAAGTATGTTTTATTGTTTTTAAGAGAAGATCAGTCTATGGAAGAGTCAATAAGAGGCAAGTCATCCCTAGAAGGGTGTACTACGAGATAAAAACAAAAACTGAGGAGTTGTTACAAACATATAAGGACGTGTTCCGAGAGCCTAAAGGGTTACACCCTAAGAGAGAAGTGGAGCACGAGATCCATCTATTGTCAAACTCCCTATTGCCAAATATTGGGTTGTACAGGCAGTATGTTATAGAAGCAAGTGAGGTGAAGAAACAATTGCAACAACTACTGGAATAGGGTGTCATTCGACCGAGTACATCACCATGTGGGTCACCCATCATCATTATGCCAAAGAAGGATGGGACTTGGAGGATGTGTATAGATTACAGGGCATTGAATAAAATCACGCTCAAGAACAGATACCCCCTGCCCAGGATAGATGATCTACTAGATCAATTACAGCAAGAAAAGTATTTCACCAAGTTGGACTTGAAGTCTGGATATCACTAGGTTCGAGTCAAAGAAGAAGATACATGGAAGACCGCCTTCAAAACCAGAAAAGGTTTGTACGAGTGGTTAGTAATGCCTTTTGGCCTATGTAATGCACCAGCTGCATTTATGAGATTAATGAATGATGTAATGTGACCTTTTATAGGTTCATTTGTTATTGTATATTTGGACGATATACTGGTATATAGTACTACATGGGAGGATCATATTTCACATTGGACGCAGGTGGTGGAAACATTGAAGAAGCACCAGCTGCTAGCAAATCTCAAGAAGTGTGAGTTTGCGCAACAATCTTTGGTGTATTTGGGATATGTGATTGGTGGAAGAGAATTGAAGATAGATCCTTCCAAGATGGAGGCCATCATTGAATGGCCAGTTCCTACTAATGTTACTAAGGTTAGGAGTTCCACTAGGGCAGCACAGTACCTGAGGAAAATCATAGCCTCATTTTGAGCGGTAGCAGCACCGCTCCATGCCATAATAGCAAGTGAAAATAGTTTCTAGTGGGGAAAAGGGCAGCAGAAGGCTTTCGATGAGTTAAAGAATATGATCAGTGAAGCACCAATTCTGACATTACCAAACTTGCAACGTCCCTTTGAAGTGGAGACATATGTGAGTGGGTATGTTATGGGAGTTGTCTTGATGCAAGGAGGAAGGGTCATTTGCTACCATTCAGAAGTATTTCATGGGGAAGTTCTTAACTACCCTACCTACGATAAGGAGCTATATGCCACGGTGTAAGTTGTGAAGAAGTGGAAGCACCATCTTATGGGAAAGGAGACAATAATGCACATAGATCACCAGTCATTACAGTACTTGCAAGCCCAGAGTAAGCTACAACAAACAAGACATTACAAGTGGATGGGTTTTTTTACAGCGATTTCATTTGATGATCAAGTATAATAAGGGAAACATAAACAACTTGGATGATATGCTTTCAAGGCCACCCGCATCAAAGATTACATCTTTGGGGACTCTTATTCACATGGAAACATTCACCCATGATGCATATAGATAGGCATATTCAGAAGATGAGGACTTCAAGGAGGTGTATCAACAGTTACAAAGTCAAAGTCATGTGCATGATGGCGACAACACCGTTGACTGCCATCTCCAGGATGGCTTACTCTACATGCTAGATAATCTATGTGTTCCTAAAGGTGAGTATTTGTAGTTGATTAGAGAGGCTCACACCTCCAAGGTTGCAGGGCACTTTGGTGTAGGGAAGACCGTGGCTAACTTGTAGAGGTATGTGTATTGGCCCAAGATGCAAAAGAGAGTAGCTAGGTTCATAAGAGGATGTATACTTTGTTGTACCAACAAGCCTAGCAACCGGAAACAAGGCCTGTATCATCCCTTACCTATACCTACTCGTCCTTGGGAAAGCCTTTCCATTGACTTTGTGGGAGGTTTACCAACAACCAAGAAGGGACATGACTACCTGCTCATGGTAGTTGACAAGTTCAGAAAGATGTGTGTTCTGATGCCCTGTAAAAATACCATCAACAAACAAGAAGCAACAAACTTGTTCTTTAGATAGGTCTGGCTACACTTTGGGATGCCAAGGAGCATCATTTCAGATAGGGATACAGGATTTCTCAGTGCATTCTGGACTACATTGTGGGAGAATATGAACACGACGTTTAAGAGATCTACAGCATTCCATCCATAGATAGATGGGTGGAGAGAAGTAGTCAACAGGACTTTGCTGCAGCTTTTGAGGGGTGACAACTAGAAGAATCCAAAGACCTGGGTTGAAAATCTAGTGTATATACAACATTCTTATTGTAGTCCACACTTCTATAGGAAAGTCCCCATTTGAAACTTGTTTTGGATATTTTCCACCTTCACCTTTGGATATTGCATATGGGCAGTAATAAGGAGTGAAGGAAGACCTTACAGAAGATCCTTTAAGGGCTGAAAAAATTATAGAGAAGATCAGGCAGATCCATCTACAAGTACAGGAAACACTACAGAAGTCGCAAGTGATGTATAAGGCCAGGCATGATTAGCACAAAATAGAGAAATCATTCAAGGTGGTAGAGAGAGTATGGCTACAATTGAATAAGGAGAGGTTGTAGGGGCCTAGTAAGAAAATCAAGGCTCTAGGCTATGTTCCCTTCGAGATAGTGGAAAAGGTGGGTGATAAGGCCTATCGACTCAGTTTACCACCATATATGTGCATTTACTCAGTTGTAAATGTAGAGAATTTAAAACTCTATAAGCCTTCCATGCTATATGAGAAAGACGAACAGGTCCTACCTTCTCTGGATGATTTGGCACCAGACGCTCAGGCAAAGTTGACAGAAGATATAGTTTTGCAGAAGAGATCCCAGAACTACAAGACAAGGGCAACAAGACCTTTGGCCGATTGGGTTGAAGGGACAACTTCCAAGCAAAGCTAAATGTTACAATAGAGAGAAGGTTGAGGAAAATTTTCCTCAGCTCATTTAGTAAAAGCTTTTGGGGACCAAAAGCCTCCCAAAATGGGGAGGTGTGATCCAAATTGATCATTATATATTTTTTTCATCCATCTTGATGCATTTGGAGTGGAAACAGTATAGGAATCAGCTCATGGGACTATTTTTATTGGCAGGTCCCAGTTTGGCGAAACGGGATCTAAAACCTTTCGGGATTGTTTTGAGGCATAAAATGACGTTTTCTAGGGGGAAAAACTTTGTCGCTAAAGTCAAGAACATTTTAAGCTTATTCTACACACAAAAATCTTTCCAACGGCACAAGAATCACGTTAATCAGAGTCTGTATGCAAAATTTATGCCACTTAGAAGTTGACCTCCCTGTTTTCACACCCATAGTTAGAGAAGATGTCGCGTCAGCCCCCATTATTCATGGAAAAGTGGATAGCCACATGCTCTTGATGTAAAGCACTCTAGAATAGTCTATTTTGTAACTCTAGTTAAGAGTTGATGTAGTCAAACTTAACCACTACTAGGCTATCAGGTTGTGTTATAACCGGGCCACTATGAGGAAGAGGCATTCCATTCTTTTGAGAGAAATTTGTTCTATATTTGAGAAAAAATAGCCAGGAGAGATAGGAGGTACAGAACATAGAGAGGATCTGTACACTATAGAAGCCCATGGGCCACGGAAATTACTTCTTTGTATCTACAGCCATATTTCTAGACAGAGGGATAGAGTGAAGCGGCCTCACCTTCCAACTGGGTTTTCTCCCAAAAGGGTTTCCCAGAGAGAATATCTTGTGTATTATGTGTGTGGGCTTATTTTTTCGTTCTCTATTTTTTTTCTTGATTTACTTTTACATGCATGCACTAATTACAGTTAATTTTACAAATCTAGAAATTAAATAAAATTGTAATAGTGTAGAATCTCATATTTTTAATATAATATTATCAGATCTGTTGTGACGAACTATCCAGTGGAATATCCACGACAGTTTACGGATCACAAAGTGTGTAGGAATACAACATAATATTATGGAATATGACTATAATGTTGGGTATCTCTCCAAAGAACCGAGATGTACTCCTCAAGTATTTGGGGGATATGCACCGCCATCTCCATCACAAGTGATGTTGTTCAAGCCCAAATCAGTGGACGAGGCTTGTGTACATGCACAATACTTAGAAAAAATAGGCATGAAAATAGCGCAATCAAGTGGCTCGAAGCAGGATGAGAAACATGAAGCTTTTAATGAGGGAAAGAAGAAGAAAAAGTGGGGAAGGATAAAAAGACGATGACCACAACACACCAGTGCAAAGATCATAGCAACCACTACAACGAATGCAACATTAATGGGCATAAAGAGGGGAAGTGTTGGAATTGTAACCAGAGTTAAACCTGAAGAATAAGAAGAAAGATAATAAGAATAATAATCCATGGATATGGATTTGAGAAACCAAGTTGAAAGCAACTCGGATGTGGATGAGAAGATTCTTTGCACGTTAGTGCAAAAAGGAAGAGAAAGAAATGATCGCGGGCGAATATCATTGCAGTAGAACTATTCAGGAATTTGGGGTTGGAAGTTCGTGATCATCCAAACCCATATCCACTGGGATGGGTAAATAAGGATGCAGAGCTGAAGATAACAAAACAATGTAAAATTATATTTGCTATAAGTGTTGATTTTATTGATGAAGTATATCTAGATGTGGTTCCCCTTGACGTATGTGGAGTCGTGTTTGGGAGTCCATACATGTACATGTGTGATGCAATATTCATGATGAGAGCCAACCAATATTGGAGCATCAAGGATGGAAAATCATTCATCATCAACGCGCACAAAGGAAAGTCAAAATTTTCACTAGTAAGTGCCAACCAAGCCAAGAAATTAATCAGTTCTAGTAAGAAGTATGTTTTATTATTTTTAAGATAAAGTCAGTCTAAAGAGGAGTCAATAAGAGGCAAGGCATCCTTGGAGGGGTGTACTAAGAAACAAAAACAACAATTGGAGGAGTTGTTACATACATATAAGGATGTGTTCAGAAAGCCTAAAGGGTTGCCACCTAAGAGAGAAGTGGAGCATGAGATACAGTTATTGCCAAACTCCCCATTGCCAAAGATTGGGTTGTACAAGAAATCTGTTATAGAAGCAAGTGAGGTGAAGAAACAGTTGCAGCAACTATTGGAACATGGTGTCATTCTACCAAGTACATCACCATGTGGGTCACCCATCATTATTGTGCCAAAGAAGGATGGGACTTAGCGGACGTGTATAGATTACAGGGCATTGAAAAAATCACGCTCAAGAATAGATACCCCTTGCCCAGGATAAACAATCTGCTAGATCAATTGCAGAAAGCAAATGACTTCACCAAGATGGAATTGAAGTCTAAATATCACCAAGTTCAAGTCAAAGAAGAAGATACATGGAAGATTGCCTTGAAAACCAAGCAAGCTTTGTTGAGTGGTTAGTTATGCCATTTCGCCTATGTAATGCACTAGCTACATTTGTGAGATTAATGAATGATGTACTACGCCCTTTTATATATTCATTTTTTATTGCCTATATGGATGGAATACTAGTATATAGTGCTACATGGGAGGAGCATATATCGAATATGACGCAGGTGCTGGAAACATTGAAGAAGCACTAGTTGCTAGAAAATATCAAGAAGTGTGAGTTTTCGCAACAGTCTTTGGTGTATCTTGGGTATGTGATCAGTGGAGAAGAACTAAATATAGATCCTTACAAGATGGAGGCCATCATGAAATGGCCAGTGCCTATTAATGTTTCTAAGGTCAGGTGTTTCATTGGGGCAGCACAGTATCTAAGGAAGTTCATAGCCTCATTTTCAACGGTAGCAACACTGCTCCACGCCATAACAGCAAGAGGCAAGAGTTTCTAGTGGTAAAAGGTCAGCAAAGGGCTTTCGAAGAGCTAAAGAAGAAGATCAACCAACATTTTTTTCATTACCAAACTCGTAGCAACCCTTTTAAGTGGAGAGAGATTCAAGTGGGTATGCTATGGGAGTTGTCTTGATGTAGGGAGGATGGCCTGTATGCTACCATTTTGAAGTATTTCATGGGGAGGTTATTAATTACCCTACCTAGGATAAGGAGCTCTATGCCATGGTGAAAGTTGTGAATAAGTGGAAGCATTATTTGATCGGAAAGGAGACAATAATACACACAGATCACTGGTCGTTAGTGTACTTGCAGGCCCAGAGTAAGCTACAATAGACCAGGCATTACAAGTGGATTGGGCTTTTACAACAATTTCATTTGGTGATCAAGTATAATAAGGGCATCACGAACAACTTGGCCAACATGATTTCAAGGCCACCCACATCGAATATTACAGCTTTGGGGACTCTTATACACATGGATCCATTCACCCATGATGCATACAAAGAGTCATATTCAGAGGATGAGGACTTCAAGGAGGTGTATCAGTAGTTGCAGAGCCAGAGTCATGTACACGATGGTGACAACACCATTGACTACCATCTCTAGGATGGGTTACTCTATAGGCTGGATAAGTTATGTCTTCCTAAAGGTGAGAGATTGTAGCTGATCAGAGAGGCTCACACCTCCAAGGTTGCAGGGCACTTTGGTGTATGTAAGATTGTGGATAACTTGCAGAGGTATGTGTATTGGCCCAAGATGCAAGAGAAAGTAGCTAGGTTCATAAGAGGATACATGCTTTGTTCTACTAGCAAGCCTAGCAACATGAAATAGGGTTTATATCATCCCTTACCTGTACCTACTCGTCCTTGGGAAAACATTTCCATGGAATTTGTGGGAGGTTTATCGACAACCAAGAAGGGACATGACTACCTGTTCGTGGTAGTTTACAGTTTCAGAAAGATGTGTGTTCTCATGTCCTCTAAAAATACCATTAGTGGGAAAGAAGCAACAAACTTGTTTTCTGGACAGGTGTGGATGCACTTTGGGATACCAAGGAGCATCATTTCAAACAAGGATACAAGATTTCTCAGTGCATTATGGACTACATTGTGCGAGAAGATGGACACAAAGTTGAAGACATCTACAACATTTCATCCATAAATAGATGGGAAAGAAAAAGTAGTCAACAAAAAATTGTTGCGCTTCTCAGGGGATACAACCAGAAGCATCCAAAGACCTGAGATAAAAATCTAGTACATATACAAGATTCTTACAACAGATCAGTCCACACTTCTATAGGAAAGTCCCCATTTGAGACTTGTTTTTGATATTTTCCACCTTCACCATTGGATATTGCATATTGGTAACAAGGAGGAGTGATGGAAGATCTTACATGAGATAATTTGAGGGCTGAAAATTTTATATAGAAGATCAGGCAGATCCATCTATAGGTACAAGACACACTGCAGAAGTCATAAGATAAGTATAGGGTCGGGCATGATCAACACATAACAGAGAAATCATTCAAGGTGGGAGACAGAGTATGGTTACAGTTGAAAAAGGAGAGGCTGCAGGGGCCTGATAAGAAAATCAAGGCTCTGAGGTATGGTCCCTTTGAGATACTGGAAAAGGTTGGTGACAATTCTTATCGACTCATTATACCACCATATGTGTGCATTTACTTAATTGTGAATGAGGAGAATTTGAAACTTTATGAGCCTTCCATGCTAGATTAGGAAGAGGAACGGGTCCTACCTTCTGTTGAGGATTTGGCACTAGATGCTCAAGCAAAGTTAACAAAAGATACAGTTTTGTAGAAGAGTTCCATAACTACATGATAGGGACAACATGACCTTTGGCAAATTGGATTGAAGGGACAACTTCCAGGAAAAGATAAATGGTACAATAGAGAGAAGGTGGAGCAAATATTTTCACACCTCCTTCAGTAATAAATTTTGGGGACAAAAATCCTATCAAAATGGGGATCATTATATTGTTTGTCATCCATCTCGAGGCATTTGGAATGGAAAAAGTGGAGGAATCGGCTCAAGGGACCATTTTTACTGGCGGGGCCCAGTTTGGTAAAACAAGGTCTTAAACCTTCCAGGATCATTTTCAGGAATCAAATGACATTTTTTGGGGTAAAATTGTGTTGCTCTGTAGAAGAACCATTTCATATTATTCTACACACATAGATCTTTCCAATGGAGCAATAAGCATGTCAATTGGAGTCTGTATGCAAAATTTGTGCCACTCAAAAGTTGAACTTCCTGTTTTCACACCTATAGTTCAGGAGGATAACATGTGCCACGTGTTTTTGGGTTAAAATACTCTAGAAGAGTCTATTTTGTAACTCTAGTGAAGAGTTTATGTAGTCAAACTTAACCATTAGTAGGTTATCAGACTGTGTTATAACCGGGCCACTGGGAGGAAGAGGCAGACCATTCTTTCAAGATTATTTTGTTCCATAGTTGAGCAAAGATAGCTAGGAGAGATAGGAGGTAGAGCACACAGAGAGGATCTATGCACTATAGAAGCCCACGAGCCACATGCATTACTTATTTGTACCTGCAGCCATATTTCTAGAAAGAGAGAGAGCGAAGCAGCCTCACTTTCTAGCTGGGTTTTCTCCCGAAAGGGTTTCCCAGATAGCATATCTTGTGTCGTGTGTGTGTATGTTCTTATTTTTTCATTCTCTAATTTTCTGCATAATTTCCATTCGCATGCATGCACTATTTGTAATTAAATCTACAAATCTTAAAGTTTAATAAAACTATAATAGTATAGAATCTCATATTTTTAATATAATATTATCGGATCTTTTGTGAAGAATTATCCAATGGAATATCCACAAAATTTTATGGATCATTTGGTATCAAAACAAGTTTCTTTGGGTATTTTGTGGAGATTACAGGATCTAGATTAGCGGGGCCGAAAATCTTAGAACCCTAATCATGGCATTAAACCTTAATCATAAAACCCTAACCAACTACATTTATGAGATTAATGAAGGTTGTACTATGCCATTTTATAAATTCATTTTTTATTGTCTATTTGGATGATATACTGGTATATAGTGCTACCGGGAAGGAGCATATGTCACGTTTGACCCAGGTGCTGGAAACAATGAAGAAGCATTGGTTACTAGCAAATCTCAAGAAGTGTGAGTTTGTGTAGCAGTCTTTGGTGTATCTTTGGTATGTGATCAATGGAGAGGAATTGAAGATAGATCCTTCTGAGGCCATCATGAAATGGTTAGTGCCTACTAATGTTTCTAAGGTCAGGAGTTTCATTGGGGCAACACAGTACTTGAGGAAGTTCATAGCCTCATTTTCAATGGTAGCAACACCACTCCGCGCCATAACAACAAGTGGAAAGAGTATCTAGTGAGGAAAAGGTTAGCAAAGGGCTTTCAAAGAGTTAAAGAAGAAGAGCAACCAAGCACCAGTTATGGCATTACAAAACTTGCAGCAACCCTCTGAAGTGGAGGTAGATTCGAGTGGGTATGCTATGGGAGTTGTCTTTATGCAGGGAGGAAGACTTGTATGCTACCATTCTAAAGTATTTCAGGGTGAAGTTACTAACTACCTTACCTATGACAAGGAGCTTTATGCCATGGTGCAAACTGTGAAGAAGTGGAAGCATTATCTGATGGGAAAGGAGACAACAATACACACAAATCATCGACCGGTATAGTACTTGTAGGCTCAAAGTAAGCTACAATAGACTAGGCATTACAAGTGGATGAGGTTTTTAGAGCAATTTCATTTGGTGATTAGGTATAAGAAGGGCAACACCAACAAGTTGGTCGACATGCTTTCAAGGCAATCCATATCAAAGATTACAGCTTTGGGGACTCTTATGCACATGGAGCCATCCATCCATGACGCATACAGAGAGGCATATTCAAAGGATGAGGACTTCAAGCAAATCTCAAGAAGTGTGAGTTTGCACAACAGTCTTTGGTGTATCTTGGGTATGTGATTAGTGGAGGAGAACTGAAGATAGATCTTTCCAAGATGGAGACCATCAGGTAATGTTCGGGGCCTACTAATGTTTCTGAGGTCATGAGTTTCGTTGGGGCAACATAGTACCTGAGGAATTTCATAGCCTCATTTTCAACGGTAGCAACACTGCTCCACGCCATAACAGCAAGTGGTTGTTGAAAATAGCAACAAGAAATACTAAAAATAGAAGTGTTAAAAATATCACTGCTATAAATAGTAGTTTGGGTATCAGTTCTGGATTGAGCAACAGGGAATGAAAAATGGAAGTGTTAAAAATAGCATTCTATTTTTAGCAATTCAGGATGGATTCCTATTTTTAGTCAGTCCCTGGACTAAAATAGGAAGTAAAATTCAAATTTGAACTTAACAGTTGTTTGAAAATAAATAAATTAATTAACCATCAGTTAATTAGTTGTGAAAAATCAAACATGAAGTCTATGTAAGGACATGCAATAGTCTATCTATTAATTGAGGAATTTATCCATCAGTTAAAGAGATAAGGATGACTTCTAATTTGAGTTGTAATTAGTTGGCTCAGTTAACTGAGTCAAGTCCAATTAGATTGATTTAAACAATTTGTTTAAATTAAGTAAGTTCAGTTAGTTAATTCATGCTTGCATATAACTATCGCACTTCAAATAAATTAATATTCTCTCATGAATAACTCATGCATGTCAGTTTAGACAGAGACCCAGTTGAGATCAGAGAAGGGACAATGTATTATTAGTTGGATGAATATTTTTCCTATAAAGGAAGCTCATCCATGAGAAGGATTTATCTCCTTCAGGACTGCGTAGTTGGATCAGAGGTTAGTGAGTGTGTGACGAGGCCAATTCACACAAGTGGTTGCACTGGACCCCAATCAGAATTGCGCAAAGAAATAGGAGGCTTGGAGGGCAGACCAGAGGTTAGATAGAGGCCTTTGACTGTCTATGAGTAGCATAGGTATTATAGAGAGAGCATGAAGCTTTTGAGTTGAATCTTTTTGTAATACTAGCTATATTTCCACTTGTATGATAATACAGAGTTGGGGTTTTAGGCTGGTGCTTTCCCCTAGTTATATCTTCTGTGTTATGTGTGATTGATTTCTCCATATCATTTATATGTGTTCTTATTGATGTTGCTCATGTTCGATTAAGCTTCCGCTAAATTGGTTGTAAAAGTAGATTAAGTATTTTGCTTTAGTCAATTGCATTATCATGTGATCTATAGGTGGGAATTTCTACATGGTATTGGAGCAAAGGTGATCAAAGCGGAGAACAGTATATTGAGAGGAGATTTCAAAGTTTTGAGTTTTGGGCCGAGAGTTTTCAGAGAAGATATGAAAATTTATGTATAAATTTTTTAGAAACAAATAGCAGATTTTGATTCCTTGTACAAAAATACCCAAATTCAAAAAAAAAATCCGCTGAATCGGAGTTTGGATGAGGGAGATATTGCTAATTTAAAATCAGCTCTTTTTCCAAAAAAATGCGTGATAGCGGGAAAGTGGAAACAGATTGGTGTGCTAGCCAAGAACCTGTATGAACTTGAGGTACAAGATGCATACAAAGCCTTGAGGAGCAAGGCAAAGGTTAGGTTCTTGGTGGTTGAGAGGGAGAGTAAATTACCTCTCAACATGCAGCGCCAGAAGAAGTCTCAGAAAATTGTGGAGGAGCCACAATTGGTGAAGCAGCTTCAGGAGGTTGTGGAGCAACCACAACTAGAGAAGCTAAGAGGAGATCGAGTAGAGACATCTACTCATGTAGAGACCTCTAGTAGGGGGAAATTTCGAGCCAGGTGGGCAGAGGGATCACATGCATCCATACCTCCAGGTAGGAGGTGGGGCGATGTGGAGTGATCATCCCAAGAAGGCTGGAATAGGGGCAGGATCCTTGAGGTACCCAACCTCTTTGATTCGACTTTGCTACAGGAGCCCTAACGAGGAGTAGCAGGACTGACTAAGTGGGTAGAGACAAATGCGGATGGAGTGGCAGAGAGAGCTACAATGCAAGAATCCCAAGACAGTGTAGAGCTAGCAGGCTGCAACAATGCGAGAGGCACAGGAGTGTTGCACCAATGTAGGATGGCACAGAGAGGTGTGCAATGGTGCGAGATGCATGGAGTGTTGCAGCAACTCAGAGGTCAGAGAGGGAGCACTTGTCAGCAGCAGGTAGAGCTTCAGCATTAGAGTATGTTTCTAGACCAACGGAGAGGTCAGTGGGGAGTTTTTTTTTGTTCCGAGAGTTGTTGGAGCAACCACACTTGGTAGAAGTGTTGCATGAAGAACATTCCAGAGGTGCAGGATCGGGTTCAAGTTGAAGCCTTTCTTGTTGAGAGGGAGTGTTGAAAATAGCAAAAAGAAATGCTAAAAATAGAAGTGCTAAAAATATCACTACTATAAATAGCAGTTTGGGTATCAGTGTTGGATTGAGAAACAGGGAATGAAAAATGGAAGTGCTAAAAATAACATTCTATTTTTAGTAGTTCGGGATGGATTCCTATTTTTAGTTAGTCCATGGACTAAAATAGGAAGTAAAATTAAAATTTGAACTTAACAATGGTTTTAAAATAAATTAATTAATTCACCATGAGTTAATTAGTTGTGAAAAATCAAACATGAAGTCTATGTGAGGACATGCAACAGTTTATCTATTAATTGAGGAATTTGTCCATCAGTTAAAGAGATAAGGATGAGTTCTAATTTGAGTTGTAATTATTTGGCTCAGTTAACTGATTCAAGTCCAGTTAGATTGATTTAAAAAGTTTGTTTAAATTAAGTAAGTTTAGTTAGTTAATGCATGCTTGCATATAACTGTTGCACTTCAGATAACTGAATATTCTCTCATGAATAACTCATGCATGTCAGTTCAGACAGAGACCCAGTTGAGATTAGAGAAGGGATAGTGTATTGTCAGTTGGATGAATATTTTTCCTATAAAGGAAGCTCATCCATGAGAAGGATTTATCTCCTTCAGGACTGCGTAGTTGGATCAGAGGTTAGTGAGTGTGTGAAGAGGCCAATTCACACAAGTGGTTGCACTGGACCCCAATCAGAATTGCACAAAGAAATAGGAGGCTTGGAGGGCAGACCAGAGGTTAGATAGAGGCCTTTGACTATCTGTGAGTAGCAGAGGTATTACAGAGAGAGCAGAATAGCTTTTGAGTTGATCCTTTTTGTAATACTAGTTATATTTCCACTTGTATGATAATACAAAGTTGGGGTTTTAGGTTGGTGCTTTCCCCTGGTTATATCTTCTGTGTTATGTGCCATTGATTTCTCCATATTAGTTATATGTGTTCTTATTGATGTTGCTCATGTTTGATTAAGCTTCTGCTAAATTGGTTGTAGAAGTAGATCAAGTATTTTGCTTTAGTCTATTGCATTATCAGGTGATCTACAGGTGGGAATTTCTACAATGGCAAGAGTTTCCTGTGGGGAAAGGTCAGCAAAGGGCTTTCAAAGAGCTAAAGAAGAAGATCAACCAAGCACCAGTTCTGGCATTACCAAACTTGCAACAACCCTTTGAAGTGGATACATATGCAATTGGGTATGCTATGGGAGTTGTCTTGATGTAGTGAGGATGGCTTTCATGGGGCAGTTATTAATTACCCTACCTATGACAAGGATCTCTATGCCATGAAGCAAACTATGAAGAAGTGGAAGCATTATCTGGTGGGAAAGGAGACAATAATACACACAGATCACCAAACATTATAGTACTTGTAGGCCCAGAGTAAGCTACAACAGACCAGGCATTACAAGTGGATGGGGTTTTTACAACAGTTTCATTTGATGACCGGGTATAAGAAGGGCAACGCCAACAATTTGGTCGGCATGCTTTCAAGGCCACCGACATCAAAGATTACAGCTTTGGGGACTCTTATGCACATGGATCCATTCACCCATGATGCATACAGGGAGGCATATTCAGAGGATGAGGACTTCAAGGAGGTGTATCAACAATTGCAGAGTCAGAGTCATGTGCACAATGGAGACAACACCATTGACTACCATATCCAGGACGGGTTACTCTACAAGCTGGATAAGCTATGTGTTCCTAAAGGTGAGTGATTGAAACTGATCAAAGAGGCTCACACCTCCAAGGTTACAAGTCACTTTAGTGTAGGGAAGACCATGGTTAACTTTCTGGGGTATGTGTATTGGCCCAAGATGAAATATCAGGTAGCTAGCTGCATAAGAGGATGCATTCTTTGTTTTACGAGTAAGCCTAGCAACATGAAATATGGTCTATATCATCCGTTACATGTACCTACTCATCCCTAGGAAATAATTTCCATGGAATTTGTGGGAGGTTTACCAACAACCAGGAAGGGACATGACTACCTGTTCATGGTAATTTACAAGTTCAGCAAGATGTGTGTTCTCATGCCCTGTAAAAATACCACCAACGGGAAAGAAGAAGAGAAACAAACTTGTTCTTTGGATAGGTCCTATAACCAGGAAAGATAGGAGGTAGAGTACACAGAGAGGATATGTGCACTGTAGCAACCCACGGGCCACAGGCATTGCTTCTTTGTACCTGCAGCCATATTTCCAGACAGAGAAAGAGAGCGAAGCAGCCTCACCTTCTAGCTAGGTTTTCTCCGTAAAGGGTTTCCCAGAGATTATATCTTGTGTCTTGTGTGTGTGTGCTTATTTTGTTGTTCTCTACTTTTCTACATAATTTTCAGTCGCATGCATGCACTATTTGCAGTTAAACCTACAAATCTTAAAGTTTAATAAAACTATAATAGTGTAAAATCTCATATTTTTAATCTAATATTATCACATTTTTGTGACGAACTGTCCAGTGGAATATCCACAGCAGTTTACGGATCAATATCCCTCAATGTAATTGGGCAAGATTAGGCTATCATTTCTCTGTTCCCTTCCTTTTATGTTGGGCTCCTCCCTCTTTAGAGTGCCCCTCTGTTAGTGGATATATTAGTCTCTATTTGGTTTCCCCTTATAAATCAACTCTTCATCTATGCATTGGTTTTTATATGCATCGACTATGGTGTCAAGACCCTGAAGCTGTAAGAATCAATTGGAAAGACCCTAGGTGGAATTGCTTCATATTGTGTCTAGCTACATCCAATTACAATATTATCTAGTGGTTTTTCGCAGTAAGCTCCATCAATATGAATAGTGGTTTGGACGACTCCCTCGCTTTGGCCTTGACGATTTGTGAACACTGTTGAGATGCCCGTGAACAAATTAACTCTAAAATTTACCATCTGAAGGTTGGTAATTTCAAACAAAAAGATTACAATTGTAGTGCTTGGGAGCACATCGAGATTCTTGTGCAGCATATCGACTACTTGGAAGATGAGCTCGATGCCTTAAAATCTATTTTCTCTGAATTAAAGGCAACTCGTTCTGGCCAAGCTCATATGTTGAATTCAATTAGCCTCTCGATTCAATTAGTCTTTTTTAACAGTCTAAGTTTCTTATTGTTGGTTTGTTTGGTCATTTGGATGCTTTTTTGTTTTACGATCCATGTTCAGTTAAAGAATGCAGCTTCCATTTTGGGTTTGGGGAGACTCTGTTGTTTTTGTGTAAGGGTCTGATTTTGGAGATTTTTGAAATAGATATCTCTATATATGATCTGGAACGCAACCTGTGAAGGAAATGTAATGTAAATCTCCTGGAGTTTTTGTCGTGACCGGGTGCGGATTTAATAAATTTTCCATATTCATTTTTGTTAAAAAAATATTATTAAATAATAGTAGAATATTAATTAATATTAAAGTTTTAATATAGTTAATTAATATCAATTGATTAGAATTATTTTATATATTAGACGTAATTAATTGCTTAATTAATATCACTAATTAATTAATATAGCTACTTAATTAATTAATTAATTGGTTACTTAATTAATTAATTCATATAGTTAATTAATTAGTAATAGTTACTTAATTAATTCATTAATATATGTATTAGTTAATTAATATTAACTTAGGATTTAAGACTTCTGTGGTTTATATCTTCTAACTTAGTAACCGGAGAACCCACAGTAAAAACCATTTTTCGACAACGTTTCAAATCCCAACAGGGATCCATCATTAGGACTTCTTGAATGTTGATAGTAGAAGAGCTTGAATGAGGGTTTTAAATAGTTTTGAGGTAGTAGATTTAAATGGATGTCGGCTTGTTTTAATCACTTTTTAAATAATAATAAATAATTTTGAAATATTTTGAAGTATTAGGCAAGGTATGAGGTCTGTCAAAGATAATATCAATAAACATCAACTTAAGGGAGTCCGTAAAATAGATTGTTCATGTGGAAAAAGTTACATTGGTGAAATAGGTCGATCCCTGCAGACAAGCCTCAAGGAACATGGAGCTAATATTAGGAATGAAAGGTCTCGAACTTCGGCCCTTGCAGAGCTTTCCTCAAAAACCAAGCACCAGGTCTGCTTGGAAAACGCTTCAATTATCGCTCGAGAAGAAAAACATCATAGGGGAAAGATCAGAGATGCTCTTGAGATTATCAAACATCCACAAAATCTCAACAGGGACAATGGTATTGAGATTAGTGGAAGCTGGCTCCCCTTAATCAGAGAAATTAAGATCCCCAGTACATCTCAGGTATAGTGGGTAAATATCTCCCTCTCCTATTCTAGCATTTAGTAGTTAGTAGCATTACTTTCATCGTTACTCTCCATATTAATTTTCAACAATAATAATAATTTTCAATACTATTAGGTATGAATTATAACATTTACAATAATAATTATGATATTAGCCATTACTATTATCATTAATTATTATTATGAAATGTTATTATTAATTATTTATTAAGACCTATGAATAATTCTATTAATTAAATAAACAAAAAATAATCATTTAATAGTGATTATTAGGATTTGGTATTAATTATGAACTATTAATTATTATTATTTACTTTAATTCATTAACATTAATATTATTATTAATTATAATATTATTATTAATATTAATATATTTTTAGTATTTAATATTTAATATTAATATTCATATTCACATAATTTTTTTTTATATATTAACATACTAATATATATTGAATATTAATTCGAATATTTAATATAAATATTTATTATAGTAATTTTGATAATAACTATTACTATTATTTTTATGAATTGTTAGTTTTATTAATTATTATTTAAGTTCCAATCTATTAATGAATCTATTAACTAAATTAAACCAATACTAATAAATTAAACATTTAATAGTAAATATTGATGATAAAGATTAAATAATCAAGGTATTTATTCATTATTACATTAATAACTGTATTAAATAATAATTTTTTTAAAAATACTTCAAAATATTTCAAAATTATTTATTATTATTTAAAAAGTGATCAAAACAAGCCGACATCCATTTAAATCTACTCACCTCAAAACTATATAAAACCCTTATTCAAGCTCTTCTACTATCAACATTCAAGAAGTCTTGATGATGGATCCCTGTTGGGATTTGAAACGTTGACGAAAAATGGTTTTTACTGTGGGTTCTCCGGTTACTAAGTTAGATAATATTAACTTAATTAATTTAATGTTAGTAGGGGGAGGGAACAAACCCTAAAGTTGAGAGAGCACAGGGTGTTGGACATTGGATAAACTAGCACTCCCTGTGTGTTTCGTGACATGTGCTTAATCACCTTTCATGGATCCATTAACTCTGGCAATGCATCCATTTACGGGTTTTGGTGTAATGACAATCGTGATTCCAACAATTGGTATCAGAGTCAGGTTCCTTCAAGAACAGTCTAACAACTGTGTTATATGGAATTTGTATATATGGATAAACACATTTTCCCTAAGTGGATAGCTACACTTAGAACAATAGAAATAAAGTAGTTTAACCTTTTCCTATAGTAGATAGATGAGATGAGGGAACTTACTTGTACTCTTTTGCTTCCTTGATCTCCTTTGAATTGCTCCCGTCGCTCCCACTTGAACTGAATCCGCTTAATTGGTACCTGTGTCAATAGAAACAACAACGATCAAAGCATACATGATCTATCTACTATAAACCAATGGAATCGAAAACATTGAAACACATAATCATCATAGATATGAACAAGAATATGAGGAAAGGAATAAACAACTTTATTAATCTAGAAGGAAGAGTTTCACCCAATACAGTTCGATCATGTGCCACTCATCCAGCTTCAGTCCAAGCCTCATCACACCAAAAGCACACCAATCCAGCAGCATAACATTACTTGACATGAATTCAAATCTCAAACCAACAGTATTTCCTTACAATCTTCATATTCTAGCCCCCTGATCACTGTGATGAGTGATCAATTTATAGGGAAATGGAGATGGCCTTCCAAAACTGGAGTTAGTTTCCATGGAGAAATGGATGAGAGGATAGGAGGTTAATTGATCCTTAGCCTATCCAAATTCGAGCTCATAGGATGAGATAAGAGATGGGATCCTTCTAGAATGATCTAGAATCAAGGAATATTCTCATAACCCTATGCAAATTTCGCTCATTCTCGCCCAGCTCAGGTCAAAGAGGGCCTAAGTGCACTACAGTGCAGGCCTAAATGGGCCTGCCTACTCTGCAATACAATTACCCCTGACCAAGGTTGCGTTGGTGTCCAAAGGAGGCATTTCAGCAAGGCTTCAGGCTAGGAAACTTTCATGGATGGAAGCATTCAATGAGATGACTTGTCTAGGGCATGTAACAACTGAATTAGGGTTTGATGAGCCCTAATTGTACTGATCTGAATGTCAGGAGTGATGTGCCCAAATAGACCTGTAACATTTGCCCCCTAAAGCATGAAGTCAAAAATGATAATGTCAAGTGATATGCTTTATGATGTGATGGAGAGGATCTGAAGCGGACGGTGACCTACATCGATTACAATACATAATATCATGATATCTTTGAATTTTTCATGAATTGCTGAGGGAAGGCATACCCATACTCAGCATATAAAATTTTCATTACATGTACATAAATCAGATAGTCATCTACAGATATAGACCCATGATAGGATGACCATCCGTGTAAATCCATTGTACAGATGATTTAGTACTCTCCTAAAATCGCAGCCCGGATGGATGAAACTAGATCCGGGGTCTTCTACCTCGTCTAATCGTTTTATCAAGTATGAGCATAACCATGTGAATATGTGATCTGAAGTTGAACATGGGAAGACACTGTCTGATTACCAACCAATGATGTAAGTCCTTAATAGATGCAAGAGAGATTACCGATAATGATAATGATTCTCAAGGTACTACAATACATTCTGCATGGTGTGAATAGATGTTTTGATGTTGAACACCATACAAAGTCTTTAGGTCGAAGGCCATTGATGTCAACTTGTCGTCGAAAGCGAGAAACTTTCCATTAATGTATGCAAGCCTCAAGGTATTGGAAGGGTGTTTCTAAGTCAACTTCCTGGATAATGTGATGATGTCAACAAGAGGCGACTCGTCACAAGAGGACCTTGATGTATCCCCCATCAATGACATGAAACAAGTGTAATGATTTTGAAGACAGAATTTGACTAACAACACAAGGTTCAATAATGGCGGTCATGAAAATGAAGGTTTATGAGTATTGCAAAGGATGGAGTTTACTGAGTGACTTCTCCTTAACATGTCGGCAACACTGAATGAATTGGCAGCATTGACCCAAAACCAAAGTGATGGATGGTGTGATAGACCATAGTTATGATAACCATCAAGCAGATAACCCAACCCAAATAGTCACAGAGATGAAGTGAAAGTGTCACGTTCGAGAGTGACTTGCTACCATAAAGTGATTTATCCCTTTACCCATTTTCCCCAGTCATTGCTGACTAGTACATATTTATTTTTTAACAAGCTTGAGGAGGATAACATATGCTTGTAGTATAATTCCACCCTTCGAATGAATCCATCGCTATGTGATGTTTTAACGAGTGTAGCGAAGGTGAAACTCGGTCTTGTCATGATGGACAAGTTTGTCACTATTTGATGTTTTAATGAGTTTAACGCTAATGAGAACTCGGTTCCTTTTCATGTTTAGAGAGTTTGAAAAGGGACAAAAAGAAAACTCCACGAGTTCTTTTTCGTAAAATTGTCTCTCAAGTCTGAAAAAGCATAAAATAATACAAGAGAGAACCTATTGACCATGTTCGATCAACGTATTCCTTTTTCATAAGTAATCTATCTCAATTCAGAAAAGGGTCAAACTTATACTGAGTAGATTTCATTTCCAATCCATTAACAAGCTGAAAAGGACGAGCGCTTGGCAATCTTTTCATATTTCAAGAGTCTGAAAAGATCTTAAAGAGGACTCTGGGGGGTTTCTTTTTCGATGTTTAATAGAGCTCAAAAAAGAGATAAAAGTATGCTCTGTGGTAAAAAGTACAATTCACGATTGTGCACGTCAAATTCATTGTATCAGCTGTAAACCTGCTCAAAGAACCACCAAACGGATTAAACATACATGGTAAAAATAGGTAAAAACTATATTTTATTCATTTAATGAACATGAATAACCATAAAACAAGAATTTACCAAGTCATTTTCACCATTTGATATTTACCATTCATTTTTGTGCTTTGAACTAGTTTTTACCTCTAACTTCAGCAGTGGATTGTGGGAGATTATGTGGATCATTCTTCGCGCCTTCAGGACCAGGTAGGAAATCTACCTTTTCTCTTTCATTTAAGTTCATTTTTTTTGCAGTTTCAGGAAAAAAAAAATAGGGTTTTGGGGTCCCTAGGGAAAATATACCTCGCCCTGGGATCAGTGCAACCTAACACATCAAAAATTGTGCTGCAATGTAGTCAAGCAGAAGGGTACCTACTCTGTAATGCACTGTCTCAAGGCCAGGGCCGCGCTAGGCGCAGTTTAGAAATTTGTTTTTCCTGTTTTACCCAAAAACTCTTCAATTTTTTGCATGAAATGGATCCTAACTAAGCCTGTGGTTTTATTTCAGACTTTGATCGGATCAGAATGGCTATCACTTAGCATGAAAGAGAACATGAAGAACAAGATATGGTTGCCCTAAATGATCTGGGTACTGTTGAGGCCCTCAGAGATTGCAGGTTACTCAAATACTTCAGGTTGTCCGGGATGAGGCAACAACTAGAACTATTGCAATTCTTAGTTCATTCATGGGATCCAGCGGATTAGGATTTTCACATAGGGGGCAAGGTGATCCCTATATTGATCGATGATGTTTACTTCCTTACAAGATTGTCGAGACGTGGTGCCCCCATATCTCTTTGAGGTTCTACCTGTGGGGTGAATTAGTAAGGGACTACATTTGACAGTTTTGCCTGCCAGGTACACAGCCTAGAAAAGATGGGAAGATAAATATCAAGGAAGTTCATGAATTTCCATTGCGAACAATCCTTTTCACTGTCACAAAGTTGGTGGTTAGTGCAACACTTCATCTGGCGAACAGATCATACATGTAGTTTGCACTCGAGTGCCTTGAGCCAACTATATTCAACTAGTGTGAGGCCATTCTCTCTTCGATGAAAGAGCAGTTGACCAAAGTAAAGAGCGGTAAGATGAAGAATTTTAGCTATGGTTCGATCTTGATTGCCTTTACCTTAGAGAGAATTCCATTGATGTAACCTCGGCATGTGTCGCTGAGTTTGACTAGTCCTAGAGATCCACGAATGCAGAGATGGGTTGAGTTGATGGCTCGACATGCTGGTCAATCATCAATCTCATTTCCTCCTACATTCTTCAGTTGGCTCAGTCGACAACACATTGTCATCTATAGGCATCCATATGCAGGGATGAACTTTCGTTGAGATCCAGATTTGAGGTTACCAGTGGGTTCTCAATGGGGTGCTATAGGTAAATCGTTTTAACCAAGTGCTTTGATTTTTTAAGTTTTTACATGTTTTTGTGTTTTTTGATGCTTCCAAGACTAAACTAAAAATGTTCTCATGCATGTAGATGTTGGTATTGTTCGACTAATGGGTCATCAATAGGAGGCGGGTGAACCAGTGCGGAGAAATGTCAGAAGAGTAGTTCTCCAGGATTTGGATTTGACCAAGACACTGGCAGAGTTGCAGGATCATATAGAGGGGTTAACCCTCAGTATTCCAGATGTCCAGATTGAGGAGTTACCGATGAGGCTACAACACCATACTATTGGTGTACCTAGCCGTTGGATGAGGCTATTGCGCATGATAGCTCAGGCTGTGACCTGTTATCATGAGCATCATTAGGTCTACTTAGGATGTTTTTCTATATGCATTTTGAGTTTTGAGGTCAGATGACCAACATGTCTTGGACACAAATTTTGTAAAAACTTTAAACATCTATCTATTTTACTTTCAGTTTTTTTATATGGTTATGTGCAATCCTATTCAACTATTGATATGAATTGAAAATTTACTTTTTACATGTGTCGTAAATGTCTATTTAACACATAGTTTGCTAAAGAATCAATTAATGTGTTAAAGTTCCTGGAAATGTGTTGATATTGCATGTAATCAAAATGTCTTTCCAAAATATGAACTCTAAGGAACATACGATAAATAGTTGGGTTTCGAATGGTATAAACATTTGTAAGTTGCAGTACGACGAGTTGTGAGTCCAGCCTAATGATGATTCGACAAATGCCAAGCGAAATGGCATCAGAGAGGAGTTCGATCAATGTGCTATACTTAGTGATATTGTTCATAGAACAACCGATACAAATCCCTTGAAAACTCACTAACTCGCCACATGGAGCGAATATGGCCCATGTTGTAGAAGATAGGTTCTACATACTACAACTAGCACCATCGGCATAACCAACAAATGGTTCCAAAGGTTCTGACATCTGCAACAAATGCAAAGCAGATTACTTAACCACATAAAAACTCTAAAAGTCACACTATGACACACACACGCAATCAAAGCATATATACAGTGTTTTTTTACTATGCAAAATCAAGCATAGTAACGTTTCAAATACAACCCGTTTCGGGGCTGCGATAATGGAATTCCATCATAATCAACTAACTCGTAGGCGCCTTTTGCCAAAACACGCTTGAAAATATAGGGGCCCATCCATAATGGTTCAAATTTCCCTGCTCCTAATTTATCAGCTTCCTAATCATAAAGTAAGGCTAGGTCTCCTTATGAGAAAATGTGAGACTTGACATTTCGGTCACATTGCGCCTTAATTCGTTTCTTATGTGCTTCGTTGGCTAACGCAGCTTCATGACGTGTTTCATCTATATGGATGAGTTCTAAGAAACGTGCTTCTTCATCAGAAGTGTTGTGTAACAGGTCATTTGCGAGCTTTAATGATGAAAATTCACATTGTATGGGCAAGACTACTTCTAGACCATACTCCAATAGAAAAGGTGTGAATCCAGTTGCATTTTTCATCGAGGTTTGGTAAGCACACGAAGCTGAGTACAGGATTAAATTCCAGTTTTGTTTATGAACTCCTGTCATTCGTTGAAGCATTCGCTTAAGTATTTTTTTGATAGCTTCAACTTGTCCATTAGCTTGCAGATAATAAGGAGTAGAACTATCATATGAAAGTCCTAACTTGGCAGTTAATTTAGTCATCATATGGCTGCGAAAATGCAAATCATGTCTGTAGCTATAGCTTGTAGTACACCAAACTGGATACATTGGACGGTAACCAGACAGACCAGCTTGATATTGACTTGATTGATCAAACTGTTCAATATTCGTAAGCGAAGAACTAAGTAAAATCCCTGTGGACGACATGGGTGAAGACCATGGACTAGAAGCAACACCTGAGTGAGTTCTAGATAATGATTGGTAACTCGGTGGGAAGGACGGAACACCATACAGATGTGACTCAGGTGTTGTGGTAAACATCGAAGAAGTAGCGATAGTAGATTATGTCGTAGCTATAGCAGATGGTACAATCTAGGATGTTGATTCAGCCATAGTCAAATGACCCAATAAATGTCCTAATGAATCAACGGGAGTTTGAAAGTAAACAGGATCAAAAGGAGCAGTAAAATGAGGAGTATGAGGATAAAGATAAAGCCCGGGTCCAAAATGAGTTGGAGTTCTAGGTGTTTCTTCTTGAGATTCCTCTTTAATAGAAATCAAACTAGGTGGAATAATTTCACCGTCAAGTCTATAATAAATTTCCGGTGTTTGACTCTGCAATAAAGGGGAAGTATCAATAGTTACAGATGTCTAAGGATAAATCGATCGATCGTCTTCCGGTGCGGGAACAACTTCTGATTGTTCAACTTCAAGATCCAAGTGTTCTGGTAACAGAACAACAGGTTCATGATGAACTTCTTGAACAACTTCTGGTTCATAAGTAACTTTTGTTTGAACTGTGACAGGTTCAGGATCAAGTTCTGGTTGAACAGATTCAAGTTCGGAAGTAATTTCTTATTGAACAACTTTGGGTTGAGGATCAACTTCTTGTTGGACAACTTCAGTTACCATTTCACTAAGTTCACTTTTAATGTCCTTGAGTAATTGTAAAGTTTCCACTTCAGTAGCAGATGTGCCAGTGATTGTAGGAGTAACTGGGGTCATAGTACTTATTGATATAGGTGACTCCAGTAATTCAGATGAAGAACCAGAAGTTTTTGATGTACTAGTGATCCAGGTCCAGGTGTGACGAAGGACCCTTCCAAGACCTTTTATTTCCGTGATGTGTTTAATTTCGTTTTTAAAATAACATTAATTAATACATCTGCATGATGTAAAGAAGAGGAACATTTCAATCATCAACAACATAAAATAACAAGACATTGATAATGGAGTTCATCTAGGGGGGACTACATCTCCAGGCCCCGGTGTCAAGATGGTGTAGGCCACTACATTAAGTGTTGTCAATAGTGATGATGTACACAAGAGATGATGTCGCGATCATACAAGGAAAATTCCCTCACATAGGAGTGGCTCTAAGAGATGTTCCACTACAGGAACTCTCAGTCAAAAGACTCCTATTAGTATGACACAAAACTCATGCACGATGAGCATCCCACCAACATGGCATAAAAGGGATCTCAATGCAAACATGCATGATGACAACATGAGTATCCCATCAACACACAACAAAGGGATCTCAAAACACAACATGATGAATCATGACAACAAGTAAATCACATAAGCGATTCCACGTTACATCAAGCAGGAATCATAAAAATGAGTAAGAAACATGATCCCACATCAAACATCAATCAAGAACCTATGCAGCACAATGCATAGCAAAATAAGTACATGAACACTGCATATACCTCACAACCAAGGGCCATCTGAAGAAGCAGATGTCAATCTGCTGAAGCTTGCCGGACCATCGATCTCATGGCATCAATCACATGGAAATGGTTACTCGCACATGAATGTTAACACCTGCATTCCACTTAGAAAAGTGGTTGAAGAATAGAATGATAAAATGAGAAATCTGAACACACCATCAGATTTGTGACGTCGAATAGTGCAAAATCGACTGTCCAATTTTTGAATTCTGAGAAGTTGAGAATCTGGGGCTCAAGGAATCTTTTAGATTCCCCCTAGATTCCTCAAAGATTCTGCTCCATGGGTGGACTAGAAATTTGCAACTCAAAAGGTGGTTCTGACCTTGCCATTGTGATCCTGTGGAAAACCATGAAAAACGACTGTAAACTTGACTATATTCCGACATGGAGAAAAATTACCTCCTTAGGAAAATTGCAAGGATCATGGTTTCGCTCCCTATTTTTGTAGCAATCATGGTTCCACCCTCATACTGAAAATGGCCAAAAAATGCAAAACTCTGATGGAGACACGGACAGCGCCATTGCGTTCGTGGCGTCGAGAAGTGCTGAAACCATATAAAATTTGTCAAAATCTGACAAAGTGAATTTTCACCTCTCCTGCAAAATGCTGCCTCAAACTACGTGCCAAGATTTTGCCTCCTCTGTCTTGAAATTCGTGCCCGCTCCTGGTTCCTCCATCTGCCCGTGCACTGAGAAAATTGGGTTCTTTTAAAGTTTGGAGGGCAGATTTATCAATGAATTGGTTTTGGCATTGTGGTAAATTAAGGCATTAGTTGAGGAGGGGTCGGGTGGTCAAACCCCGCCCCTCCTATTCTTTTCCACATTATAGTTTTAAAAAACCAAAATATATGTGAATGGGGGGTTGGGTCCACATTGGGCGGCCCGCCCCCATAATCCCCGTGCGTTATTTATGGTGCATTAATCGCATGGAAACTCATTAAGTGGTTACATATTAATGGGGAGTAGTGGTACTGTTTATGGGGCCGCCCGCTCAGGGGCCGACCTACGTGGGTCGGGCGGGTTCGACCCCCGCCGGTCCCCAACTTTGTTTTATGGCATGCTTTTAAGGGTTTCAGGGTGTGAGCCGGGTCCACCGGAGGTGGCCCGTGCCCACCCCTTTAATATGTTTACGATTATGGTGGCATGGAGGGCTCGGCGGGGTGATGGCCGCCGAGCCAAAATTTATTTAAAATATATTTGTAAGGTTTTGGGTGCGGGAGGGCCGACGGGGGTGATGGCCCATCGGCCCAAATTTTTTTATTATGATAGATTTGGGGGTGGCGGGGGGTGGTGGCCCGCCACCATATATTTTTTTATAATTTCTTTTTTGACTTTTAGAAGGAGGGGAAATTTTCAAAGTTTTGGAAAATAAGGGATATTGGGCAAATTAATGAGGCCGCAATTTCAACCGATTTCGGGAGCTAGGTTTCATGCCTCGAGGTCGGTCAAATTGTAGGACATTAAACCTGGCCCATAGCCCAACTTTGACCAAAACTTTGACTGGCTCGTTCTCCCTCATACAAGATCAGATTGACGAACCGTTTGCACCTCCGCGATTAGGACGATGAGATCTACGCTCTAGTCCTAGGTCGACATTATTCTGAACACTTTTATTTTCAAGCATTCATAAACCCTCTGTCATGTGTGTCTTTGGAGCCACCTAGATCAACTAGACTTAGTTAAACGAGACCTCTTTTTCTAACTTGGTGTAGCTTCAATGGGTAAAGGCGGTTTACTCGCTATCCTCGGCGAATGACAGGGTAAAGGTTGATGTTCCTCCACGATTGCTAATTGATTTTATTACAAAAAGAAATAAACAAAAAGAGGGTAATCTAGGCAAAATGATTACCAAGCAACTGAACTGCAATATACTGCCTTAGTAAACCAATGACTTAACATACGTGCAGGCAATATCCCCAAATGTTGTGTTTAGTGTATCACAATGTACAAGGCGGTTGACTCGGTAGAGTTGATTGATCCCATTCCAATCATATGTGATAATACTAATGCCATCAATAGCTCTAAGAATCCTGTCATGCACTAAAAGACCAAACACATCCCTATCAAGTTCCATTTAGCAAGAGAGCAGGTTGCAGATAGCGTTGTTCGACTTGAATATGTGGCCACTAAAGACCAACTTGTAGACATATTTACTAAGCCACTGGCAAGAGAACCCTATGAATATCTCATGAAACAAATAGGGGTTGTGACTCCTCCTCCTAAATGATTCAATTAAAATGTGTATTGGCAGCTACTTAACATGTGGGATCAATTGAAGAGTAGGTTGTAGTAGTTTAGGGGGAGTTTTCAAGAGCATCCTTTTCCATTGATGCCAAACGGGGAGAAGATTACTAGTGCATTAGAGAAGAACAACAATGAAGAAGGCCAAGCCTGTTTTCAGGGGGAGCTTATGTTCTTGCCATCAATTCCAAAGGCCCGGGATATTGTTGGAAAATTAACATTGTCTGATTTATTGGTGGCACTTGGTATGTTGGAATCGATGCCAACTAAACTAGCATTGAGGTTAGAAGTAACACATGTTAGCATTGATGTGAGCATGTTTGTTTTGGGGGGAGTCCCATGGTTGTTGCAGTTTCTGGTAGAGAATCATCATAGTAGCAGGCCTATTGGAAAAGCCATAAAAAGATGATTGTGTTGGTCAAGGAGTCAAGGATTCCACGAAAAAGAAGAAGAGTCAAGGTGAAAAGAATGGTAGAGAGTTTGCAGCCATGTTTCACGTAGAAAATTGACTGAAGGATTGCATCAGACCTTCTCTACTGGAAAGTGCTTTGAAAAATATTTCCAACGGTACGTGGAAGTCCATAAATGGATCTCAGGATCAAAAGTTATTCATAGTCGAAGTAAGGATCTTGGAGTCCTTAGGAGAAGGCCGAATTTTAGAACCAGAGAAGTAGGATGAATTTTAGACCCCTCAGAACCTCCTAACTTCTTATCTTGGGATGTCGGAAGGTTGGTATATTAGAACGTTGAAACCTCGTATCTTCTTATCTCGGGATGTCAGAAGGTCTTCATATTGGAACCTGAGAGGTTTGGAAATTCATAATTTTGGAATTTCGTAACTCCTTATTAATGAATCCTTTTTAAAACCATTAAGGGTTGCAGAGAGCAGGGATTTACAAAGGAATTCGTCTGCAAAACCAAAGGATCGAGGGACCCTTTATCTCTCTTCGAACAGGACACATGGTAGAAATTGATTGGCCTTCAAGATATGACAGTGGCAGATGACATCATCATAACATGGTTGTACGAAGGACACGTGGAAATCAAATCAGCATTATTGAGTGGCCTAATGGGGCAAATCCTGGTGACACATGTGACCACTAAGGAGACACCATGTAGGGATGATGACACGAGCATGATGTCATCTTGGGAGTATATCAGAGGTCGAAGATTTTGTAACTCCTCCATAATTGCATTTTGAGAAAGTTTGATATAGAGAGCTTCTAATGTTGATTGGAACTTGATCGTTGAGCCCAAAGAATAAAGGGCGTAGTGAAGGCATTATCACCTAAGTGTTATGGAGATGCCACGTGGGTATATCGGAGGTCATAGATTTCGTAACTCCTTTGTAATTTCATTTTGAGAAAGTTTCAATACATGGAGATTCTGATGTTGATTGAGACTTGGTCATGGAGCCCAAAGAACCAAGGGTGTAGTGAAGGGCTTAACACCTAAGTGCTATGGAGACACCACGTGGGTATATCGGAGGTCAGAGATTTCATAACTCCTTCGTAATTACATTTTGAGAAAATTCTAATATAGGGAGAATCTGATGTTGTTTGCACTTAGTCATGGATCCCATAGAACCAAGGCATAGAGCAAGAATACAATGAGATAGACCCCCAATAGGATCCTGAAGGGATTAGCACCTAAGTGCTATGTCGCCAATCACAACACCCGATCCTATGGTGGAAAAACAATAAGAGGCGAAGCAAAAGGGACTAAAGGTCGATATTATAATTTCATGATCTCATAATATCTTGCCTTAATAAAGTTATGAAATGTGGGGCTCGGAGATTACAACACAATGGTGTATGAAGGATGAATGAGTCGACAACTAAGAGTAAATGCACGCAGAAGAGTTGGTCATTGAAATAAATAGCGATTGTCAAAAACACTAAGTCAAGAGTGACGAGGACCACGATTTTCAAAGAAGAGTGTTGGACCTGTCTTGAGTTGAAATAATCTACCTCTGATCTTGTGTGCACGCTTCATTGAATTAAATGAAGAACAGAGCCTTAAGGACTGGAGGTCTAATCACAGTTCAGAGAAGCCATGTTGAAGTTCATTTCAAGCTCTATGAGCAATTAATAAGCATGGAAGAACCTCCTGGGAGTACAAACTGGCTGAGATTTAATTCTCAGCATGGAGAATCACATTGTGACTCATTATCCAAATTGATTATGATGCAGCCACAGTGGGTGAGTGAGTGAAGCTCATTCTTCGATTTAATGTTGCAGCGGAAAAATTCGAACAAAGAGATGCAATAGCAGGATGGAAAATCCATGCATAGGTACACTCTGATAATGTGAATGGCAGAGTGATGGATGATAGAGATTGCATTGTTCAATGCGTGATAGGGGAACCAAACCAATCATTGCATAAGAGAAAATTGGTGGAATACAATATTGTTGTGCGAGCTGAAGAGTGTGAAGTGGAGTACGCGAAAGTTGTGTCAATAGCCCAAATGTTAAACTGAGACATGGTGTTGATTAGGTCTGTGATTAGAGTTGAAGGAGTAACAAGGAGCAAAGTTCAGAGGAGATCTGCAGTGAATCAAATTTGTGTTTCTCTGTATATGTATTTACCCCTATTTTCAGTTTGAAAATCATACGAAAGGTAGAACAGTGGCTAGAGCAGGTGGTGGCTTGCATTCATAAGAGGTTGGTGCCTCTTGGCAAGTAGGGGCTTGCTATATTAAGGGGTTTGGTGCCTTCTGTGAGCGGGTGGTCACAAACAAATTGATGTAATTAAGTAGGTGCTTAATTTACATAATAACAACAAATAGATTGGTGGTTTTCTTCCTTTAGGTTTCCATGTAAAAATACCTATGTCAATATGTGTACGTTGCTCATGTGATGGATTGTATGTACATGTGAATGTCTTATCTTAATGGTCATTTGTATTGTGTATGAAATCTCTCACAAGTAACTGACAGTAAAGGAAATAATTAAAGACTTATTCTTAAAAGTTTTAAGAACCTCACTATTACTGATTCACCCCCCACCACTCAATAACTCCTTATTCCAACAATTGGTATCAGAGCCAAAATTCTCGAGTTCGAATCACACCCGGCTTGCGTTGGGGGAGAGATTGTTGGACATTGGATAAACCAGTGCTCCCTATGTGTTTCACGACATGTGGTTAACTACCTCTCATGGATCCATTAACTCTGGCGATGCGTCCATCTACTAACACATGCGGGTTTTGGTGTAACGACAATCGTGATTCCAACACACGGAGCCAACTCCTACTCACCTCAAGGAGCTTATTAGGTCTTGAGGTGAGTAGGAGTTAGCCGCCTGTGCTTTCTCAACTTAGGCGTTTGTTCCGCCCCCTACTAACATTAAATTAATTAAGTTAGGATTAATTAATTAATACATATATTAATTAACGATATGAATTAATTAATTAACTATATTAATTAATTAATTTACATTATTAATTAATTAATTTGGTAACTAATAATATTAATTAGTGATATCAATTAAGTAATTAATTTTTTTTTTCTCTGTAAAGACTGATCTATTATATTAAAAGAAAAAGAAAAAATATGTACAGAGAGGTTTGAACCTCTGAGGGTGCCATGGCCATCCCTCTATCAAAAAAGCTTTGCAGATATTGTTGTTCTCTTGGATTACAAAAAGCTTGTTCAAAAAATTGACACCTGAACTCAGCTCAATCGACCCAAATACTAGACCGGACATGACTGAATACTACTTGATACCAGCAATTCAAAAAGGAGTTCCAAATTAATCTCCCAGCTTCTGAAGGTGATGGAAGGTGGCTAGCCCACTGAGAGTTCGCCGCAAGCCCAAGAAACCCAAAAAATTGAAACATTGTTCTGAAACTGAGGGTGCCAGAGAATAAGCCTACTTTGACTCACCAGTACCATCGTCAATTGCTGTATCCGGAGCTCGCTCCCAAGTTATCATAACGTTATCTTCAACATCCATTAAATTGCCACCCGGAGGGGCGACAGGATACAAGACATTGTCAAACTTATTTGCTGGTTCACAGGCAATAACATGCTCCTGAGGAGAGTCCCATTGACCGCCTGCTTCGTCTTGACCGACCTCTTCGTGTACCTGCGCCGAGACTTTGAGAGTTTCTTCCTCCAGGCTGCTTTGGGAGGCACTGACTTTCTGAGATGGTAACTGCTCCTCTGATTCTTCATCTGAGCTGGCCAACTCATCTTCCTCCTCCGAGAAGATGACCGTAACTATAGCGGAAATAAGCGGCTTGTGAAGCCTACTTTTGAATTTGAATCTTGCTGTGTGCAGCGAACTGTTGAGAGAAGGACCTGATTCTTCTGAGGGAGGGCTAGATGGCGAGGCTGTGGCTAACGGGGATATACGGCGAGGAGTGGGGCTACCCCTTCCCCCCTGCCCTCCTCGGGAACCCGAGTTGCTCCCTCTCCTAGGAATGCCGCGACGACGGGGTGCCATGGATGGATATATCAGCAGATTACAGGCACTCTGAGGCTGTGGGTGAGGGATTAGCCAATCACAGGTTGAGCAAATTCTAATTGAAGACCCAACAGTAACTTGGAAGACCTTGACTCTGAGGATGCAAGTGAAAGACCAGACAAACAGATAATGTCCCGCCACCGAGAGAACCCAGTTCTCGACCCAAGCTCCTACTACAGAGGTGAATACTGACCTGAATTTTACAGAAAATATGCCTGAGACTGACCTGAGACGGCTTAAACTGAAATCTGAAACTGGCTTGAAACACCCAGCCCCGACGCAATTATACCTCAGGCTGAGCAGCTGGGAATTGTTAAGCTTCCACGGCAGCTTCCCCTGAGACTCGGACTCCCAAATAGAACCTCTGCGTGCCGAGAGAAGATGCTCCTCGACGTTTCCAGAACAAGCCAGAACAATAGAGACCCACAGAATTAGCGCCATACTGATATCCTCCCTCAGCGTACCTTGATAGCGTGCCGGCATTAATGAACCATAAATGCCCACCTTATGCCGCTTGCTCCAGCCTATCTCCTCGCCCGCTACCATCTGCTCATGCAGTGACATTAACTTCTCATGTTGACACCCGCATCTGGGTATCAATTAAGTAATTAATTACCTCTAATATATTAAATAATTTTAATCAATTATATTAATACTTTAATATTAATTAATATTCTACTATTATTAAATAATATTGACCATCAATATTGATAATTATCAAATTATTAATTAATTAAGTTAGTTAATTAATTAATATTAATGTTTTAATATTGATTATTATTTCACTATTTTAAAATTTAAACATTAATCTTGATATTTATTAATTAATTATTAATATACTATTATTTAATAACAATTATTTTTTTTGTAAGCTTAGCAGGACTACGTCTTCAACATGTCCAATATATCACCCTCGATCAAGGTAGTGAATTTAACCAGTGACTTCACATCAAGGAGTGCCTTAACGCCCCGAATCACCATCTATCCAAAACCCTATGAACAATAACAATTAATTATTAAATTAATTATCTCTAATATATTAATTTATTCTACTTTATTAATTTTTGTAGATTTCTTATGATTTTTTTTCTATTTATTTATTTACACTTCTTCTCTCATCCTTTCTTTCATTAATATTTTCTCTGATAATAAGTCATAATTTAAACTTGACACGTGGAATTAAACATAAATACTATAGATAAATCTCCATAAACATATTCCTCAACATAAATACTATAGATAAATCTCCATAAACATATTCCTCAAATTCAAATTACCACTGCGAACAAATATCTAAAGTATTTTATTTTAATGCTATATTTAAGTAACACGATATTAAAATATATTATATTAAATAAATCTAATATATTTTTTAAATGTTATATTAGTATTAAGTAATATTATTCATGCTGTTTTACCAAAATCGTATCAATATTAATAACTATTCTTCAAATTGTTCTAACCTAAATATATCAATATTAATAATTTCCATTTTTTTATCTTTACACAATCAAAGTCATCTTTATAAAATTTAACTTCACTACGCAAACATAACTAATTTTTTGGGGGGAAATATAATAAGTTAAACACGTGGCCCAGTCCCCACATCGATGTAATATTAGTTGGGCCCAAAGTTGTGCATTCATTCGCTAAGCAAACTTGAAAGACGTTGACCCCACCCACTCACGGGCCGAATCATGGGACCATCAAAACGCTTTAAAAATAGCATTGCGAAGCTTTAAAAAACATTACGCCCTAACATAAACAAAGTCAAACACGGTCAATTCAAAAGGTTAAAAACCAGCGTCTCAATCTTATAAAAACAAGTTACCGTTATATGCTACGTCACATTAATTTGCAAATAAAGAATAATAAACTTAAAATTAAATACAAAACTTATCCACTTGAAAAGATATGGTATCATAGTAATGGAAAGAAAATGAAATACACCGACATGAGACATTTTACTTCACATCGTTATTTTCTCAATATATGTTAAAGAAGCTTAGGTGTTTGAAAACTCCACTTTTATTTTAAATAACAAATACAACCATTTTACTTTAACAAATTATTAATTTTTTATTTATATGAAGCGAAAAATATGGAAATTTTGTTTATCTAAAGAGGATCTAAATAAGTAATAAATATTATATATTTGGTTTTTATTATTATATTATTTTTTTAATTAATTATAGAAATTGTAAACATATTTATGAAATTTTATAGGTTTAGAAAACATCTTTTTCCTGAACTTAGTGATTTAATTAGATAAGAGGAAAGTGATTGAATGTATTTCAAGTTGGAAAAATATAAAACATATAAAAATTTTCAATTAATTTTTTTTAAGATCTAATGCATTTTCTTTATTGTTATATTTAAGTGATATAGTATTTTAAAAAAATAAAAAAATATATATTTGTTTAATACTAGTACTAATAATCTAATGTATTTTTTTTTAACGTTATATTTAAGCGATATGATATCAAAATATATTAAAAAAAAAAAAAACTAGTATGTTTATCTAATGCTATATTATATTAGTATTAAGTAATATTACATATTAATGCTATGTTATATTAGCATTAAGTAATATTGTATAGAAAATATATCTTGTATTCATATTTAAATATATATTTTGATAATTTAAAAAATCTAATATATGTATTTTTAATGCTATATCTAATTGATATAAAATCTATTAATTTTTTCATTTAAAAAATATATTTAAGTGATATCATACAGGGTAAATATTTTTATTATATTTTGAATATATATTTTGACAATTTTGGAAATAAATATATATTTTAATAACTTGAACATGTGAAATACTCAATTACATTCAAAGATTAATAAAGTGATATTATTAAAATAATTATACTTTAATATATAATATTTAAAATTATAATTATGATTTCAAAATTATTAATAATTTATATTTTAATTTTGTTTAGTGTATATATATATAGAAAATGAATATTGTAAGGATTAGAACTAATTTTTATGATCTCTGGAGTGAAACCGATAATATGTCTCTTTTGTGATACTAAGAGAGATGAAGATGAAAAGCACTTTCTTTTGGATTGTTCGCACGATCAGCCTGTAGACTTGTTCAGTCAACAAAACTACAGTGACCCCATAACACTCCTTTCACTCTTTTTTTTAGCAAAAATAAAATTTTAAATAATCTCAATTAACGACTTCTCCTTTTTTATCACAGAAATAAAATTTTAAATAATCCTAATTAACCGCTTCTTTCTTAAGGTCCGATAAACCATATCGGTTTTAGTGAATGTTAATCATCATCATCTTCATACTATATTTCTAACAAGCATTTACAACATTCAATGATAATAATAACAATAATATAAAATTAAGTACTACATTAAATACAAGAAAATGAATAATACATTCACTATTAACATCAATACATATTTTATTGAGATTTACTTTCCAATTATGTTCTCATTATCAAAATTTGACCTATTAGCAAATGTTCCCTCCCTTAATCAAACAAATTTAGCTTTGTAGCTCTCAAATTCTAAAAGCCTTACAAAATGTCTTTGTGTTTAGAAGCCTACAAATGAATCTTTAGCAAGGCCTCATTATTTACCATGACAAAAAATAAAGAAAAAAAATATTAGATCTCATTTCAATTAAGAGTCTTGAAAATAAAAATTGATCAATATTAACAAAACTAAATGGGAAAAACCTACTTTTTTCTTTTCTTTTCAATTGGTATAGAGAGCCCTCTAATGTATATGGAGAGCGCCGAGTGGAGAGCACTATGAGTTTGGCCAATCAGGTAAGTATCAGTTCGGTTTTTTTTTTTTATACTATCCTCCATGAACAGCAACCCTTCCAAGGACTAGCCTGGGCAAGATACGTGCTCACTTTTTCACAACCTCAGACAAATATGGCATGATACGTGTTTTTTATATCTCCCCATTTTCCTACCAGCCAGATAGATGCTTGGCGCTTCATTTCCTATGACTTGCTTTACTTTCTTTCTTTTATCCTAACTATCTGGGCTGGAGTGATGGCTTCTACTTGTATGAACTCACACTCGACATATATCCTCCTCCCGTGGACATATTAGACTCTATTATCAACATCTATGTTGATTGCACCCCTCCCCTGGCTCATTAGTGCTCTTCACTCGGAGATGCTCGTGGTACAGGTCAGACTATTTTTTTACAGAACTTATAGTTTATATTTCATGTGCATTTCTTGCGTTTTTAACAGGACTTAGACTATGTAAGATGTTTTGTGGAGGAACTATACTACTCTGTAGTATGGATTTTTGCAGAACTATCTGCAATCGATTACAAGTCAGCACATGTATCTCCTTATTTACTCCTATTTCCCTGCATCTTTCGTTATGCTCTCCCTTTGTCTCTCATGACTCGGTCTATACCATTCTGCGGGTCTTGGATAACCAATTTCAAACTTGAGGATTATATTGTCATATCCAAACCCTGCTTAGATTTTCGCTTCAAGTTTGGCCCATGGTGGTGCATATTCAAAATATGCTATTGTTGTTTTGTTTGTCCCGGTTCTTCTTACTGATTCAGGTTTCGATCTCTGGTTTTCTGTTGCCTGTTTTTATAACTCCAAATTTGAATTTTCTGGTGAACTCGCCACCTCTGTCACTCTTTCTTATCAATCTTAAATGATAGCTGTCAGTTTGTCTTCCCCCCTGGGTTGGTGAATCTAACATATCTACTATATCTGACAGATTGGAAGTTTTCTAGCTTGTGGCATTCACTTCCGTTCCATCATCTGTCCTACATTCTTATGGATCCCCATTATTTCTGTCAGCTATGTACTTCTACCTCAGCCTATTAATGACGCTCTGTTTTATTTTTCTACCCAACCTATACTATTTTACCCTTCCATGAGATCTTTTCATCTTTCATCTATCTTTTTGGGATTCACCATCTGTCCTGTGGCACTAGCCTTTTGTCCTCCATGGATTTTCACACTGATCCATCTGTTGATTCAGCCTTAGTATGGGCCACTGTGGAAGCTGAGAAGACCTTTGCCAGACAGGCTCTGAAGTCTAACTGGAAAGCCTCGCTGGAAGCTGACATCATCCACACATCTCAATCGGATATGTCTCCTCGGAATGTTGACATGGCATATTGGCCTCGGCGGAAACATGTTCGGCTGGTTAAAACTTCTCCTCCACCTGAGGCCATAAATTTGGATGGTCCTTTGCTAATGGACAGAATCACTAGTTTACAAAAGCGGGCGCTGGTGGGAAGATGGTTCTTCCCGTCCATGGAGGATTCTCAAATTAGGACCTGGATAGTTTCCAAATGTTCTCCTCTCCTGGGCTATTCTCCAACCATTGTTCGCCTCATGAACAACTGGTATAGCTTCCATTTTCTTCGGGTTTGAGACTTGGAAATCATATTTTCGAAACCTTGGGTGAAAGAGAAGAGTTATTTAGCTCTTCACACGTGGTTTATTGGGTTTGATCCGCTTCGATGCATGCCCCACAACAACTTCATTTGGTTAAAACTGCCTGGCCTGCCCCTAGAACTATGGACCAAAGAATCTATGGAGAAGATTGGGAATGTTATTGGGCGCTTCATATATGTTGATCCCAGGTGTATTGGGGCGAAAGACAAACGGGTGGCCTGGATTCTTATAGAAAAAGGTTTCAGTGGGGGTTTTCCAGAATCCATCGATCTATATTGGGATCTCTCCAAAGTTCAGCAAAGGTTAGATTATTGGGGAGTCCCCTTTCGGTGTTCAAACTGCCACAAAACCGGTCACCTCCTTCCTAATTGTCCTCGACGCTCTGGTAGTAAATTTAGGAGAAAGCCCCCTACTGTTATTTCTCCTGCTCCATCACATGCTAACGACTTTTCGGTTCTCGATTGTCCTATCTCCATGGAGAATTTCAGGCCCTCTGTCATGACTAAGGATGTCTGTTTTTCGCCGAAAGTCTGCCCTTTGGATCGATCTTCTAGTCTCCCGCATTCCAAATCTTTATCCGCGGGGTATGCTCGCCGGCACTTCAATCGCTCTGTTGAATGGACCCGGTCTTCCACCATCTCTAAATCTCCGTCGTTGTCCTTACATAACCTCCCAACCTACACGATGGTACTCTCTTATCCCTCTCCGCCTCCAGAACTGGAACCGGACCTGGAGATTCCACTCCCTCCTACTTCCTCCAAGCCTCCTTCCATTGTTCCTGCGTTTGCCCATATTCAATACATTTCCTATTTGCCCCTGTCCCCATCCTCTCACTCTCCTCACCCTCACAGACTCTCGCCTTCCCCTTTACTTGGCAGATCTTCTGACACTAATAATAAACCTACCTATAGAACACTCCCCCCCTCATCTCCCCTTTTGTCTAACCGCAAAGGTAAAGATCCTCTCACTTCTATTTCTCCTCCCCTATCCCCTCCTCACTCTCCTCGGAACTCGTTCAACCGGGATATCAAACCCCTACTAAACCGTGTGTCATTGAAGCTTCATCCATTAACTATTCATCGGCCCAATCGTTCCCCCTCGCCCCACATTAGCCCTAATTCGGCTGGGAACATAACTGTTCGCCGCAAAGAGAAGCGTGGTAGCAGACATTTCCGAGGAAGGAAGGGCAGATAGGATTCTTCTATCCGAGAACTCTCCTTAATTGACATTCCTGTCACTGAAATTGTTGTTGCTAAGATATCTGAAAATCGGCCCCTTAGAGCATGCAGGCCTTATGATTCCCCCAAATGATTAGCATATTATCTATGAACATCCGGGGCCTGGGAGCTGACCCCAAATTTCTGGCCCTTAAAAATCTTTTTGTCTCTTCTAAATCCAAACTGCTTCTTATACAGGAAACTATGCATGACAGCTCCCAAACAATTTCATATTTCAGAAGGATGCTTCCTTCGTGGCACATGGTTGCTTCAAACTCTGAAGGCATGTCCGTAGGATTAGCTATTTTATGGGATCCAAAATGGATCAAGGCTGCTGCGTTCCAATGCTTCGCTGGCATTCTTGTTCTGGCCCACTTCCGTGGCTCTTCATCCCCCTCTCACATTTTGAACATTTACGCTCCATATAAAAACCGATTCCCTTTCTGGAATCATTTGCTATCCTCTGATATGCTTGAAATTGATTCTTTGATAATCGGGGGAGATTTTAACAACACATTTTGTGAGGATGAAATATGGGGTAATGGTAGAAAAGTTGATTCGATGGGGAGATTTATTTGGGAATCATTTATGCAACATAACTTTATCAATATCCTGCCTGTATGTCAGGGACCAACTTGGGATAATGGGTGCTCCAGCAATGCTTTTCTGGCAAAAAGACTAGACAGGTTTATCTTCCACGAAAGATTGATTGAAAGATATGGCTCGCTTTCAATGAACATCATCCCATCTTTCATATCTGATCATCGACCAATCACTATACAATGGAAACATGTTGGACATCATTTTGGATATCCCTTCAAGTTCAACCGCACATGGCTATCTGATCTCCAATTCAACAAATTTATAATTGGTACTTGGAAGCTATCCACAGGACAGGATAACAATTCCTCCTAGAATTTTCTTGATCGTCTTCACTCTCTTCGTAAAGAGGTCAAAAAATGGCAAAGAGAGAAAGCGACCGCCAATAGAATGGAACTAAAGGAAATTTGCAATAAACTGGAGTACTTATCTTCACTCCTCAAGATTCCTTCCATGTCGTCCAATATCAGAAATCATATATGGAGATTAGAAAAGAGAAAACAAAAGATATTGGAAGAAGAAGAGACCATGTGGAGGCTCAAAAGTCGAGCATCATGGCTCAGAGAGGGAGATAAAAGCACCAAATTTTTCCACAGGTTTGCAAATAGAAGAAGGGGGGCAAATGCTATTTGGGAAATCAAGGATGAGTCAGGAAACATACATACTTCACAGGAGGCCATCTCTGGACAAGCAATGAAGTTCTTCAAAAAGGCCTACAACGAGGTTTCCGCCTGCAACATTGAGGACATCTTTTGGGGGATTGACCCATTCCCAACAATGTTTGATGAACGCCAAAACAGAGCTCTTTATGCAGAAGTTTCAGAAGAGGAATTACTAGCAACTATGAAATCTTTCCAGAAAGACAAGTGCCCCGGGCCGGATGGTTGGACCATCGATTTTTTCATACCCTTCTTCCAATTATTTAAGACATACATATAAGGTTAGTTGAAGAATCGCGAACTCAGGGCCTCATAAGCCAGAACATGTCCTCTACCTACATCGCTCTTATTCCTAAGAAGCATAGCTCCTCCTCATTCTTTGATTATTGGCCTATCTCATTGTGCAATGTGTTATACAAGGTCCTTTCTAAAATTATAGCCATCCGAATAAAAACACCCTATCTCTTCACTTGTCTGCTGAGCAACATGGGTTTCTCAAAGATAGGAATATCTTAGAAGCGATGGGCCTTGCCCAAGAATGCTTACACTCCATTCATAGTAGGAAAATTGAAGCAGCTCTTTTAAAACTCGATCTTAAGAAAGCGTACGACTGTGTCAATTGGGGTTTTATCCGATGCCTACTAGCTAGGATTGGCCTGGATATTAAATGTATCAGATGGATCATGGCCTGTGTGGTAGATGTTAGATATGCTGTCTTAATTAATGGAGTCCCTACTTCTTTCTTCAAAGCGGCCAAGGGCCTCCGACAGGGCTGTTCCCTATCTCCTCTCCTTTTCATACTTGTAATGGAATCTCTGAGCCTTCACATAAAGAGAGCTATCCTTCAAGAGAGAATCAAGCCTCTCCCCATTTGCAGGGATATCCGCATGTCACACAACCTATTTGTCGACGATATCCTTCTGTCAGCTTTACTCTGCAGAACTACGTGGATATGCATCCATGAAATCATGGTAAATTTCCATAAAGCCACCGGCATGTGCATCAATGATACTAAATCATCCTTCTATGTCGAAAATGTAAATGGAGATATTATTTCTTTTCTCACAGAGCTCTTCAACATCAAAGCTTTTCCTATCAAGAGAGGTTTCAAATATCTGGGTTTCAATTTGAAACCTGCGGGCTACAGACTTGCTGATTGGGCCTGGATTACGGATCGGTTCTACAAGCGTATATCTGCATGGGAATTCAAGTGCTTATCCATGGGAGGCCGCGCCATTCTCACGCAATCTGTGTTGGCCCAAATCATGGTTTATTAGGCGCTCCTTTTCTACATCCCATCATCCATTATCAAATGTTTAAACCGCATGATAGCCAACTTTATATGGGGTGGACAGAAAGACAAGAAGAAATATCATCTGTGCAGACTTTCGAAGCTGTCACGACCGAAAAAACTTGGTGGATGGGGTATACTGGACCTTCACTCCTTCAGAAGAGCGCTATTATGCAAATCTATGTGGAATGCGATCATGGGTGAGTCCTATTGGAGCAAGACCATAAGAGCCAAATACATGAAGAATCTAGACATGACATATTGGTACAGACAGCAAAACACAGGATCATCCACCGGTTCATATATATGGAGAGGTTTTCGAAGATTGGAACCTTTCTTCAGAGAAAACTTGATTTGGAATTTCCAATCCGGTTTCAATATCATCATTGGAATAGATACTTTTGCAGGAGCGAGAGAAAGGATACATATTCCTCCGCTGCTCTTGAGAAATTTACACTACAGGGGATATTTCTATTGGGCCAGTGTGATACAAAAATGGGACGGTCCGATTCCAATCTGGAAATCAGCCTCACAATTGCAATTTCATGGTGCTTTGGAATCCCAATGGAATGCCATAATCGCCTCCATAAAATCGTCTGGTTTGTTCTACACATCGGACAGGGATAGTATTTCTTGGAAAGGTCTTGGTGGCTCATCGATTGTTCAAGCAAAGCACATATATCTTCAATTTCTATTATCTGAATCAGACTCAAGTGGTAACATCTTTCCGCCTGTTTTTTGGAAGTCAGGATGCCCTTTAAAAATCATTATTTTTGCCTGGCTAGTTTTTCATGACAGGAACCTCACCTGGCTGAACCTCCAGAAGCGCAATTGGCATGGTCCTGCCATTTTCACCCTTTGCAGAACAAAGTCTGAAAACAATTTTCATCTTTTTCTACAATGCCCTCAGGTCCAATTGATTTGGCAAACCTTGTCTGCTCATTATGGTTTCATATTTGTCAGCGCCCCTTCTATCTATGAAGCATTCATAGCATGGAGAAAAATGCATTGCAAGTGGAGACCCATCCCATTACTTACAATCTGGGCCATATGGAAATGGCGGAACCGGACGATCTTTGATTCTAAAAAAGAACCGAGTTCTAGTATCATTGAATCAATCCTCTGCTTATACGAGAAGCTTGAACAACCACATCAATCTGTACTCAGACATGATAGGAACAAACAACCCTGCAATTTCTATGGATACCCCTGCGCTTTTTTTGATGGTGCTGCTCTGCAGAATTCTTGTGCCTGTGGAGTTTCCATTTTCCCTGTAGATGGTCAGTCTATTGACATCTATTGGAATGGTGGTCCGGGAACAAATAACAAAGCAGAAATTATGGCCCTGGCTGGACTTCTCTCTATCTCTGCCTTCCTTGGTCTTCAAAACCTTCATATTTTTGGAGACTCGAAAATCACCATTGACCATGTGCTGTCTAAACATATTATAAAAAATATACATCTCTCCGGATGGTTGAATAGACTTGGGGCATTGTGGTCCAGCAGCAAAGATTTCTCAATTTCCCATATTGTCAAGGACAAAAATAGGAGAGCGGATGCTTTATCAAAGATGGGTTTATCACTGCCTCAAGGTTCTGGGTGGATGCAAGTTACTGTGGACATCGTCTGCCACCTGATCCAGGACTTTTCCATGCCTGGTATATAGCTTTTCATTTTGGTGCTGCCAATCCGATATGTATTTTCCTCAATACATTCCTCATTTCCTGTCTTATTTCTCCACACATATTTCTTGGCACAGTTCCCTTTTTGTTTTCTGATCTGCCTCGGCTCTATTTTCTTTATCTCTCTATGCGGATATGCCGCCCTTCTTTTTTCCATTTCAGATATTTCTAGCTCCATATCAACATAGCTGTATATATATGTTTTAAATGAATACAATACAACTATATAGTTTTTTTTCTTGCTGAAAAAAATGGGAAAAACCTACAAACCCATTTCAATGGAGAGAAAATGGATCTTCAAAAAATTGGGGATAATTTTGACAATTGAAAACGAATTAGAACCCAAAATTTTGTGGAGTCGATGACTTTTTTGTGACTTGCATCAAATCTAATACTATTGCTATAGGGCAACATGTAGTGGGCAAAGAACAAAGATGATATGAAGATCTATTGGATCTTGCCTTAATGAATTATACCTATAGTGTCATACATTTGAATAGTAAAATGAGCACCGTCATACGATTACAATAATCATAACTCTCTAACTAAAGAATAAACCAAATAAGGCCATCACCCGAGATGACATGATAGAGAAAATATATGGAGAGATTCACTCGCAAGGACATGGTCGATGCTAGGTGGAGAAAGCATTTAATGCAGAGAGATAAACCAATCACTTGGGTAATGAATTGTTCATAAGCAATTCATATGTAAGTAAGTATTAACAAAATAATGCACCTATATTAATGAAGTTTTGAAATTTGTTGCAAATCTAAAAAATAAGTTTGGGAAATTAAATTGTTATTATAGAAAAATGTCCAAATTCCTATCATATTTTATCTATTTCTTCATATTTAAAAAATAATTTCTATTATTCTAAATCTTTAAAACTTTAAAGTGTAATTCTCACATCTTTATTTTCTTTTATTTCCTTTTTTTGTACACTTCTATTTGAAGTTATATTAACATAAGAAAAAATAAAATAGATACAATAATTTTGCTATTGGTCTGTCGATAGGGAAACTAGAGTAATAACACAGTAAATGTTTCTTAGACCAAAAATCATTTGTTCTAGTTTTTTAATCGAAATTGATAGTGTGGTTATCTAGTATATTTAATAAGTTGCATTGGATAGCTTCCAATATATAGACATATCCAAAATCTATCCTATCTCAATTATATACTCTGCTAATATTATAAGCTAGTAAGAAGAGAATAAAGATATTGTGCATGCTTAGTCAGAGATGATGACTTCATTCTCATTTGTGGGAAATTCTTCTTCTTCTTTAAAGAGGAAAATTCTAGGTTGACTATTTTCTTTGCCACTTTAGGAATCTTCTTATCTAGCTTCTACACATGCATACACAAAGCATCAATACACAAAAGGATTTCATTTTGCACCTTGCTCTTTTCCACAAGGAATTTTCCTATCATTGTTTTGGTTTGTTGATAAATGTATACAACTTGTACATACCCCTTGAATCTTTCCCTTCTAGTGCCTTATCCTATATCCATTTTCCCACACTATTAATGATGTATTCGTTCCGAATGGACCTTCTTTGTGCTCTAGCCTCTTCCTTAACATTATTGATTTCCTCTCTAATAGCTAAGGGAGTGGTTTTGAAGTAGATTGATCTAGGGATCTTTTTCTTATAGATGTATGAAAAGAATCACATGTAGAAATTTCAGCTTAACATGGAAATTTAATGTGCACATGAGAGAAGAAGAAGAAACACATAAAGCATGAGAAGAAGGCAACAAGACTTGATAACGGAGTTCGTCCAACTTGGACTACATCTCCAAGCCCTGCTCGATCAATGGGGCGTCCTTCATTCATTAAATGGCATGAAAAGAAGAGAATACAATCATCAGTTACATAAAATGATTCTTATACCTCCATTCTGGAAAATGGCTGAGAAATGGAGAACTCAAATGGAGAAATGGATAGCACCATTATGTTCGTGGTGTTGAGAGGGGCTGAAAACATATAAGATTTGTCCAATTCAGACAAAATGCACTATCAGCCCTCCTGCGTCGCTCCTACCTTGAATTGCGTGCCAAAATCTTCTCCCCGTACTTTTTCCAATCATCGGGCTTTTTTAATGTCTCTTTTATGACAAAGGCCACTTAAATCAAGGGTTGTTTTGTTCAGAATAGAAGCTGGTGGAGTAGAAGGATCAGCGAGCGCAACAAACCCTGAAAATAGGCTTTTTTTGTTTATACACAAATACACGCGGAAACACTAAAAAACTGAAAACCCCAGACTTCAAATTTTATCAAATCCAGTGCATAAACCCATCGGGTCCAGTCCCCATATCGCAATCGCATATCGCTTGTTCACTGGTCCTTATCGCGGGAATCTTCGATCACCAATATGTCGATCCGCCGATCGCCGATATGCCGATTGTCGATATGCCGATCGTCGATATGCCAATCCACCGATCGTCGATATGTTGATATGTCGATATGCCGATCGCCAATATGCCGATCACCGATATGTCAATCGCCAATATGATCTTGACCGTTGACCTATTTTCCAATCCGACGGCTGAGATTGCACATTGCTATCGGCATATCGCATCGCTACAGCCCAGGGGTTCTTCCATATACCTTGGCATACGCCGACATCGATATCGCATGTCGCCTGCCTTAAGTCCCGATATTGGTGTGCCTGCCTTCCTCTGACCCGATATATCGGAGATTGCTGATCAGGGGTTCTAAAGGCCTTGCCTTAAGTCCACCCTTTTGACTCCTCCGATTGTGATTTGCCTTTATAAGGCTTAAAACCCATTTTTATAAGAAATGCCTCTTTTTTCAAAGGAATTAAGGCAAACTCTTTTCGCGATAACTTCATCATTTGGACTCGGATTGGAGTGTCGTTTGCACCGTTGAAATCTGGGTGACGAGCACTTCGATCTGATGTCAAGATACTTGCTTTTCTGCCACTTTGAATTTTGAGCTTTTCCATGCCATTGTGTCTGAAGATCCACCTAGATCATAGATTGTAGCCGAGAATTCAATAGTGCCGTGTACACAAGACATGGATGGAGCCCTTGAATGGGGCCTCTACCTACCTTTGTTCAAACAATTGGACCCTTGTCCAGGCATTAGGATTCTTGAGAACTGATAAAAGCATAACTAGACAGAGTGAGGGGGGCTCAGGAGAGAAGTCGAGGGAAAAGATAATGAAATAATAGTAGATGGGTCAAGGATGGAATACAAGGAGATTGAAGGGAAGCTAGAGCATGGAGGGAGGGAATGAGGGGTAGAGTAGCGCCCACTGAGATAAATTGAGCGTGAAGGGAAGATAGGGAGAACACTTTGGACAAAGAGAACATGGAGAGAGTGTAGAGCCAAAGTGAATATAGAGAGGAGAAAGAACTTGAGGGAGTTAACTACAAAAGTCCTAATGATTTGATAACATTGATGCATGATGCATGACCATCTTTAACCTTTGGTGGCATACATAACCACTTGGAATTACACCGTAATGAATTCATGCAAAGGGCAGATAAGTGGAGATCTTGTTTGATATAAGTGGGCAATTCGGACGAAGGACTCACCTTTTCTTGCTAATTATAATTTGCCTCTATATGGTAGCATGTAGCCTCCCAAAATTGTTGTCAACCAAATGTTTGAGCCTTTGATTTCTTGTTAATGCTAGCTATGGGGAAATGACCATCTTAATAATGCAATCATAAGACCACCCAATTTGTGGTCTTCTCTTTTGAGAAGGACATGGAGGTGAGATTTGATCCCCTTATGTGTGCATGTGTCATGAAACCATTTTTAATATAATCTCTCTAGGTGCAACTACACATTCAACAACCACCTCAAGGTCCCCTAGTGGCTTTAAGACTAGGCCCTCGTGAGAATTTAACCTTTCCCAACAATGAAAATCTCCTTGATTTCGATTTCCACCATTGGATCCAACCCCTTTGGACATCACTTCTTTCTTTTCATCACTAAATGTATTCATATAATCAATTTTTCAAAATTATAAATTTAATATTTATATAGTAATGAAAATTTTAAATTGTATCTCTTCCAACATCAATATTCTTTTTACTTTTATGCCTAAAGAATTGTGGAACAAATGGATATGGAATCTCTATAATATGAAGAAAATAAAGGTTGAAAATCACTCTCTTTTAACATATTAGGGTTGCAAATTACAATATTTGTAATATTAATGAACTTGATAACTTGTTAAGAGAGTCAAAGATAATGGGAAATGTCTTTCTAATACAAAAACAAAATATCGAAGTGAATGAATTAATCACTATTTTTTTAAGTTTGATAAAGAAAAGTTGATATTAATAAATCACAATATTCATCATCATCAACATTAACATTTTTCTTTAATGAACATATATAGATTAAAAATTCTATAACTAATTGAGTTCAAGGAACCCTACAAAAATATTATACTAAGTTGCTAAACAATCTAATGTATTGAGCAAAAGAATGAAGAGTGGTAGACTTTAAGTATTGAGGGTCTTTCGTAGTGCGTTATATTAGATATCATTTTTGGGATTCAACTGCATTAAGAAAGTCATTCATCTAAGACCATTTCCATGAGAGATAGTCATAACTGACTAATTTCTCATGATTTTTGAATAGTCCACTTAGCACTCATTGCATCGGTTGATGCTCACAAGGGTGAAGAAATGAGATTGAAACTAGTGGTAGACTTGTTTAGATTCTCACTACGGGGCTTTTGGAAGCAAGGAAAATTTTAAGGGTCAAATCCATGATTTAAATAATTTTTATGTTTTCCTCTAAAAATGATTCACCAATTCCTTTTTCTAAAATATTTTTTTATAAGATAAAATTATTTTACTATAAAATGCGGAGTGAATTATTAAAAATATATAAAATCTTTACAAATTTGAACATTTTGGAAAATTATCTCTAAACGATTTATAATTGGAATTTGAAGAATTATTAATTGATTTCTAAAATGTTTTGGATATTTCATTAAAACACCGTAACAATTCTTACAAGTTTATGCAAGTTATATTACTTATTATTTTAACTTGATATTTACAAATGCATGAATTACTAAAATAAAATGAAAATACAATAATAATAAAAAAGTGAAACAATAAACATCATGTAACTTGCACACAATGAACACAAGATATACCCTAGGAAACCCAATATAAGAAAATAGTGAGAAGGTGAGCACCATGCTTTTCTCTTATTTTCTCAAATGTGAAATTCAAAATAGAAAGAAATATGACCTCACTATGGAGTGACATAGACATTGTGCCTTGTATCACTACTACAGGGTCATCTACTGCCTTTATTTCACTCGTAAATCTCACTCCTATGCTTTGCTCAACTTTGGATTAATAAAGCAATATAAAAAAAAATATTGCCCCTTTGTGGCTTAACAATTAACATGTCGTGATAGTTATCTAAGGTTATGGTTATTACATGCCTCAACTTCCATTTAAGGCGAGGGTTTTGAACCCTATAGAGTATTCTTGAAAGTCCACATGTGAGTAGCTCCACATGTGCCCATAATAGGAGTTGACATGACATCCACTTGGTACCAAAGTGGTAAAAAACATAGGTCAAACTGTGGGAGGCACAACTTGCTCATCTATACCATATTTAAGGCGATGTTTATATTGTTGGAAAACTTTCAATGTGTTGTATAGCTTTAACTCTAAAAATGATTTACTGATGTCATTAAATGGGCTTTGGAAGCAACAAAATAGGCCTTGCAATAAAATGAGCTCTACAAATCAATAATTTTAATTATTTCACTCACAAATTACCAAAATAATTGACAAAATATATTGTGATCCATTTCCATAATGAATGAAGACTAAGGCAAGCACGGGAGTTCACATTCATAGGCACGAAGGCATTGCAACAATATTTATCAACACAAGTAAGGATTTGAACATGTATGAGGAACATAACAACCATTTTTCCCAATCACTCAAGATAACCCCAATTAACAAAAACATGTGTCACATATGAATTAATGGTTTGAATTATATTCTTAAACACATTTCTCCTACCCATAATTTTAATGAAGAGTGTGTGATTGTTTTGGTCATATTTGAGGGAAAAAATGCCCCATATTAAGTAGATAAGTGCGTTATTTTGAACTATCAATAATTATCAGGTGGATGGTAGGGATTTAACCTCCAAAATATATTTTAAATATTCTTATTAGTAGTGGCAAATCAAAGGTTGAGATCTATCTCAAAAGTGGTTATGGCATTTCTTCCATTTTAATTAAATGGATTAATTCAAAAAAATGTCATATGACAACAACTCTCATGTGAAATGAGTTATGGTTTTTTGGACATGTGGTATTGATATACCATGTTATTGGTGTCATGTGAAATGAGTTATGGTTTTTTAGACATGTGGTATTGATAAGACATGTTATTGGTCCATGATATTGTAACAAACCCTATTTATTTATAGGTTAAGAATCTCCATAATAAAGTAGGATAAATCTCTATGGTTAAGATTTTTGTTTTTTTATAATTAATAATAATAATAATTTAAGATAAAATTATAACTTAATTATTTTTTATGTTTTTTTGTTGACAATATAAGATGTATCATGAAAAATGTATTTTGATGTTTATTAGAAATTGATAATTATAAGTATTTACTAACTATTTGATTTATATTGCCACACTAATAAATAGTTGGTCATAAAAAATATATTCTTGGTTAGTACGAAAATAAATATAAACAAAATCAAAATAATAATACTTTTGAGATTATATTTTAATGAGAGTTAAAGTGAGACATACACAAAAATTCTATTAGAAATGTTAACATTATTTTTTTTCACATGGAAGAATTACTATTTGGTATTGGAAAATGTTAGGTCTCTTGAATTATGATAACTCACTATATTTAGAGATATATGGAATTAGGTTAAATGAGCAAAAATACATGATAACCATTTTTTAAGAGTTGGAACACATCTCTTATGAAATTTTCCTAATTGAAATAAGATTATATTAAATAGGAGTGATAACATTGAGATTATTAATTTTTAATTATGTGAAAATTAATTTGAAAAATTGAATATATATACATATAGTTTAATGCGACTATTTTTTGGTATTTTTAATAGAATTTAGAGACATTTAGTGAGATCACAATGACTATAAATTATATTTCTGAATGTAAAAATGGATCTATCATCTTCAAAAATCCTTTAGCAAGCTCAACAGATTAGAAGTACTATTTTCGTGATTTATACAGAATTTCAGATAAATATCCACCAAAAACTTCACCTAAAAAAGACCAAAAACTTATCTTATTAGATCACAACAAAAGAATTACTCAAAGAAAAGGAGAAAACTATAACTATTATAAGAAAAATATACCACCAAAAACTTCTCCTAAAAAAGACCAAAACTTATCTCATTAGATCACAACAAAAGAATTATTCGAAAAAAAGAAGAAAATTATAACTATTATAAGAAAAATATAACACATTGACAAAACTCTCATGATGTGACTTTTACTTAAAGTTCTCTTACTTTTTATAATATGGATCACATAATTCAAGTAAAAATAGAACTATTATAAGAAAATGAATGAAAACACACTTTAAAAAATAAATAGTAATAATATATAAGCAATTTCATTGGCTTCAAAAATAAAATATAAAAATATTTTCAACTTCATAAAAAAAAATAGAAAATAAGTAGTATAACAATTGACTATTACTGACTTTGTATTAATTACACTATGGTTGGAAATATTTGCTTATTTGCTAATCTAGACAAACTTTATTTTTTTTATAGATATGTTACTTATTTTTTAATCATTTTATTAGTGAAAGCAATTAAAGTCTTATTTTGAAAATATATTTAAAAAATAATAATTTTAAAAATATATATTTTAAAAAATTTAAAATTAAAAGATAATAAAGAAAAATAAAATAAGGAAGAGAACAAATTTATCGCTAATAAAAAAGTCTAAAAATTGTTTCAATTATTATTTTTTACTTATAACTCAGGGATACTCCTTACAAGCTGAGCTGGATTAAATTGTCAGGTCTTCCCATCGAACTCTAGACGAGAAGGGTTTCTACTGACATCGAAAACGCTATTGGCAAATTCATCTATGCAGACATGAAGTGTTTAGGGCCAGAGACATACGGGTTTCCTAGATCTTAATTGAGCAGGGTTTCTCGGGGGACTCCTTAAGCACATTGATTTGATTTGGGACAAGATCTACATTCATCAAAGGTTGTATTTCTAGTGTATTCCATTCTGCTGTCTGATTTGCCACCGCACTGGACATCTCGTGGCATAGTGCCCTCGAAAACATTGGAGGAAGAAGGCTATGTGCAGTGTGGCTTAGACCGAGATGGACGATGCACGGGCAGAGGTTCTACTACATGGTGGTGGGAACCAGGGTACCAGATGGTCCAAAGGAAAACAACGACAACAAATTTCAGGTACCCCTCATTTCAAATATCCTACTTCTTCTAGTATGAGATCCTTGGATTACCCATCCTCCACCACTCCTTTTGTTGGATCGTCCTCCCCTCGCACTTCCCCTTTGATTACCATAGACTCAGACTCTATACATTCAACCAAATCCCCAATGTAACTAGAACAACCATCTATTCCCCCGAACTTTTCCCCATCCCCTATGCTGGGGTTTCCGCCTCCACCACCCATGACGCCTATGAGGCCCCCTGAAATTTTGACATCCCCAACATGCCCTACTATTCTGGCATTTCCTGAGAATACTCCACTCCGTGACAACTCGGTTACTTGCGAAACACCACACTCCCCCAAATGACCTATACCCTTCCCCAAGAACTCGGTGGATAGCGACATTGAATTCCTACTTTTTAACCCAACCCTCAACCTGAAATCATTCACTATCCATCGAGAGCGCCCTCAGATTTCTCCAAAGATTAGCCCCAACTCAACACACTGTGAGACGTAGGATAAACGAGACAACGAACATTTCCGTGGGAGGCCCAAGATCATGTTGTTTTCCTTTGTTGATTCTTCCTCCCTCATCGACATCCCTATTAGCTCCACCTTTGAACCACGGGCCCTTAGAGCAACGCAACCCGACCTCCAGGCAACATGACCCTCTGCCTTTCCCTTAATATGTAGGGTTTGGGGGACTTGCAAAAATACCTTACCCTTAGAGATATATTTGTTTCTGTTGATCCACACATCATTCTATTACAAGAATCCATGACCAATGCTCAGAAAGTGTTAGAGTACTTTAGGAAAATGCTACCTGATTGGAATATGGTGGTTGTAGACTCTCTTGGTCTCTCTGGGGGACTAGTGGCATTGTGGAATCCGAGATGGGTGAAGTTCAAGGCATATAATTGTTTCGCTGGTATTCTACTCTCTGGTAGGCTAAGGGGTCTGGTGGGACGTTTCCGCATTCTAAACCTATATGGCCCATATCGGGACAGGGATACATTTTGGGACAGGTTGGAGGTTGTTGATATCCTAAAAATTGGATCCCTCATTGTGGCTGGAGATTTAAATGCCACCATTGTGCAAGAAGAATGCTAGGGCTCGACACACAGAATGGATCCCCTTGTTGATAGACTAAAATCGATTTTTTGTGATAATAACCTGATGAACATTAGACCACAAAAAATGGTTCCCACCTGGCATAATGGTAGGGCTAGAACAAAACACATTGCCAAGAGATTAGATATATTCCTCGTACATGAAGATCTACTAGAGAGAGTGGGTCTACTTTGATCGAAGGTCATGAAAACATACATTTTCAATCACTTGCCCATCACTTTGATATGGAGAAGGGAGGAGTTGCGATTGGGCATGCCCTTCAAATTCAATTGATCCTGGCTAGAAGATGTTGATTTTATTTCCTTGATTCGGGATTTCTGGGTTCAATGCATGGATGTAGATAACTCCCCCATGTAGGCTATATATGGGAAGTTGCATGCATTAAAAAAGGAGGTAAGGAAATGGGAACACAAGAAGAAAAAGAATATGATTAAGGAGCTAGCCGACATTAAAGTGGAGATGGAAAGACTAGGTCAGATAATGGATATGGGGAACCCTACCCTATAACTCATTAATAATATCAAAGCCTTGGAGGTGAAGAAACAAAAAATATTACATGTACAGGAAGTCACTTGGAGGTTGAAGAGCAGGGCACTGTGGTTAAAAGAGGGGAATATGAACACCAAATTCTTCCACAAATATGCCAATTTTATAAGACAAGTAAATACCATTTGGGGCATTAAGGACTCTATTGGCAACATGGTACGTAGTCTTCCAGAGATTCAATAGGTGACTATAACTTTCTTCGAGGATGCATACAAAACAAGATAAGGCACATGTATCAAGGATCAAATCTGGGGTCTGATTCATATCCAACCATGTTTGATTTGGATAAGAATGAGGAATTATATATGGCTGCAAATCTAGAGGAGGTCCACATGTCCTTACATCTTTCACCAAGGACAAATGCCCAAGCCCAGATGGATGGACGGTCAAGCTCTTCCTGCATTTTTTTGGTCTAATGGGACCAGACTTAGTGCGAATGGGTAAAGAGTCCTGACTTGGGGGACACATCACTAGGGCAATCAACTCCACATACATTGCACTTATTCCAAAACATGGTGACTAGAGGACTTTCGGTGACTATAGGCCCATCTCTCTATGTAACCTGGTATATAAGTTGATCTCAAAAATCATTGCACTCGGAATAAATAACACACTGTCCACATACATCTCCCCAGAGCAATATAGATTCCTACAGGACAGACAAATACATGATGCGATTGCAATGACACAGGAATGCATGCATTCCATCCACACAAAGAAGATGGAAGCTGTTGTCATGAAGGTGGATCTGCAAAAAGCATATGACAGTGTTGATTGGACATACCTGCACATTGTTTTACATAGAATTGGCCTGCAAATGCATAACATTGAGTGGATTATGGCATGTGTTACTACAGTTAGATATGCAGTCATTATTAATGGATATCCTACAAGCTACTTTGGGGTGGGCAAAGGACTACGACGGGGTTTCTCACTGTCCCCGTTGCTTTTATCTTGATCATGGATGGCCTCAACCACAAAATTAAAAATGCCTGCTTGGGGGACGATTTCCGAGCACTCACTGTGGGTCGTGGCATTAGGATCTCACACAACTTCTTTGTTGATGACATACTTGTATTTAGTATGATATCCAGGATGATGTGGGAAACTTTACATAACATATTCTACAGGTTTGGCAGAGCTTCAGGGATACTTATGAACAAGGGAAAACCAATGCTACTATATGGGGAGGGGCAACAAGAGGATATTGGACATATTGCAAACCTATTTGGTGTGAAAGCTAAATCCATCAGCTCAGGTTTGAAATATTTGGATTTTAGCATTGAGCAAAATAATTCTAGGGTCAATGACTGGCTATGGATAGTCGACAGATTTCACAAAAAAATCTCTAGATGGGAACATAGATGCTTAAAACTTGGAGCTAGAGTCACTCTCACACAGTTGGTCCTGCAGCAATTAACAGTATATTAGGCACAACTTTACTATCTCCCTGCCACTAACATTACGAAAATAAACAGGATAATGGTAAAGTTTATTTGGGTTGGATCCAAAAAATCATTCAAATTCCACCTCACCAAGATGGAAAAGCTCACCAGGTCTAAGAGTCTGGGAGGCTGGGGTATACTGAATATAAAATTGTTTAGTTAGGCCCTCCTGATTAAAGGCTTATGGAGAGGATTATTCGGTAAATGCCCGTGGGGAGATATCATCAGATCCAAATATCTAAAAGGAATAAAGGTCACACACTGGATGAGAGAGGGACTTATTGGAAAATTGACTGGATCCACCATCTGGGCCAGTTTCAATAAGGTCAAATATTGGTTTTTGAAATGGTCATGCTGGATTTTTGGCTCGGGGAAGGAGATTATCATAGGCAGGGATCGTATCCTGGGAACTGGGATCGAGATGCATTACTATGATGCTCTCACACACAGCCTTAACTCCAGAGGGTACTTTTTCTTCGCACAGGCTATCTAAACATGGTCAGGCATCATTCCAATATGGAAGAAGGCAGGGGAGATTGGATTGACCAAGGAGGTGGCTAGGGCATGGGAAAGTATCCTCAATGCGTTGCATAATTATAGTATTTGAAAATATGAGATTAGCGACCAAATTGGGTGGGATGGGAAATTGCTACGAGGATCTATCTTTGTCTTTGATACCTATCTATTCATTTACAACAGTATACATAACACACAAAACATTTGTTGGTTTACCAGATACTAGAAGGTCCAGATCCCAATCAAGATCATTTTATACACTTGGCTTGTATGGAAGAATAAGACACTGACTTGGGAAAATCTGAGGAAGAGAGGCATAAATGGACCAGGACTATGCGTTTTTTGCAGGCGGGAGGAGGAGAGCAATTCACACATCCTATTGTATTGCCTGGTTGATGTAAATGTATATACTAAGATCTCTGTTTTACTCTCTTTCACTCATATTGCACATGTGTCTATAGAAGCCTGCTTGATATGGTGGAGTAGATGGGTCAAAAATAAGATGGTAATCCCCCTTGTGATATTTTGGGAAATTTGGAAGGCAAGAAATTATATTATTTTTGAGGGAAAAACACTCAATGTGGACTAGATTATCAACAACATTCTAACATGGTTGAGACCACTGATACTATCCAATATTGTGCCTCATATAGTCCCACATAGAAAAAATGGCCCAGATATATCCTTCCCGGCAGGTTACTTTGATGGTGCTGAACATGGAGGTATATGTGGATGCGGGGTGTGGATTCACATCGATCAAAACCAGCAATATAGAATCCATTGGGCAGGAGGCAGGGGGACTAACATGAGAGCTGAAGCAATTGCACTTTGGGGGTTATTATGGTTCGCTAGTTTCCTGGATATTCAAAGACTAAAGATCTATGGGGACTCTCAAGCCATTATCAACCATGTGCTGGGAATTTCCACTATTTCTCATCCACATCTACAGGGTTGGCTTCAGAACATCATTCATCTCAAGGGCACATTTCAAAATGTTTCCATACAACACATACACAGAGAACATAATACAATTGCAAATGCCATGTCTAAGCTGGGTATAATGACATCCATTGAAGGCTTGCATATCACTCTGGAAATGGATGGCAACTCCATTGATGTTGGATACATGCCACTCCCTTGATGATGGTCTACAGTTGGTTTTTTCTGTTTCTGTTTTTGCCATTCTATCATACCGCACGGTCATATATGACACCATACTCTATATTTGGTTATGATCTTTCTATATTTTTGTTCATGGACTTATGATGGCTTATCTGTTGCAATTTTTGGTTCTGTTATATGGGTTTATTAAGGGTTCCTGTGACGACCTATGGCCTTGGAGGACCTACTCTATGATGGTTACTATTTTCTGATCATGGCCACATATTGTTCACACGTTGCATTTCTCACAAATGAAGAACTTGATATGTAGCTTCCTATGAGACTAGATGTATTGGTTTTTCCATATGTTAATATAACCAACATTTTTTTCTTAAAAAAAAATCTTGTAAATAATAACAATACTATATATATTAATAAATATAATATGAATATAATAATATCATATATACTTGTAATTAACATAGTGTATGTTATATATTTATTTTACCTTTTATGAATGACACAATGTTTTTTTTTTGACAAGATCGGTTACTGATATATTATAAAACAATAAGAGGGGGACTAGGTCTTGGTACATATGGGAAGAGGAGATCAGTGGGATTGGAGCAAAATGGGAACGCAGTCTCGTCATCCAAATCACTGTTCAAGCTTCTGAAAATTTGAAAAACATATCGACTATATTGTCGAAAGAACCGCCCTAACAATAAACAGAAATTACATTGCATAGGAAAATAACAAAGGAATCACCAAAACTGGTTAACCGAGTCATCTAGAAGCTTGTCTTTCTTGTCGCTGAGCTTGGTCGAGGCTTCACCTTGCTTGCTTTGGTTCAGTGTCTTTATATATCTTACTGCTTCTTCTAGATGTTGGCATTTTTCTTTAAGCCCTTCAATTTCTGCCTTTTGCTTCTCAAATTTCTTCTTCTTGGACTTATTTTTTGACTCCACTTCAGCCTTGAGCTCATTGAAATATTTGATGAAACGACCTATCATGAAGCAATGAGCCTTGCAGAGTGCGCAGTTGTTGTTGGTCTCGATCTGGTCCAAAGGATTGCTGGACATTTTGGAAGCAAAGGGGAAGCTCCTCTTGACCTCGATACAGATCTATGTCAGACGATTTCTAAGAGTGTATGAGCTGAAAGCCACAATTTAGAGTTATTGCCCGAAGTTATTCCTTTGGACAGAAGTCTATTGCAGATCGTAAAAGGCTTGAGAATCAGATCTTCACTTAAGGCCGGACGCTGAATGTGACTGAAGGAGAGAGGGCTATTGAGAGGAAGGGAATGGAAATGGTGGAGAATCAGATTAGGCGAAGGAGGATGGAAGAAGCAGAGAGGATGGAAGAAGATCTGGGGGCTATGAAAGGGAGTAAGCTGCGATGAACAAAGAATTTTCTCTAAAATAGGATAGCGCGCCCTGTTCAAATGCTGAACCACAGAGACAAGCCAGGAGTTAGCGTAAAAATTACAGAGACAAGGAACTGAAACAACGTTACCTCTACCAAAATGCCGGAGAGAAGAGGAGTAGCTACACCTTGGACACCTCCTGAAATAATCACTGCGACCTGTAAAGCACACGCTGATGGGAGGCTTCTTCATATGAAGCAACCTTGACCCGGGCTGCTTCTTATAGAAACTGATGAGAAAATCCTCGTGATCCTTCCTGATTGTTGTTACAGTGTGATCTATTACATATCTGATATCCCTGCGAATGAAAAGACTGATGCCCACTTCTGGCTTGTCTTGAGGACAATAATTTTTATTAAGGCCGATCCTCTGAATACTGCCCTGAACGAGAACGATCTTCCGCTCTGTTCTAGGCAGATTTCCTTCGGTCTTTGTGACTGTCATCTGATGAGGGATCGTGGAAGGGACTGGAAAGTACTGTGATTCTTGACTGGAGCCTATCTTATGCGAATCCCTTGGACATATTTTTTCCAAATCCGAGAACCTATGCGTATCAGTCTTCTTGCTGAGGATTCTCCACTCTGCTCTATGAAGATGATCTGAGATTCTATTGTCAGGCTTGGGCTGAACGATCCCCTGTTTCTTTTGCCTGTGGGATGTTGTGGCAACTTGATTGATTTGACTGTCTGTACAATGAGTATTGATCTCGTCCAAAGAGGAGAGGAATTCAGGGAATGGATTTTTCATATATATCTCGAATTTCTTTTACTTGCCCGACCCTCTGATTCACTGCCTTATTGGCAAGGGAATCAGCCTCTTGATTATAAGCTCTCAAAACGTGCTTATATTTGATATTTCCCAGATGTTTGGTATTATCTAAAATTCTTTGTTTGATTATGTTTAAAGCCTGATTTTTTAATTCTCCCCTCGTTTCCATAGCAGCGATGATTATTGTTGAGTCACCAATTACAACTGGGTCTTTGACCTGGAGTTTATTGAGGATGCATGTGCCTAGGAACAAACTATACGCCTCCGCTTTATTGTTTGACATGTTACCAAGCCCCCATTCATAGGAAGAGATGACTTCTCCTTTCTGATCATAGATAACTCCCCCAGCTCCTGCTCTGCCAGGATTATTTTTGGAAGTGCCATCAAATCTAAGAGTGTATTTCTTTTGGTTTTGGATCCACTTTTCGATTTCCATTTCATTTCCCCTGAGCTTCCAGCCTTTGTTTCTTCCCCCTGTCTTTGCTGGCAGTTGCTTCCTCACGGAACACACTAAAGGAAGTTTGTTATACCACTCCTTTTCTTCATTCTACCAGTTGTTTTGATCAACACTGAACACAACATTGGCACTAATCATCTCTGCCACTAGCCCCCACGTTTTGGCGAGAATGAGTCCTGGGTTAGGCTTTTGACTTTTGAATATGCAGTTGTTTCTTGCAAACCAAATTTTCCAGCAGAGAACAGATGGGAGACATTTCCAAATATGAATAATGGCATATTTATTTTGTTTTGTATATGGGTATTTTTTCTTTTAGTTCTTATTTAGAGTTGTGAGTTGATCGAAAATATCACTGGTCATCTCTAGGGGACTTATTATTTGCTTCCAACAGTGCCTTGCAATGGCACAATCCAAAAAGAGACGCTGACTACTTTCCTCCTCCTTCTGGCATAAAACACACATGGATGGCCCTTGTATACCTTTTTTCCTAAGGTTTTCCGCAGTGAGGATCTTACCTTTTAAGAGGGTCCATGCAAAGAATTTTATTTTTGGAAGACACTCATTCTTCCAAACTATAGACCTGAGGTTCCAGTTCTCTAGATTATTGTTGGGTTGGAGGAACTTATATCCGGACTTCACTGTAAACTTTCCTCCACTAGGTTCCCAAACATAGCTATCTTGGATCTTTTTGTTTATAGGGGCAGCTCCAGCCAGAGTGATCTTCATATCATCCCACTGTTTTTTCAATCTATTTGGAAGAGGCAAATCTTTCCAGGCAGTCCAACTGTTTTGCTCCCAGTCTGAGATATCATAGAGAGAGGTTATGTTTTTGTTATCCATCCAGACTTTCAAGGCTCTGTATTGTTGGCTTTGATTCAATGGCGCAGATCCCATAATTTTGTCTGTCCATATGGCAGTGTCTTTCCCATTCCCCGGGCTCTTCAATATATGGTCTTTGATTTGAGGGATGACTTTTTTAATGAGTTTCCACGCTTGAGTGCATGGTCGCTCTGAGATCAATTCAGTGAGGATCTTTGAGTGCTGGCCATTGAGGTATTTTTTTAACAACACTTCAACCCACCAACTGCCTTTCTCAATTAACATTCGCCAAACAAGCTTGAAGCCTAGGGCTTTATTTGTTAGACTCATAATTCTGATGGAGATACCTCCTTTTTCAAAAGGGAGAGTCACTTGGTCCCAACGAACAAGGCTGAATTTTTTTGTGTCTTGTTTCCCTCCTTGCCAGAGGAATCCTCTCATGATTAGCTCCATTTGTTTATGGATGCTGGCAGGAGCCAAAATTATAGCGTACTGATAGATAGGTAGGGCTGAGAGAAGAGCTTTTATGAGAATAGTTATGCCCGCTAGGTTTAACCACATCAGCCCCTAGCTTTGAAGTTTCCCTCTCATCTTTTCTATCTGTTTATTCCACACCTCAGACTTGACCCCTTCCTTTGCCAGAGGTAACCCGAGGTAAGTAAAGTGTCCCCATTTCCGCTGGACCAGAATGTCCATAATTTGGGAAATCCTTTGCATTACATTTAATGAAACATTCCAGGTATAAATTCTACACTTTTTGTTATTGAGCAGCCCTCTTGAGACAGCAAGAAAGGCATCTAATATTTTCTTAAACCTCCTAAAAATGATACTTGAGGCTCCTCTAGTTAGGAGGTTATCATCCGCAAAGAGAGAGTGATTGATTTCTTTAATCCCTTGAGCTATGCTGATTCCAGTTATTTCCGTTTTATTCCTTTAACTTTCAAGCTGAATACTTAATGTTTCCACCATAATGATATAGAGGAAAGGGGAGAGTGGGCATCCTTGCCTCAATCCTCTGGTGCTGCGAAAGTAACGGCTGGGCCTTTTGTTAATCAGTGGAGCTGTCCATGGATTTGAGATGCATTCCATTATAGTGTTGATGAACTTAATAGAGATTCCGAACTTTTGGAGAACTGCCACTAAGTACTGATGACTGACAATGTCAAAGGAATTGGCCATATCTAGCTTGATGACCATGCCTTTTTCATTTCTTTGAATACTGCTATGTATGACTTCTTGTACAAGAATCACGTTGTCTGTTATTTGTCGTTTAGGAACAAAACCACCTTGATTTTCAGAGATGAGACTGGGCAGGATCATTTTCAGTCTATTTGCTATAATTTTTGTAATGATTTTATAAGATGCATTACATAAAAAGATGGGTCTGAATTGGTCAAAGAGAGAGGGTTTGGCTCCTTGGGGATGAGCGCCATATTTGAGGTTTTGGTGTTTTCTCCCATCTTGTTTTTTTTAAAAACATTTTTAACCATTCTTACAAAGTCTTTCTTTATTATGTCCCAATGGGTCTTGTAGAAGGCAATGGTGAAGCCATCTGGCCTGGGGGCTTTATTCGAATGCATGCTCCATGTTGCTTTTCTTATTTCCTCCTCTGTCACCTCCTTCTCCAGCTCACTGTTTTGTTGATCGCTGATTCTACTATTAACTTTCTAAAGGAATTCAACACTGTACGGTGGTTGTTCTTCTGCTGTTAGGAGGGTTTTGAAATATCTACGAGCTGCTTCTTTGATTTCCTCCCTCTACTTTATTTCCTTCCCCTTAGCTTGAATCTTATCAATTTGGCTGCCCGCTCTTCTTAGCTTGAGATTATTGTGGAAAAAAGGAAGTATTTTTATCTCCTGCTTTTAGCCAGAGACACTTGGTTTTTTGTCTCAATTCCTCCTCCTCTTGTATATTTTGCCTATAAAGTTCCATAAATATTTCTTTCTCGCAAACATGTTCTTGCTCTGTTGCTTGTTGTTTTTCATTTTCCTGACTCCATTTTTCCAGATTCTTATGCAGCTCGACTTTTTTGTTTTTCTCTTTTAGAGCGTTCTCTCTTGCCCAAATTTTTATTTTTGCTCTTAAATTTTTTAACTTGGATTCCCAAACGAAGTGAGGGGAACCTATTACATCGAATTCCTAGCTGTCCTTTATGATCTTGCTAAACTCATCCTTGTTGTCCCAATTTTTATTATATTTAAAAGGGATCGGCCCATAATTCTCCAATCTGTCTAAAATCAGAACCACAGGCTTGTGGTCGGAGGCTGTAGCATGTACAATCTTGCTCTTGATGGATGAGAATCTTGTAGCTATGCTCTCTTGAATTAAGATCCTGTCTAGTCTTTCTTTGATGTTTTGAGTTCCGGCTCTTTTATTGCTCCAAGTAAATTTCCCATTACATGGAGGAATGTCCAGGAGTTTGTGAGCTTCTATAATTTCTTCCAGAGCTGCTCTAGAAGGGTCATTGAGGTACTTCCCTCCCATCTTTTCTTCAATGTTCCGAATTAAATTTAGATCGCCTCCTAAAACCAACTTGTTTCTTTGGCATTCTTGCACTTCTTTTTTAACTGATTCCCAACATAGTGCTTTGTCCCTGTAGTGATTTGGAGCGTAAATGTTTAACAAGGTGTACTCTTCATTTGTGGTTTTATTTTTGAGATCTGTTCTGACCCACTAGTTGCTGAGTTTTTGACTAGTGAGATCCCACTTCCCTTTATTCCATATTGTGCCAATACCTCCTGAAGCTCCAATGGAGTCTGTCGCTGTTCCTTCAAAACTTTTTTGTTTCTTCATTAATTTTTGAAATTCTTGACTGGTCACTTTGGTCTCTTGGATCATGAAAATATCTGGCTGTTCTTGCCTTATTAAATCTCGGGCTGCATTGATTTTTAGAGAGGAGCCCAAACCCCTACTGTTCCAAGAGACCAAAATCATTATTTACTTAATTATTGGTGAGCCCTGACCTTCTCCTTCTGCTTTTCCCTACTTCCTTTTTGTTTAGCCAGGAAAGAGTCCATTGGTTGTTGGGTACCCGTAGCCATTTCTTTTGCTGCTGCCTCATCTCTAATCTCTTTATTCGATTTCCTCCTTTCTTTTTTTGGCTGCTTTGAAGTGTTGTTGGATTCTTTGACTTTGTTTTTTGTGAGGGTTCGGTCTATGGTGGGTGGAGGGGATGGGAAGTTCTGTATGGGGGAATGGATGAAAACTAAAGTTTTGTCTTGAGTTGGAGAACGAGGGGATGATGGTTCTTCTTCTTCCAAGGTTTCAAAAGGGTTAGATGTCGAGGGTATTGGCTGGACCATGTTAAGGGGAGGAGTGGGGATTGCAACAACGTTTTCAAGGGGCTGTTTGGGGTTTGGACCAGATTGTTTATTGTTGGTTTTCTTTCTCTTAACTTGTTCCCAGGTGCCTTCATTTGCTTCTACATTCTCAGCAGTTTCAGTTTCTTTTAGTTTGTTACATCTATTTGCAAAATGACCGTATTCATGGCATACCTTGCATTTGAACGGGATTTGCTCGTAGTCCAGCTGCTGGATGTGAGTCCACTGGTCCACCTTGATCTTTATTGCCTCCGGAAGGCCTTTCCCCAAATCCACTTCTACACAGATCCTGGCACAAGCATGCATATTGTCCTTTGGTTCGCATCTGTCAATGTATTTGCCGACTGCATTTCCGATTGCTTTGACCGATTCGTCTCCCCAGCAATGTAGTGGGAGATGAGGCAATCTGACCCAGACTGACATAGCATTTGGGATGTCCATCTCTGGATCGAAATCTGGGGACCATCTATTCAAGTATAGTCCTCTTGAATCCATAAAATATGGTCTGCTTCGGAATATTATGTTCCGATCTTCTTTGGTTTCAAAGAGGAATGTGTAATATCCCTTGCCAAAAAATCTTATTTCTATTTTCCCTTGGATATTGGCGCTCTAGTTGCGCTCCACCCACTTCTAAACCGCTCTGGGAGAGGGGCACAATCCAGTGAATTGACCTACCAATCCTCTTTCAGATAGTGAAATAACAACTTTCCTGGGTAGACTTGGAGGTAAAGAGATTTCCAGAATATCTGCCAGTTTTTTGACAAATTTAGTTGCTGTTGGCTTGGTTTTTGGTGCACCATTCTCTGAGATTAAAGAAGCAAAGGCCGCTGCTTGTTCCTCAGGGCCTTGCTGATGGGGTGAATCGCTCCCTTCCATGAGGGGCGAATGTCGGGGAGGGCCTGCAGCAGGCCTGTCAGGAGGGGAGAGGCAGAGCCCAGACACGCGGGAATGCCAAGAGCCAGATGGGGGAGGTCTAGCAGCAGGAGCTGCCAGGTAGAGGAGCTGCAGGAGGCAGCGGAATCAGGGGAGCAGAGCTAGGTCAAAGCCTGTGCGCGGGAAGGGCCTTATGGATGACACAATGTTAATAGCTAATAGATATATGAAATAGCTTCAACATATTTTACTACAGATAGTGTGGACACTTCAATTACAATTGATAATTGGTTTTAAATCTCTTTTTACTTTTAGGACACACAATTCAATTCTCCTTTTCAAATTTTATGAATAATTTATTTATTTTTTTAACAAAAAACACTCTTTATTTATGTATATTAAGTTTAACTATTTATTATGTATTTTCTAACTTCTCCAAATTAAGTTATCATGACACACTTGTTTTTTTAAATTGCTTTGCATATATCTAAATTAAATTACAATTCAAAGTTTAACTATTTACTATGTATTTTATAACTTTCGAAATTAAGCTATATTTGCCATTAATATATATATATATATATATGAGTGACTCAATGTTAATAGCTAATAAATATATGAAACAACTTGCACATATTTTCCTACTATTGACACTTAAGTTACAATTGATAATTGTTTATATAAACTTGCTATTCAAAGCATTTAAATCTCTTTTCACTTTTAAGATAGACAATTCAATTCTCTTTTTCAAATTTATGAATAAATAATATTTTCTTTATTTTAGTTATCTTTTAACAAAAAAACACTCTTTATTTATGTATATTAAGTTTAATTATTTATTATGTATTTTTTAAATTCTCGAAATTAAGTTATCATGAAACACTTACTTTGCATATATTTGAATTAAATTACAATTTAAAGTTTAACTATTTGGCGTCACCCATATGCTCTTAGTGTAGGAGGTTAGAAGCAATATGAATGCAAGTCCCATCACCAACTCTGACTTCTAAAATTTTGGTGCTTGGAATTGATTTGAGTTTTAGTGTTTGGAATCGATTTGCAAATAGTCCCACCCTTATTTGCATATCTCTAAATTAAATTACAATTTCAAAACACTATTATAATATTTTTTTTTCAAAATTTTAAAGTCATCTCTATTATAATAATTTTAAAATATTCAAATACAATTTAAAAACATTTTTTATTTTTTAATATCAGTCAATAAATTATAATTTTTTAATAAACATGAATTAATCATCAACGAAAAACAAGCAATTACAGAATCAAAATAGAATATACTTTAAAATTCACGAAAATTAAAAACAAGCGGAACACATGTAAAACTAAATAATATTTCAAAATTCAGTAAAAATAAAAACAAGCGCTAAGGAAATATAAAACTATTTAGTGTGAAATTGAAAAGGTCAAAATGAAATGGTAACAAATATAAAACTATTTAGTGTGAAATTGAAAAAGTCAAAATGAAATGGTAAAACTGTCTTCCAGTGTAGAATATGCTCGCGATGTTGGAAATGAGGGGCGGAAAAAACAAGAGGCGGAACTTAAATAAGACAAAACATTAGAAGATGCGTGTTAAATACTGTCTTTCACGACGTGGCCAGGGCCCACATCGATCTCATTCTCGGCTAAGGCCACGCTGTCCGCTAAATCCCGGAGCAGCGCTGAAAGGAATGGATGAGATCTCAAATAGGCAGCCTGTTTGTTTCCAAAACGCGGGAGGTTAAATCAAACAGAGCCACCCTACCTCCAATGATGCATGTCTGACATCTACTAAAGCTTACTTTGAGTCTCCTCCAAGCCTCCCACACCTTTCCATCCCTCGTACAGCTCGCAGGTCGAATCGTGGGACTCACAAAAAAATGTTTTAAAAGGGCATTCACCAGACTCCGAGGGCACAAGCAAAGGAGAAGGTCAATAAGAATAAACAATAGAGGGCAGAAATATTATCAAAATGAAGAGGCGGAGGAGGGAATGAAAACAGATAGACTGGGCTTACGCGTCTTATTGACGGCGTCAGCCTCCGTCATCCGCCGGCAGGCAGGCTAAAATGGAGGAACGGAGAAGAAAAAGCATATGCAAGAAGGTGGAAGAATGAAAAATAATGAAGAAAAGCGTAAAAGTGCGGCGAATCCTTCAAACACAGACATGGTGCTTCTGCCTGGAAGCTCGCCAAAACCTTTATCTGATGGAAATACTCCCGACTTTGACTGCATACGGTGTTAATGCCAATTTTCTTTTGACTGGAGTCCAAATTTGGAAGGTGCCTGAATGCTGAAATCTTGCCATGATTTCTGTCTAAATTTTCAGCGAAATCTATGAAAATGTTTCTGCGGAGAATCTAGCAGATTTTGCAGGTTTCCTTGTAAAAAGCAAAAAAGGATTGGTACAGTGTAGATTATTTGTCTGATTTTTGGTGGATAGAAGAGCTTCCGCGTCCAATTTATTGGACTCGCGCTTAATGGAGGGAGTTTCTGTGGCGAATTTGTGAATTTACGAGGTTCTCGTTGAAGTTTTCCTTTATAGTGTCTGCGATCTAATTTCAGAGCTCAGACTCGCAGTTCGCAGCCTTCTTAAGAATACGCGGTTTGAAAAATTTATAGGTACATCTGTTCTCACTGCATTAAAACCTTTAGATCATAGTATCTCTTTCAAATTTGACAATTTCAGTGACGTCTCGTTGCTTCTTTGCAAAGTCTGGTGGAGTCGGTCAAAAATCGTAGTTTTGGCTTCAGAGTTTGGTAGCTTTGGTCAGAAATTACGGTTTTCGTTAGCGCGGGGCGACAATTACGTTTTTTTTGAATCTGTCATCACCATCCCTTATTATGATAGTTTTCCCCCGTGTTCATGATGTGACATTGATCTTTATTATTGTTGATTTTGGCATTGATTCTGTTGTATTTGGTTAAGCAGTGCGTCTCACAGATTCAAAATTTTATTTCTCAGAGACACGTTAGTTGTAAGTTCCTTGACTCCGCGCATTTCTTCGCAATCTTGAGTATATTTTCTCAGATATCACATCGCCTGCTTTTGGCAGCCGAGTATCGGTGCTTTTTTAGTCGGCTTCAATCTTTCCTGCTTTAACGTATTATTGGAGTTTCATTTATATAATATGAAGTGTCTGGTTCTCATTTATGCTATTTTTCAATCTGTTATTCTAGTTTTTCCTCCGAATACTGAATGCTGAGTAAGATCGCAATTCCTACAATCCGTGCTTGCCTGCTGCTGTGGTCAGTCGTATTTATATTGTTGAATTTGTACTACGCGGGCGTTGAATTGTGACTTGTGGTAGGGGGTAATGTTCATGTGCCAGTATAAAGGAAAACCTGGAAACTGTAAAATTGTAGATACAGAGGTTGTTTACTGCTTCTTGGTGTGTGTCCAATCAAATATTTCGGCCTCCACATATAGATACTGATATTTGTTTAGTGTTTTTTGGATGTAGCATGCATCCAGGGTGAAGGATCTCCCGAGGCTACTAGGGTTTGTTGAAGTTGACCGCAGAATAGAATACGGACTTCTTCGTTTACGATATAAAAGCATTCAGTGAATTGCAGGACTCCTCTACAAGCAAAAGTCAACTGATTTGAGGAGTTGTCGGAAAAAATAGTTTTGCAGACAAAAGTTTATGATCATCACATTTAAGTTATATTTTAGGACTGCCAGTTGTGAAAGTAAAGCCTAAACAAAATAATGGGATGCCGATGGAGAAACGCGGTCAGGCTTCAGTTCTTCCAAGAATTTTATGCCATCTTGCTATTGCATTTAGCTGTTCGTAATTGTTGGTCTCTTAATTCTGAAGGTACGTGCTTAGTTACCCACCTTCTGTACGCATTTGTTTTGATATTAGTACTAGTTCTACATTTAGGTGCTTGGCAGTATTACAGAAATGTATCATGCCTTTGGAATATCCCTTAGTACTCGACTCTGATCTGAGGTCTATTGGATAAAGAATTCACTCCAAAGGATTGCAAATGCAGGCATGGCAATGTTGGCATTTCGAGAGTCTGTGCATATGGATCCATACAATGCCTTCTCAAACTGGAACCCTTATGATGAGGATCCTTGCAAATGGCGAGGAGTAAGTTGTGTAAATGGGAAAGTCATCTCTCTGTAAGTGATTCAAGAAAGATAAATCTTTGAATATAATTCCTCTTGTACGGTTATTATCTGCAGTGTGTGTGCATTTTGCAATATTTGTCATATGGCCATTCAATGGATAGTCATGTCAAACAAATTTCATACCATGAATTTATGTAGGAAGGTATAGTTTTTTTTGATGATTCAGTTTGAAACACCAATATGTTGGGAGCTTTTTGGATTCAAAGGGCATATACCAAAGTTTTTAGTGTCCATCCTTTGTTACAAAAGTTGATTTTCCCGAAACTAGTGATGCTTGTGGATTTATCATTTGATAGTGTTGAGTGGTTGATAAGCCATGCACATTGATTTTGTTCCATTACTCTGACTACTATATTTAAATATTTAAGAAGACATTGATATTTGAATAAACCTTTGGTTGTGATAGTTTTCCCACACCACTTTGTTTTCCCCATGACTTAATTTGTAATATTGCTAATGGAAAAATTAACAGTTTTAACAAGAACATGCAATAAATCCAACAAAAATTTTCAGTAAACACCCATAAAACAGAAATTCTCCCACACATGCCAAAATGGGCAAATTTTATTATATGATCTTCTTGGAGTACAATATGAAATAGGAAATGTGCACCTGGGCTTGAACAAGGCAAGCTACAAGCCTCAGGTGGATGCTCTCTTAATGCCCAATTGCTCTGCCAGAATTTGCCCACTAGGAACCTGCGCTGGCTTTGTATTTTCTGCACTGCTGACTGTGTTGAGACCTTGATTTGTCCCCTCCAATCTGCCCAGAAACTTCTGATAAATCAATTCTGGAATCCTTGTCAAAAATCCAGAAAAACCCAGAAAGGGTTTGCCTTAATTGCCCCCAAATTGCTTGGCCGTTCTCCACTGCTAGAAATTTCCTCCTGTAGCAGAAAATGGTGTTTACTGCTCCCCAGATGGCTAGGAATTCCCCACAAATCCACTCCAACCAAAATCCGGACAACCCAACTCCTCAATCCTTCACCCAAGTCATCCCACACTCAGCACCCACAAGTGACTGTACAGGCCTGTACAGGATGATGCAGTCCCACGTCCCAGAAATTCATTCTGATGTGGAAGATGTCCTCTGCTCCTGAAAATCCTCCTTTTTAGCCTGGAATTTAGTCAAGAAACACACCAACAACAATGCAATCCCCAACTCTGGTACCACCCTTCCTCCAGAACTGCGTGGCCTCTTCTTTTGCGTCCCAACTGAACCAAAATGGCGTGGTACCTGCGTAGTGTGTCTCATCCAGCCTCAAGTAAATATAAAAGCCTTTCTAGGTTGGCACTCAAGGTCCACCGAAGAGAGGTTGAGCTTCCTCCTTGGGAAACTCTTGTGCTCAACAGCACTTTTCAACTCAGCTGAAGTTCAACTAGTGTGCCTCCTTTGCCATAAATAATCTTCACTTAAACTACTCCTTGCATGGATAAGATGAAATATTTCCCAAATATATTTCCGGTGAGATACATTACTCACTTTATTAACTATTTCTGTCTTAATCCACACCAAGGAACATGTCAATATCCTCATGGTCATCATATTGTAATTATTGAGATGATGTTTTCTGCATATTTCAACACATGACACCTTCTCTCTGACCAATCAGCACCTTGTAAGTGCCACATGATTGCCTAAAAATAGGTGTGCTAAAAATTGCAGTGACCACTAGAAAAAGAGGAACCTCAAAACGTGAAGCTAAGCCTCATAAAAAATAAGAATCACCTCCTAAAAAATAGGAACCTCAAAATGTCAAAGTAACATGTCATGATAAGCATCATAAAAAATTAGGAACTAAAAATAAAATAGGAACTTCAAAGTGCCAAAATAACATGTAAATTTAAGCCTCATAAAAGCTAGGACCCTCCTGAAAATTAGAAACCTCCTCCTAAAAATTAGGAACTTCAAAATGCCAGAATGATGCCAGTGGCAACACTTACTACAAATAGGATGCCAAAAAAATAGAGACTGCTAAGAATAGCACCACCATGCTTGTAGAAAAAAATAAATTGGTTCAATTCTTTTGCCTTCAGGGAACGAGAATATGTTTTCTGTTCCACCATGAAGCCCGAACTGTTAAAAATAGTAGTGTCACAAAATACCTCGCATGTTGCTAATAATAGCCTCCTTAGATTTGCATGATAACAAGGAACCTGGATATGCCATCAAATTCAACATGTGAACCTTCGAACGTGAACTCCACAAAATAGCAATGTCTCAGAATTGCAATTATGTCACATGCAAATTGTCAGTAAATTCTGAATGCACCTATCAACCATCATGAACCATTTCTGCATTTCAAACTGCAATGCTCAAAATGGCCCCCAGGATTGAACTGATATTTGACACAAATGATTTGGAATTTGCTATATCAACCATCATGGATTGCCTCTAATGAACTGGCCTGATAAACAAATTTGGCTGCAATTATGGGTGCTAACAGTATCCCCCTGTGGGATGCCAAGAATCCAGAAATCTCTGGGAATAGCCAATTACCAGTGACCACTCAAACTTTTCTACCACTGAATTTGCAATCTGCTTCAAAATCTTGATGCCAAAATTAGCTTTCTTTTGAAAATCTGAATGATTGAAATATAACCTGGAAAGCACATTGCCTTCATTTAATGTCCCTGCATACGTTTTTGGTTAGTTGCTAACAGGTGGATGACTCCTAATTTTGACTTAGAAAACCGAAAATACCACTAATGTCGTTCAGATATGACATTGTTGGGACCTTGACTCCATACAAACTTCAGGATAACAGCTCTGGCTTCATGATAGAATATGACTATTAACTTTGACCATTTTCAGGTTTCTGCAGATAGAATTATTAGATTCTGCTGCTGCAGCTGCTTTTATTTATTGGAAATACAAATAGGCTTCTACGCCAATAGGATAAACTGGATTAATGCTCAGCGAATGAACTTATTTAAAAATGTAAATCTAACATACCCTAACCTGATAACAAATTAGAAACTGCTAAATGAAGTCAAATTTCAAATGTAGATATGCATGCAGTGTAAAAGCACTATGGGACTTATTTTCAAGCGTGGCTGCCATACTGCAGAATTATGTGAACGATGGTAAGACAGTATGGCATTTCAGCTCGTATATCCAACTTAAATGGATAATTCATTTTTATATCCAACTTAAATGGATAATTCATTTTTATATCCAACTTATAGACAATCTATATTGTGAAATTTACAAGTGTAGGAACTTGCAACAATCTAAACTTCTGATCTTGTACTTTGGAGGGATGCCTGATTATAAAACTATCATTTGTAATAATGCAAATTATAATGGTTCTTTTCTTTAAAAGATAATAGCAAAAAAACTCATATTTCTTTTGGCATGGCATTGCTGTTTAAAGTTTAAACGAACCAATTTTTGGGGTCTGGTCAAGGTTGAGCAGACTTTTGATTTTTTTGAAAATTATCGAAATTAAATTCATACTTTAGTTAGTGATGTCTTTTATTGGTGTGTAAGCCTACATGTTTGATGTTTATATTGGTTATTTTTGAATGGTAGTGTACATTTAAAAGTGTCATTTTCCTGAACAACTATATTTTGTCCCTGATTTTCTTATTTTCTTGTCTTTTTCAAACAGGCCCACTATCTGTAAGAGTTAAAAGGCACATTATAAACATTAAAAATAAATCTTCTTTACCAATAATTGAATTTATTTTGTTATGGTTCCAGGGAGTTGGTAGACCTTTCTCTTCGAGGAATTCTGGCACCTGAACTTGGGCAACTTATCCATCTTCAAAAACTGTAAGTAGCTACAAATTTGGGGCAAATTTTGTTGTTTACTTTTGCTGAGACAATGGTTTACTTTTCTGAAGCTGTCACTTGGTATCATATTCAATTTGTATGCATGTTTATCCAAGCATTTAAGTTGCAGGATATCCTTCATAATTTCTTTTCACTTGGAAACTTTTTTTTTTTCACTGAACAAAAATATTTGTACAAAACTTTTCCGAACACATCTAGGTCATATCTGCAATATCTGTTGGTCCTTTGTTCTGCTTTTCAACATTTATTAGTCCCCCTGTTCTCCCCATATACACAAAGACTTCTTTTACAAAAAGGTTGAAGTTAACAGCTTTACTATATAACCAAAACTGCTTACTTGACTGTAATGACAATACTATGAAAATGGGTTTCATATACAACAAAATACAAAGGAACCAGAAAACTACACATGCAGACTATGATAACTTAATTGATGTGTGGGCTAGGCCCCTTAAGCTCCTTGCTGTCCTCTGATTGAATCAGTATATCCCCGAGGAAACTTTATCATTGTTTTATAGTATATACATTATGTGATTATTCTCTTCTTTAATGGCAATGAACCAAACCTATAGCCATTCTGTATGGGCATATCACAGTTTTTTTTTTGAAAGGAAAAAAACTGATATACTCATTAGATAGGAATATATACATATCTGTTCATACATCCAGCTATCTGGAGAACATTACGAGGAGACAAGATTGACTCCAATGATCCAAAAATAGTACGTTTCCCTTTTCTTCCTGTGTTTGTCCTTTTACATATCAATTTACATCTTTGTCAACATGGGAAAAACATATACAAGATTAACTAGCAAAAATATGGCTACAGCCGGAACTCCATAGCTTCTAATTGTTCCCCATTCCTGTATTCGTAGGTGCCTGCAGAACCAAAAGGAAGCTCCAGAGCTTCTTTTGAAAGGGCTCTGCTTCCATATTAAGCTTGTGCTGAATGTAGTTGTAGGTAATCCACTCAAAGGTGGTGGAATTCTGTTTGATGTCCTGAAGTATGTAATCAAAGCCAAAATTCTGCACCGTGGCTCTTCTGTTAGCCCAGTCAATGGCCAGCTTTGAGTCTCCGGGGACTTGGATCTGGGAGATGTATTTTTTGTTAGCTATATCCAGAAGAAGATAAAGGGCAATAAATTTGGTGTTGTTGTTGGATTCTGGAACCTCTGCCAGGGGAGTACCTGCTGTAAATGAAATGTGTTTGATTGTAATAGATGACAACGCTGACTCCACAATGGGGAGGGTGCCCCTGACTTGTGCCATCGAAATAGCCCCAAGGCACATTGTAATCCAATTCTGGCATCTGTGGAATTCGTTGTGCAGCAGATTTTGGTCAGCTTTATGGAAATTTGTAAGTGAAATTATCTATCCTAGAAGCACATATGTACGGAGAAATTCTTTTGTCCTGTAAAATTGAAAAACTGCGGGTGCGCCAAATATTTTCAATGAGAATGCAGGGCAGACTGGAGAAGGAATGAACAGCTTTGTCTAGAAACCTAAGTTGCACTGAAACGGATACGGGAACGGATACGGAAATGGGGTTTGAAATGGATACGGCAAATTTTCAAAAAATATGGATATGCTACGGCAAGGAAACGACATATATGTATATACACACACACACGACAAAATAGAACTTTCATATTACCATTCATCTTTTAGAATCTAGATTCTATATTTAAAAATACATAATCATCATCATGAAATCCACATAAACAAATCATCATCATCAATTCAGCATAAACATTGTCATCATCATTAGTGATTATTATAACATTCAACATATCATCAAGTTTATGTTTCCAATTTCAATCATCAACATCATCACCAAAACTAATAATGCTATATGCACACTACATAGTGCAAATTACAAAATGAACTATGACTGGCAGTCTACTATCATATGATATATTATGGTATTCAATGTTCATTGTTCAAAAGTTTAAAACATCATCATAAATTACATTTACATATCATCAAATATATCTTCATCCATGTAATTATATCCACACCATCATTTGGATCCTCTCCATGAGTGGGAGCACTGCTGCCATGTACAGTTGAAGATGCAATTATTGGTGCCTCCTTGTCAAACAAAGTCATATGAGACATGGCATTCAACGTCATATCCAAGTCAGGAAACTCTGGAAATGGATCCAAAACCTTTAAAAATGCCCAAAATGTTTCAAAAATAGGATTTTGAGTTTCCAAAAAAATGGAAATGTTTCAGAAATAGGATCTTGCATTTCCAAAAAACTGAAACGTTTCCGTGCTGTATCCTAACGTTTCCGTTTCCGAAACGCCGAATGACGTTTTTGGGGTTTTGGAGGGACTTTTCTGGTAACTTAGATTTAAATATGGCAAGCGTTTTCTGTTTTCATGATTTAAAATTTCAGACCATTAAACTTTTTGTTTTTGTCCAAAATTATCTACCATATAAAGTGATTTTTAGTGTTTTAAATACACTAAATCTATGTTCCACCAGGACCCCGTGGAGTGGGGATGGGGGGAGGGGGGCAGGCATGGGTGCAGGTGTGGGGGAAACACACACGGTGTATGTGTGCGAGTACCCTCATATTTTAGGGGAATTTATAGGAGACGGGGGAATGTTGGGTTACATAATTTTTTTTTAATACACGTCACAATCTACAGAGACACAATTCAAATCCATATTCAATAATGAAAGTATAAATGCATTGATCCATACATAATTGAATAAAATAATGAAATATGTTTACTGATACATACATCATTCATCCATCATTCATCCATACAACACGAGAGATTCAACAATGAAATTCATTGATCCATATTCATCATTCTAGAATCTACATGATTTAAAAATTAAATTCATCATTCTAGATTTTAAATTGATTTAATATTTAAATTCATCATTCATCATTCTAGAATCTAATTAGTGTGAAGCAGAATAGACTATAGTAGATAATGAAGTCTGAAGACTGGAATAGTAAATTGATATAAATCGAACTCAAAAATAGTAAATAGTGATGAATCAAAGAGTCAATCTGAGGTCATTGATATCTAGAGTCAAGACTCAAAGGTTGAAACTGAAAATTAACAATGTTCAATGAGCATTGAAGGAGTGCCGCGGGGGAGGAGAGGCCAAAGTTAACTGGTAAGTCTGATAGCACTGTGGGGTAAACTGAACAAAGGTAAGCTTGGTAAGTCGAATGAGTGAGTGAGGGATTGCAAATTAGTTTAGGTTTTGATATTTGTTATGTGTTTTTATTAGTTTTAACTTTATTTGTTTTTTGTTTTAAAATATTTTTAAATCTTAAGGGTTATTAGACAAACAAAATTGAGAAGGGGTGCTTTTGGGCATCCTCCCTCAAAAAGGGCGCTTCTGGGCATCCCCCTTCAAAAGGGGTTCTTTTGGGTGTCCCCATTTTGAGGGGGGACGCCTAGAAGTGCATCCCTTTTGGGGACACATGCCCCTTGCTCTTGGGAAATGTTTCCCCTTGCATCTCTCTAGAAGGGGGACGCGGGGAAACTTTTCCCCAGGCGCCCCCCTGCCCAGGTGCGTGGGAAACATCAAGTGCATGCACCCCACCTGGGGGATGTGTCCCCATGGAACAGTGCACTAAACAACTCTGAATTCACTCTTCAGACTTAATGATTGACAACCATATAATGTCCCAATTTTAATAACAACAATTCAAAATAAAATATTGGCACACTACCACTGACTACTAAGAGTTTCAGGAAATATTTCTGTTGTATGCTGAATCAAATTAAAAAATAACTGTTCTTGATTATCAAACCAAAAAACTAGTTTTTAAGTTCTGATCACAGATGCTTGAACACTCTTCAAAATCAGTTTCTTTGGAATTAATGTCAATGCCAACTCAATGATCATAAAATTTACTTGTGTTAATTTGTCAAAAACATGGTCACAATTTTTTCTTCAGATAAATGTAATTCACTTCTCTTCTCGATGTGTTAAAAGGTACGGGTAATAACTTGTAATATCCATGGTAGTTTGCCCTATAAATGGTGCATGCACCCCGCGTGGGGGACGTGTCCCCGTGGAACACTGCACTAAACAACGCTGAATTCACTCTTCAGACTTAATGATTGACAACCATATAATCTCCCAATTTTAATAACAACAATTCAAAATAAAATATTGGCACACTACCACTGACTACTCAAAGTTTCAGAAAATATTTCTGTTCTATGCTGAATCAAATTAAAAAATCACTGTTCTTGATTATCAACCCCAAAAACTAGTTTTAAAGTTCTGATCACAGATGCATGAACTCTCTTCAAAATCAATTTCTTTGGAATTAATGTCAATACCAACTCAATGATTATAAAATTTACTTGTTAATTTGTCAAAAACACGGTCTCAAATTTTTCTTCAGATAAATGCAGTTCACTTCTCTACTCGATGTGTTAAAAGGTACAGGTAATAACTTGTAATATCCACTGTAGTTTGCCCTATAAATGGTCCACAAATTTGGTTTTCCACACAGGTAGCTCCTTTAATCCACAATGGCTGCTTTGCACTTTATCCATGGTGGCTAGATCCCTCAAACGGACTCATGGGCCTTAACAATAAACCATCCCATGGCTTTGACAAATAATACATCGCCTTTTCTAACAATCTTAAGTGGCGACTCAAATAATACATAGTCTTCTCTAACAATCTTAAGTGGCGACTCTTCTATATCCCTAAGAGGTGGCTTACTTGAAATATCACCTTTCTTCACATGTATAAAAGTAATGTTATGTGGACAACCTTTCTCTAATGGTGGCTCATATAGGTGGAAATTCTTACTTTGACGGCTATAGCAATGTTATCTTCCTTTTATTTGATGGCTTCCCCATTTTTTTAAAACCATGGGAATCAACAAGTCATTGGAGTGATACAGGTTAGGCCTAGGATCAAACCTATTGGCTGCTATTATAACCCAAGGGCCAAGAGTATATCCAACAGTCTGCATGTCAGATATACCAATAACTTGTGACTTAGCAAGCGTCGAGGCATCCTGAAGCACATCGGAGTGGATGTCTATCCCAAGGGGTTTCTACCCTTCCAGCCTTATCACATCAGGCCAACATGTCACTTGTGGGAATGGAACACAAGTGGGAAGAGAACAAACTGTCTACCCAACCAGTTGAGCTATGATCCCGGGACATGGGAATCACAACTATCCACATGATCTAGCATCCCTTTATTTGGTGGCTTCCCTTTCGATGTGGGAATCATAGTGTCCATGGCTTGATTCCTTGGTGGTTCATCCTATTTAGTGGCTTGGTGGTATATACACCTATTTTTAATTTCTACGGTCTATGTATATACTTTCATTAATACCTTGGTTTTGTTCCCAGAATGAATAATGTAGGTGTAGAGTACTAGGGCATTTTTTTCCCTTTGGGTTTTGAAATTTGAAATTTATTGCAATAATAACACATATTATTAACAACCTTTCCAATAGCAATTAAAATGCAATAGTGGACAGATAAACAATATCAATAAGATGCATAGGCAGTATGGAAACTTCAGTGATTCAATTCCACTTAACAACAATTCACTACGGGTGTTACACCCTATAGTATCAATATTGAAGATATAGTCCAATTTATTCTTAATCAATTCAACAGTTGGTAAGCTCTCAGTGTTGTAAATCCACAACCTCAAACAACAACTAATCCCACAACCTTAACCACTTACGAAATAGTAACTTAAGAATTCTGTTGCACATGTGATGCTCTAGTTGGCTAAACGTTTAACTGTCTTGTCCAACTGATTTGTTGCTTGATGTTTGGTTGCTATTCCAGGGAGTTCCAGTTTCTCTGCCACAGAGACTCGGATCTCCTTCTATCCTTAAATGATTCACAAACCTGCCTCTGTATTTAAATTACTGTGACAATCAGACTGGAATTTGGGAAGACCGCAGATAACCTATGCCCTGATTTGCCTTATGATGATCCGACCTGTCCAATTGTAGATGACCGTGACTTCTAGTACTGGTTCGCAGTGTTAAGAGATGCCAAACTTCCATGCTACCAGGAAAACCACACGGAAATTCTTCTAGAAAGTCTGGCCCTGTAGTTTGCGACCTGCAATTTCAGATTGTATTGTAGGAAAGTCTCACCGTCCAGAAACCTCCATTCCCTGAGAGTAACCACATAAAACTTGTTGACCAAATGAATTACCACAGGGACTTGCTTCTTGGCCATAATAGATCTGAATTATTCCTAGGAAACACACTGTAACAGGACAGAGGAAAACCAGATAGATGTGATTGAATTACAAGGGAATATGCTATGCCAGAACAGAAAAAGGTCATCAATCCTCAAAATCAAACTAGAACTGCTCCAATAATCTGTGCCAGAAGAAAGAGAATGTGTCTAGGTAGGGTGGGATCAGCTCCACCGAAACTAGACAAAAGGGATTAGCTAGGGTTGGATCACCTCCACCGAAACTAATCAGAAAGAAGGGGTTTCTTAAAACCCTCAGAGCCTCAGGCTCAAGAAAATCAGAGATATTCCAATTCAAATTTGATGATGATCAAATGAATCCAACTTTCCTTTATTTATAGATTTCCCCTTGGGGTTTCTCAAATGTGAGGGGTGGCAATGCAACCCCCAATTTGGGTTTTTTTGCTCTAGCCGACCCAAAATTCACCCAATGTTGCCTCAAACATTGGAAAATTGGGTCTTCCCCCTTTATCAAGACTAGAGCCTACAGGGTTGGATAGGCTACTATGTCCACTCTTGGCCAATTAATCAATTGGGTACATTACTGTATGTTTGTACATGATGGAAGGCAGCGAGCTTAGCAATGTAATAGTTTGCAAATATTATCAATAAAATTACGTCTGGTTGTACATGGACAAGGACAAGAGTTAAAGACATGTCCGGTTGTAGATGGACAAGGACAAGAGTTAAAGACATGTCCGGTTGTAGATGGACAAGGACAAGAGTTAAAGAGGGCTATGATTTAAGGAGAGAAGGGGGTAGCTAGAGAGGCTAGACCAAAGTTTATCATATCTTATTAAACCTATACTTGAATTAGTTGAGAAAATGATTTACATAAATTTCTTTTTTGGGATGCCAACATAGCACATTGGAAGCGTTCATATATCAACCCTCTTTTTGGATGGTTAGCGGATTCATCTTTCATTCTAGCTCTTGGTTCTTGTGAAGAAGAGTTCTATAGGAGAGAGCCATTGCTAGTTGGTTGTGCTTTAAGATTGGTTATTGTCCAGCATGTGAGGATGAGGAATGCATGGCTGCATTGGTATTGTTGAGGAAATCGTCTATGGCTGAGAAATCTCTGGAGTCTCCAACATTGACATTTTTGGACTAGTAGCATTGGAGTTATGGAGTGAAATGAAATACCTTGAGGGACTGCATTACAGAGAAGGGGATTCTTTTCTTTGGGTTGTGTAGGCTGAAAGGGAAAGAGAGTTGGAAGTTGAGATGGATATGGACTGATTGAGTAAATTGTGACATTATGGGATTGTTGCGTGTCTGTGTAAATTGTGACAACATGAGATTTTTGATTGCATGTGTGAGAGTCGAGTTGGCCTAGGCGCCCGTCCTTGTGGATTCATAGTCCTAACTCAGGTGACTTGTATGTAGCTAGTTGAAGAAATTTGTTGAGAAAGGTAAGTATTCACTGCTAATTACATTCAAGCTCTGTTTCCTTTGTGTTTATTTACTATTTAATGTTATGATAGCTATTATTTATATGCATTGAGTGTTGGTTGTATTTCTGGTTATTGCATATATATCTTCGTTATGGTTTGCATGAGTTTCTTTTTCGCTGCATGCTTCTCGAATCATGCAAATCATATCTGAATTGGAAATTTAGCTTAAGAATGCAAGTTCTTGTGTACCTTGTGATTTGGGTACATTGCACTTGGTAGTTGAGATGAAATTTTATCATAATGTGGCTCTGCTTGGGGTATGTTAAACTTTCAGTTGGTGGCAGGTGGTGACTCTAATTATTGATGGCTATAGTCAATCCTCATGGACCTGCAACTGAGTAGGCCTCCCTTCCTACAGTGAAGTTGCTTGTAAGTTCTCTTTCGACCAACAATTCTTCTACCTGATGTGTCACTCCAATGCCTTGACACATTCTTTGATCATACAGTCCTTTGGCTCCTTCACTTGCTTCCGTGGCTCCTACACTCAATTCTTCAGCTTCTCTTCACTGTGGCTCTGATATCATTTGAATTTTACATGTATAGGTGTGGACAAGAATACACATTACGTTGATGGTTGTAGCTTGGGTAGTCACTTCTGCACAGGCCTGTCTGTTTAGGCATGCAAGAAGTCGCCTACGAACTCCTTAGAACACTTGCTCAAGTTCTTGTGTACCTTGTGATTTGGGTACATTGCACTTGGTAGTTGAGATGGAATTTTATCATAATGTGGCTCTGCTTGGGGTATGTTAAACTTTCAGTTGGTGGCAGGTGGTGACTCTAATTATTGATGGCTATAGTCACTCCTCATGGACCTGCAACTGAGTAGGCCTCCCTTCCTACAGTGAAGTTGCTTGTAAGTTCTCTTTCGACCAACAATTCTTCTACCTGATGTGTCACTCCAATGCCTTGACACATTCTTTGATCATACAGTCCTTTGGCTCCTTCACTTGCTTCCGTGGCTCCTACACTCAATTCTTCAGCTTCTCTTCACTGTGGCTCTGATATCATTTGAATTTTACATGTATAGGTGTGGACAAGAATACACATTACGTTGATGGTTGTAGCTTGGGTAGTCACTTCTGCACAGGCCTGTCTGTTTAGGCATGCAAGAAGTCGCCTACGAACTCCTTAGAACACTTGCTCAAGTGTGAGCCAGTTACTAATGTAACTTAGCCTAAGCTTCTAACTTAGAAAAAACATATAATTATTATGTTGGATAATTGAGCTAAAGAAACTTAATAAAACTAAAATAAATTATTTAGTTTAGTGAATATGTTTTAATTTAAGCCCTTGATCTCAAGTGAGGTGAGATCTAATCTTGTTCATCAATCATTTTGGGATTAGGATTAGGGTTAGGGATTTAGTTCAATGTAAAGTTATAAAAGCAAGGCTAGGGGGAAGGAGAAGCCACAATAGAACAACACAAGATTGAGATTAAATAAAGTAGAAATGGGTTGGGTTCTTAAGGGCTCAAGCATGGACTCAACAAAAGTAATTGGTGTTCGAGAAGGAGGTCTATACAAATTGATACGACGCCCAACCCAGGCATTGGTACATGACAATGCGATTTTATGTGAGTTATGGCATCGAAGATTTGCTCATATGCATTATAGGTCTTTACCTGCATTAAGGCAGATGGTTACTGGTCTTCTAGAGCTCTAGGTAGAATATGTTGGCGTTTGTAAGGGTTGTGCACTTGGTAAGAATGCCAAGAAATATTTTTTGAGCCATGATAAGGGGATCTTGGATCTAGTACATTCAGATGTATGCGGACCTATGACAACATCATCCTTGGGTAGGTACTTATACCATGTGATGTTCATTGATGATTTCTCTCAGAAAACTTGGATCTACTACATGAAGACCCAAGGATGAGGTTTTCAGCAAATTTGAGGAGTTCAAGGCTCTGGTGGAGAACTTGACAGGAAGGAAGAACAAAGTTTTGAGGTCAGAAATGGAGGAGATTTTACCTTTAGAGAGATCTAGTGATTTCTGTAAGGAGGTAGGGATCAAGAGGGAGTGGATAGTTCCTTACAATCCTCAACAGAATGGAGTTGCAGAAAGGAAGATCAGGTTAGTAGTGGAAGCAATGAAGGTGATGATTCATGATCATGATCTACCCATGTTCTTATGCGCAGAGGCATACAATACCACTGTTTATGTTTAGAACAAGAGTCCTCACTGGATATTGGAGGATAAGACTCTTGAGGAGGCATTCATAGCAGTGAAGCCAAAGGTTAGTTGTTTGAGGACCTTTGGTTGTCCAATATACATTCACATGCCTAAGGAAAAGAGGAAGAAGCTAGATTGAGGATAGTCATGATGTTATTTTTGATGAGGAGGTAGCCTTTAAGAAGTCTAGAGAGTCCCACCTGGAGATTGATAGTGAAGAGAAGGAGAATCTGAAGGATGCTGGTAAATGTTCCTCTGTTCAAGTCAATCACCCTTTAGACTATCAGGAGGAGTTAGTAGAGCTAGTTGAGCCTGTGGACATGCCTAGAGATGCTGTGGTAACTAGGAAGAGGTCATTGTGGCCTGTGACACTTTGCAGGATGCAGAGGGGCATGCATCTCCCAGAGGTACTTTCAGGGAGAGAAAACGACCAAATAAGTTTTTGAGTTATGTCGCGTTGATGAGCCACATCATTGATTCTGAGCCTTCCAGATATGAGGGGACAGTAAGCCAATAGGTTTAGAAGGATGCCATGATGGAGGAGTATCAGTCCATCATGGAGAACAATGTGTTGGAGATTGTTCCGAGACTAGAGGGGAAGCCATTGGTGGCTTCCAAGTGGATCTATAAAATCGAGCATGCAGTAAATGGCAACATCGAGAAATAAAAAGTGAGGTTCATGGCAAGAGGGTTCTCCTAGAAAGAGGGAGAGGACTATGAGGATACATTTGCTCTAGTTGCAAGTTACACTTCTATCAGAACTATTATTTCTCTTGCTTTTGTTATGGGTTGGATGATACATTAGATGGATGTAAAGAGCACATTCCTTAATGGTGTGACTGAGGAGGAAGTACACATAGAGCAACCTCAAGGCTTCGAGGTACTTGGGAAGGTGTCGCATGGTTGCAGATTTAAGAAGGCTTTGTATGGACTCAAGCAAGCACCCATGACATGGTATTCCAGGATTGATTGATGAGTTTGGGCTTCACCAAGAGTGTTGTGGATTTTGACCTTTACTACATGGTTGTTGATGGTGATCCTCTGATATTGGTACTATATGTTGATGATCTACTCGTTATAGGGGCAGAGAGACTCATCGTCAAGTGCAGGTGCAAGAGTGAGTTAGCCTCAGAGTTTGAGATGAAGGATCTTGGCCTAATACATTATTTCTTGGGATTGGAGGTATGGTAGAGACTAGATGAGATCTTCCTCGGACAAGGGAAGTACATTATCCAGATTTTGAAGAGATTTGGTATGATGGACTGCAAGTCCATGGCTACACCTATGGTGACCAATTTGAAGAAGTTGAGTGATTCTGTTTCAGATTCAGATTTGGTGGATCCCACAATGTACAAGCAATTGATTGGATCTTTGATGTACTTGGTTAACACTAGGCCAAATATTTGCTTTGTAGTGAACACCCTGAGCTAGTAAATGGTTGAGTGAAGGTAGGTACATTGGGTTGCAACGAAGCATGTGTTGAGACACTTGTGTGCTACAACTGGATATGGTTTTAGATATGTCATAGGTGGTGAAGTGAGGCTGTAGGGATATACATATTCATATTGGGTTGGGAGTGCACAGGATAGAAAGAGCCCCTCGAGGTGATGCTTTAGCTTGGGATCAACTATGATATCCTGGCTTAGCAGGAAACAAACTTTCGTTGCACTCATCACAATAGAGGCAAAGTATATCATAGCTAGTGCCACAAGTTAGGAAGCAATGTGGCTTTAGAAGCTACTTATAGGGCTAGTCAATTCAGAGCTTGAGACGGACTTGATATTTTGTGATAATCAAAGTTGTGTTAAGCTTTCGAAGAATTTAATTTCTTATGACAAGTTGAAGCACATTGAAATCAAATATCATTTCATTCGAAACATGGTGCATAGAGGAGCTATGAAGCTCTAGTACATATCCACAGACAAGCAGATTATGAACATTCTCACCAAGCCTCTGTCTACAACAAAGTTTGTATACTTCAAGGACAAGCTTGGCGTGATGAGGAATGTCTTCCTCGTTGAGAGGGATTATTGATGTCTTTGTAGGATTGGACATGTCTTCTCCCGAGAAGCTAGAATGACTTGGCTAGGTCATGTTGATTTGACCATAGGAGATTGATGTAATTCACCTGAGAAGCCATTTGGTTAGGGTGATTGGTCCAAGGGCAAGCCTTCTCCTGAGAATCCAAAAAGACTTGGTTGGGTCACGTTGATTTGACCAAAGGAGATTGATGTAGTTCACTTGAGGAGCTATGCTAATTTGGGTGGGCCATGTTGATTTGGTCAGGGGTGAATGGCCCAGGGGCAGATCCTATCCTGAGAAGCCATGGGACTTCGGTTGGGACATGCTGAATTGATCAGAGGAGATTGATACATTTACTTGAGGAGCCATGCTGATTTGGCAAGGGGTAAATGGCCCAGGATACTCACATTGCCTACTCCATGATGGAGTGATCTATAAATGTGCATGTGAGGAGTCGCATTACCTACTCCAAGATGGAGTGATCTATAAACGTTCATGTGAAAAGACATTACATCAACATAGCAAGCTCATGAACTTTTCCTTGTGTAGGAGAAATTTCATGTAAGGAGAAATCTGTTTGCAACCAAGGAGAAGACCTCCCTCGCTAATAGGGAGTGTTGCTTTTTTGTAGCATCAGGAGGTATTCTTGCATGCCTAAGTCGACCCAAAAGAATTGTGAAGAATTAAATATATATATATATATATATATATATATATATATATATATATATATATATATATATATATATATTTATCAGTTCTCCAAGTCAGCTCAGCCAAACGATAGAGTGTGTCCCTTGGGTAATTTCTACCGCCATTCGACAAGTATATATACATGATATGACATTTCATTTTCACCACCAAGCAAGTCTTCTATCCCTCTTGGACAACCGCACATGTGATCTAGAAGGACGAGTTTGATCGAGATCTAGACAAGTTTGACCAGTCGAATTGAATGCAATTGTTGACCAAGTTTGTCTTCTATTTGATCGAGTTTATCTTTTGTTCGACTGAGCTATTTGATTGGGTGTTGACCGTCGAATTGGTCGAGTTTGACCGCATAATAGAATAGAGTTGACCATAGGGCTGAGTTTTTGACATTTTTAATGGTTTGACCAACATTGACTTGCTGGAGTTTTGACCAGGTTTGGTTGGTATTTGACTTGTATTATTGGCACCAATTTCTAGACAAATTGTTGATTTTTAAATCTTGTTGAACAATAATTTCTCTTGAAGAAAAATTGTTGGGTTTTCTCACAATGTTGGGTCTCCCAAGGTAAAAATATTGTCTCTATTGTGCATGGCTGTCTTTGTACGATCCTTACTGTTTCTGGCATTCCACTGCATTTATTGTTGATATTTTTTGAAGTGTAATTGCTCAGTGATATCAATGGCATAAGAATGCAGTGTGAAGATCATTAGGAAGTAATTGTTTGGAAGGAAATAGTATTCTATTGTCCTCTTGTGGCAAAATTCAACAGGTTACACATGTTTGCTACATTTATAGAGGTGAATAGAATGTATCTGACAAGCTTGTTTCTAGAATTTCATGCTTAGTTGATATGTAAACTTGATTGCTTGTAATTGTTTTTTCGCAATTGATATATGGTTTTTTTTGCAAGATCAGGCCTTTTATATTTCTATAAAAAATATGTACATAGATTATTATCACAAGCTACTGGTCTCCCACTTGGGAAATTAGGCCAGTAGCATAAGTTCAAAATTTTATCGTTGCATATCTCAGAGCCTAGCAAACTGGCTTTTAAACTAAAAAAAGAACTAGGAAATAAACGAAACCACAAAATAACATACATGAGGATGACAATGCCTTTATAGATGCTTTGCTTGAAACCTTTGGATTGCTTGATCATTACTTAGTTGGTGAGTGCATCGAGGTCGATGAGTGTTTCTCACTCTCATCATCAAAGGAAAAAATTCAATGTGTGCCAATTTCTTGGCAAGAATTGTTACTCTTGTTGAGCTTGTTCACTTTGTCTGTTAGCCCAACCATGTAGATTATCATTTCTTGTTGAGTGTCTGCTCTATCTATAAGCACATTGCCCATGAGAGTTTCATATGCCAATATAGGCTAACGATTTGCATGCAGGAGGAATAGCAAGCTCTAGAAGAGTTTCCCAAGTTAAGTATCTAGTCTTTGGTATCCCGATTGACTGGCATGTTAGGAATTAATCTTCTAGCGTGTCTGACTTGGTCTTCAACATCATAAATCCCTTTCTGGACTGCTTTAGGGATATTATCCCTGCATCTTGCCATAGTAGAGCGAGTTGCTACTTTGAGGATGGGTTTGGTTGATAGAGGGGGGAGATGTATTAGTGGCTGCAGAGGGGGGCTACGATGGCCTCTCCTGCCTCCTCAGTGAGTGGAGTAGAGGCGATGTCTAGCCATGTCACGAGAAGCACAAAGAGAGATAAAACAAAGGGGGGATAACACAGAGAGAGAGGGAGAGAATATTCGTAATCAGGGAAGGGGCTGAGAGGAGGGACAAGAAAAAAAATAGGTGCACTAGGAGGCTAGGAGCATAAACACGATGTGGTAGACCAATGAAGAGAAGAGAGTTAGAGAAACCCCAATCTTTAGTAAATTAGGCAAAGAGAGATTGGTCTGGCAAAAGAAAAGAACCTCTGGAAATAGGCTCAAAGGGGGAATTGAAAGAACAAACCACTGACGAACCTAAAACTCCTTAGCCAAGTCCATAGGGAGTCAGATGTGACTTGCCTTGTGTTGGTTAATTTCTAGCTAATGACCACAACTAAGCTTGCATACAACAATAGCTCCATCGTGAGATGGACATTGGCCCAAATTCCCCTTAAACTAGTCTCTTGCAAAAATGGCGACTCCGAAAAATCCCTTGGGAGCCTGCGAGGAGTGTTTGTTAGTGATATTATAAGCAATAGGAAGAGGGTTTGTCACCTAGCTATAACCTTCTCCCACTATCCTGTGTCATAATACTTAATTTATTGCCCAACAACTTCCATGATTGTCACCAAGATGCTTCCACAAACCAAATTCGGGACGAATGATCCTTCCCATGACTCCCACACGACAAAGATAGTCACTTCAACGACCTCTTATGGACTAACCAACTTCCCCATTAGGCGCGAATGTACAATGTAACATGTAGCCTGTAGAATGCCATTTGGTGGTAGTTTTGCTACCTTTCTCTAAATGCTCAACTCTTATTTCAATCTGTGTAGGATGCCCTACCATGCAATGTTATTGGAACTAGCCTGAAACGGTGGAACTGGTCGGTCCAATCGGTTTGGGGGTCAAACTGGTCCAGTTAGAGGTCTGGAATTGGAAATGGCCAATTCGGTATCGAACCAACTTATTTTCACTGAACCGATCGGTTCTGTACATTGTGACCAAAGACGTTCTAAATGCAAATTGTTTTAAGAAAACAAGAATTTTTGGGTGGGGTAGGCTAACATTCAAGCCTATGGCCTTGCTATTGCTATGCAATTCATGGTAATGTTTTTCTTTTTTGTTTGCTAGGTAATGTGAGTTTTGAGATGACTGGTACGCTTAACTTGTGGCTTGACCCAGGGGCATCTAAATCGTCAAAATCACCTGGGTATCACACCTTGCTTGGGCCACACCAGCCATTAAAATGGCTGATTTTTGCCCACGGAGTTTCGAACATGTGACCTTTACACCATGGAGTGCCTTAACAAAACACTCTGTCACCGTCTGCTCTATACGCCTCGTGGGCTAATTCATGGTAATGTTGACATTCTCCTTTTATCTTTCATTTTCATCTTTTTACTAAATTTTTTAATATTACCATGAATCGACTCAAGATGTTTGAGAGTGGTTCCAACTTCCAACCTCATTGGTTTTTATATGGATAAAGTAGAATTTTAGATCTCACTCAAAATCCAACAAATTTAATAGTTAGCTTTGGGGGTATTCTAACTTTTCCTTTGGATTTTGTCATGTACGAGGGTGTGGAACTAGTATTTATTCAAGAGCACCAAGTCCTCTATGTACCTTGATGCCAGTGGCATTGGCTGTTGAACTCCTCTCTCATGACCCTACTAAAAATGCCCCTTCACTCAAACAAAATCTTGACTTGACATGGTACATTTCTTCTATCGTATTTTAATTCTTAGAGGGTGATATTGATGACGAAGATCCCAATATAGGCAATGATTTTGATGATATGTAGGTATTTGTTGTAGCATGATTTTTTTTGGATGCTAGAGGCCATCTAGAGCCTGGTTGTTGATGTATTTTTGGTTTAGAGATGGATTGCACTCGGTGCTGTTTTGGTTATGTGCACCTGTACATGCTATATTTATGAGAACGTTTGCCTATGTGTGTATAAATGGTTTGGATTCATATGGATGCACATGAATATATATGTTTTTCTTTAAAATTTGAATATTTTGTATTTTGGTCAACTGGTTTTTTTACTGGTTCCAACCAGTTCCTGGTTCAGATGGTTCTCTGGTTCGATCACCGGTTCATTTCCCATAACATTGCTCCCATGTGAACACCCACCGTCGGGAGACAATTGATATATGTTGGTTGATTAGTAGCTTCTGTAATCTTCTTGTATTTCAGCATAATTTGCTTCTGATGCTTTTTGTTATTACCAATGCTGCGTAACGGATAAGTCAGTCTCATGGCTGTAACACTTAAAATTGGACTGTAAAGCTATGTTTTGAAGCCTATAACAATCAATAATGCTATTTAGTAATTACAGCTTTGGAATAAAGCGTATAATTTTATGTTGTTGTCAATTCTTTGCAAGGTGTTCATCATGATGAGGATACAGTTTCAATGTATTCTCTAAATATGTTAGTCATTTTTTCAAAAAACTTTTAAGGTAATGAGATCTATAGGGATTTTGTTTGTCTGGTGAAAGTATAATTTCCTGTAAATAATGATCCATAGAGAATAGAAACATGCTATTTATGGTCTAAAAACAATGGTAGGCAACATGGTGTGGATCATAATAATTTCTTAGGGTCAATATTTAGTTTTATAATTTTATTTGTCTTTTTATCATTAAAATCCCAAGGGTAAGATGTTTATGCAATATGTTTTGGTTATGATTGCAATTGTTTAATATTTATTGATTTATTGTTACTATTATTTTTAAATGCTTGTGAAGAGATTAAATTTTGAGTGTTTCTATGTGTGGACTATTACAGATTGGATTCTTAGAATTTTTTATTATTTGAAAGTTCACTTTTTTGGCTATAGAATGTGCTTCTTTGCAGGTTTTATTTTTATCGTAGTAGCTTAAACATTAGATCTTCTTATTGTGTTTTTCAATGGCAACCACAGTGCCCTTGGTGGGAACAATTTCTCAGGGAGCATTCCAAAAGAACTTGGAGAGTTAGGAAATCTGGAGCTTTTGAATTTAAGACATAATGGCTTGGTTGGAAAGATTCCTTCAAATCTGGGAAATATGTCAACCCTCAAAAGCCTGTAAGTGATGGCTTATCTTGTTGGATCAAATATGCATTTGTATACCAGCTGAACATTTCTTGACCATGCAGCTTTGTTGTAATTGCCATTGCAGTCTTCTCACAGGCAATAAACTTGACGGCAGCATTCCACCTGAACTTGGCAATCTTATCTCTCTTTGTGAGTTACAGCTGGACAGAAATCAATTGTCTGGATTTATACCAGGTTTTGACCCTAGAAATCAGAAAGCCAGCAAAAGGTATGAGGACCTTGTAGGTCATAAATTGTAAGTTGTATGCTTTCTGCATGTACATTTGAATTTCATGACGGAAGGTTATATGCAATACATATTGCTTTGTTATGCCTGGACATATAGATAATGAGCTTGAACCTGTCCAGATACTCTACCTTCATATGCTTGACATTTCAATCCTATTGGTTCTCCATATATGTAACGGAAAATTCAGCTAAAAATTGCAGATGAAAAGATTTTAGATTCTAAGAAAAATGGGGAATTTAGACGTTAATCACTGATTAATTATATTGACTGTTTGGCTACTATGTACAGTATGTTGCTTTTTATTGCAATCCACAGTTTGGCCTGTTCTATGAATAGGGCTTCTGTTTAAAAGAAAAATTCTTCACTTTTGAAAATAAATGACTATAGGGTTGTTAAATCTTATGTTTATTTCCAAACACACAATAATATGTTAAACCTCTACAGCCCATCTGCAAGACCTTTGGAGAATATTCGACCAAGGCATATTACCGAACCCATTTTTGTTGTAAAAGCTTATCAGGTATGGAAGATTGAGGATCAATCACTGTAGATGAGAAGGCTTTAGGAAGCTTTGTTTTCATTATGTATTTTAAGGCTTTTACACATACTGAATGCAAATTTTTGCAATGCCTACAATCCATTCTTGCAGTGCTGAAAATCCATTCGTGCATGACTTTACCTCAGATTATGTTTCTTGACGATCTGTCCACATTTTCCTGTTCAACCTGTTATCCTTCAAAGTGGACTAATAATGATAGGTTGTAATTAGAACCGTCTATTTTTCCTCTAGGACTTCAAGTGTGCTAGATTATAAATATCAATGCTTGCACCCCGCATATGCTGTCCTCTTGAAAATTTCCTTCCAATACTCTAGTGTGTCTATTTTTGTAAATGCTTTGCAGTGCGCAAAATCCATTCTTGCAGGCCATTTACTGAGATTATGTTTTGTATTCATCTGTCCACATTTTCCTGTACAACCTATTATCCTAAAAAGTGGACTATTAAAGATTTACTATAATTATAACTATCTCTGTTGATTGATTTTTCCCTAGGATTCAAGTGCACTAGTTTATAAGTATCAATGCTTGCATAGTGCTTGTGTTGTCCTCTTGAAAATTTCTGTCAAGTACTCTAGCGTCTTTAATAAGAAGTGAAGTTGGCAACGGAATTTATTTCTGTATTGGTGATGCCAATATTATGAGCACGGTCAATTGAGTATCAGTTTTGATTGTATTGATTATATTCTATCATTTGCAGTGTCAGCCTATGTGGTTTGAAGAACCTAAGGAAAGCTGATTTTTCTTTCAACTATTTTCAAGGAGAAATCCCTTCTTGTCTAGATCACTTACCATGGTAAGCATTCAATTTTTCCTTGTCAACATTTTACTGGTTTCACTGTGAAGACAAATCTTCCTTCTCTTGCAGATTGTTTTGTATGTTTTTAAGATGTCATTTATGTTAATAGTAGAATCTCGTCGAATTTGATGATTCAGGTCAAGCTTTCAATGGAATTGTTTCCAAGATCAAATATCTGAGCATCACTTTCAGCGAAGATGTGGTATGTTTGTCTATTTTTGCAAGCCTTTTTAGCTATTTACATTGTTGTGTTTACGCGGCTTTTTGATTCTTAAAGGTACAAAATGCTAGTATGAAGGAAAAAACTTAGTTGTCAATTTGTTTATGGTTAATGAGGCCTTTGTGACACTCCTATCAAAATGTAACATATTTCATAAACAGTAATTATATTAGTGCCTTTCTTTCATAACCTGCGTTAATGATTTTCTCCCTTCTTGCATTATTGAAGAAAAACAATTTATAATATGTTATATGGAAAGGCTTACATGCAGCCACTGCCAATTTTACTTGAGTCCACTTCTTTCAGAGTTCATGTCCCTACTTAAAGAAAGAGAAATTATTTTGATGTCCACAAATGACCAAAATAGGTCAATGGGGCTTGAAAGTATATCACACATTAACGGAAATGCAGGTATACAAATTTAAGTAAATTATTTGAGTTAATATAAGCAACACCAAGGATGAATAAATAGGCTTTGAAGAATACCAATTGGGCTAAGGTATACTTTTCCTGCAGACTAGGATAGAAGCCACAGGGTTTACATACCATATTTGCCTGACACAACAGATATACCACTGATTGAGGTAGATATAGTGAACCTAATCTGAAAACCACAGCCTCTCTTTGTGTCTTTGCTAGGATGCTTCTACTATTTTCCTTTGTAAATGATAAATTGTGGACTTCCATAGCAGACCAGCTATTGAAAGGCAAACATATTTTATTGCTAAACTAAGAATTACAACAATTTGCATACTGAGAAATTGTAGCAGAAAGAAAAAGCCACAGCTCGATAATTTTATATATTCGTCTATTTTGGGTCAACTTTTGAGACATTCATGAAAAGCTTGTCATGCTCTGAGAGAGGTACAGGAGTTGTATGATACCTTACTACTGGATTTGTTTTCAACCAAAATGTTGTCAGACACTTCCTTGCCTTCCTTCAGGGCTGACAGTGGCTGGAATCAGTCTGTGGATGGAACCTTGCACTTCCCTAATATATCTCCAGAGATTTCGCAGAAAAGCACTGTGCTTTTTGACTGCTTTTATGGGGACTGGAGTAGTGGTAGGTCAAATAAACTGTCTGCATCACATGAAGCAAAAGTACAGTTGCAAACTGTATAAAAATGATGAAACCCTTACCATATTTAGAGGAGTTGTTGTGCCTGCTGCTAACTATTCCTTGTCTGCGACATTGTATCCTTGACAAGAGCAGGCTGTGCAACCGTTCTCTCTTCACAGCATGCCCGCCCCATCATGCTGATCATTGGCATCTCTCTTCAATCCAGCCTAACAGGCTTACTGCTTGAGCATGTACTGGTTGCATTTCATTCATGTCCATAAGGAGATCCAATGATGAATTGTCAATTTTTTTTGAGATCCAATTCCAAAACTGCACTCCATCCAACAGAAACATCCCGGCTGGTATAGAATCTGTGCTCAGGACTGAGGCCCAACTCCTCTTTCTAGGTTCTTTATGATCTTCTTGTGTCTACCAGTCTGGTCACATTGCATTTTCAAACTGGTTGATCCAGTACTTGAGCTCTCCTATTAGGCAATCGGAATTTCTCTTCTTTTCACTAGACATAAATTATAATCCTTACAATGTTCAATAAGTTGTGGTAGAAAAACAGATTAGGTACTGTATGGAGTTGAATTATTCATATTCTTTTTGTTGTTATCTGTATAAAGACTTTTATTTTGGAGATATTTGGGTTGTTTGAGCTTGGAGTGGAAAGAGAAGTGGATGATGCAGACACAAGTTTGTAAAATTTAGACCCCCGTTCGATCGTAATGAGACTAGATGTTTTGTTTGTTTATTATTTGGTTGTGTTTGTTTGTTTTTCGGTTCTCTTTTAGGGTAGGAATTCCTCCAAAGAAGGCTTTCTTGCTAAACTGCTTGTATTTCTCCATGAAACAACTAAGACATGTTTTCTTCTGCATTTTTTTTTCAGTACGAAAAAAAGCTAGATTTGTATTAATCCAAAATGACACATATTACATATTAGAGCTGTAACATTATCAAAGCCATAAGATGTAAGACTGGATGTATTTCTCCGCATGAAACCACTGCTAAAAGCATTTCATGGAGAGAAAGGACAAATACTAGTCTTTGCTAATCTGATCTATGTAAAAAAGAAATCTGTAGGAGACCTTTGAGATTTTCCGGATATAGTAATATCTATTATATGGACATCAGCTAAAGGATTGTAGACTGCATACCTTTTGTGAAGAAGCTGTTGCAGAAAACCATAATCAGGGAAAAGACAAAAACATCAAAATAGCTTATGTACCTGGTAGGGAAAAATCTTCGATCTGATATGTTTTCTTCTGCTTTACAGGTAATGAAGGACTGCATTTGCATCAAACAGTTCAGAGAGAAGCCACAAGAAAAGCTAGAACCTTGCAACAAGCAGATAATACCCAACCTCCTGGACATAATGTTCGAAAACCAAAAGCCAGTCACCATCGCTCACCATCACCATCACCATCACCATCACCATCACCCTCACACTCCCACGCACATGTGCACTCGCCCTCGCCCTCGCCCTCGCCTGTAACATCTCCTACACCTTCCCCTGTTTTTTCTCCTAAACGCTCATCACATTTAAATTATACTACACGTTCCGCTAATTCTTCTCATAAAAATTCATCGGTACCTTCTGTCTCTGTCTCACATTCTGATGCACATACATCTTCAAGTGCATGGAAGTACTATATTTCAGTTCCAGTAGTGGCAGTTTTTCTCATAACTTCAGTCCTAATCTGTATTTGTCGTAGACGTAATGTGGTGACAATCAGGCCATGGAAAACTGGAATAAGTGGCCAACTACAGAAGGTGTTTGTAACAGGTTAGTTCAAATTCACTTTATGATTATGACAGTTACATAGTAAAAAATTAAGATATGGTAAAGTAGTTTTTGCCTTGAACACCCAAGCGGACTGATATACTTTTGAATTCCTTTAGAATTTGATTCAAGAACATGTCATTGAGAACTTCACTGCAGCTCATTGATTGATGTTAAAATTTTATTTATTTAGTGGCAGCTTTGGTAAGCTGAAGATAATACTGCACATATCTTACTGAAAATATGCTTTTCATTTATCATTGCTTGAGAAATGATTGCTTGGTATATTCTTGTGTGGTTAGCCACTGGTGTTTTTCCAGAGCACACGTTGCCAAGATAGAAGATTGGATAATTTTCACTCCACTCGCTTTTGATTTTGTATTGTGTAGAAACATACATTTATAGGTTGAGAATTGAGATATAGGATATGTGGTAGAAGTTAGAATCACCCTCGTTCCCCCAAATATCCTGTATCGAAGTGTTGGACAGGTGGCTAAACAGGATGATAGGTCCCATGTGTTCGACATGCCTGAGGTATGTGTCATGTGCTGGACACATATCTGACACGTTGGTCATGCATGGCCCATGTGTAACGATGTGTCTGACATGTGGGTGCTGAAAAGAGCACACTGAAGTGAATTTTTAGAGTTTAAAATTGCTACAAAATTGTGGTTAATTCCAGAAAATTCACCATTTGAGGAAGGAGGCAAATACTGTGTGAGAGTTAAGTTATCTCTTGAGATTCTTTGATCTTCGATATTTCTGAACTCTTCTTGAGATTCTTTGATCTTTGATATTACTGATGTGGCAGTTCTTTTTTATAAATGTTCAAGAGACTTACATCCATCCATGACAACACACTGGTGGCCAAATTCTAAGCAATCAACATCTCATAAATAAAAGTCCAATAAACCCAATCATATGCTTTGTCAAAATCAATTTTCAAGGTCAGAGACCACTAACCTGTCTCCCTTGCCCACTTGATAGTCACCTAGGAAGAAACCACAATGTTAATAATGAATCTCCCTTGAAAAAATCCTTTTTGCTCTTGATGAACCACATACTTTGCCACCCAATAGATTTGCAATGCCAAAGCCTTGGCCATCATTTTATAAGCAACAATGAGCAAGGTGATAGGTGTCGGTCACCAATGGAATCCTTGGCTACATTCTTTGGGATAAGCTTGACCAACCTCTAGTTGTGAAACTCAGACAATTAGCTAGAAGCAAAATATTTAGAAGCTAGAGAGTAAAAAATCATCACCAGTGGTATCCCACATGACCTTGTAGAACTCACAAGCAAGCCTATTCATGCTTGGAGATTTACCATTATGCATAAAAGACAATTCAACAAAGAGTTCTTGCTTTGAAAATTCTATGTCCAACTTGCCCCTATCACCACAAGAAACATCTCAACTAAGTAATATGATATGTCCAAACAAGCCCCGTGTTCGGTATCTTATGTGTTGGACACCGATATGTGAGGGCACATGTTTGAGGTGTGTTCGGCACATGTCTAATGTCTTGTATCCTATGTGTTGGACACTGATATGCGAGGGCATGTCTAGTTTACATGACACATGCCAAACACGTGTCAGACATGTGACCTTGTTGTTTCCCCCTTAAAAGAGGTCCATGACCCATAAAAACATGTTTTCCCTTTCAGTTCAGCTCATTTCACTCAAGATGATGGAGGTGCGAGACATTTTGCAGTGCAATTGAGGGTTATTGTGTAGTGTTAGAAGGGATTCCAAGTGTTGGGCAAGTGGATTTGTCCACCAATATTCAAGTTTTTTTCCTACAATAGTCCATTACCTTCCTTATTTCACAGAAATTATGGCTCAATTATCAAAGGGCAACTAGAAAAGGTTAAAGGAAAGGGAGGAATGCCTCCATTGATGATGTCCTCCCTCTTCCATTTTCTTTGCCCCCTCCATTTTCTTTAGGGTCTGTTAGTGCTCCATCTGTTGGAAGTGGGGTTGCAATGACTTCAAATGCTAAAAAACATTGTTTTAGTAAGACAAAAGGATCAAGAGCAAAAGTTGTATGATTGAATTTGTCGTCATGTAAATTGGGAAATGTTTTAGTTTCTAAACTCTAAAAAATTTGAATCTTGGTCTATAATTCATTTTTGTATGTGTAGTTAACTAATATATATATAGTCACATGACACGAGGACACAAGACACGAAGGACACATAATACAAGTATTCAACATGAGACACAACTACCACGGAAATGGGACACATTATATATATATCTATATCTATATATAATGTTAAAAGATAGTGCCTGATCCATATTTTTTAGAAATTAAAACATCTACAGATATGAATCATGATGATATCTATTTAGTAATTTAGTATTTACAATTTTATAATTTTAGAGCTAGTTACTACATCAATGATATATATACCAACCAACCAATATAAAGTTATATAACAACCAATCTATACAAAGTTATATAATGTTGAGTCAGGTTTAGAAAACCCTTCTTTATCATGCTGGTTTAGGTTCATAACTTCGCACATCAAATCTCATAAAAACCCTTTCTTATTAAATTATTAATGTATAGTTAGATTTATAAACAAACAATTCTGGCTTAGGTGCATAACTTCCCACACACTTAATAAAAATTCAAATCTTATACAACCCCTTTCTTGTTGGGCTTTGTAATGTAGAGTCAAATCTCAAAGAACCCCTTCCTTATCATGTTGGTTCAGGTTCATCACTTCCCACATAGTTCAAATTCTGTATTTTTGGTTTCAATTCTTATCTTTTGTGCTCACACCCAAACGAAAAAGGAACATGATTAGGCCATGCACATATGGCGACTCGCGAGGAATCATGCTCTTTGGTCTTCACTAGACGCATTCATACCTAGACTTATCTAACTTACAAATAAAATTATTATCTTACCTGGTTGATTTGTGCTAGTCTGAGCTTGATTCACACTAGTTTGTGGCCTTCAGAAAAGACATAGTGAGTTCAATTAGTCGTGCGAGAAAAAGGTGAAAGGTGTTGTCTCAACTCCATCAAGATGTGAAAATGAAAACAACAAATTGGACTCTGGAATACCTCATGAACATAGACAAAAAATTGATAAAAAGCCAAGACACGACAGTTTAAATTGGGGGTTTTCTTGGGACATGTGTCCTAAAATTTGAAATATGCTAGGGCACGTTTTTGACACGGTCCAAAAACGTGTCATGATCTTAGGACACGATGAAAATGATGTTTGACACATATTTCCATGGCATATATATAATGTACTCCATGACTTGTTTTCGGGTTAGCCATATCTTGTGTCAGGCATGTATTTCCATGGTCTCTGTCCCCTGTGTTAGCTTGTTATGCGACTTAGCCTCTCAAGAAACTACACGACTCTAGGCATATGGAGTAGGCACCACACCATTTGTCAAAGCATATTGAGAAAAAAAATATTCTAAAGGACCCAAACGTATGCATAGTGACTAATTGAATCTTATGACCTCACTGTCAGCTAGACAAGTATTTCATCTTGTCCTCAAAGTGACTTATAAATTGGATTTGCAATTTGTGAATTGATCTTGGCAGAGTATGCGGTATTAAGTGAAGCAAGCAAGGGATGCACTTGAAGTAAAATCGATGACCAAGAAGTTGCGACAAATGAGCAAACTTCTTGATATAAATGTGTGTTTTTTGCATGAGTGGAATAAAATAGTTATAAAACACAATTTGATTTACTTAATTCTGTGAGGACTGCTATAGAAAAATTTAGCAGCCTAGTGCAAAGCTCATTAGGTGACATGTTATTGCTCAAGCTAGCATGGGTCCTAGGAGGGAATCCTAAAAGGGCAACTATTAGGACAAGGGCAAAAATGGAGCGATAGCTCACTGTCACCTCAACTAAGGCTCCTTGCTCTTTACGAACTTTCACTGATGGGAGGAGACTCTGTATAAAGAGAATCACTAGATGAATGAGTCAACGAAAAGACGATGAGTGATTCCTAAGGCCTATTCGCAAGAGAGGCTCAATTATATCGTTTGCTTGCTTGAGAAGCAAGGTATAAGGCTTTCTAAGGCCAAGGGAATTTCAAGGGCTAGGGTTTGTGAACAAGCCTTGTGAAGGAGGTACGTAGTCCAAGAAATCCTTGTGAAAACTTGGTTCCTAAGTGCTCTTTGTGAAATAAGCTTCAATAAGTTGTGGGACCACACGAGACCAAGTGGAAGGGGAGTAATGTAGGTGGTATCGGAAGGTGGGACCACACAACCAAAATCTAGATCTCCCATGTAGTGCCAGCCCTAAAGCTAATGGCCAGTAAAGGAGATCCCATGGGACTAGGATACAAGGGTAACAATGAAATTGGGAATGGAGATAGGAATACAGATCTAACCCACTATTTCCGTAGAATCCCCCCACCAATCCATGCCCAACAGTGCCCATGACAAGTAAGAAAAAGTTCTCAACTATACCAATGAAAGGCCATTGATGGGGGTCGGGAGGCCCACCTTCAAACATACATTCATAGTAGACGGGTGAGGGACCACATGGTTGGCTCAGGTGGCGGAGAAAAAGGCACATCGAGCTATTTGGGAGTTGCAAGGGGTTGCTGGCTAAGGACCATCTAGGAGAAAATGTTTCTCGTATGCATACTACCCATAGGTGGTGGGTAACATGACCTAGAGACAGGGTGCAACACTCGAGTGTCATTGCAGTGACCTCGGTAGCCACTCCCTACTGTTTAGTGAAGGACACAATCCAACACAAGGGAGGCTTCCTTGGTAGGGCTTAGGGATGAAGCAACCCAATGATCTGAAGCTAAGTGCCCCCTAAGGATACTACAGTGCAAATCCACCAGAAAAAGGTATAGCAAATTTGGGTTGAGGAGGATAAAGGAGTAAATTCTAGATTTGGGTTCAAGCGAGCTGCGGGTTAGCCTAAAGAGTCTCAAATAGGTTTCTTTAGCAGACCAAATGAAAAAAATACTCAAGGCTATTGTAAACTAGGGTTTTAAATTGACAAATTGTAGTAATACAATCTTTTATAACAACAAGAAATTTAGCTATGAAAATATTAAACTATGTGAAATGAAGGCTAAATTAAATTAGGGACAAAGCTACAACAATTTTTGATGGTTAATAAAGTGCATAACAACAAATAAAATAGAACTTTGATGTTAGCCCTAGAAATTGGTTGAAGATTTTGTGAAAAGCTTCACTTTTGCTTCTTTAAAGCTCTTTTGCACAATGTCTATTGCTAGGGCATACATTAATAAATCATCAAACGCTGAAAATATAAGATTTAGCTGTACTTTAACCCTAATCTACCGTGAAATGAAAAGAAAAACTATTTTTGTATTATAAATGAATGGTACAAGATATATGGATTAGTGCCTTCTCAATCTAGGGTATATGTTAATTTTAGGTATGTTCTATGCTGATAGCAAATTTACTTCAATTTTACATCTTAGCTCAATATCAATTCCAGATTAGCAATCACATTTAGCATGATAGTAAAATGCAGATAGAACATAAACATAAATCGTAGAAGACAAGCCAAGACAAGAGGACACAAGATGTGGCACTAGCCAGGGACAAACGCCAATTAGGGGAAACCCTTGATCAATTCTTCTTATATGTTCTTCAATAGTTCAACAAAGAGACAAATAGTACATATACATCAGAATTCAACCTTTTGAGTTATCTAAATAAGAGCAGAGATCTTCTCTAAGAAGATAGCATATGAGGTAGTAGATCTGAGTTGAATGGAAGACATACTGCTTTCACTGATTCAAGGTGACTTCATCACCATGCTGCTCCTCACTGTGCTACACCCAATCATCATGCTGGACCTCATTATCATGCTGCACACATCATACTGCTGCACCTTACTGTGGCCATCATGCTGCATCTCATTGCAACATTCATTATTACAGTGCTGCACTTTGATACACTTGTACTACACACCCTTGACTGCCCATAGCAGCCCTTGCTATGGTGCTATGGCCTGCGGCGTAGCACATAGCAACCCTTGTAGCAAACGTATCCCAGATAGTGTCCAATCATCATTAACGCAACAACATTTAACCTATAGAAATGTCAACACTTGAACTTGCTGCAACGCTGCAATTCTGAGACTGGTTAGGGTACTAACCACAGTCCCTAAAAGCCCATCAAAACTGACCTAGAATTGCTCCTAATCACTGCAGTTCTCCAATGAGATGCTGTCCTCCATGCTGCATCATAATAGTCTTCCTTGATATAGCAGACCTCCTAAACAATCCTCCTAATGGACTGCGTCAAGGGCACATGAAACCTTCTTTTTTGCTGTGGTTAGGGCAGTCATGAGACTGCATATAAGGAACCATTCAGATCCCTTCTCACCACTGATTAGGGCGCATGAAACCCTCCACAAAATGCCGCCTAGAACAACGTTAAGGTGACTGTGTTTAGGTCTGCGTTCAACTATGTATAGACTGCGGCTAGGGCACATTTTACATCAGCCATGGCTCTTCCAAAGTTGGGCTATAACCCTTCCTTAGATATGCGGCTAGGGCCCTTTAAGGCCTCCTCATGGCAATGGATTAGGGCTACCTTGCTGCATATAGATGCTCCCCTAAACAGTGGAAAGATCTCCCTTCAAAGATCTTCCTTTTGTTGCGACTAAGGTGCCTCTTTTGACTGCGGTTAGGGCATCCCTCTTTTGCTACGTAGAGGGTCTCCTTGCTGTGGAATGGAGTCTTCCTTTTCTAGCATATAAGGCCTCCTAGACTGCTGCCAGATGTCTCCTTTGAACTGCGGCCAGACCTTCACAAGGTTGCTGCTAGATCTTGCTTTCAACTACGGCTAGGCTTCATTATGACAGCGGCTAGGGCATCCTTCTTTTGCTGCGTATAAGGTCTCCTCCAGCCCTGCGTTTAGGGCTTCATCCTCCTAGATTTCTCTTGCCACTAAAACCCAAAACAAGTGGGGAGAAATCAAGAGTGAAGTGTGTGTCTAAATGATTATCAAGCCACCTTTTATACTAAAATGTTGAGCACAAGTGGGGGTTATTTGGTTGCTGGCCGACCTTTACGAATTGTCCCATAATACAAATAAATTCATATCTCCATGAATACTTGTCGGAATTGGATGATCTTTATATCAATCTTACACCTCTTGATGAGAGGAATCCAAGAAAAATATCAGCGGCCATAAATAAGATGACCCACATGGAGTTTGGCCCTAGTTGCCAATTTTAACAGTATATGGAGTCTAGGATCCAAACAATTGTAGGGTTTTCTTGAAGTGATACTAAATTCAAACAAACAAGGCAAAAAAACTAGTTTATCCTAGGGTTTGAGATCTAGCTTTTCAATTTTTTCGACGATTAAATTGAAGAAAAAGCTATATCTATTCTTCAAATACTTGGAAGAAAGGTTTAGCTTAACAAGGGACAATGAAGAAAATATGAAATAAAATAGCTGAGCACATGAGCATACATCCCATGAAACATAATACCAAGTTAAAGCAAATAAACCAACTTACTTCGCTGTGCATCATCCAAGCTTCACCAGAAGCATCCATGAAAAGAGATCACATTAAATCACAATTCCACCGAAGAGAAGTTGTTCAACTAGGCCACCATAGTGCGTAAGAGAGAATAATACTAATCAAGATTCAAGAGATGGATTATCCAAGTTGTGACCATGAATAGAGGAGGCAAATTGGTTTCATTTATATATGTGGGAAACCGAGTGCTTTAATTCTCAATTAGGCTAAAATGCCTAAAAATTGCTAAGTCCATGATACAAGGTGGATAGGTCAACAAGCCACCCCCCAAAAATAGCCTCTATAAAGAATAAACATGAAAAATAGCCTCAAATAACCCATGCATGTCAGTAAAAATGCCTCCAAGGGCGAAGTCATCATCAAAAAGGAATGTCTCTCCATGAAAAGGTGCAATGAATCTCTCAAGGTATGTATCTCATTCCATAAGTCATGTCTCTCCATCCAAAGGAGGTGCCTCATCACCAAAATATCCCTCTCAAGCCCTACATCATCCTCCAAATGCTTCTATCATCGTCAAATGGAGTGCTAGAGTGACATCATCAAGCTAGGACATGACATCATCAAGATAGAAGGTGTAGTTACCAGTGCAAAGGGGTTCCAAATGATCATCATCCTCAATCACCATCAAGAGGAGCAACGTCCATCAAGAACGTACAATGCCAACCTTGGGGCATCTTGTCATCTCAAGGATGAACTTGCTCTCCAAGCCAACATCCTAGCCTCAGAGGTCATCGACCAAGGTCCCGAGGTTAGAGGAGGGTCATATCATCCATGCGAAGTCCTCATTAAGGTCAATGCTCCTCAAAGGTGCTCCAATATTGTCCATCAATTGCTTTGTATCATTAAGGAAAGTGGTCAAATGCCCTCTATGAAGTGTTTTAGAAGCATCACATCACCCCTCAAGGGATATTGGCTGTACCTAGAATACTATCTAATACACACTCAAGGACTCAAGTGAGATCAACATCATGGATACATGAACCATAAGAGCATCAAGGTGGACCATAAGCTATCAAAGTGCTTCACACAAGTATCATCCTCAAATGCCTCACCGGCCACTTTAGGCTGGTTGGTATAGGTTTGGTACCTAACCAATAGTAAATACCAACCAGAGAAAATGCAAACAGTAATTCTTGATTTCTTTGTAAGGATAACCCACTCTTATTTATGGTAACAAGCCCCCTTGGTCTATTTCTAACTATTACACGTGGAATATACAAAAAGGTAAGGGGTTCATTACACTTTGCATAGATTCAGTGGGCTTTTCTTGATGATGTGGAGGTCGGTAACTCTCAAGGTTTAAACAGTTTTTGAACAGGGATTTACTTTAATTAATTCACGGTTCATGTAAAGATTGCATGATATGATATTTTTCATTGTTTCAGGTGTTCCAAAACTAAATCGAGTAGATTTAGAAGCAGCATGTGAGGAGTTTAGTAATGTCATTGGTTCCACGCCTGATAGCATGTTATACAAAGGAACACTGTCAAGTGGCGTTGAAATTGCTGTAACATGCACCACAATATCGCTTGCAAAAGATTGGTCGGAGCATTCAGAACTATATTTCAGGAAGAAGGTACAAACATATGTAATAATGTCATTTGTCCTTTTCCCATTCTATTTCTCCTTTAATCTATGTATTATAACTTTTACTGTCAGCATTCCTCATAAAAGTTGAAAGCAAGAGTTGTACTTGAAGATTTGATCTTCTTTTGAAACTATCATGTATATCGAAGGCATATTAGCTTGTTTCTTGTCATGTTGCAAATGGGTTTCATGCACATTTGTAGTCATTTCTCGATGTGCATTCTACAGATTGAAGTCATTTCTTGATTAACCACAAAAGCCTTGTTAATCTTCTTGCCTATGGTGAAGAGGAGGTGTCATTCATAAGGTTGTCTTTTGAATATGAAAGTTCATTCGTTTCTACTTGTGCATGCCACAGATTGAAGTCCTTGGTCGGATCAACCACAAAAACTTTCTTAATCTTCTTGGCTTCTGTGAGGAGGAGGAGCCATTCCGAAGAATGATGGTTTTTGAATATGCTCCAAATGGGACACTATTTGAACATCTTCACAGTGAGTACTTTTTCCCAACAAAAAATAACACAGTTCTTTAGAAGTGTTTAATTACTTGGGTTGATTGACAACTACACATTGGGGCAATTTTATATGTATTGTTAAGATCTATTCTAAAGAACCATACAGCTATTTAATATTTGTCTATGGAAACCAGGCATCTTTACTATCTTTAGTTGAAAAGAGAACATTGTTCTTGATCTATGTAGATAAAGGAGCTGAACATCTGGACTGGGCGACTCGGATGAGAATTATAATGGGAATAGCATACTGTCTTCAATATATGCACCATGAAATGGAGCCCCCAGTTATTCATCCTAATTTAAATTCAAATGCGGTCTATTTGACAGATGATTATGCAGCAAAGGTATCTGGATACTTGGAACGAGTTTGTCTTTTTCAATTCGAACACTCCTTTTCAGTGTTTCTCTATTCTTAAGTGACATCATATCTCCCTTTAATGTTTGAGAATGGTTATTTCAGCTTTCAGACCCAGATGTGTGGAAAGAAGCTGTTATCAAAAGCAATCAAATGAAGTCATCCAGTAGAACTGGGAGTTTTATTAACTATGGTGACATGGGACTTTCTGATATGGAATTGGAAGTTGCAAACAATGTTTATTGCTTTGGACTACTCTTGCTTGAAATCATTTCAGGAAAGCTCCCCTGTGCCCAAGAGCAAGGCTTGCTCATTGAATGGGTATGGTCTCCTCCATTTATGAAACTTACAAAACTTAATTTGTTTTTCAGGCAAGTGTTTTCTGAATTTGGTTGCATCATATTGCAGGCTATGGGATACCTTGACAAGAAGGACATGATACAATATATGGTGGACCCTTCCTTGAAATCTTTCAAGTACAATGAATTAGAAAAAATATGTGAGGTTGTACAGTCATGCATTCGTCCATATCCTGAACAGAGGCTGTCAATGAAAGATATTACTTCAGAATTCAGAGTGGCTCTATCAATATCACCAGAAGCCGCATATCCAAAATTATCACCGTTATGGTGGGCAGAACTTGAAATCCTCTCACAAGATGGCAGCTAATAAAATTTGTAGATCAATACTGCTATGGTTGCATCACTCAGATGTATGTAGAATGGCTGATAGCTGTAAAAGTTGATTTTTGGTGTTTTCTCCCTATTCAATTGCTTAGGAGTCAGGACTTGCTTTTTTTGTTTTTTTAAATTTGGAAGTGGCGAGGGGTTATCCTGTATCTGAATTATCAGGCTGTATAGTAATATCTTGCCCATTTACATGCTAATTGCTTGAGTTGCTTCAAATTCAGAATTTGAAAAGGTGTGCTGAGGGCTTTCTTTGCTTTAAGATCTCATGTCGATTTGTAATCATATTCTTTTTGCAATCATCTCCATTACTGTGATTGAGATATTGCCCCTATGGTGTTCGGAGCCATTAATACATATTTGTGCTTGTATATCTGATGGCTAAAATGCTGTCTCTGGTTTGTCCATCAAAGTTTATATTGCATTAGAAGGTTACCTTTATATTAAGGCACATGGCAGAGGAAGGTAGCAGAAGGGACACTTGCCAACCTTTATATTAAGGCACATGGCAGAGGAAGGTAGCAGAAGGGACACTTGCCAAAACCTTTAAGTGGCTACTCTGGTAGTTCCTAAAAGTTGAACATTGATTTTGAGGATATCTGCCTGTTAAGTTACATGTTGAAACTTGAGAAATATATTGTAGACATGCCTGACCTGAACGAAGTATGTTCTTTGACAGTGGGGATTCCATTTTTCTAAGTCCAAGTAAGATCCTTGTTCACTGGGCCAAATAGTATTCACTAAACACTACTGAGCCTAGGTATCAAATAATGTCAAATTTGTGTACTTCATGGAGTTTCTTTGATGACTATATTTACATTTCAAAAAGTTCAATGATGCTTCATTGAAGCGAGTACCTGCGAATGTATTATAGTGGTTCCGCACTTTGATCTGCCGCCTCCTTAATAATTAGGTATTTGTAGGAATTTCGGACTTATGGAAGCCCAGATGGCAGAAACATTAAACCAATACTTTCCAGGCGCTTGTGTTAATTTTGGGCCCCTTTGTTGTAGGGATTTTCAGAGCATTCATGCAGAAGACAAGAAAATTCTCACTAAAGTCTGATCACATTGTATTAGACAGAAGCACAGTTCCATAATACAAAGTTTGTCTCTGAATTGGAATTTTTGAGGATAAGAATTATCTTTCCACCAAATTAAGCCAACCCAAACATCGTTTTCCGTTTTTAAATTCGTCTTACACTTTTCAACTTGACCCTATCCCCAAATTTATGAGAGCAGGGCATTCATTTAAAAATGGGCATTGGACCTTTTGTTGGATTTTATGTAGTGGGTTCTGATGGCTCGTTTGCCATCTATGCTTCTTTTGTAAACTTTTCCATGTTTCACGAACATTGGATTCTCGTTTGCCATCTATGCTTCTTACGTAAAATTTTCCATGTTTCACAAACATTGGATTCTCGTTGGGTAAATGTAAACAATTAGCCATATTTAATTCTCAAAAGTACAAGGCTCCAGTAATCCACATGACCAAACTTTGCACACAAAAGTCAGTTACAAAATTTGTCTCTGTAGCCTGTCATGCTTCTAGAGGTTGTTAACTTATAAATCGTTATTCTCAGTGCCTTCCACAGCCACCTTGTACTGATTCTTCTGATCTTTAATGAAGTATTTCTACTTTTCTCATTAAGTGCTGTTTTACAATCCGACAGATAGAGAGCAGTTCTTCTCAATTCATAGAACATAGGGTGCAGACTGTATCTCTTTAAGTTTACCTTTCGGCATCTTCATGGGCACTCGCTTTGTCCTTGCACTGTATGTACTTCGACATCTCTGAGTATTAACATTTTCTCCTCAATTTTTGCCATTACTACACGTGGTGACACAACATATATTTTATAAGACGTGTGCTATCTGGCACCTGACTTGATACACTATGCCCATGGATCTTTATTTTCAGTTGTAAAAGGCTAAAGTGTTTGGATTCTTTAAACACCCTTATCTTCTTGAAAGATAATTAAAACAATGCGTTTGTTTTGATACATCAAAATTTTATTTCTTCTACAATCATTTTGAGAAGAACTGTGTTTATTTGTTTATATGTTTTAATTTAAAGCTGAAGTTGTCCTTTAGGATTGATCTTTCTTAGTTTTCTCCGTCTTTTGACTCTTGCCCCATGTTATCAGATCCATATATGGAGGAACCAAGATCTATGGTGTAGATTTTGGATATAGAATTGCGTAGAATTTATTTCCAATTTGAAAGTGCAAAGGTTTTGCTGAAGATCTATTTCTAGCTTGTTAGGAAACCTCAAGACAACAAATCCCTATAAAAACCATTTTCTTAATACGAACATAAAATGAAAAATATGCAGTCAAATTTTGGGTACTAAAATGTTAACTTTTGCCTATAAAATCTCCTCCCCCATTCTAAAAACACAAATATTTCTGTAATTTAGATACTGCCTCTATAGCCTCTCTAGCTGAGATTTGTTCTTTTTCTTCCACTTTGTTTCAAAGGCATGATAGAAAACCCTCATTCCTATGGTGGGAGATTTTCCTTTTACTCTTCTTGCAAAAACAATCCTCCACGCTCATCAATCAGTGGCCGTCTTTCAAAAACAATCCTCCATGCTCATCAATCAGCCGCAGACTTTTAAACTTGATAAACTAACTTGTAACAAATACATTAAAAAGTTGAGACGTGTGAAGCACACAATTAAATGGTACCATCAATTTCTGGGAAGCTATCATCTTATTACAAAAATTAATTGATATTTCAAAATTTTAATTCTGGTGAGATGATTTGTGATTGATGAATATCCATTCATTTTTAAAATTTATAATTAAATTAATATTCCTCATTTTTACTGAGACATATTTTGCCGTCTTTTACATACCATTTGATTTCTTTGAAAACGTAGGATGATTGTATTACTTGTGCATCTCTTTAGGCGTTCTTTTCCTTCATGCTTCCTCTGGATGTGGGTGGGGCTCCATAGGCATTGTCCATGGGGAGTTATCATTTTAAAACTCCAAAATAGAATGTTTGCCATTAAGATTATTTATGTTTAGAAAGGTGATATTTGTTGGATACTTAATTCTCTAAGGGTTGGTGTGGAAGCTGAATAGTCCAAGGAAGTCCAAGAGACCTTGGAATACGAAACCAAAGGTCATATGAATATACTATAAATGTATCATTTGTTAATAATATACATGCTCTCATGCTTATTTTTAATATTCTGTTGCTGCGATGTATGTGTTTAACATGTATCAGAGTGGGCATACTCTTGCCCTGCTCATATTTGAGCCACTTGTTTTATGGCTTTTTTGTGCAGGTCATTTCTGCGATTAGTTCTGCATTTCATGAATGTTTTCTCAGCGAAATTATAGTTGCAACTCCTGTCATTCTTCCATTCTTTGTAGGTTATCGAATATGATTAATTCATTCATTGCATTCTAACGCCTAGTCTCATTCACTCCGTTGTAAAACCTATGCCTTGCTCTCCATAATCTTCCAGAATTTTGAGACAAAACCGTGAAGTCTTGTATATTCAATCGCTGAATTCCACCAAAACCATTTTCAGTCCTTGTTGGAGAAGAAGAAAAAGTTGCACGGGAAGAAGAAACATCAAATATTGGAAGCAAAAGAACACTAGAAATTGCCATGATCTTAAAGGAATGCCAATCCCAGCTAAGAATGAATCACTGCAGCCATGACCATGAGAAATGGTGACAACACTCCTCTTGGTGCTAGAAGGAGAATAATTTTGACATCTTCTTCGCTTTAAGGAAAGAAATGATATTCGACATTGTCGTAGAAGGAATGAAGGGAACAAGCCGGATAAAGGAATTGGGAGTGATAAAAAAATGGTAAGGGTTTCGAGTAATTTCACTGTAATTCTCTCACAACTGCACAGGTCAATTATATAAATACTGAAGGGACTGAAAAGGTCAGACAAACTGTTGTAATTGAGCTGAGAGGGCCAAGACTTTGTAATTTCCATTTTATTGAATATCACAGTCGATTAATATTAATGATTAATATTGAGCTTAAGCGTCTTAATTAAAATATGAATTAAGCACATGGGTAGTATTCGACAAGTGGTAAGCGGTATCTCGTGTGCCCTAAAGGCTGGAAATGGTATTCCTAAATTTCATGCGAGATTGCGCGACAATCGTTCGACTGGACGGGTCCCATCGACGGTGGAGATCGTCTGAGTTAGTTGGTGAGTGGACGACGTGATATCCGTTGGATCTGGAGAAGTGAGATCAACGACGTGGATTGAAGCACTTGATAAAATGAGAAGTCAACAAGGGACCGACAGTGATTGGTCAGACAGCGGGACCCTTAGGGAAAAATAACACGCTGTCTCCATATATAATGCTGTCTCCCCATATATAACGTTGGTATATATACAACATTGTTTGGCTTCGACATCTACTCCATTTGGTGCAACATCTACTCCAACATTTGCGAGCAGCACAACATTTGGAAGCACTCCATCTCCTTTTGGTCAGAGTTTGGCTTTTGGAGCTCAGTCAACAACTCCAACATTTGGTAGCCCGAGATTTGGACAAACTAACTTTGGTGGACAACGCGGAGGTAGTAGAGTGGCACCGTATACAACTATAAATGAGGCAAAGTCAAGTCGCACACGGAAGATCAACGAAGTAGAAAGAATTAAACAGTAAAGAACGAGAACCGTCAGATCAGCCAGATCAACGGACATGATTGATAGAATAGGATCGGCGGAGATCTTATCGCACAAAATAAAGTCAAGGAGTGAAGGGATCGGATTAAGCCATGTGACAGCAGAATAATGGAGCGGTCTGTGAAAGTGGTAAGTAGTATCTTGCGCGGTCTCAAAATGGTAAACGATATTCTACAAATTCACGCGATTAACCTGAGGGGTTGACACATAGCACACCCAAAACAACTTTTTTCGCGTGCTTTTAGAGTATTAACTATCGTGCTTGTTATCGCGCGATATGGCGCGATCATCGTTGGATTGAGGTAGGAGAAATAAACGGTGGAGATTGGCCCGGCTAGTTGGTGTGAGTTATTGTGCGATAACCATCGGATTGAGGAATGAGATTGACAATGAAGATTTAATGCGCTAAGGAGAGCATCGATATTTGTGGAATGGAAGAAAAGTAAGGTTTAAGTGTGGTTTATGAAATATTTATATTATACGGGAATTATAATAGAAATAAGTAGGATTAATGTATTATGGTTTAAGTTGAGTTTTAAATAAAGTCTAAAATCCATGGTGTGGTTAATATGCGTGGGTAATAAGAATTAACCAAAGATTATGAAGGATTTATAAGGTTCTGCTCAAAGGTTTATAAAGGTCCAGACTTTGGATAGTTAAATCAAACGTTTCCGCATAGAGTTTATTAAAGGAGCATTAAACCTTGACTTGTGAAGACCGTGTATACTCTCGCGAAAGCTTTGTGCGTTGATGAATTCTTATGCCGTGAGTACATGTTGTTGGACACAACTACTCTTTCAGTTGGAGATAGCTTTGATGAGCTAATGAGATTGGGTGCCAGAACTCGGTCTATTGCAGATGCTATTACTCAGATTATCAATGCCGACTTTGGTGTGTGTCAGATCTGTGCATACTTAGTTATAAAGATGATTGCATCTGTGAATCTTGAATGAAAAGATGTTTTGTAAGTAGGCTCTAGAACTATCAGACAAATCTCATTTGCAAAGAAAGTAGAAGATTGGCTCTTCTTTTGCACAGTGTGAGTAATTTGAGAAGTGCGTGCATTGAAGCATCATTTGTTGCATTGAAATTAGTACTGGGCTGTCTGCTACAGTGACTTGGTGATATTGGTACCCTGCTACTCATCTAATAGTTGTAGCTATTTATCATTTTATAGGTCAATTTGTGGTTGAAGATAATATCATTTCTCTGATTATATTGGTTTGAAATGGATCAAATGGATGATGTATTGAAACTATTGAATAATTTAATATATTCTACTATTGATGAGATGGTTAAAATCAACAAAACCTCTCTTTCCAATATTAAAATGTATCTGCAAAATGCACAAGAGAATATTGAGTTTTTGCAGCTTGAGACAAAGTTACAACAAAATGAGTTACAACAGAATAGACATCATTTTGAACCTGTTTTTGTTAAGAACATTGAAACAACAACCCATCAACAAGTCAATAATGTTGCAGTTGATTCAGGTCCATTTTCCAATGAAGCAGCAAGGTTACATGTAGATGCAGAAATTCAATCTGCACTTCTCAAGCCCATCATCAGACCTTGGGAAGATCTTGTCCATAACAAGCACAGAACTAGTCTTGGATATGACAAGGACGTTTCCTTTCATATTCCAGAGTACTCAAAGCCCATTCAGTTTCAGAGTGCTGGATTCCTTCATGACAGTTCACCTCCAGCTGTTCCAGATTCTACTCCTCCTACATAGCAACAACAACAAGTTGTTAAATGCCAACACTGTGACCGAGTTGGCCATATGAAAGATCATTGTTTTTATCTTCATCCATGTAAGCACTGTCATAAAACTAGTCATTCTTCAAACAAATGCTTCAGAAACAAACTTCCTGCAAGAACAAAGATTCATCTTGGATGGATCGCTTCTTGGCAATGGGCATCAACAACCAAGAAGATATTTTAGTCATATGTCAGAACTTGTTCTAGAGTATTGAACAATCTTGCAGTTGAGATCACTTCGTCTTCTTACCTTGTATCTGACAGGGGGGAAATGATGGTCATTTACAAGCTTCAAAGCCACATCAAGTGAGTCTGAGTCACAACTTGCCATACCAGATTCAGAGTTGTAGCCAGAGGCCAAAAAATGATGGTCATCTACAAGCTTCAAAGCCACATCAAGCAACCCTGAGCCACAACCTGCCATACCAGATTCAGAGTTGTAGCCAGAGACGAATATGCCCCTGAGCATGCCTTCAGTTAGTGATACCTCTTCAAAGAATTGGAGACACTTCCTCTAGCAAAAGACTCAGCGTCTTGCTAGTTTTGAAAGAGTTCCAGGAATTGCATTAAGCATTCCAGAGTTGTTGGTCATCCTTAAACCCTCACAGGTTGAGACCTCCCTTTTCAGGTTGAGGTTCTCCCTTTTATGCGGGGTGAGACTTCCCTTTCATGGTTGAAGGTTTCCCTCTTCAAGACATCAGGAGCACATCCTATAGCAGAAGACTTGAGCTTCATGCCACACTTGGAAGAGTTCTGGGAACTGTAATAAGCGTTCCAGTGTTGGTGGTCATCCTTAAATCACCTCCCTTATACCAACATTTCAAAGAGCACATTTAGCCTAGTGTTGTCATACATTTTTGCACATTTTGTATTACAACTCTCTTCTTGGACTCATATATAACCCTTCGGATTAAGGGGGGAATGTTGGACACCTAATCCTCTAAGAGTTGGTGTGGCAGCTGAATAGTCTAAGGAAGTCTAAGAGACTTTGGAATATGGAACCAAAAGTCATATGAATGTACTATAAATGTATATCATTTGTTAATAATAGACATACTCTCATGCTTATCTTTAATATTCTGTTGCTGCCATGTATGTGTTTAACAATATTATCACCACTGCTTTCCAAAAAAAACATCTTTGACATAAAATCTAATTACTCAAAATTATTTCAAAACATTTAAACTTTTTGGTTGAAACTCCCTTTGGATTTAATAAGTTAGCTGCAAATTAACAATTAGAAACATGGGTTAGGGTATTATTCCAAATTATCTGTTCGGTTTTCAATACACCTTCCAAGAGGCTAGGACCACTATAGTGTGCAATGATTAGTTTTTGAATCAATTTGTCTAATGTTATAGTATTAATCTTAATATTTTAATAATGGAGATTAATTATTTTTGAATATCAAGTGGTGGTTTTGAAATGCCAACATTCTTATGTGTTTATGTTGCATGCCTCACTTCTATACAAAAGTTTAACCATGTGAGAGTTTGACCACTTCAATGTACAATGATTAACTTAATCAATTTGTCTCAGTGTTATAACATTAATTTTAATATTTTAATAATGGAGATTAATTTTATGACATTAATTTTAATATTTAATAATGGAGATTAATTCTTCGATTGGAGTGAGCATTAATTTTAATATTTTAATAATGGAGATTAATTCCTCGATTGGGGTGTGAGCTAGACCCAATGGGCACGCCTTGGCCCACAATTTAATGCATATCTCCAAGATATCTACGACCACCCTTCGCATGCATGCAACACTTGGAGAGGTGGTGGTGCACATGCGAAGTTTTATTTCCAACCCTGAAGGTGGCAGAGCCATTACGACAGGCGTTAAGGTGAGTTCTCCCTCTGGTGAGCTGGGTAAGTTGGTCTGCGTCCTTTGTTTGTTGTGGATTTGGTCTGGGCTGTTTGTTTTGGGGAAATTGTGGTGTCAATCTCCTTATGGTCTCGGACGCGGCCATTGGTATGTCCCCACTCTTAATTTTGCTCCCTTTGCATATATGGATGTGTATTTACCCTTCGGTCTCTGGGATGCATGGTACTGTGGTTTGGCGAGATTGGAATCACAAGTTCCTGGAGCATGGCATAGTATGGTTTTTGTTATGTGTTGAGTCATTAGTCTTTTATGTCCCGGTGTCTGTGGTCTATGAGATTTGGTTGTCCTGTATGGGCTCACGCAGGGTTTGGCCGATGGGCTGCTTTGTGTGTCGAGGTACTCCTTGCTTGGATAATTGCATAATTGTAAGGGTTTTGGTTTATGGAAAATTCTGTTTGTTTATTAGGTATTTTGAATTTGTATGGGTTCGAAATCGAGTCAAGGTTGTTTGTAATCATTGCCCCGACCTTAGTCGGTATAGGGTTGTGGTCCGAGGAGCTCTGTTGGAAATTCTTAGTGTTAGTACAACCATAGTGGATAAGGTATCTTGTATTTGGTTTCGTCGTCTAGTTGTGGGTGGGTCCTGGTCAAGGGGAAACTCTCGGCCCAATTCCTGTTAGTATAAGCTTTGATTATGGGCAGTTTGGTTCGGTTTTTGCAACCCGTGCATACTGCATTTGGTTTCGGCATAAGGTTGTATGTGGGTTGCGGGCAAGGGGCAACGATCGGTGCAAAATTTCTTTCTTTCTTCAGTGTATTGTTTTGTTGGTTGAATCGTTAAAACACGAGACTCGCTCGGACAATTTGGGGTTTTGCTTGTGGATGGTGTTGTTAGTTAGTTTAGGCTTGTTAGTGGGCATTGGCGCAACAATGGTAGAAGCGGTCCTGTAATATTTTGTTGGTTGTCAGTTGACAACACACTTCAGAGATGGTTCCTTGGTTGGTTTCGTTTGTAATTTCTTTGACAAGTATGCAGAGCCGGAGCAACCCTTGGCAACGTCGTGCTTCTAAGCTTCGACTTTGTTTGGGTCGACCTTTAGATCCGGACACAAGTAAAGGAAGGAATGGTTGTGGCCGTGGGAAATAGAGGAAGGCCTCCCTTTCCCAGACCAGTCAACCAAGTTCATCCGGGGGGACTGTGTGTGGGCGCAAATCGACCTCCGTTCAAATCCGGTCAAGCAACTTATCGCTGATTGGGAAGAAGAGATACAATAGATTGAGGAGGGATTAGAGATTGATGTAGAAGATTGGCGAACTTTGATTCCAGACCCTTGTCACACCCGTGGCAGGGCCTCTCAATATAAACAAACAGTTCACTTGTTTTGGATGATGAAGAGCATTCTGGCTAAAGCCTTGGAGCAGTTTCCCCCTAATATGCATTTTTCCTCCGATGGACACTCGGATTATACCAAAGAGTTTCAAAAGATTCAGTGTCAATTACATCAGCGGAATGGTCGGCTCAGTCGCATAGAGCAACACATCCCCTGTATTCCCCACACGGAGCTGCCAGGTTCCACTGTGAAGGACTCTGCTCTGGTGGATTCACCTGATGATGAGTAGTGGTAGTGTATCTCTGATTATAGTTTTGTATGAAGTAGTTCCAATTTTTTAGGCATCTAAGTATTTATGTTTATAGATATTCAACAAATAGGAAGAACAAAGACTCTTAAACATATATAGCGTCGCTGTTTAGATTTATTATTTTTTGTTTTTGGATGGCATAATTTGTGGTTAGGTGACCAATAGACCTGGTTTCCCTCGGGGCATGTTGAGGCCACCTAACCTTCAGACATAAGAATGTACCTTCTTTATATTAGAAAATTAATGGAAATGTACCACCATGCTTACGAAAAATAATAATGGAGATTAATTATTTTTGAATATTGATTAGTGGTTTTGAAAAGCCATCATTCTTGCCTATGCATTTGTTACATACCTCACCTCTATATAAAATGTTTAAGCATTGTGAAGTTCTTTCATTGAATGGTTGTGGCACATACATCTTTTGTGTTTTGGTCTTAATTGTTCTCTGATTGTGTGTTCTTCTCATCATGATATTGGTTCTATAACAAATCTTAAGCTAGGCATGGAGGCATTTTCATCACATGTGGATGAATAATAAATAAGCTTCATATTACAAGTTTGTAAGTTAGAACTTGACATTTTAAGGTGGTGTTACATATCTAGGATTTGTTTAGTTTTTTGAATAATCTGATAATTGTTTGCACCAATGCAAGGTGGAAATGTGGAATGCATAATTGCTATTTCAAGTATTATAAAGATAAGGATATTTTGCTTGCTTTTTACTCTGTGCCTTAAACTCAATGAGCTACAAAGAATGCACTTTAACCATATTTTACAGGGATATAAATTATAGTGTGGACATGTTACTATATGTTTGTAGAAATCACTGTGGAAATTTTATTAAATACCTTGGAAATATTTTTTGTTTGTTTTAAATGGCGAAGTTTTTTAGTGCACTTGAAAAATTAAACTTCTAAACTCCATGACACTTCTATTTATTGCTAGTCACTCTATTTGAATCATAATATGTGATCTAATGATTATATTTAACCAAACTATCAAGTTATTTTAAAGATCAAGGATCTTTTGCTTGCTTTTTACTTTTTGTGTATTAAACTCAATGAGCTACAAGAAATGTGCTTTAAGCATAGTTTATAGGGATATGATTTATAGTGTGGACATGTTACTGTATGTTTGTAGAAATTAGTGTGGAAAAAAACTTAATTTTTTAAGCTCCACGACACTTCTATGTATTACTAGTTACTCTATGTGAATCCTAAGATGTAATATAATTATTATAACTAATTGATGACTAAATGGATTACACATTGAATGCAATTAACAATCTTGCCCCTTTTTGATAGCGTAGTGTTAATCAATTGACTTGGAGTTGTTGAAAGATAATAATACTATCCAAATTATTCTTGATTATATTGAGGTGTCAATTTAATGGATTGCACACGTTGAATGCAATTAATGCTCTTGCCCCTCTTACAATGTAGTGTTGATTAGTTAACTTGGAGTTGATGAAAGAGAACTATACTTATCCAATTTGTATTGCTTGCTTTTTAGATATTAAAAGGCATGCATTCTTGTATTGGCTTTGACACTCAATGAACACCACCATTGTCTATTGATCATAGATGTGAAGTAGTTTCCATAATTCAAATTATCAATTTTAATGTTCAAATAATTAATCACATCAACGTTGAGGTTTTAGTGTGGATCTAGTTTGTAACTAGTTTTCATTGTTATTGGTGATGCTATTTTCCAAAAATCAAGAGATTGCCTATATTGTTGATTATGCTAATATCATATATTGATCATTGGACTTGGTTTTTCATAGTTTAGTTCTAGAAGAGATTGCGATAAATTTTTTTGGGTGTACTAGTCAATTGCTTGAGTCAATATTAAGGGTATTACAGTGACTCTTGTCCACTAACATAGTGCATAGATAAAACCAAAACATAAATAAGCGAAACACTGATAAAATTATGTCTTAAATGCATTTATAACCATGTTGTAACATAAAAAAATATATAAAGAACAAAGAACAAAGAACAAAGAACACAAATAAGTAATTTTGCTAAAATATATGATATTAGAATAACAAAATGTCAAAATGCAATGTAGTCTATGGCTCTCACTCTAGTTTTGAAGAGTGTAAGAGCTACTACTTATACAATGTTAGTTTGTAAAGCACAAACTAAATAAATACTCAATAATTATGTTGGACAATAAATTGGTTTGAATTGTAGGACATTTTCTTTAAGACAAAGCTATACCACAAAAATTCAAAGAACAAAAGAGGATTGCATGTTCAAATTGTCCATTGTCTTGAGAAATATTATTTTTGAAATATGGCAACAAGAATATTTCAATTTTAATTTGTCCTTGAATTAAAATTCGAATTTAGTCTCACCAGCTGCTTGAAAAATAATTAATTAATTCATTATGGATTAATTAGTTGGAGAAATTCAAATTAGAAGTCTTTCTGAAGTCATGCAACAATTATTCCTTAAATTAAGGAGACTATCCCTTAATTAAGGAGATAAGGTTGAGTTGTAATTAGTTAGCTCAATTTACTGAGTTAAGTCCAGTTAGATTAGTTCCAAATTGTTTGAGGAACTAATTGTGAGTTCAGTCAGTTAATGCATGTATGCATCTCACTAGTGTACTCCAGATAACTGAAGATTCTCTCATCATTGACTCATGCATGTCTATTATGAGAAAGACCCAGTTGAGATTAAAGACAAGGACATTGTACTATCAGTTGCATAAATTTTCCTATAAGGAAAACTCATGCATGCAGAAGGAATTCATTCCTTGAGGATTGCGCAGTTTTACAGGGTATGAGATCAGTGTGAGCGATCAGTGTTACACATGGTAACAGTAGGATCACCCAAGGAAAACTGCACTAGGAAATAGGAGCTTGGAGGGCAGTGTGGAGGACTCATGAGAAGTCTATTTTGCCTATGAGCATCTGTGAAGATTGTACTGAGAGCTGGCTAGCTGTGAGAGCTAAAGCTTTGTTTAATTCTAAGATATTTCCAACTTGTATGATAATACAGATAGTGGGGTTTTTAGTTGAGGCTTTCCCCTGAGTATTCCTCTGTGTTTCATGTGCATTGATCCTTATTCTGGTTATATGTGTTCCACTTCATCTTGCTCAAATCTATTAAGCTTTCGCAAATTTGATTGTAGAAGTAGATTAAAGTATTTGGCTTTAGTTATATTGCATTATCAGGTTGATTTACAGTCATAATTTCTACAATTATTTAACTCTCAAACATGGATTCTTCCCTAAATATTTTAATTACAACACTATCCCATCTACTTGCTTTATATGCTAGGCAATCCTTTCAAGTTCTAGCAAAGAGACATTATGTTGAGGTGTTTCCAAAACAACTTAATTCCCCAAAAGAATAACCTCAAAACCTCTATTGTCTAATATTTGGTTTCCATCTATCATCTAAATACATGAGCTAATTATAAGGCACTAATATCAAACAAAAGTTTGGGAAAGCTTCGATCGAAACACGACAACGTTGAAACTTCACCTACACTATAATCAACATCACAAAACAAAGCTTGTCACATCCCTAGATAAAATCTATCAATCATTCCAAGAGCATTGAATGACACATGTAAAATAAAAATCAATGGGGGAAGTTTTGCTTCATCTGAATGATACGTTATGTCATCAACTACTCTACCTCAAACAATGGGAGTTTAGCAAGGATTGATTCCTATTGCATTGTGTTAAATGATATGGTTGGCTACTTTTGTAGGTTCTCCTTGCTATGTGTCAATATGTTGGAATTTTCTTTTTTACTTGTAGCCTAGATGTCACACTCTTGACCTACTTTGTCATCACATTGAGGTGACGAGGTTATTTTTTTATTTTTTATTTTTTATTTTTAATTGCATATCTTTCTAGGTTTCATGCTTCATATCCCTCTGAATTGTAGGAACATGTACTTATCATGTCATGACAAGATGATGGAGAAGGAGAATAAGGAGGGGAGCATACTTCAAGACTCTTTTAGTTGAACTTATAAGTTGACCGATCAAAAGAAAGTGAAGGGACATTAGTTTGCAACCACTATTCAAGACTTGAGATCATTGAAGATTCCTCATCACCAAGCCATGCGGAGGTGAAAATAAAATATCTTCAAGAATACATCCATCACTCAACATTAACAGTGGCTTGACATTGCCATGTCATCAAGCAATGCATGTCAGTAGTGTCATGTCATGTCATGTCATGAGTGGTCATATGCCACATCACCATTGTGGAATATGTATATTGTACTCAAAATGTATTGTAAAGTGGAAGTCCAAATGACACACATGGAATGTAACGAGTCATGTAGACTGAAAAGTCATAAGAAGTCAAACAATCATGAGGTTATTCAAAGAGTCACCCTTGGTTATATATACTCCCTCATTGTATGAGTATATGAATTTTCACCTTGGCTCCTCCTGCAAGACATTAGAGAGATAGATCAATTCTTTGAGGAGCAAGGGGTGGCTTCAATTCTCCACTACTGGAGCTAGTGATATACATTGTAAATATGTGTCTTGGAACTTTTACTTAATAACAAAAGCCTTCAAGGCTAGCACGTTTTTCATGCATGGATTATGAATGTTTGTAAGACTATTATGCATATGTTTGTATTTCATGTTTTCTTTCACATGTGCTAAGATAGTTGAACTATTTCGGTTGTTTTAGTACTTATCTTATTGAGAATGCGCTGTAATGGTAGTCATTGTTGTCCCATCCTTGTGGACAATTCCGCAGGATATTAGACAGATCTTTCTTCATGGTTGGTTGTAATGACCTTCGCATCCTCTGTGGACTATTCCACTGGATGTTAGACATATTCTTCCGGTTCATGTGTGTCTCTTCTTGGGTGGTGCTACTACCTCTCACTTAGAGGCTCACTTTTCTCCCCTCTCCGCAGTCGAAGAACCTCGACATTGTTATGAAACCAACTCACAAAAAGATAGAAAAGATAGATCAACGACTTAAAAATCAGCCTCTTCGAGGGGGCAACCTCCTTTACATTACACAAATGAATAATTCTTGGATGATACAAATGAAAAGACCTCCTTTCTATATATAGGAGTCTAAGGGGTCATAATATAATCAGAGCCGGCATAACAATAATAATGTAAGGGCACAACATTAACAATAGTGGACTTCTATGGGGTACAATAATAATAATATGGGGACTACATGGGCACAAAAATATAATAAGGGGGTTGCACTAATAACATTAAGGGGTTACACTAGTAGTATAGGGACCTAACATGCCCCTCTCCTTCAAAAAGTGTTGTCCTCAACGCTCAAATAGTTCTGGATGATTCTGTATAAAATTATCATCCTCCCATGTGGAATCTTCAACAGGTAAGTTTTTCCATTTGATGAGATACTCTGAAATTGATTGGTTTCTTACCTATCTGGTTCTTTTTTCTGTGACTACTTTAGGTTCCAATATGATTTTTCCTTCCTCGTCAAGTTTCAAAAATATTGTTTCAACTAGGATCTTCTCCACCAATAACCTTGTTTAAGCATGAAACATGGAAAACTGGGTGTAGTCGAGAAGATGCAGGAAGCTCCAATTTGTATGCCATAATACCAATATTTTGTAACACCTTGTATGGACCATAATAATTTGGTGATAATTTATTATCCTTCTTAGCTTGCTTGAGGGATATTATTTTGTTTGGTTGTAGTCATAGAAATACCTAGTCACCTACATCAAAACTTCTTTCCCTGCGATGTTGATATGCCTATTGTTTCATTCTATTTTGCGCCAAAGTGAGGTTATCCTTTAAGAGTTTGAGAAATTGTTGTTGATGCTCAATGTGATCTTCCACTGCTTGAACCTTACAATTTTCTTTTAAAGATGATGTGATGGTTAGTGGATGATATCCATAAAGTGAGATAAATGGGGTCAATTTTGCTTAAGTATGGAAGGAAGTGTTATACCACCATTCAGACAAAGGCAACCACTTGACCCATTGTGTCTGTTTATCAGATACAAAGCAACGAAGATATCCTTCCAAACATTTGTTCACTATCTCAGTTTTCCCATCAGATTGAGGATGATAAGATGAGCTATGAGCTAACTGAGTACCCAAATATTCCACCTCTTGTACTCCAAAGAAACATTTGGAGATTTTTGCATATAATTGTTTCTCCTCCAATAGTTTGAGAACCCTGTCAACATGTTGAACATGATCCTTCCAAGGCTTGTTGTAGATTAGTATATCATCAAAAAAATACTAACACAAATTTTCTAAGGAAGGATTTGAAAATGGAATTCATCAAACCTTGAAATGTAGAAGGTGCACTGGTAAGGCCAAAAGGCATAACCAAAAATTCATAATGACCCTCATGAGTTCTAAATGTTATTTTTGGAATGTCTTCAATCTTCATTCTGATTTGATGATATCCTGAAGGAATATTTGACTTGGTAAAGTAGATTGCTCCATGTAATTCATCTAATAATTGATCAATGACAGGAATGGGAAATTTATATTTAATAGTAAGCTTGTTGAGCTCCCTATAATATGGAGACATGCACCATGATCCATCCTTCTTGTGTACCAATACCACTGGAGCAAAGAAAGAACTTTGACTAGGTTCAATTATACCAACCTCTAGCATTTCTGCAACCATACGTTTAATTTCACTCTTTTGGGCATATGGATATCTGTAAGGCATGATGTTTGGGGGAACAATTCTTAGAATAAAATGAATAGCATGATCATGATCACGAATAGGTGGGAGGCCTTTGGGAGTCTCAAATACCTTGGAATAATTGTCCAAAACATTTTGGAGATCTGGGGAAATAGATGATTTTGATGTGGGAACCTCTAGTGAACATAATTGTGCAATTACGCCTCGTTGTTATTTCTTTAGAAGATTTTTCATGCTGTTAGAGCTGATTATTTTTCTTGGTTTCCTTGTGATACCCCTTAATTCAACTTCCTTTCCTTCCCAAAATTTTTTCAAGAAAAGTACTTGAAAATTAAAATCTACCGTACCCAAGATTGTAGCCATTGGACTCCTAGTACAACATCTGCCCCACCCATTGGAATGGAAAACATTGGACTATTCAAGACATATTCTCCCATGGATAGATTGATATTATGACACTTTCCAGAGCAATTTATGGTTCCTCCATTTGCAACCATTACTTGACACTCTGGTGCTGGATATAGGAAGCAATTCAATTCCTTGGCTACCTTACAATGAATAAAATTATGGGTACTACTCGAATCAATCAACACAATTACCTTTTTCTTCTTGATATGCCCTTCTATCTTGAGAGTTTGAGGAGTGGTAATTCCTGTCAATGCATTACAAGATATAGTCAGATTCATTTATTCTTTCTCTGTGATTGGTTCCTAGTGTATATCCATTCTTTTGATGTTTCTTGTTCTTTTTCTTGCTCTTCTTCTCCATGTATGTAAATTTATTTCTTCTCAGCACACTTATAACCTTTAGTGTATTTTATATCACAATTGTAACAAAGCCCTTTTTCTCTTTTTTCTTCCAATTGTTTTGGTATCAACCTTGTAGGTGGTGAAAGGCTAGGAGCAACAACAATTCCATCTTTATAGTTATGAGTGGTAGGATTTCTTGTTGCCATAATTTTTCTTTCATTTTTTCTTGCCAACCTGTATGCCTTCTCGAATGAATCAGGTTCCCAAAGGCAAACCTCATGTTGGATGTTATCATTTCAAGTCCCTATGAAAACTTTAATCCTATGCTTTTCTGGAATATCGCTTACCTTTATATTCAATTTTTGGAAGTCCTCAATGTGCTCTTCCATTGAACCCTTTTGTTTGAGATTTATCAATTGGCTAAAGAAGGTATTGCTCTTTGTATGCTCATAATGTGCTATCATTTCCTCTGTGAACATTGACCATGTGACAAGTTGTTTACGAGAACAAATCCCTCTATACAATACAAACCGATTCGGTACTAAATATAAGGATGCAATACATACCTTTTGTGTGTTTTGCATATTATGTAGATAAACATATTTCTCCATATGTAGTATCCATGTTACAGGATCCTTGCTATCAAACTTCTTCATATCTATCTTTGGAATATGCTGGGTCTTCAATCCAATGCTAGATTCTATGAAATCATGATTAACATTACTTTTGTTCTCATCACGAGTTTCCTCTACTATCTTTTCACTATTAGGAGGCCTTTCTTATAGCAGCTTTGTCCCACCTTCCTTCCAACCTTCCATGTCTTTTTTCAAATACTCCATGCCTTTCTTCTAATATGCTTCCATACCATCGATATTAGTTTCCATGGCATAGATAAAACTATTTATCTTAGCTTCTCTTGCATTCTTCAAATCATCCATCCAATTTTGATTACTAAGTGTTTCTATTTTTTTGATTCGAGTCATTCTTTTTCTTCCTTTTAGGATCTCGATATTGAATCTGTTATATCTCTGAAAGTTTGGATCTCCAAGGTCTAGAATTACGACTTGCAGTAGCCCTCTACATCATCCTTCCAATGTTACAAGTCTGATCGAAATTGGATTCTCCAAGAAAGAGTTATGCACAATCTCCCAAGATCGCTTGATTATATACTTTTTCAATAGAGCGAACTTGTACGAAGTCCCACGTGTCACTGTTTTGACCTCCGGACATGAAAATAATACACAACAAAGTAAAGTCCATCCTCTTTCTGTAACTTCCTACGAAACTTCAATCTGATGCTTAGAGAGAAAGTTATGACAATTGTCCCAAGGTCACCTGTTTGGAATGTAATTTAGGAGTATGCAAAAACCCTAAATTTCTTGGACCGTATCTCCAAAAGTATAACGAAACAAGATCTAAAATTTGGGCCCGAGCGTCACCAAGATTTCAGCTCAAATGAGTTTTAATTTTAGAGTCTGAACCCTCGTAGAAAAAAATTATAATGAAAATTCCATGATGGCCTGTTTGAGATGGAATTTTGGAGCTTGCAAAAACCCTAACTTACTCATATCATATCTTCGAAAATATAGTGAGACAAGATCTGAAATTTAGACCCGAGGTTCAGAACGATTTCGATGCAAATGGGTTTTTTTTAGCTTCTGAAAATTTATAGAGAAAAAGTTATAGTGAAAATTCCATGATGACCTGTTTGGAGCAGCAAAACCTTAGAATCCAAAGCTATGATACAAAATGTTATGAAACTAGCTCACAAAAAGATAGAAAGATAGATCCACGACTTAAAAATCAGCCTCTACGAGGGGGAAACCTCCTTTAAATTACACAAATGAACAATTCTTGGATTATACAAATGATAAGACCTCCTTTCTATATATAGGAGTCGAAGGGATCATAATAGAATCAGAGCCGAAATAACAATAATAATGTAAGGGCACAACAATAACAATAGTGGGCTTCTATGGGGCACAATAATAATAATATGGGGACTACATGGGCACAAAAGTATAATGAAGGGGTTTCACTAATAATAATAATGGGTTACACTAGTAGTATAGGGACCTAACAGACACATTTATAACTTAATACTCACAAGACACACCTTCTTGCTTTCGAAGACACCATTGCATCCCTCCATTTTGCTGACAGTTAGAGCCAAGGAAAATCTTTAATTATTTGACAACCGAGCCTTGATGCTAGATGGGATCTTACACCAAATAGTGTGAGGTCGAGTTGGGACTTCATATCTGGGAGATCCCCTGAATGTTGGTAGGTCCATCGCCGTCAACATTTCTGGCACTAGAAGGAGGGCAACCAAAATTTTATGGATGATAACCCCACCAACCCCAATCTTACTTCCTTTGGTCAAGGTAATAACATTCCCAACAAATCCCCTACGCGCGTTCCTGAAGTTGGTAACTCTCCTTAACCCAAGATTGCACAATATTATGAACTCACATATGAATAGCTCCGGGCCATCCACCCCTTCACTCGAAAGTTTGCGAGAGCTATTGGACTGATACATGGAATATAAACTCTTCCTTATTTTTTGAAGAATAACCAAACCACACCTACTTGGATGGTGGTTTCAACAGTTGAAGAGTTGGTTCTTGCCACCCTTGAAGAGTTATCAGACTCTGAAGAAAACACAAAAAAACAAGAAAAACCTCCAACCTTCAACGGTGGTGATAGTGATAACGCAATGCTCTCAGACGATACTTTCTGTAGGTTGGGCAGAGAAGAAGTAGAAGAAGAAGACCACTCAAATTCTGAATAAGGGGAAGAAAACGAAGAGGGAATGAAAGACCAAGGTATGAATTGGATGTCTCAGGGCCCACTTGCTCTACCGGGTGTGTTACACAATATGCCAAGGCATATGGAAAAGGTCCTAATGAAGTATGACTTGACAGAGTAGTAAAGGCGGAGGACCATCTGGACAATTTCTACCTACATTTGAAAACGCTTGAGGTACACCATGATGATGTTGCATGTAGATTGTTTTCGTGTACCTTAGATTGTAGAGTACTTGTGTGGTATCATAGTATTCCTCCGAATTCCATCCCGAACTGAAGGGGATTTAAGAAAAAATTCCTTAGGAAATTTCCTGATGACAAGACCCCCGCCATGTTATTGAAAGAGCTAGGCAGTCTAAAGATGGAGCAAAAGCAAAAAGTGAAATATTTTAATCAGATGTTTAATGCATTCTGAATAAGTTCTCAGTAAACACTAAACCTCATGACTCCATCACCATCGATTATTACACTTCTGCCTTGCCGATCATGATTGCACAGTTTGTAAAGAGCACTGCGAAACAAACATTAACCAGAAATTATGAAGAGGCAATCGAAGCTGAAAAGGACTTGTGCACGATTTGAGTCATTCAGATGATGAACCAATTAAAGACTCAAATGACATGGGTAAAAGGTATAAGGCCTTTGTGAATAAGGCCAAAGAGAAAGAAACTATTGATCTTGAGAGCTTGACCCATACTGTCAAGACTTTGTCAAATGAGTTGGCAGAACTGAAGCAAAGGTCAAATGAGACCACTGTGAGTAGTAAGCCTTCTAGGTTCAACCTGTTTATAAGGATTGCAACCTCTGACAATAACAACAATCAACCCGCTAAGTCTGCACAAATATCCAATGTTTTATTGAATATTGAAAACATGGGCATATATTAATATTGTTCATATCATCAAGAATAACATTTTGATAAAACGTGCCCACAATGGAACCAAGCCATGAGAATTCTTGCTACGCATCTTTTTGATGTGGTAATGGCTGAGGAGCAGATTGATCCTACTGAAGAAAAGTTAGAAGCTATTGCAACATAAGAGACTCTGAGTGTGGGGCACACAATAAACATGTCCAATTGCATGCTCAAAACCCAAAAGAGTGCTACCGATAAATAACCTCCGAGTGATGGTCCGACCTAGAAGCAAACCAATTGGTACAATTTGAGAAGCCAAGGGACGACTACTGCACCAGAGTTTACGAAGCAAAAAATCAAAGAAAAACAGTTAAGAAATATTAGTCTGCTTGTCAACTCAACACATAACACTCAGAGCAGGTCTGGTAACTTAGCTACAACGAAAAGTGCTTCTGTAAGTAGTCAGAATAAGACTGACATTCCAGAAGTCACAAACCAAGTTACATCTCCAGAGACTTCGACAATCCTTCCCGCTATAGATTAAAACATATTTGACGACACGAAGAAGGTTTGTTCGAACATTTCAATGTTTGAACTAATAAAGTTCATGAGCCAATGGGACATCCTCTAAAGTGCACTCGGTCATTCCACCGCAAGTAATCATGATTCTTTTGACAAGGGATCTGGTACGTCTTCTAGTTCCTTCAACTTTGTACTCAACGCTTTAATAATGGATGCAAATACACTCTATCCTCCTTTTCTGTTAACTTTTGAAATCTTTAATTTCAATGTACACAATTTCTTGGTTGATTCCGGTGCATCAATGAAAGTAATGCCATTATCTGTCACCAATAAAATCAATGCGAGATGGGACAAAATAGATGCACAAATTATTTAGCTGGACAAAACTCATGTCCATGCAATTTCTGAACTCAGAGATGTGATCATCCATTTATCATCCGATGAGCGAGTCCACCAATGTATCAACATAGTGATTGTGGACATTCCAGAAGCATATGGAGTGTTGTTGAGCAGAGATTGGTCCAACAAGCTACAAGGGTACTTTGCTACGGACTGGTCACATTTATGGATTCCATACAAGGGAAGAAATAATCATATCCAGGTGAATTCACAAAGATACATGAAGCATACTTTCAGTCCATTGAATGGATAGAACGAACTGGTAGATTTCGTAGAACTTATCTTCGAAAATTGATTCCTGGAAACCCAACTGGGGTGATATCCGGCACAACCATCCCTAGTCCCACTAGATACGCAATTGGATCTCCTTCCTAATCCAACTGGTGAAAATGAAATTTGTACAACCAGTAATAGTAATAATAGTACTAGTGTAGTTCCTAGTCCTTGTACATATGATATGTGGACTTGGTACTTTGATGATTCAAAAACAAAGGAGGGCTATGGAGCTGGTTGCTTTTTAATAGACCCGCTACAGAGAAAACATTTGATCTCCATCCGCTTGGAATTTGTGCACTGTCACTCCATTGAATGGACAGAATGAATCGATAGATTTCGTAGAACTTATCTTCGAAAATTGATTCCTGGAAACCCAATTGGGATGCTATCTTGCACAACCATCCCCAGTCCCACCAGATACACAATTGGATCTCCTTCCTAGTCCAACTGGTGAAAATGAAATTTGTACAGTTAGTAATAGTAATAATAGTACTAGTGTAGTTCCCAGTCCTTGTACATATGATATGTGGACTTTGTACTTTGATGGTTCCAAAACACAGGAGGGCTCTGGAGCTGGTTGCGTTTTAATAGACCCGCTACAGAGAAAACATTGGATCTCCATCCGCTTGGAATTTGAGTGCACAAACAAAAATACAGAATATGAAGCACTCATCTTGGGCTTGCAAAGAGTCGTTGACCTTAACGTTGCCATCTTGAAAGCAATAGGTGACTCAGAAATTGTGGTGTGACAGGTACACAATACTATACATTGTGTGTCACCTCATATTAGAAGCTATCAACAAGAGGTATGGCGTATGATTTCATATTTCCAAGATTTTAATATCATTTATGTTCCAAGAATGTGTAACACAGCTGCAGATGCATTAGCAAATGGCGTTGCTAGGTTGTCACCATTGAGGGACAATTTTTTTGTTGAAATTCTTTATAATATCACTAATTTATGTGTTTTTGATGATGACCAACATATTCTGTGCTTCATGGAAAATGCGGATGTGTTCAAAGACAAAATGATCAATGAGGATGAGCATGAAAAGGCATTACAGGAAGCAACCGGTGCAAGTAAAGGAAATCTCATCCCAAAGGGTGTAGTATCATTGGAAAAGATGTATGACCTATATAATCGCTTCTGGGGACTTGCTAATGCTAAAAACCACACTTCCACGCTGTCGCATGAGAAGATTAATAACTTGGGAACAGAAAAGGATCCGAAGTACATCAATCTTGGGACTTTCTATACACCATAGGAGCGACAAGCCTTTATCCGCTTATTCAAGAAGTATCGAGATGTGTTCACATGGATGTACGATGAGCTTAAAACTTATGACATGCGAATCATCCAACATGTGAGACCAATAAAAGAAGGGGCCAATCCGTGGTGAGCTCCAGTATTGTAGCAATAATGCTACAACTCCTGGGGCTTCCTGTCTCTTAATTTTATCAACCCGGTAGTTCGTACAAACTTGGAAGCGACGGTGCTGTATGCACAAGTACTAGCTCTTGTCGCAGCTGTCACTTGGTCAACTGGCACAAGTCCGCTAGGCCTCAAGCCAACTTCTATAGGCTCTCAGAAGAAGCTTGTTAAATGATGGACGAAAGCTAGCTCAAAGAAGACTAATCTACTTGGCAAAAATGAACTGAAAGCAAATCAAAACATGGAAACCCTAGGAAACCCTAATTTAACTAGTCTAACCTCTATGATGCAAAGAATGTGAAGGAAACTTCTACCAATGATGCCATTACTTCTAATAAGTGAAAATGCATGAATCTAATCTACTTGCATCTTAAAAGACATGTTTTTGTATTTTTTCTTTAAGTGGATGGAGTGATTGTGATTTTGTGCTTATTAGGGTTTGGTTGTGCAGATGTGATGCGGAAGGAAGGAAAGCTTGGGAAAGGTTGAGGAGGCTAGGAGAGGTCCCCAAAGATCCTTAGCATCAGTCCACAGAGGTTCCTCACGTTCAGAGGCTCAGCAACCGAGTGAGTGGCCTCCTACAGGATGTCTGCAGGGGATTCTACAGGAAACGCAGGGGTTTCTACAGGAAGGTCTGCAATTCTTCTACAGGATGTTCTGAAATGGGATGTTTGAGGATGGATGGTTGATGGAAGATGCATGGATGGTTATGGAGGTAGGATGGGGGTCTGAAGTGACCCAGGAACTGATGGATGGAGTGGTGAGGTGATGTGGAAAGCTGACTTGGCTTGAAGGTGGTTGAGACAACAATGGGGAAGAAGGTAAGGTTACTTGGCAAAAGAGAAGATGGGAGATGAGGGAACAGACTTGGTGATGGAGGAGCTGATCTGAACGAGGCTCAAATGAACGAGGAGGTGATGAAGATGCCCTGCATAGTGGTTATTTGATCAAACCAACTACATCTTGCATGCAATCGAAATATCATGTGATCTATCTAACAAGTTAATGAAATCGGTGGACAACAACCTTATTCATGAAAAGAATCACGTACAACCTGTGAAAAAAACATTATCAAAGATATATAAACGCATGAATAACTCCTACCTATCTTAAACATAAGAAACTACTTTAACCATCAAAAGCAACCTAAGTAACACAACATGAATTAAATCTAAAGAGCAGATTTTTTCTCAAGAACGCAGCAAACACACATAAAGAGAAACAAGGGAGGTACTGGGCGCTTGAGATGGGCCCAACCCCAAGAGCTACAGCCTCCCATGAAAGATTTAGAGCTGGTGCAAATCTGGATCCATCTTTATTAATCAAGAAATGAAAAGTACATCAAAACTGTCCACAAGGAGAACTTGAACATGAGCTGAAAGCAAAGCTAATCTATTGCATAAAAATCGAACTACAAACTAGCTAACTAATGGCTAAAACAAAATGACTAACTAGCTACAAAATGACTAACCACTAGCTAACCAAAATGAGGCCCCAAACCTTCTTATTTATACAATTTTGAGGACCCAACAGTCCTCCTAAAAGTTAGGGACTTGGCTGCCCAAGACTTGTAGTTAACAACAGTCCAACTTGACTTGCTTGGCTGCCCTTGAGCTGATTGATTCGGTGGCCCTTGAACTCCGAGCTGATGGTGGAGAATTCGAGGTAAGGGTCCATAAATGAGGGGGACACCTTCCTACAAATCCTCTAGCTTGTTCTCCCACGAATTTGGCTGCCAAGTGCTCATTAAGACCTTCAATTTTGTCTCCAAGTTGACCAAAAAGGCTACACAAAGCACCCATTAGACTTGTTGGCATAATGACTAACCAAATTCACTCTATTAACACAAATATGATCACAAACATGCAATAAACAAATGAGAATGGTGGATTAAGTCAAATTAGGAGGTTGGATGAGCCCAAATATTTGTCCATTTTTGGGGCTCATCAATCCGTTCGAACAAAAATTGAAAAAAGTACGTCCAACACTTGATCCTATTATTCATAAAGAGTTAAGGAAACTGTTGGATGCCTATATCATATACAAAGTGCGATACTCAACTTGGGTGTCAAATTTTGTCCTAGTAAGAAAGAAGTCCATGGAAATTCGCTTGTGTGTCTAATTTTGAAACCTCAATCATGCCTCGAACAAGGAAAACTACCCTGTTTCGTCCATGGAACAAATACTGCAAACAATATTGGGGTCATAAATGTTTTCTTTGCTATAAAATTACTCAGGATACAACCAAGTTTTGTTTTTAGAGCCTGACAGACTTAAGAATACCTTCCGCACGAAGTGGGGCACATTTGCATTCAGGTGAATATCGTTTGGGTTAATCAATTCGGGTGCAACATTTCAACGTGCTATGGACATTACATTCTGATGCAGGAGAATTCACCCAAGAGAAAATCATTGTAATTAAGTAGACATAGGGGGTCATGTATTTTAAGAAATTGTATTCCTAAGTGATAAATTAATGTAAATGCTCTCAAATAAATGAGAACATAAGTGGGCAATAATGACAAAAGAGTCTAAAGTCAATTAGGACTCTTTAATCTATTCCATGATTCGAGGAACTAAGGAGAGCTCTTAGGAATTAGATGGAGATTAGAAGCAGACGTAGAGGATAGAGGATTTAGGAGTTAGTTCAGTAGATCTAGGAGTCAAACCAAGATCAGTTCAACAAAACTTTCTGGCATAAATGTAAGCTTACGGGTAGAGCACAAGGAAGAGGCCACAATATTGAAGAATAGGCCTGTGCGAGACACAGAGTCTCGGATATGTAATTGACTGTTTATATATATAGATGTTTATTCCTGACTGTGTTAGTGTGTTGAAGAGTATTTCATGAATGAACTACTTGTGAATTCGTAGGCTCTGTAACAGGTTGCATACAGAATTATGAAGGATGCATAGGAACATAATGATTCAAAGGAATCATGAATGGATCCTTGAATCCAATTGAGGAAACAAAGGGAAGCTCTGGGGTGAAATAGTGAAGTGAGATTTCGCAGAAGAGTAAAGCTCAGAGGTAGCTGAGCAGCGGAAGCAGAAGGCGGAATTATGAAGAACTACGCAAGAGAAGAGCGATTCAGAGGATCATAATGGGTCGTTGAATCCATTAGAGGGATTAAAGCCAAGCTCAGGAGGAATCACACAGTAAAACAACAGAAAGGCTGAAACCTTTGAAGAAGAGCAAAACCACAGAAGAACTGAAGAATTAGCGTAAAAACTAAGTAAAAAGGAGGAGCAAAGGAGTAAAGAGTCAGTGTACAGGACCCATTTGATCACATGGATCAACAGTCCAGATGATGTTGCTGAATAGGAAAGCGAAATATCACATCGGCGGAGTTATTTACAAAGCTTAAGTCCCGCAAGTGTAAAACCCAGTTTACACTAAAAATGAGTGCAAAACATAGTCGATTTGAAATCCAGACTTGAAATCCTATAAAGAGTAGCCTATATCCATATCGGGTTTGTAAGGATATCGGATCAGCATATGGAAGTGGAAGGAGTTTGGCCTTGAGGTTTAGCGAAATGCGATCGTGCGAGTTAATCACAACCATCGGATCGTGAACCAGATCGACAGTCGCGATTTGATTGCAAAATCGCAATCGGAGGTCGGGGCGATCGGAGCGGCGGGAAGAGTTAATATGGAGGAGTGGACCCGCCGATAGTTATGAATGCGGGTGCATAGAATTTGAAGTCCGCTATATGTGTTCGGAGCGGGATTTCAACGTAATTCCATGTATTTACGATAGATGTGTTGTTGAGCCTTTTTAAGGCCAAAACATATATTAACGATTCCGATAGTCGCATATCAGAGTTGGAGGGGTGATGAGGCATGTATGTATGACCCGTGAAGGGAGCGATGCCTGATTGTGATAAAGGTAGCCTCAGGGATTGTGCAGAGGCCATATAAGGCAGAAAAAGGTATGTTTTGTGGCATTTCCTTTGTAAAATGTTTTATAAGGAAAATATGTGCCGATAGAGTATTTCATGTGATAAAACATATGTAGCTGAGGATTAAAGAGGGAAGGTTATATATGCGGGTTTAAGGGTTACAAAGGTTTAAATGAAGGTTGTGAGGATTTAAAAGTCCCGATAGGAAGGATTAATGGAAGGTTTTAATCAAGTCTTATACAAAGGCTTGAGGGTTGTTTAAAAGTTCCGCTAGAAGGTTTTAAGCGGGGTGATTGAGTTCTGATATAAAGGAATTGATAAAGGGGCTTTAACCATTTGTGGTTGAAGATTTGACTTCTTTGAGAGTTAAATACCTGGGAAAAATGTGCTTATGCATTTTAATGCATATTGTGGGTATAAGCGGGGGTAACCCTGCATCATTTGGTATCAGAGCAGAATTGTAATTAAAACCATTGGGGTTAAACAAAACAGAGAAATTCTATGTGAAAGAATTAAAAGCAGAGTTATGTGTTAAGGTGTTTATGTAGGCAAGGAAGGATCAGATTCTAATCTGACATAAGGAAGGCACACATAGGTGATGTGTGGCAGAACTTGCAGGAGATCCATTCAAAGTACAGGTGGAATGGTGAAACAAGATCATGATGAGATATTGAAAGTAAGGTAATATGTTCTGTTTTAAATTGAGAATGTGTGTTTTTACACTAATGCACAAGTGACAACAAGAGAAGCTGTGAGAGAAGAACCAGATGTGTTCTTGAAGGCATAGTAAGGAGAATATTCTAATGGAGAAGTGGCAGTGAACCTGAAAAATCCAACAAGAGATTGAATAGAGAGGACAACTTAAGTGTTCTCAAGAGGAAGTGAGAAATTGTAGAAGCCTAGAAGGAGAAAAGGTGTTGCTCAAGGGGAGGTTCCAGATAGAGGACTCGTGCTTACCAAAAGACTAAGTGAGGAGAGCTTAGTGAGGTAAGATTGCAACGAGTAGGACTAGCCATTGCAGATAAATGAGGAGCTCATGAAGAAAGAGGAGAAGAAGATGACTACTGATAGTCATAGCAGAGGTTCAGGGAGAAGCCACATCAGAAGAAAAATGAGGAAAGAGGAAGCCAAGGGAAATGGCAAGAAGATGAGTCAAGAGGAAATTGATAAAGAGATTGCCGAGTTAAAAGAACAAATCGATGCATTAAGACGAATACTAGAGGAAAACTAGAGACTAGGTTGGGTATTAAGGAAGAAGCCAGTAGAATGGCATGAGATGTAGAGAAGGCTACAACAAAAGCAAGTAAGGTGGATGATGGGAAAACTCAAGGAAGTTGACTTGGAAATGGAAGAGTACATTTGTGAACCAGAACAGGGAGAAATTCGGGGAGAAAGTGAAGATGAAGACTTGAAGACTGAAACTTCAAGTGAGGCCAAAGGGTCACATGGTTTTAAAACTGACAATTTGCGTATATTTGCAAGTGAAACATGTAAAGGATGACAATTTGATGAAATTGTCATAAAAGAGGAAGAAGAAAAACAAAATCTAAATTATGTTTTGGAAGAAGATGAGATATATAGGTCTCATATGCAGTTGGAGAAAGATATCAAGAAACCAAGTGAAGGGCTTGAAGAGATTGAAGAGGAGACCGTCGAAGAATTTCTGAATCATATGAAGGATTTAGAACAACAAGGAGATATGATGGCTGAACCATCAAGTGAGACCACATAGTCTTATATTTTAAAAACTGATAATTTGTGCATGATGGCATATATTGGAGGAGAAAAGTAGTCTTCTGAAGATATCTTCAGAGTAGATGAAGATCTAGAAGTAAAAGGTGACAAAGAAAACTTCTTAGAAGAAGAAGAATTTGACTGCATACAGAAGGAAAAGTCTATGGATGAGTGTATAGAAGTTGTCATAAAAGAGAATGATAATGCAGATGGTGAGACAAGGATAGCTCTTGGATAAGATAAACAACAAGAGATTAAAGGCAAGCTTGAAGAAGAGACTATGTTCGCTGAAAACATAGTAAAGGATCATTAGTTCACTATGATGATAGGCACAATGGAAATAGCCATGGAAGCTGTTGAGGAAGAAGGACATCTACTAAAGGATGTTAAGAAGGAAGGAACCTATGCAAAGGATTTAACCTTGGGGGAAAGAACACTAATAAACGAGTGTTTTGCAGAGGATAAACAATCTTTTGAAGCTGTCAGAAGTATGGAGAAGTATCTTTTAGAAGATAAAAACTCTGAAGTAAAGGAGGATGAAGAATGTCTCTTAAATGAGAGAAGCAGTGAATTATTGCAACAGAAAGAACTTAGGATTGGAAGTGATGATGAAATACTTGCAAAGTGTCACAAAGAAATTGCATTGCTGGAAAATTCAAAGTATGACAGTATGATTGCAGAAAAAGGAGTTCACTACAGTGGACAAGGGTAGGAAGACATCATTAGAACAAATGATGTGGAGGAGAGACTAGTTGACAGTCTCATGAGTTCTTTTGAGAATTCAAATCAGCATACTGATGTGTTGACAGAGGGGAAAGAAACAGAACAACAAACTGAATTGTTGCCAAAGGAAGATAAGGCACTGAAGCCTTATGTTTTTGATTTTAACAAGTGTTTTGTGAATGCAGGTTTAGTTGCAGATGCTGGAGGAAATTCGACACAGATGAGTAGCCAAATAAAGATGAGCGAAGAAAATTCTGTGGATGAATTCAATCCATGGAACAGTGATATGCAATTGCTGGAAAGAATGTTGGAAAATCATGATTAAGTGCAAGAGGATAAGGATGATAGGGAGACAACAAGAATAACAGAACAAGAAGAAGAACAACAGATTGAAGAACTAGTGGACAACAACAACAACCTGGAGCAAAGAGAAAGAGGAAGAAGCAAGAAGCAGAATATGGACCAGTCCAAAGATGTACTGGAGACAGAGATTGAAGAAATGTGGCAACTAATGATGAAGCAGTCCAAATGGAGGAATATGGTAGCAGTAGGAAGTATGATCAATCAGAGTTTGAATCTGATTGACAAGAAGAAGAAGATGGAGCAAAAGACAATAGAAGTGCAGCAACAACAAAGGTACAAGGAATTTGGGCAGTTACAAAACAAAGTATGGGATCTAAGAAGACAAAGATCAGAAGATACATGATCAGGAGATCATGAATATTTTCTACTTTGGGAGTCTGATGCAGGAGCATTCATCTAAGAGAAAATCATTGTAATTAAGTAGACATAGGGGGTCATGTATTTTAGGAAATTGGATTCCTAAGTGATAAATTAATGTAATATTAGGCTTTTGAGCATATAATAGGAATTAATTAGATAATGAGAGGAAGTTGTAAATGCTCTCAAATAAATTAGAACATAAGTGGGCAATAATGACGAAAGAGTCTAAAGTCAATTAGGACTCTTTAAGCAGTTCCATGATTCGATGAACTAAGGAGAGCTCTTAGGAATTAAATGGAGATTAGAAATGGACGTAGAGGATAGAGGATTTAGGAGTCAGTTCAGTAGATCTAGGAGTCAAACCAGGATCAATTCAACATAACTTTATGGAATAAATGTAAGCTTACAGGCAGAGCACAAGGAAGAGGCCATGATATTGAAGAACAAGCCTGTGTGAGACACAGAGTCTCGGATATGTAATTGACTGTTTATATATATATATATATATATATATAGATGTTTATTCCTGACTGTGTCAGTGTGTTGAAGAGTATTTCATGAATGAACTACTTGTGAATTCGTAGGCTTTGTAACAGGTTGCAGACAAAATTCTGAAGGACGCAGAGGAACATAATGATTCAGAGGAATCATGAATGGATCCTTGAATCCAATTGAGGAAACAAAGGGAAGCTCTGGGGTGAAATAGCGAAGTGAGATTTTGCAGAAGAGTAAAGCTCAGAGGTAGCTGAGCAGTGGAAGCAGAAGGCAGAGTTTTGAAGAACTACACAAGAGAAGAGCGATTCAGAGGACCATAATGGGTCATTGAATCCATTAGAGGGATTAAAGCCAAGCTCAGGAGGAATCGCGCAGTAAAACAATAGAAAGGCCAAAACCTTTGAAGAAGAGCAAAACCACAGAAGAACTGAAGACTTAGCGTAAAAACTAAGTAAAAAGGAGGAGCGAAGGAGTAAAGAGTCAGTGAACATGACCTGTTTGATCACATGGATCAATGGTCCAGATGATGTCGCTGAATAGGAAATCAAAATATCGCATCGGTGGAGTTATTTACAAAGCTTAAGTCCCGCAAGTGTAAAGCCCATTTTACACTAAAAATGAGTGCAAAACATAGTCAGATTTGAAATCTGGACCTGAAATCCTATAAAGAGTAGCCTATATCCATATCGGGTCCATAAGAATATCAGATCGGTGTATGGAAGTGGAAGGAGTCTGGCATTGAGGTTTAGCGAAATGCGATCGCGTGAGTTAATCACAACCATTGGATTGTGAACCAGATTGATGGTCGTGATTTGATCGCAAAATCGCAATCGGAGGTTGGGGCAGTCGGAGTGGCGGGAAGAGTTAATACGGAGGAGCGGACCCATCGATAGTTATGAATGTGGGTGCATAGAATTTGAAGTCCATTATATGTGTTTGGAGTGGGATTTCAACGTAATTCCATGTATTTACAATAGATGTGTTCTTGAGCCTTTTTAAGCCTAAAACATATATTAACGATTCCGATAGTCACATATCGGAGTCGAGGAGGTGATGAGGCATGTATGTATGACCCGTGAAGGGAGCGATGCCCGATAGCGATAAAGGTAGCCTAGGGGATTGTGCAGAGGCCATATAAGGCGGAAAAAGGTATGCTTTATGTCATTTCCTTTGTAAAATGTTTTATAAGGAAAATATGTGCCGATAGAGTATTTCATGTGATAAAACACATGTAGCCGAGGATTAAAGAGGGAAGGTTATATATGCAGGTTTAAGGGTTACGAAGGTTTAAATGAAGGTTGTGAGGGTTTAAAAGTCCTGATAGGAAGGATTAATGGAAGGCTTTAATCAAGTCTTATACAAAGGCTTGAGGGTTGTTTAAAAGTTCCGATAGAAGGTTTTAAGCGGGTTGATTGAGTTTCGATATAAAGGAACTGATAAGGGGCCTTAACCATTTGTGGTTGAAGATTTGACTCCTTTGAGAGTTAAATACCTGGGACAGATGTGCTTATGCATTTTAATGCATACTGTGGGTATAAGTGGGGGTAACCCTACATCACATTCTGCGAGTTGATTGGACGGAGCGTAGTGGTCTATCTTGATGACGTAACAATATTTTACAAACAAAGGTCAGACCACATATGCCACTTAAAGAAAAATTTCGAGCAATGTTTCAAGTACGAGATATATTTAAATCCCAAGAAAAGTATCTTCACAGTGTCCGAGGGTAATCTCTTGGGCCACATTATTGCCAAAAGTGGGATTAAGGTAGACCCAGACAGGGTCAAAGCAATCATGTAGATTCCCTTCCCAGTGAAAAAAAGGACATGAAATCCTTCTTGGGGAAAATCAATTTTCTTCACAAGTTCATCTCTGACTACGCTCATATTTTTAAGCCGATATTGGAGATGGTGAAGAAGGATGCAATTAATAAATGGGATAAAATGGAAAATGATGCATTTTCCCTTATTAAATAGGCTATCGTAGAAGCACCCGCATTGTACAACCCAAACTTCAATCAATATTTTTTTACTCTACACCTTTGTTTCTGACACTTCTCATGCCGTTGTACTCACTCAAAAGGATGATCTTAACAACGAGCGATCTATTTCTTTCATGAGCGCAAGTCTGCAAGGACCTGAACTTAACTACCCTATTGTGGATAAACAAGTTTATGTGGTGTACAAGTCGCTAAAATAATTTCGGCCCTATCTATTGAAATTCATTTCATTATCTTTGTTCTGAACCCAACTGTGAGATCACAACTTGTTCAACAAAAGATGGGTGAAAGGAGAGAGAACTAGATGACTGGTTTGCAAGAATATGATCTAGAGATCAATCCAGTTCACACAATCAAGGGCCATGGTATTTCTCGACTAGCAACAAAAGCAATGGACACAAAGGAAGAGGAAGAAGATAATTCAGGATGGGAACAAGAAATTGAGATGCACAATGTTGAGTGAGCATCCCCCACTACTAGCACAAACACTTGGTATGCTAATGTGAACCAATATCTTGAGCACGAAACTGTGCCCTCCCAATTTTCCACATTGTAGAAGAGGGCACTCAAACTTAAAGCATTATCTTACAAGTTGGTGCATGGGGTGATTTTCAGAAAGCACCGCAACGAAGTACTACTGAGGTTTTTGGAAACACATGATTCAGAAAAGGTATTGTGTGATCTCCACGACGGACCAGCCGGGGGAAAATTTGCGGGAAACATAATGGTGTATATGGTCATGTGAAACAACTTTTAATGGCCTACATTATTCAAAGATGCTCATGCATATGCTCGCAAGTGCCTAGTCTGTCAGAGGTGTGCTGATAGAAATAAGAAGTCAGCCACCCCATTGTAGTCCATTGCAGTGGAAGAACCTTTTCAACAGTGGGGATTGGATATTATTGGAGAATTATTTTCACATTCATCAAACAAGCATGACTACATTCTTACTGCCACATATTACTTCACGCGGTGGACAGAAGTAGTTCCAAACAAACAGGTGAATGATCAGGAAGTCATTAGATTTTTGCAACATAACATAATTTCCAGGTTTTTCATTCCTACTTCACGTGTTTTCGACAATGAAACACACTTCTTATCTCTAAGACTTTATGATTTTGCATTGGAAAATGGTATTATATTGAAGCCTTCAATTAATTATTATCCACAGGGGAATGGTCTTGCTGAATCCATGAATAAGAACCTAATCCATATTATCAAAAAGACCACATTCTTTGAGAAGCGAAACTGGCACTCTACTTTGGTAAATTCCTTATGGGCTAACTGAGTCATGCCGAAGCCTTCCCTGAACACCTCCCCTTACTTCCTAGTATACGGAAAAGAAGCCATCCTCTCGCCCAACATCTACTTTTCGGCTCTCCAACTCCCACAAGAATCCCAAGGCAAGCCGTGCCTGTTAGTGTAGCATAGGATGGACACCCTTTGCAAGATACAAGAAGAAAGGTTAAAAGAAAAAGAAAATTTTTCACTTCATCAGTCATATCAAGAGTTGGTTCGACAAGATGTCTTGAAGTGGGATAAAACCCACGAGGACAAAGGAAAGCACACTAAGTTTCAGTCCCTATGGATTGGACCATTCACAGTACATGAAAGGCTTGGCCAACACACTTATCATATTCAATCACTTGACAGGAAGATTGAATCTCTCCCTCTCAATGGCCAAGACTTAAAACATTACTTCCAATGAATATCTGGGCCTGTGCCTACACAGTATACATAATATTTTCTTTCTTGTTTGCTTGAGTTTTGTTTTGTTTTTCTGTCTTAAAAATAAGTGTTGTGCATGTACATTTTGTGGCTTTTAAGTATGTATGTAGCTAAAATCTAAAGAGTTTTGTGACACTTCAACATTTATCTAACCTTCTGTCCATCTTCCTTGTGTTGGTTATATCTTTTGGCCAATGAAGTTCTGACAGAAAATATGATCCATCCGTAAAGAGAGTTTTGGTCCAACCATGAACCCATGTCTATTCCTGAAATCTCATGCCTACACTTGGTATTTATGTTTCATTGTTTTAATGCTTATCCAATTAGTAGAAGCGAGAAGGGGAAAATCTAAATGAGCAAACCTAAATTAGAGGTATCTATATGCTTCTATGAAGGAACAATCTCTTTTACTCTCAATAAGTCAAGGTCCCTCTTCTGTTGCAAAATAAATAAGTGCCGATGCACAGTTCTCTTTAAAATAAATTAATAAAGGTGAAAAAGGAGCAAGGCTTCCTGCGTAGAGAGGTGAAGCAAGCAACTCCTTCAGGGTACTGTCTAGGCTCGCTGGAAACGAAGCAAATTTTGTGTTCTTGCGTGACTCTGCCAATGTACTATCCTGTTGGAAAATCAAAGATATAATTAGGGTTTGATTCTCCTTTCTTGATAATTACTTGTGAGTGTGTTGTATTCTTTTATTTCTTTATTATCTTATCTTTCATCACGAAATTATACACATATGAAGATCACAAAACAAGAGACACAAGAAATAGGCAAATGTTAGGGAAAAACCCCACTCGAGGGGAAAACCCAGTCAAGATAATTCTTCCTTTCAATAATATCCTTTGATATTATTTACCCTAAAACAAGACCAGACTTTCCCTCCACACCATGTCAGCCTCTAAGATCTTCGACCCCTTCCAACAACTTCGACTAGGCAATGGCTTCCGGCAACATGCAGCTTCTGGCAATAGTGAAATCTTAGGAGACTTCAATCTCCCAAATCAGACCATGAAACAAAGAGAGATAGGCACCAAAAACTTGATTTTCTTTGTCTCTAGAGATTCCCCCAAACTTGCACTTCTTTCATTCTCCCAACAACAAACCTCGCACTTCTCCATATCTTTTAGAGATATCAAACTTCCTTGAGAGAGTGTGTTCCAAATTACTTCGACCTCCTTCAAATATAGGCTTCTTGTGGGTTGAATGGGGGTCCTTAGGCCGACTTGATCTTCCCTAGGCCGACATCATGTGGAGGACACAATTAATATTTTACTTGATACAAAACCTTTTTACATGATTCGAAAGCCCAAGAAGGGTCTCTTCGAATATATAATGGCTCTATAAACTCATTATTAATCCTAGGAGTCTAATCCCGGTGGATATTGGTGGCCACCCTCCTATTCCACTTGGACCCCCAACACTATCTCGTTTAGTTTTTCAATTTCCTTAATTGTAGCACAATTTAATATTTTTGGCATTTTTTTTCAGGTCCTGAACTTCTGGAGACATTTTGAGGCCCTAAAAGATGTCTTTAGGAAAAATAGAGAGATAGTAAAAGTCCTAATCTAGTTTGTTTGTTTGTTTGTTTTTTTTTGTTTGTTGTTATTTGTTTTTTGTTTTGTTGTTGTTGTTTTTTTTTTTTGGTTGTGTTTTTGTTTTGTTTTGTTTTTTGTTTTTTTGTTTGTTTTGTTTTTTGTTTTGTTTTGTTTTGTTTTTGTTTTTTGTTTTGTTTTGTTTTTGTATTTTGTTTTTGTTTTTGTTTTGTTTTGTTTTTGTTTTTTTTTTTTTTTAACCCTACTCTTTGAGATCTTCAAAACGAGGTATTATGATAGCCAAACGAAGATCTTATGCCAAAGTTACGACCCCATGAAATTGATGTACCAATTTACCTAAACGGGGCCCACAATTTTGGCGCTTCATCTCCTAGGGTTAGGTTTTTGGATGTTTAGGGTTTTTCGTTGTTTCTCAATAATAAATAGGTGTTGGAGCCTCATTGTAACACAGTTCAGAGGCATGTAGCCGCCACATCTCTTCTCAAAGATAAGATACCATTGCCCGAGCTGGTTTATTTCCATTATGTTTGTAAGCATATTTCAATATTATGATATTAATGAAATGAAGTGTTATTTATGCTGCATTTATATATTTATTGTTATATCTGTAATTTGTTGCATTCTTGTTTAAGTTCAGATCAATGTTATCAGAGCAGTCTACTCTTTCTCTATTTTTCTTTGCATGTCCCCAACGATGTCAGGGTATAAGGAGTTAGGGGTCGATTTAGTTAAACATTTGCAAGACCAACATCGCAAACCCCAACGACCTCCCATGGAGGAAGAAAAGAAAGTTGAGTGATCTGAAAATCACTCGTGAATGATCTTAGTTAATTAATGAAGGTATTACAGACCCATGTGCTGGGGTGTGTCTATGTTATTTTAAGAAATGGATCGATAAGGTTGCAAAATACACAAACACTTGAAATAGTAAGAGAAACACAGTAAGAAAATACAAAAACACAACAAATTTAATAAGGAGTTCACCCAATCCTCCTGTGCTACGTCTCCTGGTCCAGCTTCAGTGGTGGTCTTTTCTATTGTGTCTTAAAGCAGAGATTTTACAATAAGGAGCTAAATTTGAGTCTCACTTAACAAATGATGATCAGTAGGGTACACAGACTCCCCCTTGCTGGATCTCGACCTCAACTGGTCTCAATGGTATGAGCCCAATTTGGTACTCAATACCGGACATGTATGCACAGAGGAGGTGCTTGAATCTCTCAAGCCCTCTCTAGAGTTCACAGACTCTCAGACTCTCTCTATCTCTGTCTGCTCGATGCTACCTTTGATCTGCAGGTCAACTCGGCTTCTCTATTCTCTGCAATTCGCTTCTTTCTCTACTTCTGTTCCCTCTGCTCTTTGTCTATTCGTGGCTTAAAGCCAATCTTCTCCCTGACTGTTCATTTCCTCTTCCCGGCTCTCTGGATCGCCTGCCTCTATCTGCTGGAATTCCCCTGCTCTGCGTCATCATCGCTGTGTAACGCTGCACAAAGAGGTGGCCACTTGTCACCTTACGAACTGAGTGTCAGTTTTCTTCAAATGGTCGTTATTTCCATTACTCCAGGATTTGCCCGTGAAATTGATTCTTCTGCCAGCTCATCGGTCATGCTAGACCTCAAATCTTTATGCGCCTTAGTCTATTTTCTCGTCAAATCTGGTCATCCATTGGGTTAATTCTCTGCCGTTGATCTAGAGCCTCCAGATCCTACGGTCTTCATTTATATCACACAGGTAAGTTTCTTGACCATTACTCATGCGATGTAAGCGGGTTTCTCTCTCATCCGTTGGACACACGTTGCCCAGTGTATGGCATCACACTGAACTTGGCCAAACCCGCTTACTGCTCGAAGTTCGCGATATCCTGCCGGTTTTGGGCGCGGGACCCGCCTTCTGATGTTCTGCACGATTTCCTTGTTTTTCTTGTGACTGAGTGCTCGGGGCTTTCCTTCTCTAAAGTTTTTGTCTTGTATCAGAAACTGCCTCTGTTTCTGGATCTGGGCTTCCGATTGCCAATTTGTGTCCATGCGCGGTCTCCATGGGCCAATGGTCAGCGCACTTTGACCGAGGGTCCTCGTTGTTTCGTGCAGGCCATAATTGCCATTGTCTAGAGGTAATTTCCGATACTTGTTATTCATAAGATTTGGTTTGACATAATTTTGAAATAGTCATGAAATATGTTTAAGGATCCAATTTGGATCACGGCCTTCCCACTGAAAAAGCTTTTGGACCACCAAAAATTGGTTTTCAAGCATTGACTAAGTGAGGATACAACTTTCTCACTTGTCCAATCTCTATCCATTTTGACTGCTTGGATTTGAAACCTTGAGTCCAATGCTGAGGTACTCAACATCTCCCCTATGCGTCGTCATCACCTTCCTGTCCAGAACTGCGTCTTCCTGTAATTCATTGAGATATTCAGGTAACAGATCATCAATAGAAGGTAATTGACTTTTCTCTTCAGGATCTTCAATTAATGAAGGTTCAAATACTCTCAAGCTGTCTACATTAAAGACTAAGTAGATGTGCATGTAAGCTGGTAAATCAAGGCAAAAAGCATTCTCATCAATTTTCTCAAGTATCTTGAAAGGTCCACACCTTATTGGCTTTAGCTTTTTACCTTCACCTTGCATTTTTTCTCTGTTGATATATAACCAGACTTGATCACCAACTTGGAAAGTATGCTCCATCCGATGCTTGTCATGCCTTTCCTTGTATTTGGCTTGGCTCTTTTCCAGCTGTTCCTGTACTGCTTGGTGAATCTCTTGGATTTGTTCAATGAAATTGGTTTCCTTGTCCACATCACTATGTCCATCAACTGCTATGTCTTTACCAAAGAAAAAATCCAAGGGAGACCTTGGTGTGAAGCCAAAACAGGTCTCAAAAGGAGATCTCTGTGTAGAAGAATGTTTTGCTCGGTTGTAAGCATGCTGCACATAACACAAATGTTCATCCCAATGTTTGGGATGCTTGTTGCAATAACATCAGAGCACTGGATCACTGTCCTATTGACCACTTCTGTCTGGAAGTATGTCTGTGGATGAAAGGTTCTGTCTGGCCATATGTCTGTGGATGAAAGGCTATGCTTTTCTTTAGTCTGGTGTTTATAAACTCCCACAGACTCGACCAAAACTTCCCAACAAATCGGGTGTCTCGATCAGATATAATGGAAGTTGGTAATCCGAAATGAACCCATACATGCTGAAAGAACAACTTTGCAGTTTGTCCAGCTGTAATTTGTTTGTTACAAGGTATCAAAATACACATTTTGCTGAACCTATCCACAAAAAAATATAAATAGTCATGACCTTTCCTAGATTTGGGCAGTCCTCCAAAAAAGTCCATGGAAAAACTTTCCCAAGGATGAGAAGGAACTGGTAATGGAGTGTACAAGCCTAGTTTTCTCTTGCTATGCTTGCTTGTAGCACACATGGTACACCCTCTTACATATCTAGAAACTGTCTCATTCATTTTTGGCCAATAACAAAATCTTTGCAGTTGTGCAACTATTTTACTTACCCCAAAATGGCCTGAAATTAGAGAAGTGTGGGCTTCTCGTATTATCTTTAATCTTTCAGTTTGTGGAATGCATAGCTTCCCACAATGATACAAGAGTCGGTCCTTAACATGATAATCCAATTCTTCTACATTTTTGCCTTGACTTAAAGTTGCATATACATCTTTGAAATCTATATCTTGAGCATATTGTTCAATGTATCTCTCATGCAGTACTGAATTATGCTTAAGTATAGTGGATGCATTTATGATAGGTCTAGATAACATATCTACAACTTTATTGTGTATTCCCTTTTTATATTTGATGACTAAATGAAACTGTTGTAGAAAACCCATCCACCTATAGTGTCTTGATTGCTGCAACTTAGTTTGGGAGTGCAGATATTGAAGTGGTTGATGATCAGTATGTACGACTGTCTCTTTGCCTATTAAATAATGTTTCCACTTTTTCACACTCTGTACTAATGCATACAATTCTTTATCATATGTTGGATAGTTAACTACTACATAATTAAATGTCTTAGAATGGTAACATATGGGTTTACCGTGCTGTATCAACACTGCTCCCATTGCATAGTCACTGGAATCTGTTTGGATCTCAAACGGTCTTTGAAGATCTGGTAGTGCTAGTATTGGTGCTATACTAACCTTTTATTTCAAGATGTCGAAGGCTTTCTGTTGTTTGCCTACAATTCTTTATCATATGTTGGATAGTTAACTACTACATAATTAAATGTCTTAGAATGGTAACATATGGGTTTACCGTGCTGTATCAACACTGCTCCCATTGCATAGTCACTGGAATCTGTTTGGATCTCAAACGGTCTTTGAAGATCTGGTAGTGCTAGTATTGGTGCTATACTAACCTTTTATTTCAAGATGTCGAAGGCTTTCTGTTGTTTGCCTCCCCACTAAAACACCTTGTTCAATCCTGTCAAAGCATGTAAGGGAGCTGCAATTAATGAAAAGCTAGAAATAAAATTTCTCCAATATTGTGTTGCTCCTAAGAAGCTTCTCACTTCTGTAGCAGATTTGGGTTTAGGCCAGTTTACAATGACTGCCACTTTAGAGGGATTTATCTTCCATTCACCACCCCCTACTATATGTCCCAAATAATTCAAAGATGTTTTTCCAAATTCACATTTTGAGAGTTTAACATAAAGTTTTTCTCTTTTCAAAACATTTAGTGTCTTCTTAACATGCTTTAAATGTTCTTCCCACGTTTTGCTAAATATAAGAATGTCATCCAGATATACAATAACAAAATCATCAAGAAAAGGTTTGAGTACATCGTTCATTATTCTCATGAAAGTAGTAGGAGCATGAGTTAAGCCAAAAGGCATAAGCAGCCACTCATATAATCCCTGCTTTTCTTTGAAAGCAGTCTTCCATGCATCTTGTTATGGAACTCTGACCTGATGATATCCACTATGCAAGTCTAACTTGGAAAAATAAACAGCTTCCTTTAACTGATCTAGCAGATCATCCATGCGAGGAAGGGGATAATGATTTTTTATCGTTATCTTATTCAGTGCTCGGTAATCAATGCACATTCTCCACGATCCATCCTTCTTTATCACCAAAAAGATTGGTGACCCACATGGTGATGTGATAGGTCTGATGAACCCCTTCTCGAGCAACTCCTGCACCTGCTTCTTGATTTCTGCATTCTCTAAAGCGGACAACCTGTACATCCCTATGTTAGACAATGGAGCATCTTGCTGCAAATTAATATCATGCACTATTTCCTTTTTGGGTGGCAGACCTTTAGGTTCTTGAAACAAGATATCATACTCTGAAACAATTTTTTTTAAATTAGCTTGCTGTTTAGCATCACAACCCTCAAATACATTGGTTTTATCAGATTTATTTTCCTTTACAACCATCAATAAAAATTGTTTGCATGAATTTACAATTCGTTTCATCTGCCCTGAGTTTATGAGAGTATAATTATTCTTGAGCTTATGAGCTCTTACAAAGTATTCGATTCCATCTTTAACGAGTAGATAATTGTTCTCAGCTCTATAGAAAATAACTTTTCTATCATATAAGTAAGGACTTCCTAAAACAATTCCACATATATCTAGAGGAATTATATCTAACTAAACCTCATCTACAAATGCTGACCCAAAAGAAAACTTAAGTTTACATTGTCTAGTCATTTGTAGTTGTGCTTTATCACTTAACCAACCTAATGGGTATGGTTTCTTGTGAGGTGTAGTCAGTAATCCCAACTTCTTTACAATTGCTTCAGAAATTAATTTTACTTGTGAGCCACTAACAAACAAAGTATCAATCTTTTGATGTTTGGAAACAACTCGAATATGGAAAAGCTGATGTCTTTTTCTCTCATTTTCTTCATCATTAATAGATTGTGTAGAATTACTAGTAGATGCTTCAAAATTTTTACCTCTTATACCTGTGGCTGCAATGGTTGTTTCATCTCCTGAGTTCGACCCCAAATCTTTCTGAATAGTTCCAACAATCTTCTTCTTCTTGCCCTCGAACTTCTTAGGTCTCAGCTCCGGATGCAAAATCCAACATTTCTCATCATCATGCCCATCCTTTTTACAGTGAGTGCATGAAGACTTTGTCTTTTGTGCATTATTGGCCTCCCTTTCTTTCCATTTCTGTTTTCCTTTCTCCTTATTCTTGCTTGCAATGGGTTTGGATGAACCCCTAACTTCTGGGTTCCCATTCTTTCCTCTAGCTTCTAGATGCGTAGCTTGAACAGATACCTCATCTCTACTAGTGGGATTAAACATGAGGATAGTGTGCCTCATGTAGCTGTGTAGACCCCCTATGTACTTCAATAGAGTCTCAGGTGAGTCTAATGAAATTCCTAGAATCAAAGATCTCTTCCTAAATTCTTGGGTGTAACCCTGTACACTTTTCCCTTTCAATTGGCGAAGAGTTTGCCAACTCATCATGGCTTGTTGCATGTAAGCTAGTGGATAGAATTTCTTTTTGATTAAAGAAACAAATTCACTCCAGATAGAAAGGATCTTACCATGTTTCTTCACGTCAGCTTGTGTCCTGCCTTCCCACCATACCAAGGCAGTGCCTCTGAGGCGTAGGCTGGCCAGCTGAATCTTACTCTTGTCTAAGTTGATACTTTGCACTCTGCAATACACATCAATTTGTCTGATCCAATTATCCATCTTCTTTGCATTCAACTCTCTATCATATATTGGTAAATCAAATTTAATCAAAGATGCCTTCTTTTTATGTTCAGGGCTATTAGGAGGTGTGAGAAAACTTTCTTCTTTCCCTTTTCCTTTTGAGTGGTCATGGAGGAGAGATTCTTCTTCTCCTTTATCTTGTTTGGAGCTTGATGAATCCTCATCTTTATGTTTCCTAAAGTCCTTATACATTTCCTCTACCATGGACCTCATGGCCAGGAAACTATCTATAAATTGAGGGCCTGGCCCTAAGAGACTTTCCTCTGACATTTTCTTCTGAGGATAGACTCTTCCAATCTCCGGGTTAGTTTCAACCAACTCTCCTCCTAATTTAAGCTTCGATCTAGTTAGCATTCAACAACAAAATCCAGTACAAGCTTACCTAACCTTAAACAACCTAAGAGCTCTGATACCACTTGATCTGAAAATCACTCGTGAATGATCTTAGTTAATTAATGAAGGTATTACAGACCCATGTGCTGGGGTGTGTCTATGTTATTTTAAGCAATGGATCGATAATATTGTGAAATACACAGACACTTGAAACAGTAAGAGAAACACAGTAAGAAAATACAAAAACAAAACAAATTTAATAAGGAGTTCGCCCAATCCTCCTGGGCTACGTCTCCTGGGCCAGTTTTAGTGGTGGACTTTTCTATTGTGTCTTAAATCAGAGATTTTACAATAAGGAGCTCAATTTGAGTCTCACTTAACAGATGATGATCAGTAGGGTGGTACTTGGATTCCCCAAGCCTCTAGAGTACACAGACTCCCCCTTACTAGATCTCGACCTCAACTGGTCTCAATGGTATGAGCCCAATTTGGTACTCAATACCAGACATGTATACACAGAGGAGTTTCTTGAATCTCTCAAGCCCTCTCTGGAGTTCACAGACTCTCAGACTCTCTCTATCTCTCTCTACTCGATGCTACCTTTGCTCTGTAGGTCAGCTCGACTTTTCTGTTCTCTGCAATTTTCTTATTTCTCTACTTCTGTTCTCTCTGCTCTTTGTCTGTTCATGGCTTAAAGCCAATCTGCTCCCTGACTGTTCGTTTCCTCTTCCTGGCTCTCTGGATCACCTACCTCTGTCCGCTAGAATTCCCCTGCTCTGCATCGTCATCGTTGTGTAACGTTGCACAGAGAGGTGGCCACTTGTCGCCTTACGAACTGAGTGTCAGTTTTCTTCAAACGGTGTTATTTTTGTTACTCCAAGATTTTCTCGTGAAACTGATTCCTCTGCCAACTCATTGGTCATGCCGGACCTCAAATATTTATGCGCCTTAGTTTATTTTCCCGTCGAATCCGGTCATCCATCGGGTTAATTCTCTGTCGTTGATATGGAGCCTCCAGATCCTACGGTCTCTGTTTATATCGTGGGTAAGTTGCTCGACCGTTACTCATGCGATGTAAGAAGTTTTCTCTCTCATCCGCTGGACACACATCGCCTAGTGTATGGCATTGTGTTGAACTCGGAAAAATCCACTTACCACTTGAAGTGCACGCAAAATCCTACCGGTTTTGGGCGTGGGATCCACCTTCTGACATTTTCCACACAATTTCCCTGTTTTCCTCGTGACCGAGTGCTTGAGGCTTTCTTCCCTGAGGGTTTTGTCCTGCGATACGTGATTTGCGCTAATCGCGTATTAGAAACTGCCTCTGTTTCTGGATCTGGGCTTCCGATTGCCAATTTTCATCCATGCGTGGTCTCCATGGGCCAATGGTCAACGCACTTTGACTGAGGGTCCTCATTGTTCTGTGCAGGCCACAATTGCCATTGTCCAGAGGTCATTTCTGATACTTGTTATTTATAATATTTGGTCTCACATAATTTTGAAACAGTCATGAAACATGTTTAAGGATCTAATTCGGATCAATGAGGGGGCAAGAGATCCTTTCAAAATATTGCTCGAGGAGGCCCTCGAGCGACAGAGGAACACGATGATGGATAACTTTGCCTAGATCCTTCAACGAATACCCACAAGCGACACATCTTCATCCAACAACCACTCTGGAGGTGCAACTCCTTTTAAGGTCTAAGTTAAGTTCGATATTCCCATATTTGAGGGCCAAATAGATGCAGATGCTGTAAATAAATGGTTGAATCTGTTGGAAGGATATTTCTCAGTTCATGAATTTTCCAGTCGGGAAAAGATTACTTTTACATTTCTTAAATCCACCCCACACGTCAAGGACTGGTGGGAAACCTACCGTGAACAAAAGGATGACAAGGAATCCTCATTGTTTTCATCCACACCCACTTGGGACTCTTTCTGAGATGCCATCAAGGAACAATATTACCCTATCGGGAGCTATGAAGATAAATACATAAAGTGGACCACGCTATGGTAGGGAAGGGACCAAGATGTGCTAGAGTTCACAAATATTTTCCATACCCTTCGTACTAAGTTGGGTTTCAAGGATTATGAGCGGCATTTGGTACTCAAGTACCATGGGTGTCTACACAAGTACATTAAGGACAAGATGGAGTTCTTGGACATCTCCTTGCTCGACATGGCATACCGATACACTGTCAAGATTGAGAAGAAGTTTAAACAGAATAAGCAAGACTGGATCTGTGAATCCAAAGCAAGGAAAATGCACCCCAAACCATAGAGAAAAGGCCAAAGCCAAGGCGGGTGACCCCAGACAACCCATCGAAGCCACAAGCAAAGAAAAACACCACGAAGATAAAGAAGGACATAGGAAAATGGTGTGAGTTCCATAAGAGCTCCACACACAAAACAAGTGAGTGTCAGGCCAAACAACCATTGGTGGCCGAGCTAAAGGCTTCTGAATCAGACGCATGTTCTGACTCCGAGTCAAAACCCAATAAGGGGAATGACAAATGGAATAAGATCATTGATGTGGAGCCTAGTGCCACTGTGGTCATCACCAAAATCCAGAAGAATGAGCTTGAAGATCTAGAGGAGGGGGAACGCCTCTTCCACTCACAGATGTGGGTGAAAGGTTCTCCGCTGCAGTTCATTGTCGACAGCGGGAGCCAAAAGAACCTCATTTCAGCAGAGGCCATGAAGTGACCGAGCCTACCAATGACAACACATCCGCAACTGTACACCATCGGTCGGCTTCAACAAGGACGAGGCCTGGAGACTCAGTATTGACTATCGGTCATTGAACAAGATCACTGCCCGAAACAGGTACCCAATCCCACAGATTGATGACATTTTGGACCAGCTCAAGGGGTCCAAATATTTTAGCAATATTGACTTGAAGTTCGGTTAGCACCAGGTTCCTATAGAACCCTCGGATGTGTGGAAGACTGCCTCCAAATCCAAGGAGGTCCTTTTCAAATGGTTGGTCATGCATTACGGGTTAATGAATGCCCCCACAAACTTCATGAGATTGATGGATGAAATCTTGCATCCCTTCACCAATGAATTCATGGTGGTTTATTTAGATGATATCTTGATCTTTAGCCAGAGTTTGGAAGAGCATCTCCACCATATTTGACAGGTCCTTCAAGCCTTGCGAAAACATAAGCTGTGTACCAATTTGGATAAATGCACTTTTGGCATGACCTAGGTTCAATATTTGGGGTACATCATTGATGAGCACGGTGTGCATGTGTACCCAACCACGATACCAGTCATCCAGGATTGGCCAACCCCAACCACTCTAATAGAGCTACTCAACTTTCTAGGTCTTGTTAATTTCTAACGCAGGTTCGTGTTGGGGTTCTCTCATATCACCTGGAATTTAAGTCAAGTCACCAAGGGTGGAGCGAAAGCAACGTTTTTTGGTCTGAAACCCAACATAAGGTGTTTTTCGAGTTGAAGCATCGCCTCTGCTCTACACGGGTTCTCACATTACTAGACCTGAAACAACCATTTGAGATTGAGACAGATGCCTCCGACTATGCTATTGGTGCAGTTCTTAGTCAACAGGGGAATCGAGTGGCTTACCCCAGTGAGACACTTTCAGACACAGTCCAAATGTATCCTGCTTACAGAAAATAAATTTGTTCCATTATGTCGGCCTACCATCAATGTAAGCATTACATTATGGGGAAGGAAATATTCATTCACATAGACCACCGACCCCTAAAGTTCATACAGGCTGTTAGCACTCCAAAATTTCTTTAGAAGTTGTTAGAGAAATAAATGATAGAGGTAACCACAAACCAACTTTGGAGATTAGGATCTAGCCTTCCTAATTCTCAGAGATGGCTCTCTCTTTATGATTGAACTTTGTTTAGTTCATTAATTTTAGGCTAGTTATGATTGTACTTGGGTTTTGATTTGGGTTTGGTGGTGGGATCACTTACTTAGATGAATAGAGGGATATATTTTACCATTGGGCTATGGGGTCAAATTTCAAGCAAACCGGACTGGATTAAGTTCTAAAAACAATGTCTACAGGGAAAAATAGTAAAGGTAACTTCAAATCTCAAGGCTGGATGGTGAAGTGGTTTTCAATTAGATCCAGGGAGAAATTAAGGGTTCCTTAGACCGGATTATGAAGAAAGTGAAAGAGGTCAACCAGGATGGGAGAGCAATTAAGTATTCTCAAATCCGGATATCAGAGAAAAACATAGAAATGATCAACTGTTCAAAACAGAGTGTACTTAAACAAACTCTATGATAAATTTCCAGTTAATTCATTCAACTTTAGGTAACATTTAAGTTTGTGAGATACATAAGCAAATAACAATTTTGACAAAGAAAATACTTCATTGTCATAGCTCAACACATGAATTCTGTAATCCATTATCTTTATTACTTGGTCTAGTCTACTGACATGAAAGATTTGGTACAATAACCCTTAGGTTTATGATCAAAATAACTCTACAAATGTATAGCAATCCACCCCCAATACTTCGAATTATGAAGTATTTATACAAAAATAATTTATAAAATATCCCAAACTGCCTTGGGAATTAATCTAGGAGAAAGAAATATCTTCATGTAAGAAGATAGAGGCACATATTGAACTGTTGTATGCTGTCCCTGTTTATTAGGTTGTGCTGTCCTGAATCTTTTATATTTTGCCTTTTATTCTCTGCTTTTTTGTTTGGTCTTCATCCTAGATGTTCTTTTCACTTGGACCTATCAATTGATACACTTTCACTTGATACTCTTTCGTTTGACTGGCCTGTCATTATCCTTTACTGTGCTTTTTAATCTTACTGTATATTTTTACATTTTGACTGTGTGTTTCTACAGTAAGTCATTCAATTTCTCCCATGTTTTTGCACTTGGTAATTGGATATTTATCATTTTCCTATAAATATCATCTACCTCTGTGTACTTGGTAAAAGTGGGCTTATTCACAAAAAGGTGTTTTACCTCATGCTGGAGGTAAAACAAATTCTAAAAATTCTGGTATAGGACCTTTCCAGTTGGCACCCCCTTCATAGATGAAGTGTTTACTTGATCCCTGGCCACTTATCTGATTTTCCTGTTGCAGTCCTCCTATGGCATTAATTTGTCGTTTATTACCAAGGGATTGGCTAAACCGTTTTGCCTCAAAACTTCAAACTTAACCATGAATATGTCCATAGCTAGTTGCATGGTTTGACACTTATCTTCAAGGTTTAGCGTTAGATTTCTCTTGGTGAGGACCCTTTTTACTTCTAGTATTGTACCTGTCTTGTCAGGTATCTCTAATTCTTGCAATTCATACTTATTTTTGGAGTTGAGGATGTGAATGATCCTAGTGGCTTCCTTTGGCATGTCTCCTAGTTTTGTTTTCACTCTCTGTATGGCTTCTGTAGCCTCTTTTACTAAGTCATTATGTTCAAAAATTACTTGGATGGATGGCCAAATATCATTGACAGAGTCAATGATATTGGCCCATAATTGTTCCTTATCCTGGCCAAGGGGTTCATTCAAAGTCAATTCCTTTTCCAAACTTTTTATTCTTTCATTCATTCTGGTTGATTTCTGTATTTCCTCTTTATGCATAATATGGGAAAGATTGTAGTTAGTCTCTAGACTGGTTACCTTTTCCTTGAGCTTGTTCATTTTTGTGGCCTGAATGGACATGTCTTCCATTGCCTTGACCAACTTACTAGCCTCATCGCCTGGTTAAATTGTTTCTGTTAACCCTGTTGCTGATGTAGATGTTGTGGAAGCTGGGAGGGATGTAGCCATTGGAGCTGTAGAAGCTAATGATGCTGCCAAAGTGAAGGTACTGCAGTAGTAACTGTTGGGATAATAGTGGCAGGGGCAGTCTCAAGACTAGCTTGTTTTAACTATATCAAGCTATCTAACTCCTTTTCCATTTCCTTCAGTTGATCATTCAATTGTAAAACCAGGTCCATCATCTCCTCCTGATGTGTTTGGATCTCCAGGACCTCTTTTGTCTATGGGTGCTCTGAATGAGGAAGTTTTAATTGTTTTTTGACAGCTGCAATGTTCTCATTCTTCTTCTTTATCAATTTCCCAGCAGCTTTGATGTCATTGGGATCATGTCCCAGCTCAATTACCAAGTCCTCCAATGACTTGATCCTGTTGTCCTTGGCTTGTGAGGAGGCCTTGAGGAGGCCTTTTCCAATTTATATTGCACTGTAATGTTATCCAAGGAGCTTTGTAGCTTATGCGCAGCCATGGCTTCTCCTGTTAAGGTGGAGTAAATCATCTCTCCGACCTGCTTGTGGAATTCAATCTGGTCAATGGGATGAACATCCCTAACCAACACCTCAAAGTCAATTTTTTTGTAGTTAGCTAATTCTTTGGTTGTTGGACAGTAGGCTGCATGAAGGACCCTTGCATTTTTCCTGTTTTGATGTCAAATGCTAACATCAACCTCCTCTGATTTTCTGGTATGTGGTTGAAGTATTGGGCATATGTTTCAGCCTTCAACTTCTCATTTCTCAACTTGATCTCCTTGTACTTGTCTGTTAGGTGAGGAGCATGCTTATTTAGAGGTCTTTATTTCAGCAGGATGTATACCCTAGGAAGTTTGTACACCCCTCCATGCGGGGGTTCGAGGGGGCCGATCCCCCCCAACTGGGGGGTCCAGGGGCCAGCGGTCCCCCAGCCAGGGGTTTCGGGAGCAGCACCCCCGAACCTAAAAATAGATGTAAAATTTCCTTGTAAAAGTATAGTAATTTCTAGTCAATCTTGGCCATTCATTAGGCGGATGATCTGACGGTAGAACTTATGTTTAGTTTAGGGTTTTTTTCCCTAGAAGGAAACCCCTCTCTTTGTATGAGGGCATTGTATTGAGGCTGTGTAATAGATGTGTGTTCTCCTAGCGAGAAACAGAGATGTGAGACTGTGAGAGAAAAAAGAGGATATTACAGTGGATCTGATGTAGGTTGTGTCTCTTCATTTCGTTGGATAATAAAAAGGAAGGATTGGCTATTCCGAGTGGACGTAACCCAAACTGGGTGAAACACGTATATCTATGTTTCTCTGATTTTATGCATTTTCTGTGTTTATATTTCTGCTATATTCTATGTGTTCCATTGCTTTGTAATATATAATTTTCTAACAACTGGTATCAGAGCCAAAGGTCTATTTGGCCGACAAACTCACAGGAGAGAAGGGTTCCTGGTTCGAGTGGGATCAATGGCAGAAGATGGTAAGTTTAGGGTCGAGAAATTTAACGGCCAAACTTCTCGCTGTGGGAGATGCGGATGGAAGATTATCTGTATCAGAAATATCTATACCTACCATTGAGCGGAAAAACAAAGAAGCCGACGGCTATGAAAGATGAAGAATGGAACCTTCTCAATAGAAAGGCACTCGGAACAATACATTTGTGCCTCACAGCATCGGTCACCTTCAACATTTCGAAGGAAACAACGATAGAGGGTTTGATTCAGGCGTTGGCGAAACTATATGAAAAATCCTCGGCCTCAAACAAGGTATTTCTTATGAAACGGTTATTTAATATGAAGATCCTATTGACCCTAAGCACCACAAAGGGGTCTACTTGGTCCCTTGTTCATGCGGAAAGTCATACATTGGTGAAACCGGCCGTTCTATATCAACAAGGATTCAAGAGCATGCGACAGACATTAACCATAACCGCTCCAAAACCTCAGCCTTAGCTGAGCACTCTATCAAAACCAAGCACCACATTTGCATCGAAGACTCCTGTGTTATGGCCAAAATCGAGCACTACCACCATAGGAAATTCAGAGAAGCAATTGAAATAAGAAAACACCCTGATAACCTAAATCGTGATGACGGTTGGAAGATAAGCGATAACTGGATTCCCGCAATTATTAAAGACTCCACCACCCCTGCCACTTCCTAGTCCTCCGTTCTTCCTTTTTTTCCCTTGCTTCCCTTTGTATGGTTAACATCCATCTCCTTCACAATAAACCCTTCTCCTTATCCATTTAATTTAAAATCCACAATAAAATCCTATATACAGTAAATATATATATATATATATATATATATATATATATATATCATAATATATTAAATTAATTATATATATATCATAATACAATCAACATTCATATATATAGGTATAAGAAGAAATATACTAAGCACTCATATTCAAAACAATGTAGTTTTAAATCACATTACTCTTGCAATTACATCAAAACATAATACATATTAAATCAAAATTAAAAACTAATACACTTGCAATTATATCAAAACATTTTACATATTAAATCAATATATATATATATATATATATCATAATATATTAAAAAAAAAACATAATATATATTAAATCAACATATATTAAACCAAAACATAATATATATTAATCTATCTATATATATATCATAATATAATAAAGCGATATATACCTATATTAACATACTAAATCACAATACACTCGCAACTATATCAAAACATTATACATATTAAATCATATATATACATATCATAATATATTAAAACAAAACAAAATATATATTAAATCAATATATATTAAACCAAAACACAATATATTAATCAATATATCATAATATAATAAATCAATACATACCAATCTTAATATATTAAACCAATCAATATACATATATAGGTATGAAAAGAAATAAACTAATCGCTCATATATATCACAATACACTAATAATTAAAACCAATCATAATAAATTATATCAAAACATAATAAATATAAATAAACATTTATATGCGAATAAACTAATAGGTCATATCATAGCCGTAAACATGATTAGGTCAAAACAAATTTAAACTCAATCAGATAAATAAAAGGATAAATGAAATTATAATAAAATCTTTAAAATAAAAATAAATTCCATCTTAAAACTAATTAACAAACCGCTCCTCATATCTGAACTGGTCGGTCCCTCACTCTCCCTTATCTTCACCTATTTATTCACCTTCACCCATCTCTGACTTCTTCGATAATTCTCATCCTGATGATGAACCACAAAGGCTGGTTCGAAACGTCGATGCACTAAAACAACAGATGCGATGGATCCGGAAGATACAACCACACAGAATGCAAACCGCAGAAGTCTCAAATCCATAATATGAAGATGTCAGAAGGTGGATCTGTTGTAGACCATTTAAATGATTTTAATACAGCTACAAGTCAGTTAAGTTCTGTAGGGGTAAACTTTGAAGATGAAGCTAGAGCTCTGTTATTCTTGTGCTCATTTCCAGAAAGTTGGAATGGTTTAGTAATGGCCATTAGTAACTCTGTTTCTGGATCTAGTACTTTAAAGTTTGATGATGTTGTCGGTGCTATCCTTAGCGAGGAAATGTGACGGAAAAGCTACGGTGAGACATCAGGTAATGCTTTGAGTGCAGATTCTAGGGGAAGAAAAATGGAAAGAGGAAAGAGCTCAAGATATCACATTAAATCAAAGAAAGGAAGATCCAAGTCCAGATCAGGGATAGCGTGCTGGAAATACGAAAAGAAAGGACATCTAAAGAAAGACTGTAGATCTCAGAAGGGAAAAGAAGGAGATGCACAACAAGAACACAATCAAGAAGCAAATGTGACAGGTGAGGTGTTACAAGATGCTTTGATTCTTTCTTTTGAAAATATACTTGATTCCTAGGTGGTAGATTTAGGGGCCTCATTCCATGCCACACCTGATAAGAAATATTTTCATGACTATGTTCAAGGTGATTTTGGACAAGTTCGTTTGGGTGATGATAAACCCTGTAAAATTGTTGGAATGGGTAAGGTTCTTGTAAAATAGCAGAATGGAAACCAATGGCTACTAAAGGAGGTAAGGCATGTTCCAGATCTGAAGAAAAATCTGATTTCAATAGGGTAGTTAGGCGGTGAAGGTTGTGTGACAACTTTCATAGATAAATCTTGGAAGGTCACCAAAGGAGCACTGGTAATAGAAAAAGGCGAAAAGGTTGGTACATTGTATTTATGCAATGGTATTTCTAACTCTGTTAATGCTTTAACTTCCAAAGGAGCAGATGCAACATTATGGCATCATAGGCTTGGACACATGAGTGAGAAGGGGATGAAGATCCTTCACTCAAGGAATTTGTTGCCAGGTTTGAAGAATGTTGATTTGGACTTCTGTGAGAATTGCATTTATGGAAAACAGAAGAGAGTTAGATTTCTCAGAGTTGGGAAAGAAAAGAAGAGCAAAAAATTAGAGCTTGTGCATACAGCTGTATGGGGACCTGCTCAGGTATCATCTCTCGGTGGCTCTCGTTATCATGTTACTTTTATTGATGATGCAACTAGAAAACTTGGATTTATTGTATTCAGAATAAATCTGATGTATTTGATACTTTCAAGAAATGGAAAGCTTTGGTTGAGATTGAGATAGGAAAGAAATTGAAGTGTCTCAGATCAGACAATGGAGGTGAATATTGCAGCAAAGAGTTTGATAGGTACCGTTTAGAGCATGGAATTCATAGAGAGAAGACAATTCCAAGAACACCATAAGAAAATGGTGTGTTAGAAAGGATGAACAGAACAATCATGGAGTGTGCAAGGTGCATGAGATTGCATGCAGGATTGCCTTTACAATTTTGGGCAGATGCTGTAGATACTGCTGTTTATCTAATAAATAGAGGGCCTTCAAGTTCCTTGGATGGTGGTGTTCTAGAGGAAGCATGGACAGGTAAAAAGGTAAACTACTCTTTTTTAAAGCCTTTTGGTTGTGATGCCTTTGTCCATATTAATAAAGATAATAGAACAAAGCTTGAGGCAAAATCAAAGAAATGTACCTTTATTGGATATGGTGTTAATGATTTTGGTTATCACTTATATGATAATGAAAATCACAAAATCATTAGGAGCAGAGATGTAATATTCAATGAAAAGGTCTTGTATAAGAATCAGTTGCAGGAAAAGAAATAGGAAAAAGAAAACAAGGAATACACAGTTCTTGATAAGATCACTGAAAAAGTAAAGGTACTTGAAAATAATAATAATCAACAACCACCACAACAACAACCACCACAATAGCAACAGGCACCCCAAACACCTGAAAGTGGTGTTGAAAGATCTGCCAGGATAAGTATACCCCCTGAATGATACTCTCCTTCATTATATTATTTATTTTTGACTGATTCTGGTGAACTTGAATGTTATGAAGAAGTAATGCAGGTTGAAAGCAGGAAGAAGTGGGAGCTAGCCATGGAGGAAGAGATGGACACCTTAATGCATAACCAGAATTGGGACTTAGTCAGGTTTCTTGCAGGTAAAATTAAATTACAGAATAAATGGGTTTACAGGCTGAAGGAAGAAGATGGAGGAAAACAAAGGTACAAAGCTAGACTTGTGGTGAAGGGGTTTACATAGAAGAAAGGTATTGATTTTGATGAAATATTTTCTCCTGTTGTTAAAATGACTTCAATAAGAACTATTTTAAGTCTAGTAGCAGTTGAAGATTTTCATCTTGAGCAGTTAGATGTAAAGACAACCTTTCTCCATGGGGATTTGAAGGAAGATATATATATGCAACAGCCACAAGGATATGAGGTGAAAGGGAAGGAGAAACTAGTGTGCAGTTTGAAGAAGAGCTTGTATGGTTTAAAACAGGCTCCAAGGCAGTGGTATCTAAAATTTGACAAGTTTATGTATGAACAAGGTTATACTAAATATCACTCTGATCATTGTGTTTATCTGAAAAAGAAAAATTATGGCAGCTATATTATATTGTTATTGTATGTGGATGACATGCTTGTTGTAGGGTCTAACATGTAGGAAATAAATGTGCTCAAAAGAAAATTGGCAAGTTCAATTGCAATGAAGGATTTGGGAGCTGCAAAACAAATCCTTGGTATGAGAATAACTAGAGACAGGAAAAATCACAAATTAACATTGTCTTAGAATGAGTACATACAAAAGGTGTTGAAAAGATTTAATATGCACAATGCAAAATCAGTTAGTACACCTTTTGCTAGCCATTTCAAACTTAGTAAGGAAATGTGCCCAAAGACCCAAGAAGACATGGATTATATGTCTAAAGTTCCATATGCATCAGCAGTTGGAAGCTTAATGTATGCAATGATCTGAACAAGGCCTGATATTGCACATGCAGTGGGAGTTGTAAGTAGGTAAATGAACAATCCATGAAAGGAACAATGGATGGCAGTGAAATGGATTCTCAGATATTTGAAAGGTACCACAAATCAAGCATTATGCTTTGGTGGTTCAAACATTTCTCTACATGGATATGTTGATGTAGATATGGCAGGTGACAGAGATAACAGGGGGAGCACTATAGGATATGTATTTATTGTAGGTGGAATAGTTGTCAGTTGGGTTTCAAAAATCCAAAGTGTTGTTGTACTTTCAACAACAGAAGCAAAGTATGTTGCTGCTACAAAGGCTAGTAAATAAATGATTTGGTTACAAAGGTTTATGGGTGAATTGGGTAAGAAGAATGATATGGGCACGTTATACAGTGATAGCCAAAGTGCCATTCATCTTGCAAAGAACTCAGCATTTCATTCCAGGACTAAACACATATAGCTCAAGTACCATTTCATACGATCAGTGTTGGAAGATGGAGAGTTGAAGCTGGAAAAGATATACACTAGCCAGAATCCTGCAGATATGCTAACAAAAGTTGTAACCAGGGAGAAACTGAGAATATGCTCAGTTTCAATTGGTCTTCAAGGATGACGATGAAGATGAGAAACAACCAAGTCCAAAGAGGAGTCATTGTCCAGCAAATGAAGCAGCGGTGGAGTTGCTACAATCATTCTCCAAGTGGGAGATTGTTGGGTGTGGAGCATGATTATTTAGATGTCTTTGTTTCAGCCGGATGTATACCCCAGGAAGTTTGTACACCCCTCTATGTGGGGGGGTGCGGGGGGGACGTAGTCCAAACTGGGTGAACCACGTATATCTGTGTCTCTCTGGTTTTATACGTTTTCTGTGTTTATATTTCTGCTATATTCTATGCGTTCCATTGCTCTGTAATATATAATTTTCTAACACTGTCCTTGATATCTTTTTCTTTATCTGCTGGCCTGGTGAAAGAAGAAACCTCAACATTAACCTATCTCTCAATTAGTTGAGTGTTAGATGTTAATGGCTGTTATGTTTCTCCTGAAGTAGCAATGCCTTTGCTTCTTTCCACCATTGTATCAGTGTGAGTGATTTTTGTTGAACCTCAGAATTACCCTCTCCTTGACATTTTTTCTCACCTCTTTCCCTTGTTTTTCCATAAGATTACAGATCTCCATCAATAATAAATGATAGGTTTTGTCTTAAGGAAGGCATTAAATGATTGAATGTTAAATTTTTAGGTTTTTAATATTTGAATAAATTTTTGCAAATTAGCTACAGAACACAACCTATTCTGTAGCTAATTGTGTATTCCGTAGCTACTTCCATGGTCTGGCAGGTTCCAGGTGTCAAATGAAGAATCTAGCCACATGGGCATCTATGGAATCATCTCCACATGGATTCTATCCTATTCACTCAGCCCAGATTGACAAGAAAGCAAGCTCAATATCATAGTCAAAGGTGGAGTCAAACATATGATACCCGGAAGCAATAAGACTCTTCGTCTGTTCTTTCGTGGTTAATTAATAAATCTAACAGTTCTGTTGCAAGCATTAACTCAAATCAACCACCTGTGTTAACGGTTCTGTTGCAAACATCTCGCTCAAATTTAAGTCACCTGTAGCTGATCAGATGTTTACACAGTTCTGTTGTAATACGTATGAGCTACCTATAGCAAGTTTTCCTCAAAGACAGTTATGATTATTTCCTTTTAAACAGAACCGTGGGGGGTGCGGAGAATTTTATGTGTTAGGTTTAGACTTCCAACTCTGTATTTTGGGACTTCATTCTTTTCTATAATATAAGTCGTGTGTTGACCAATGATCATTTAAGAGAGCATTTTCAATTAGTTAGCAGCTCAACCCAGTCAGTTGCAGAGGGCCCCTGCACTGAAGGAGGTTTTATTTCCATTCATTTTCTGTTTAGTTTTAATTTCATTATTTGCTTTTAGAAATATTTCTAACTTAGGTTGATTTATTTTAGTTTTGATCAATAGCATAATGTTAAAACTCAATTGTGCAGTCTTGTTCTTCCAACACATTTCATGAAAGGAAACGATTTTGTTTCTAAACAGAGTAAGGTTGAAGTAATGAGAACGCACTGTTGTCTAGCTTACTCACTGTTTTGTTATTTATTTTCTAGGACAGATTTGTCAATCCACTGCATTAATGAATGTTTTTGATCACCATTTCAAGTTGATACTCATCCTAAATTAAATGGTAAAACATTCACTCCATATAATGGTTGAAATCAATCAGTTACCTTTTTCATGTTTCATTTAGTTCTCTAGATCATAAAGTATAGAAAGTTGCTTGTATCCCATCTCAAGAAGGTTATCCTTCAAAATTGAAGGTTAGAGTAACTAGAAGTACTTCAGTTGATTTCATTCTCTGTATTTATTTCAACATGCATTACAACTTCACCCTTAATTTTAAGAATTAGATTCATGACTTAGGATTAATGACGAGATAGGACAGATGCTCTGTTTTTCCTTTCTTTAAATTAGATTTTGACTAGTTTCAACTCTTGGTTCACCTTTAGGAAGTTTAGATTCAGTTTCTCATAGTTCAGATTGTACATCATTAGGAATCAAAGAACAGAAACCCCCAAAACAATATAAAAATACAAAACAACGAAGTAAGAAGGGTTAACTAAGCACATATAGTGCACTACACTTCATCAGCTTACAAACCTCGGTTGATAATTTATGCAAGCAATTTAGGACACTAAATTGACTAAACATTTTGGTGCCACTACCGGGGAAGTGTAAATTAGGCAACCTTATCTCTTACATTAAAAAAAAAATGATATGCGCAGAGAAAGATACTCTAGGGGTAGATTTATAGTTAGAGGAAGGAGTTCCATTCCTACAACACCACCTACTCCACCAATACTAAGAAGAGATACACTTCCGTCTCAAGCTTATACTCCTAGCCATAGAACTCCTGAAGTTCTAAGGTCAGAAATTAAATCAAGAGGACCTCCTACTTCATCTATTGAGGCAGTCCTAGAGGAGGAAAATCTTAGATCTCCAACAGAAGGAGTAGCCTTTTTCACCTCCACAGGGGAGCATATTTTAGTTGAAGAATTAAGAAAACCTAGTGAGGAAGAAGAAGTAGAACCTCTCTCCCACATACCGTTAATAAAGGAACTAGAGGAAGAGAAATTAACCTTTGCAGGTTGAATCTTATACTGACTCGGAAGAAACTATAATGACAGAAGAAGGAGAGGATGGAGAATTCACACTGTTTGGAGGAGGAAGAGGTAGAGGAAATAATGGAGAAGGCAGGGGAAGTAATGGAGGAGGTATAGGAAATAGGGAAATTGATAATTCTTTTGGATTCCTTATAGTTGATGAAGAAACAATTACCACAATGAAAAATATCTCACCTTCTGTCCTCCCAAATTTCCATGGGTTAAAAACTGAAGAACTTGAAACATTTTTATTTTTATTTGAAGTCTTGTGCATAACCTATGATTATTTAGAATACTCTCAAGAACTTAAGTTGTTTCCTTCAATGTTGAAAGGAGCTGCTTTGAAGTGGTTCATGGGGTTGGTCACTCAGTCCATTAGAACATGGAATGACATGAAGAAAATGTTTATGGACAGGTATTTGGATTATTGAATGCCTACCAATCACAAGGATGAAGTGTTCAAAATGATGAAAATAGAGGATGAAATTTTAGAGGATTTAATTGAGAGATTCAACTATAACTTGAAAAGAGCAAAGATGGATAACTTCGATGAAGATACCTTTAAAGATATTCTATTAAAAGCCATTAGAGATGAGTGGATATATATCCTTAACATGATGGGGAAGAGAGATATCTCTCAACTCCCATTAAGTGACATAGGAGAATTATGTGTTCATCTCTCAAGAGGAAAATCCAAAATTGGGAAAGGTCCAAGAGATCCTTCTCTTGCTAGAGTGAATAAATCTGCAACTAGATCAGTGAGTAGGGCAGAAATTGGGAATATGCTTGATGAATTCAAAATAGATATTCTAGGGAGCCTTAATGAGAAAATAAACTCCCTTAAGTTACAAAACAAGCAGAAAAATGAGGCTGATGCTTTAGTTATTTTCTGTCCCAAATGCAAAAAAAAACACGCTTTAAGAGAATGCCCTTTGGATGCAAAAATCATAGAGACTTGTGTGACTTTTTCAGAAAACCATGAGACCAAGGGCTGTCCTTCAATTCCAGGCTTAAGACTATTTTTCAAGAAGAAAAAATTCCAAATTCAGCAGAATCTCTTTTCTTTGTCTCTAGAAGACCTTGGTAGGGGCCACAAAAATCAGGGATTTAACATCAAATGTACCTTCAGCTCCCATTGGAATTCTTGGCAGCAACCTTGGCTTGAATCTCAATCTCAAACTTGGGCTCAAGGAATACAAAATCCTTATGGAAGACTTTCTCAATACTATCAATATCCTCCATCATATCAGAATTGTCCTCCCCCACAAATTTTACAACAAAATCAGTAGCCACAACTTCAAAATCAGAATCCTCAACTTTCACTACCATTCCCACAACAAATTCCATAACAAAACCAACAATCTCAACTTCAAAATCAAAATCCTCAACTCTTACTACCATTTCAACAGAGACCAAATCAACTACTTGCCTAATCATTACCAAACCCCAACAATAAAAATCCTCAAAATACTTACATGGTGGAAGGACAACAATTTCCAACTTACATGATCACTCCTTTAGATCTTAATGTTGTTCAACTAAGATCCTCTAGGATATTAGAAAAGGAAAATACTTCTGTAGTTATTCAGGAACAAGACCATTTTGAGGAAGATTCTGTACAACCCAATAAAAGTTTTGAAAGAACATCTCTCCAAAACCAAAATACTGAAAATGAAAAACAGAAAGAACCAATGAACTCAACTCCTATCATTGATCACCCAATATCTACTTCTGCACCTCATTTTCCTGAAAGATTACAAGTTGATAGAGGGGTAGAAAAGCAAATTATGTTTCCTAATTATGATTTTCTAGATGAATTGAAAAATTTCTGTATCAAAATCCCTTTGTTACAAGCCATTAAGGAGATTCCAATTCTAGCTAAAACAATAAAGGAGTTGAGCATAAAGAAACCAAGAAGAAAAAAAAAAGAAACAAAAAGAATTCATCTGGTAGGAAAAATAACAGACATAATGATGGGAAAAATTGCCATACAAAAATATGTAGATCCAGGAAGCCCAATTGTGAAAACACATATCAATGAGGTAGAAATTCCGAATACATTGATTGATTTAGGAGTGAAAATAAACATCACGAGAAAACAAACCATGGAACAACTCAAGCTTCCTAGTCTTCTTTACACACCTACATTACTACAATTAGCAGATAGATCTGTAATCAAACTAGATGGTGTGTTAGAAGATATTTTAGTGACCTTAGATTCTTGGGAAAACCCTATTGATTTTATGATATTAACCCCAAAGAACAACCTAGGAGGACATCCACTTATATTAGGAAGACCTTGGCTGGTCACAACTGATGCTTTCATTAGCTGTAGATCTGGTGACATGAATATTTCTGATGGGAATTCAACTAAGAAATTCATTCTATATCCTCCAACAAGAACAATCACAGAAATAGATGACAAGGAATGAATTGATGATGAAAATGACATTCAACCTCTCTTTACTATTTTAGACATTAGTGAAGATAGTCAAATCTTGAATATAATGGAAAATTTTGAATCATCTCCAGAATATGAACATGATCAATTCCAAGAAAAATCCAATATTGAATATTTCTCATCTAGGCATATGCCTCTTTATTCTATGGAAGAATTTCGTAGCTCTACAATTGAAACCTTTCCAGGGAGAACATTGAACATAAACAATAATTTGGAAAAATTACAACGAGAAAAGTTAATCAAAACATTACAACAACATTCTGCTGCATATGCATGGGAATATACTGACATGAAAGGAATTAGTCCTAAGACTTGTATACATCACATCTACATTGAGGAAAATTGTAAACCTATCAGACAAACTCAAAGAAGATGAATCCAAATATTAGGGAAATTGTGAAAGAAGAGTTGCAAAAACTGTTGAATGTAAACTTCAGTTACCCAATGTCAAATAGCCAATGGGTTTCCCCTTTAGTGATTGTGCCTAAAAAGAATGGTAAATGGAGGGTATGCATTGATTATCGAGAATTGAATAAAGCTAACCTTAAAGATAATTTTCCTTTGCCCTTTATAGATCAATTGTTAGATACATTAGCAGGTAAGAAGTATTTCTCATTCTTGGATGGTTTTAGTGGTTATAATCAAATTCAGGTGTCACCTGAAGATCAAGATAAAACCACATTTACTTGTCCATGCGGAACCTATGCCTACCGAGTACTTCCTTTTGGATTATGTAATGCACCTGAAACATTCCAAAGAGAAGTACTAGGAATTTTTTCTGATCTAATACATGATTGTGTAGAGGTATATATGGATGACTTTACAGTCTATGGGAATACATTTGAAGAACCTTTAGAAAATTTGGAAAAGTTCTTAAAAGATGTAAGGAAGCAAACCTTTCACTAAGCCATGAAAATTGTTTTATGATGTTTATAGAAGGGATTGTTTTAGGACATCACATTTCAGGAGATGGAATTAAAGTTGATAAACCTAAAGTTGAAGTCATCTCTAAATTATCAATTCCAAATTGTCAAAATGATGTTGGAAGTTTTCTAAGATTTACAGGATACTATAGAAGATTTATAGAAAATTTCAATAAAATAGCATCCCCACTCTTCAAATTACTCACCAAGGATTGTGGATTCAATTGGAATCCTGATTGCCAGTTAGCATTTGAGACTTTAAAAGAAAGAATTTCCGAAGCACCCATCTTGAGAGGTCCAAATTGGAAACTACCTTTTCAGATTTCAACAGACGCTTCAGACACAGCTTTGGGAGCTGTATTAGGACAAAAATATTTGATTCCCTATGCTATCTACCATATAAGTAAGAATTTGACTCCCATCAACTTAAATTATTCTGTAACTGAAAAGGAATTTGTAGCTGTTGTTCATGCTATCAATAAGTTCAGACATTATATAACAGGCTATGAAACCTTTGTTCATACAGACCACTCTGCAATTAGATACTTAATGAATAAACCTATTACTAATGGTAGAGTTACAAGATGGCTATTACTCTTGCAAGAATTCAATATTACTATGCTAGATAGACTTGGAAAACAAAACACAGTTGCTGATTTCTTGTCCAGAATTTAAAATATCAAAGATGACACTTCGGTTGAAGATAAGTTTCCTAATGAATATCTTTTTGCAGTGACTACTCAGACCCCTTGGTTTGCAGATATTGCCAATTACTTAGTCACAGGGAAATTTCCTTCACATTTTTTTCCTAGAGAGAAAAGAAAAAAATTCAAATAAGTGCAAGATACTCATGTATCACTAATGAATTGTATAAAACAGGTCCAGGTCTCATGATCAAAAGATATGTTAGGGATGATGAAATGCCTGCGATTCTGAAGGCATGTCATGATGAACCGTGTGGTGGACACTTTGCTGACAAGAGGACATCCTATACAATCCTTTCTTTAGGATACTATTGGTCATCCATCTTTAGAGATACCAAAGAATATGTCAAGAAGTGTGACATTTGCCAATGGGTAGGAAGACCCACTTCTTCAAATGAAATGCCACTACAAATTCAGGTACTCATTGAAAATTTTGAAAAATGGGCCTTGGATATTGTTGGACCAATTAACCCCCCATCTAAGCAAAAGAAATATATATTGGTATGCACTGATTATTTCACTAAATGGGTAGAGGATAAAGCATTACTTTTTGCTAATGAAAAATTTGTAGTTAATTTTCTTTTTGAGGACATCTTCACTCGTTTTCGTGTTCCAATAGAAATTGTGATAGATTAGAGATCTCAATTTACATCTAAAATGGTGAAGAGTCTTGTGGAATATTACAAGATCAAACATTAGAAACCCACCCCCTATCATCCACAAACAAATGGTCAAGTTGAATCTACAAATAAGGTGATTGAAGGAATTCTCACTAAGACTGTGCATCTACATAGAAGAGATTGGGCAGAAAGGCTTCCTGAAGCCTTATGGGCTTATAGAACTACATGGAGGAACACAACGGGACATACACCCTATGAACTTGTTTATGGGAAACAAGTCCTGTTCCCTATAGAGTTTCAAATCAAAACCTTCAAGATGGCAGTCCAATTGGGACTGGATTTATCAGAGGCATAGAAACATAGATTGGAGCAACTCAATGAGCTTGATGAAATCAGGCAAGATGCAGTTCAAAGAACCAGTATAGTCCAACAACAAAGGGCTAAATGGCATGATAAATATATCAAGGAGAAGAAGTTTCAAGCAGGAGATTGGGCACTTTTGTTCGATTCAAAATTCAAAGATTTTCAAGGGAAGTTTCAAACTCATTGGCTTGGGCCATATGAGATTGAAGAAGTCTTTAATAATGGAGCAGTAAGGATAAGGACAATAGATGAAAGAAAAATACCTCTTCTTGTGAATGGTCATCGGTTGAAGATATATCAAAAGCCAATTTCAAGAGAGGAGTTCATTAAGATTTTCCAGAATAACTCTGAAATGAAGCTAGTGAAGAAGAATTCTTCTTCTCCACTAACTTAGCCTTTATTTTTCATAAATAAATAAATAAATAAATAAATAAATATATATATATATATATATATATATATATATATATATATATATATATATATATATATATATATAGATATATATATATATATATATATATATATAATAAATTGTATGAGTTTGAAAACCAAAACCAATCATTGATTGGAATACTTATACAGAAAATACACGGTGAAAATCAGAGATTTCTGACTGATCCAAAAATGGATCCTGGATAAATCTCTAAGCCTAAAAGACTTCATGCAAGAGGTGAAAGGTGCCAAATGGTGCACATCCTTTGTAAATAAGAGGAAAATGAAAGTCATAGGCTGCTCTCAGAAATAGTCTCATTGCAGGGATCCCTCCATTCTGAATCCAACACAACTTAAATGGGCGAAAATGGACTTCAGATGGGAAAGCTATCATAAAATGAAGTTACCCTTTTTCAAAGGAAAAAGAGGCAAAATCCCTTGAATAATGGGTCTAAAAACCCTCTAAGTCTTCCAACTATCCCAAAAGGGAAAGACCATTGAAAAAGGAGAATTTATGGAGAAGGCAGATAACACTATCGGAGGCTAAAAACATGAAGAAAACCATGAAAACAAGGCTTGAAAAGTGGTTGCAGAGGGACCGTCGGATCTGGCTAATCAACGGTCCAGATCCGATCAGCAATCGCAATCGGTGGTGGTAGTCGGAGACATAAAGTGCGATGGGCCGATGCGATACTGCGATCACCGATATCGGCGGATCGCAATTGGTGAATGCAATGGAGCAGGGATTACACATATATACGTGTGATGCGATGGTGCGATTGCCAAAATCAATGGATCACAATCGAAGCATTACATTGGAGCGGGACTGTGTTTTATATGCGTGATGCGATATTACAGACCCGAAAGGGTTCCAAAATACCTCTGTATAATGTTTCAAGTCTGGAGGGAGCCATTTTACGTTAATTTTCACCGTTTCAATGTATTTTAAATACAAAGGGGAAACCTATGGGCAGGCCAATTGCGATAAGCAATAGTGATTCCTAGGCAGAACCAATGGCGCTATAAAGCGGAGTTATGAAAGTTTGAAGTCCGATATATTGTGTTTTATGCGGATTTCCCGTGTTTTCACAACGTTCTCTGTGTAAACAGAGAACGACTGTTACTAGGAATTTCAAGTGCCAATTTCCCTCATCCATTGCAAAAACAGGTGGCCGCTTCCCCTGAGTGCATTAAGCAATGATTATTGAACGTCAAAGAAGGGATTCGAGCAGACTGTGGCCGAAAGTTGCAGAGCCCGAAAGGGAAAACCAACAGGCAGCGCGATTTGGATTTTAAGCCATGAATGTCAAAGACAAAGGGCTGCTGAGTTATTGATGGTGGCCAAGTTGTTGCTTGTTTTTAAAACTAAGAAAAAACAGGTAGTGTTGAGACAACAACGCAAAAGAAAAAGAGCAACTGAGGGAGCCTTTGGGGTCACTTGAAGTTCAAGTGAAAAGCCAGGGTGCTGAAGGTTGCAGAAGGCAGAAAAAAGCCAGAGTGGAGAGCCAAAGAGCCAAGAGTTAGAGCCAAGAGTTAGAACCAGAGCCAAAGAGCTAGAGTCAAAGCCAAGAGTTAGAGCCAAGAGCCAGAGCCAAGAGCTAGAGCCAAGAGCCAGAGCTTCAAGAGCTAGATGGGATTAAAGGTATCTGAACCCATTGTTTTTGTGTAGAACAGTAGGATTTGAGTCAAAGACTTTTAAAAAAAGACTTACACCATAATCCCAGAGAGCGTAGTTGACTAGAGCTCACGGAGATGTAGCCCAAGAGTTGTGGGTGAACTCCAAATTAATATTGCTGTTTCTATGTGTGTTTTATTGCTGCATTATCTATGCTGCTTTATTTACTATTATATGCATTTATATATCAGTTTAAGCACATCAGTTTACAACACATAATCAGTTAAAACAAATACAAGCATACATCTATATTTCAAGCTTTTCTTAATTCCGCATTGGTTAATCATTAAAGACTTGGGAATATTCAAGATTTGGAAGTGGGAGAGGTTCTTGTAAGCTAGACAAGAAGCCTAAGCCCCATTTTCAGATCAAGTGGTATCAGAGCTTAATTTTGGTTAACCACACCTTTAAAAAGGTTATATCAGAATGCTTGATTGATAGAGCAGAGATTTCTTGTCTAAAAGGTGTTTGGGCAATCAAGGATTGATTTTCTGATTGATTATATGCTTGTTTGGAGACTGACTATTTTCTGAGTTTACAGAGGTGAAGGGAAAACTATTGATAGCTCAGTCCAGGAAGGACAAGAAGGAGAAGGGCTGAAGGCATTCTTCTATCCCAAAGGACCTCAAGGCAATCCAAAGCACAAGAGGTTTGTTGCAAGAGGTGGCTTAAATAAGCTCTTCATTTATATTGTTGAAGTTTTTTTGTTCATTGGCATAATGAAAACTTCTACAAGTGGGTCCTCAAATTCTGCTCTCTTCACAAGACTCTTGGATGAAGATATGAAGCAAGAATTGTCCAGCATGATGGATATGGTGAGAGAAATGTATGAGGATGGAAGGAAGACCAGCATGCTTAGAAAGCAGTTGAATTCCATGAAGGAAGAGAAGCAATTGCTTGCTGACAAATTGCAAGAAATGGAGAGTCAACTTCATATTGCAAATATGAACCTCAAAAGGATGCATGAGTTGGAAAAACAACTCTTTGTTGCCCAAGAAGCCTTAGTCAAGTATCAACTTTAAGAAGAGGTAAGCCATTAGTTTGTCTTCAAATTCTTCTGAGAATGCTTGTATTGGTTCTTTTGAGAAACATACTAAAGGCATAGGTTCCAAGCTAATGTCCAAGATGGGCTATGAAGGAAAGGGCTTGGGAAAGCATGCAAAAGGTATTGTTGAACCAATAGTGGTTAAGGAAATGTTATGAAACCAGCTCAAGAAAAATATAGAAAAGATAGATCAACGCCTTAGAATTCAGCCTCTTCGAGGGGGCAACCTCCTTTACATTACATAAATGAACAATTCTTCGATGATACAAATGAAAAGACCTCCTTTCTATATATAGGAGTCTAAGGGGTCATAACATAATCAGAGCCGACATAACAACAATAATGTAAGGGCACAATAATAACAATAATGGGCTTCTATGTGGCACAATAGTAACAATGTGGGCACTACATGGGTACATCAATATAATAAGTGGGTTGTACTAATAACAATAAGGGGTTACACTAGTAGTATAGGGGCCTAACATGCCCCTCTCCTTCAAAAAGTGTTGTCCTCAATGCTTGAGTAGTTCTTGATGCTTCTGTATAAAATTCTTGTCCTCCCATGTGGAATCTTCAGCAGGTAATTTCTTCCACTTGATGAGATACTCCGAAATTGATCGATTTCGTAGCTGTCGGGTTCTTGTTTCTGTGACTGCTCCAGGTTCCAAAACGATTTTTCCTTCCTCTTCAATTTCTGGCAATATTGTTTGAATTGGGATCTTTTGCAACTTTTGAATAAGTGGCCATACTTCTTCGTCCTTCTTCCATTCATCCCTTGCTTCGTTTATCCAATCTGGTTGGATAATAGAAATAGCACAAAACAATGCTTCCACATCCTCATCCTTGAAGAGTCTTCCCATTCGGTAAGGTCGCCATTTTTTAAGTGCATGTAGTATTGCCAACATTTCCTTCTCATAAATAGCTTACTTTAGATGTAGCAATAAAAATACCCAATCACCTACATCAAAACATTTTTCACTATGATGTTGATCTACCTGTTGTTTCATTTGATTTTGCACTGAAGTGGTGTTATCCTTTAAAAGTTGGAGAACTTGTTGTTGATGCTTGATGTGATCTTTCACTGCTTGAACCTTTTTCTTCTTGATATGTCCTTCTATCTTTAGAGTTTGAGGAGTGGTAATTTCTTCCAATCCTTTACAAGATATGGTCAGATTCATTTCTTGACGCTCGATGTGATCTTTCACCTCTTGAACATTTTTCTTCTTGATATGTCCTTCTATCTTGATAGTTTGAGAAATGGTAATTCCGACCAATGAATTACAAGATATGGTTGGATTCATTTCTTCTTTCTTGATGTGATATTTCACTTCTTGCACCTTTTTCTTCTTGATATGTCCTTCTATCTTGAGAGTTTTTGGAATGGTCATTCTTGCCAATAGTTTACAAGATATGGTCTGATTCATTTCTTCTTTCTCAGGGGTTGGGTCCTGGCATATATCCTCTTCTTTTGATGTTTCTTGATCCTTTTCTTCCTCCTCTTCATACTCTATGTAAAATAATTTCTTCTCAGCACACTTATGACCTTTAGTTCATTTGCTATCACAATTGTAACAAAGCCCTTTTTCTCTTTTTTCTTCCAATTGTTGTGGTGTAACCCTTGTAGGTTGTGGAAGGCTAGGAGAAACAACACTTCCATCTTTATAGTTGTGAGGGGTAGACTTCCTTGTTGCTATAATTTTACTTTCCAATATGTCACAAAGCCCTTTTACTCTTTCCAATTGTTGTGGTGTTGCTCTAAAGAAGATGTTGCTCTTTGTATCCTCATAATGTGCTATCATTTCCTCCGTGAGAATTGACCACGTAACAAGTTGTTTACGAGAACAAAGCCCTTTATACCATAGAAATTGATCCGGTTCTAAATATGAATATGTAATACATACCTTTTGTAACAGTAGTACACCATGTAGATCAAAATATTGCTCCATCTGAAGTATCCAATTTACTAGATCCTTGCCATCAAATTTCCTCATCTTGCTTTTTCTTGATTTTAGGACCTCGATCTTGAAACAAATGTAACTCTGTACTTTCAGATATTTAAGCTTTGAAATTTCTACTTGTAGTAGCCCCCTGTGTCCTCTTTCCAATGCCACTAGTCTGATCCAAATTGGATTCTCCAAGAAAGAGTTATGCATAATCTCCCAAGATGACCTGATTATAGACCTTTCCAGAAGAGCGAAATTGTATGAAGTGCCACGTGTCAATTTTTCGACCTTTGGCTCTTAAAAATATATGAACAAAACTACAGTCCATACTCTTTCTGTGCCTTCTTACAAAATTTCAATCCGATGCTCAGAGAGAAAGTTATGATGATTTTCCCCAAGTCACCTGTTTGGAATGTAATTCATGAGTCTGCAAAAAGGCCAACTTCCTCAGATCATATCTCTGCAAATATAGTGCGAAAAGCTCTGAAATTCGGACCTGAGGTTCAGCGCGCTTTCTTATCAAATGGGTTTTTTTGCAACTTCTGAAACATCGCAGAAAAAAAGTTATAGCAAAAATTCCACGATGACCTGTTTGGAGCAGCGAAACCCTAGAATCCAAAGCTCTGATACCAAATGTTATGGAACCAGCTCAAGAAAAAGATAGAAAAGATAGATCAACGCCTTAGAATTCAGCCTCTTTGAGGGGGCAACCTCCTTTACATTACATAAATGAACAATTCTTCGATGATACAATTGAAAAGGCCTTATTTCTATACATAGGAGTCTAAGGGGTCATAACATAATCAGAGCCGACATAACAATAATAATGTAAGGGCACAATAATAACAATAGTGGGCTTCTATGTGGCACAATAGTAACAATATGGGCACTACATGGGTACATCAATATAATAAGTGGGTTGTACTAATAACAATAAGGGGTTACACTAGTAGTATAGGGGCCTAACAGGAAAGGCCTAAATATTTGGGTCTTGGCTATGGACAGTCTTATGGAGAGAATTCCAAAGCTGCCATGAAAGCCATTGAAACAGTCCCAAGAAGGAGTTTCATTTCATGTCCTCTACCTCAAAAGTGTGAAGGTTGTATCCAAGAGGAATACAATAGCTTGAAACATCAATTGCAGGATGCAGGTGTTCAGAAGCACACACTTGAACCAGAGAGTTGGGGAGACTCTAACAACCTTGAAGAGTTTGATGGTGTTCCAAAGGGGGCCACTTCTTCATTTACTTCACCTACTCATGAAGGCAATAAAGGTGAAAGAGGCAGGTATAAATCTGGTTCTAAACATTTTCCTTTTGATTTTGCAAAGCATGATAAATTTCCACATAAGTATGAGGAAAGAGTTGCATGTTCCTTTTGTGGTTTGGATAACCATGATGTTTCTAGATGTTGGAAGAGAATGGCCGCATACAGGAAGCAGAAGAAGGAAAAGAAGCAAGAAGCCAAAGGTCTATTGGACAAGGAAAATCATGCTATCAAGAGGATGCACATGTGGTGCACTTACTACCATAAGCAAGGACATCTTGCTGCAAAGTGTTGGACACTGAATCCAACAATGCTTCCACCAAAGTTGAAGAAAGTGGAAAGATAAGATGGCAGAAATGGAAGTGAAGATTCCATGAATGGTGTCTCAAAACGATTCACATGTTGATGCTGATGTGCAGGCAAGGGTAGTACCTTTGAAAGGTATTGGTAAGGAACAATTAGAGTTCTTATCCGGTTAATATTGCATGTCTATTGATGCATCTACATTATATTTCATTTCAGCTTCGAAAGTACAGTGTGCTTAAGTGAAAGTTGAAGGATGAAATGCATGCATGAGCACAGGGATGTTGATGATTTCCTTGTTTTTGAACATGTATGTGTAATTAACTTGTAGGGTTGATTGCTTTGACATGCATGTGATGCCATGTTGACTTGAAAGAAGTTAACTTGGTCTCCAAATGGAGATAATTATGAAAGTTTCATATTTTGGAAAAAGTGTCCTAATGGTCTTTTTCTACATGCTTGAATTAAGGGTAATCTGTTTAAAGGAATATTTTGTGGGCTTGTTATCTAGTCCATCATTTGTATGCATATGTAAGATAGGAGGTGTTCACAAAATGTGAAATCTGTTTCTTTTTTTGAAGTAGGAGTTTAGTCCATCCAGTTGTTGTTTGTATGCCTGTTGTTGTTAACAGTTGTTGTTGGCAGCCTTTCAAACAGGTACAAATGAAAGTTTTGTGGAGCAGATGTACTTCAAATTTGTTGAGCCACCTTGGCTCAATGATCAAGGCAAAGAAGCTCAAACTACCTTCTATGACAATTTCAGTAGAAGTTCTGCACGAAGGCAAGGAGGAAGATAGTTCTTCCCAAGAAGACCAGCCCATCCAAAGAAGGGAAGTGGTTAGAAACTTTGGTTCAGAGGCACTATGCAAAGGAAAGTGTAGGGAGGTTGAAAGAAGAGGGTGAGTCACTCTCATTTACTATTCAGATCAGTATATCAGTCTTTTGGAGACCAAAAGTTCTTTTAGTGGGAAGGCGTGATCCAAAAATGGATCTTGGATAAACCTCTAAGTCTAAAAGACTTCATGCAAGAGGTGAAAGGTGCCAAATGGCACACATCCTTTGTAAATCAGAGGAAAATGAAAGTCGCAGGCTGCTCTCAGAAATAGTCTCATTGTAGGGATCCCTCCATTCTGAATCCAACACAACTTAAATGGGCGAAAACGGACTTCAGATGGGAAAGCTATCATAAAATGAAGCTGCCCTTTTTCAAAGGAAAAAGAGGCAAAATCCCTTGAATAATGGGTCTAAAAACCCTCTAAGTCTTCCAACTATCCAAAAATGGCAAGACCATCGAAAAAGGAGAAGTTATGGAGAAGGAAGATAACACTATCGGAGGCTAAAAACATGAAGAAAACCATGAAAACAAGGCTTGAACAGTGGTTGCATAGGGACCGTCGGATCTGGCCGATCAACGGTCTAGATCTGATCGACAATCGCAATTGGTGGTGGCAGTTGAAGGCATAAAGTGCGATGGGCCGATGCGATACCGCGATTGCTGATATCGGCGGATCGCAATTGGCGAAAACAATGGAGCAGGGTTACACATATATACGCGCAATGCGATGGTGCGATTTCCAAAATCAGCGGATCACAATCGAAGCATTACATTGGAGTGAGACTGTGTGTTATATGCACGATGCGATATTACGGACCTGAAAGGGTTTTGAAATACCTCTGTATAATGTTTCAAGTCCGGAAGGAGCCATTTTATGTTAATTTTTGCCGTTTCAATGTATTTTACATACAAAGGGGAAACCTAATGGCAGGCCAATTGTGATAAGTGATAGTGATTCCTAGGTAGACCCAATGGCGCTATAAAGTGGAGTTATGAAAGTTTGAAGTCCGATATATTGTGTTTTATGTGGATTTCCCGTGTTTTCACAGTGTTCTCTGTGTAAATAGAGAATGACTGTTACTAGGAATTTCAAGTGCCAATTGCCCTCATCCGTTGCAAAAACAGGTGGCTGCTTCCCCTGAGTGAATTATGCAATGATTATTGAACGTCAAAGAAGGGATTCGAGCAGACTGTGGTCGAAAGTTGCAGAGCCCAAAAGGGAAAACCAACAGGCAGCGCGATTTGGATTTTAAGCCATGAATGTCAAAGACAAAGGGCTGCTGAGTTATTGATGGTGGCCGAGTTGTTGCTGGTTGCTGAAGCTAAGAAAAAACAGGTAGCATTGAGACAACAGTGCAAAAGAAAAAGAGTAGCTGAGGGAGCCTTTGGGGTCACTTGAAGTTCAAGTGAAAAGCTAGGGAGCTGAAGGTTGCAAAAGGCAGAAAGAAGCCAGAGTGGAGAGCCAAAGAGCCAAGAGCCAGAACCAGAGCCAAAGAGCCAGAGTTAGAGCCAAGAGCCAGAACCAAGAGCCAAGAGCCAGAGCTTCAAGAGCCAGAGCGGATTACATGGTGTCTGAACCCACTGTTTTTGTATAGAACAACAGGAGTTGAGTCAAAGACTTGTAAAAAAATACTTACACCATAATCCCAGAGTTGAATTAACTAGAGCTCACGGAGACGTAGCCCAAGAGTTGTGGGTGAACTCCAAATTAATATTGCTGTTTCAGTGTGTGTTTTATTGATGCATTATCTCTGCTGCTTTATTTACTGTTATATGCATTTATATATCAGTTTCAACACATTAGTTTATAGAACATAATCAGTTAAAACAAATACAATCATACACCTATATTTTCAAGCTTTTCTTAATTCCGCATTGGTTAATCATTAAAGACTTGGGAATATTCAAGCTTTGGAAGTGGGAGAGGTTCTTGTAAGCTAGACAAGAAGCCTAAGAGCCCCATTTTCAGATCACTGACATACTATATTTTCCATTTCGTTCTTGTAATAAGTAGTGACAAAAAGCTACATTCATTTGCAGTTCAGAGTCTACAAATTCATAGTCTCATTCCATCTCATTCTGTTTTCATTTTATTTTACAGTTCCATTTACATTTTATTTTTACAGTTTTACTCCATCTCACCCTATTTCTGATTTTATTCTGCATTTCTATTTCATTTTTACATTCATATTCCATAACCATACTTCACTTTTCCTTCTTGTTACATTAAAAAATGTCACCATGGCTATTTACAGTTAGTATGGCTCTATCAACAGTCATGCTATCCTCTTAGGCAAGTCTTATGCCTCTGCTCTCCTTTCAAACTCCAAAAAGAGAGAAAGTCTTTATAAATGTATTTATCTCTGGGTACGCAGGTTCTCTCAACCTTACCTGCGGGTACGCACCCAATGTTCACAAAAGCCGCGTACTTGTACGCTATGTATGTAAAGGGGCAGGTGCGTCCCCTTGTAAAGGTCAAAATGCGCAAGTTTCATCTTTAAAAAGTTACTTGTGGTCATTTCTAGAGCATTCTAGAAGGTTGTTCGACGTGTATTGAGCACCTCCAGATGGTTCATGTACCCATACCAAAGAGGAATTTATCCCATCAATGAGGGAGCTATCCCATCCAAAGAGGGGATTATCCCATTGATGGTGGACCTGAATAACTTCCTCTAGACCACTATAAATACAGGCATTGGGCCAGAAGGAGGAGAGGTTGGAAGCTAAACATTTCTAAGGGTAGATGCTGCTGGAATTAGGACTCCCATTTAGAAGCTTGTGAGGAGAGATTGCCATCTTTGCTTGTTCTATTTGGAAGTGGGTGAGCTTTGTCAAAGTAAAGGAGAACTCTTGATGGACCCTGGGAGGGACTTGCACAACACCAAGGCTCAGGTTGTAATTGTTCCTTTTGTTTCCTATTAATGCAAATGAGTCCATTCTTCTCAATAACTTGTTATTTATGAGTTGTTTCATGTACTCCTTGGTCTATGTGTTAAATATGTTTTATTTTATGAGATTATCAAGTGCTATTTAATCGTTTGATTGTTAGTGGATGCAGGTTTCAAAGTGAAGGAGGAGCTCATCCGGATCAGCGAGGCTGGACTGCTACAACAGCGTGGGACTACAGGTAGGATCTAAACACTTGATTTCCCGTATAGTAAATGCATGTTTAGAGAAGGATTGCTCTTGTTTGTCACTAGAGAGTCTTAGGCTCCTAGGGAGGTTGGTTGTGTCCGCACTATCGACTCTTTTCGCCTGACAAATTGGCGACTCCGCTGGGGACTCCATTGATGTGAAAGTCTTTTCCTTTGTATGCAACTTTGATCTGAGAAAAGTCATTTATTTTCTGGTTTTTGGCTCTGTGACTTTGTTTTTGGGTGGGTTAGCTTAGGGTTAGATTGAATTTAGTTTTTCTTGGTTTTTTCAGTAGTACGCACCCTCTGAGTATTGCACAGTGCGTACTTGTACGCACTGTTGCTGTGTGCACAGAGCGAGCCCGCACCTGGCTTAACCGGTTGCCTGTGTCCCTGCTAAAAATTAAGAAATTTCCATTTTTTGCATTTTTTCTCTTGGATTTTGCTTTTTATTAGTTTTTACTGCCCAGATCCATTACTCTCTTGTCAAAGATCTTCACCTGAACTTGTTTCGATAGCATTGAGTGTTTTAGTGGATTTCATAGAAGTTTAAGCCCTAGGGTTTGATTTTTGAGTAGGTCTTGTAGTGACTTTGGCGGCAGAAGTTGTCAAGCCTTAGATCTCTCTGGTTTTGTCAGCCTTCTTAGAAGTCAGACCTGTCATAAAGTCTACCTGTGAGAGAAACTTACCTTTGAGTGGTCTCTTTGGCAAATTTCGAAGTGCTTGTTGATTAAGTATTTACAAAAAGAACAAAAAGATTTGAGTTTTGTTTTGACTGGTCTTTTGATTCTGCATTAGCTAGTCCTTGACTTGATTTTGGTCAAGTAAAACAACCTAGAATCATCCTTGTAGGCTTTTGCCTCGTTAGGTTAGCTTAGAGTAAATTTCTTTTGGATTTGCTTGTGAGTCAAGTTTTCATAGATTTTATAGCTTTTGAGATTGATTTTCATTAAAATAGATTTATATGCTTTATTAAATAAGAGAAAATACAAAAACATCTCCTTTGAAAAGTTTTGTTTCAAGTAGCTTTGAAGAGTTTTGAAAGAAAAAGAGTTTTTCGTGCACGTAGGGAGTGGTCATGTTTGTATGCTTGGAAAGATAAAGAGAATTGTTTCTTTGATTGTCTTTACTAAGAAAATTGTTTTCTATAAAATTTGCATTTCTCAACTCTCTTAGTTAAGAATTTCATTGAAAGAGAAAAGTAGCGTAAATCATCTTAGGTGCATCTTTGTAGTGGTTTGAGTCGAGTCTACACACCATTGGTTTCACTTCCGCTACCTTCTGTCTTTAAGAAAAAACCATAAAATTAACGCTTAAAGTAAAATCAACGTAGTAACTTTTATTTACTAGGGCTCTGAAACACCAATTTAGATCAGGCTAGTGTCTTGGAGTAGGAGAGTAATTAACTCTCCAAGACAACAAAACCAAACAAGTAGCTTATCTTGTGATAGAATAAATCCAATTGTCTCATTTGTACTCTGGGAAAGCTCCTCTTAAAGGAGAAGCACGAGCTCGTGTCCAAACCAGTGAGGGGATCAATCCCCCCTCGTTGGGAACGACGCCAGACACGCACGTATTACAAACGATAAACCTCGGAATAATCATTGTCGAGGAGCCAGGGGTCACTTGTCGGTAAACCTTGGATTATTGTCAAGGAACCGACAAGGGGATTGAGCTTGATACTCTGCCCTTGCGTGCTGTCGGAGTGTAGACTGTTCCTCTAGGTGCATTTGTTGTGGTTGGTAACCTTAGTGACCATTATCTTTAGGATTCTACCGAGGTGATGGTGGAGGGAAGATCCCACTGTACCTGAAGCAGACGTCGGCTAGACTCACTTGGATTTTCCGGGGGGTTCACTTCACTCGAGACGGTTAAAGTGGAGGAACTTGTGCCGGTCTATTCATTAAGCAGGTTGCCGGGGTAACTGTTCCACCCGCCACTTCTGTACTGAATCCGGCGATGTTGGGCTTCATCTCCAACTAGCGTTTTCGGTCTGGAAGGCTACTGTTTGTGCTTGGTTTGACGCCCTAGATTCTTTAGGCGTGTGATTCAAATTTGTTTGGTTCTTTAGAGACTTTAGGTTGTTTGATTTGAGATTTTACTTTGTTTTCGTGTGTAGTAGTTAAAAGTTTTTAGCTGTGGCGGAATTACCGAGACAGTCCCGTAGACTTCGGGGCCAGTCTCCTGAAGTTGTTTCTGTGGCCGAATTGTTGAGAAGATCCCGTAGACTTAGGGGTGAACCTCCTCGAGACGACCCCAGTAATCTAGAAGGTTTGAAGGTCCTTGTAACTCCTCCTAGTGGCAGTAGAGTAGGTTCACCTGAAGAAGGAGAATCTTCCTTGGTAGTCCATTTAGATTACCAAGGTCTAGAGACAGGTTATAATCCCGAAGCTGTTACAGTTTCTGAGCTTGTTGGTAGTTTTTCGTCTGCTAGTGATACAGGTGAAGAACCTGAAATATCTGAACCTGTTACTCCGACTTCTAGTGTTCCAGATTCACCAAGAGTAGAACGAGTTATCACCGAAAATCTTCCTACTGGTCTGATTGCTATCGAAGAACTTGCTCCAGAGGAAGAAATAGGCGTCTCTAACCTTGAAGATCAACTTACTATTGAACTCAGGGAGCGTGAATCTATCTTTTACAGTCCTCCTAGAAGTACTATTTGGTACCTTTCGTTAACCAATTATTTAGACAACTCAGGGGTAGGTTTTTCTACACCTCGTACTCCCTTTCCACCTAGAGGTATTTATACTCCTGTAAATATGTCTGGTCAGTCGTTCGTGTTTACTCAAACTCCTGAATCTTTCTTACACGGCGGTCCTTCTGTTCCCACCGGGTATCAATCACTTTCTGGTACCTTTGCGGGGGCATCTCCTCAACCCATTGATCATGGGTTATTAGCTGGAAACAATGGTAATATACCATTGGGTGTAGGAGACATTTACATGATGTCAGGTTCAGTTCCCGTTTCCCAACCTCAAGGTGGCCAATTACCGCCTGGGGGGCAGCCTCAATTAACGCCTGGGGGGCAACCTCAAGGTACAAAATTCGTGTCTGGGGGGCAACCTCAAGGTCAGTATGTACCTATGGTGCAATACATGCCTCAAGGTCAACCCCAGCCTCAATATGTACCCCAGGGTCAACCTCAGTATCAATATTTACCTCAAGGGTATCAACCTCAAGGGTATCAACCCCAAGGGTATCAACCTCAAGGGTATCAACCCCAAGGGTATCAACCTCAAGGGTATCAACCTCAAGGTCAAGGTCAATCCCAGTACCCGTATTTACCTCAAGGTTATCAACCTCAAGGTCAATACTCGAGTCAAGGTTATCAACCACCTCAAGGTCAGTCATATATTCAAGGTATGGGAACTGCACCTTTCAATTATCAATCCTATCCTCAATCCGGTTATGGATCTCAGTATCCTCAACCTGTTACGGGTCAATACCCCGGAATGTTAGTGTGGGATCCGTCACAGGGTCAACAGGTGTTGCAGCCAAGTATACAGTTGGTACCTCAAGCTGGACAACCCGCAGTTTCTGGTCCACTCCAGCAACCGCAACCTGTCCAGTCAAATGTTCAAACTACTGTAACTTCGGTAGTTACTCAGCCGCCAATTGCACCTAGTACTCCATCTCAAACGGCTGCTGCAACTACCGCCACATCTGCCGCACTTACTTCTGGAGTATCGACGGCTCCGGTTTCTACTGTCTCTGTAACCACTTCTCAGACATCTTTACCGTTGTCTGGATATACGATTCAAACCACGGTCCAGATGCCTACAGGTCAATCTGGTATAAGTACGGTTGTCACTACTCAACCTCAATTTGTTCATCAACCGTACCAGGGACAGTACCAACATGGGCAAGCTGTCCAACAGCTGGTTTACCAGTATCAACCGTATCCTGGGTACACTTATCAACAACCTCAACAACCCCAGTACGGTCCGGTTAATCCTGGTTTTCCAGGAGGATATAATATCCCTAATGCGACTCCTGTTCCTAGTTATCCTGGATATCCTCCTCCTGGGACTGGTCTTGTGACCCAGAGTTTTAGAGATCCTAACCGGCAGTTACCGTTTATCGCAACTTTGGATTTACCAGACTTGACGCGCCTAACGAACGATCCAATTCAATATCTTCCGTTCTGGCTGCCAATGCCAAATAAGTTGCCCAGTGATATACCCAAGTTCGAAGGTAAGTCTGGAGAGGATCCATCCAATCATGTGATGACTTACCACCTCTGGTGTGCTTCAAATTCCATCTCGGATGATTCGATCCGCTTACGTCTTTTCCAGCGTACACTCATTGGTCTCGCGGCCAAGTGGTACATTGAGTTACCACGAGCCTCTTTTTACAATTTCAGCCAGTTAGCTACCTCGTTCTTAACTCACTTTCAGTTGCCGGTCAGATACGATAACTGCACGGAGTTATTAACTTCACTAAAACAATCGACGTCCACGTATATTTCTGATCACATTCATGAGTGGAGACGTCGAAGAAGGCTAGTGAAAGTTTTTATTCCGGATCAAATCTTAGCTGAATGGTTTGTTAAATCATTATTACCAAAGATTACTGAAGATGTAGCTAAGGCCAGAGTAGTTACTGAGGAGCAAGTCATTGCTCAGGCGCAGTACCTTGACTTAGTTTATACTCAGTCAGGTACGTTACACGAGAAGATTCCAGATCTTCCAAAATCGAATCAAATCGCTGCTGCTCCTTCGGGATCTCATGCCGCTGATGGTATGATTGGTATCGTGAATACAAAGAGTAAGAAGAAGTCTTCCAAGGCTTCAACTACTCCTATAATCACTTTGCCCGATTCCCCGACAGGAGAGTCTTCTCCTGAAATTTCCGCCGATATTCACGCTGTAGAGTCATCTACGGCCAAATCAAAAAACGGTGGAAAGAAGAAAGGAAAGAAGAAGGCTAAAGCAGACAAGGCTCCGAAGGAGAAAATGGAAAAGTCGGAAACCAATGACGAAAAGCGCAAACCTCGATATCCTTGTCTTATTTGTGAAGAGGATCATTTTACGAGAGATTGCCCTCATCGGGCAGAGGTTGTAAAAATAGTCAAAGGTTCTCCCACTCCTGCTGTGTTAAAAGATCCATTTCCAAAGCAGGAAAGTAAGATGATAGGTTCTTCCTCGAGTGCTAGTGAAGAACCCATTTTGATGATGTCTCATGTGAGGATTGCGACTCGATCACAAGATTATGGTAGTAAGAATCCTGTTGATGGTAAGGAAGCAGAATCTTCTCATTCTAATCCATCAACCTCAGCTCCTGGTTCCGATCCACTACAGATCGAAAAACCTAACCCGGACTTAGTAATCAAACCGCCCGCCAAGGGTGTACTTCGAAGGTCTGCTTTCAATCCACATGCGAGAGCAGCCTAGAATTACAACATTGTTGAGAACTTAGCTGTTTCACCCTCAGCAATGTCGGCTTTAGAAGTGCTGCAATCATGCCCAGCACAACGAAAATTACTTTTGTCGGCTATCGGAGCTGTTGATGTTCAGGACCCGAATCTGATAATCTTTGATCTAGAAAATAGTACACAGCGTCTACCCCATCAAATGGCTTTCCAAATTCCAGTGATAGTCAAAAACAGGCCTATTCATCGGACTGTGATTGATGAGGGAGCTTCTACGTGTATTATGTCGATTCAATGTTGGAGATCGCTTGGTTCTCCTTCGTTGAACCAATCCCCGACCATCCTTAAGGCCTTTGATGGCTGTGGGTTCCGTCCGTTTGGTATTCTACAGGAATTGCCTATAGGGGTAGAAGGTAAAACCGTTAGTCTGGATGTGGAAGTGGTTGATGCCCCTCTAGACTACAACCTTCTTTTGGGTCGAAGTTGGTCATATGCTATGACAACGGTCATTTCATCGGTCTTCAGAGTAATAAAGTTTCCACATAACGGTAAGATCGTGACAATTGATCAGCTGACATACTTTTCGTCCGACCCAGCCTCTTCAGAGAGTATCCAACATGTCGGTAAGACGACAATCCCTTATAGGGACATTGGCGTAGGTTTAGTTAAAGATTCCGGTTTACTGGGAACTTTTCCTTTCCCTCCAATCAACGCAGACCCTTCATTTGCATCAATTCATATGATTACATCAGACAACATTATTTATGATGATCCTTGGATTGTCCCATCTGAATCTGAGATAGACTCATTCGGTGATGCTATGCCTTTGAGTCCATATGAAATTGCTTATGAAGCCGTCATGTCTTTTACCGACTCGCGTTCAACCCAAATCGACCAAATGAATGTGGTCAGTGAAGAATCACTTTTCACATCAACCTTAGAACGGATAGCGTTTCCCGAAGTCGTGTCATCTGACGAGCAACTTCGCGAAATCCTAAGTGTAGACGATCTACCATGGGAAGATCTTCATCACAGATCTTCATTTTTACCTAAGGATGATGTTTTTGAAAATGATTTTTCATCTATCTTTACCGCTGAATATGTCAAAGACGCTCAGAATCCAACGAAACATTCTGATTCAGAGTTGAATTTAGGGAATATTTCTCGCACTATTCCCATTGATATTTCAGTGAAGCCCGGAATTGAGGAAAACATTCATATAGGTGCCTCATGTACAGAAGATGAAATCCAAACTTACAAGGCCCTATTCCAAGAATTCTGCGATGTGTTTGCCTGGTCTTACGAGGAAATGCCGGGAATCGACCCTGCCATTGTTGTTCATGAAATAAAGACCTACCCGGACGCTAAACCTGTCCGGCAACGGTTGCGTCAAATTCACCCTCGGAAAGCGGCTGCGATTAAAGCAGAAGTCGAGAAGCTGTTGAAAGCAGGTTTCATTTATCCAATCCCGTTAATGGATTGGGTATCGAATATTGTTCAAGTCAATAAGAAACAAGGAACAATAAGAATCTGTATCGACTATAGGGATATAAATCGAGCTTGTCCAAAAGACAACTATCCTACGCCCTATATCGATCAAATTATTGATGATTGTGCCGGAAGTGAAATGTTTTCCTTCATGGATGGTTTTTCGGGCTATAATCAAATCAATATTCTACCTGCCGACCAACCAAAAACGACATTCATTTGTCCATGGGGGACATTTTCTTATTGCAAATTACCTTTTGGACTTAAGAATGCCGGGGCCACTTTTCAACGGGCAATGTCTTACGCATTTCATGACATCAAGCACATTGTGCAACCGTACCTCGATGATTTGCCTGCTCATTCTTTACATCGAGCTGATCACCTTGTCCACTTACGAGCAATCTTTATGAGGTGTAGGCATTATCGAATTCGGTTGAATCCCCACAAGTGTGTTTTCTGTATAGAGACAGGTCGATTGCTGGGATTTGTTGTTTCAAAAGCCGGCATTCGCGTCGATCCCTCGAAGGTTGAAGCTATCATCAAATTGCCTCCTCCTTCGAGTTTGCGCCAACTCCAAAGTTTGCAAAGGAAAGCGAACTTTTTACGCTGATTCATTCCAAATTACGCCGAGGTCACTAAAGGTTTTACACGGTTGTTGAAATAGAACGCTCAATTCTTTTGGGATGAGATTGCCCAACAATCTTTTGATGCACTTAAGCACGCGTTGACCCATGCACCGTTGTTGCATCCTCCCAACTACAACCATGACTACTTCTTATACCTCGCAGCTTCGCATTCCACCATTGGAATGGTGTTAGTTCAAGAAGATGAATTCAGAACGGAACATGTGATATATTATCTTAGTCGGACATTAAACCCCATTGAGCTAAAATATTCGCATGTGGAGAAATTGGCCCTGGCAGCCGTTCAAGCTGTCCAACATTTTCGTCACTACATTCTTCTCCGTAAAACTACAGTTATTTCGGATTGCAACCCTATGATTTATATTTTGACAAAACAATTGCTAGGGGGCAAGTACTCTAAATGGATCGTTATCCTGCAAGAGTTCGACTTGGAGTTTGAGAAGTCCAAGTCTAAGAAATCCTTAGTTTTTGCGGAATTGATGTGTGATTTCCCGCGTGCTGACACAGAAACTGTGGCAGAGGAGTCCATTGCGGACGAATCTTTAGATCCATGGTACGGGGATATAATCATCTATCTCCAAACCCAAACCTTTCGGCCTGAAGCTTCAAAGTCGGAACGTCGAAAAATTCGGTTTCAATCCCAGCAATACAAGATTATTGGAGATACACTTTATCGCCGGGGGGCAGACTTAGTTTTTCGACGTTGTTTAACTCACGAAGAGGCTGAGAGGGTTTTGAATGATTGTCACTCTGGAGCATGTGGCGGTCATATGTCTGGGTATGCCATAGCTCAGAAGGTGTTGCGCGCTGGCTACTTCTGGCCGTCCATGTTTAAAGATTGTATCATTGCGGTCCGGAAGTGCCACAACTGTCAAGTGTTTGATCGCAAGATGCGCGCACCACCTGCCGTTGGTCCATCCTATAATTGCCGTTGGTCCATTCGCCAAATGGGGTATCGATTTTATTACTTGTAACCCTCACTCGGCCGGGGGGCATGCGTATATCATCCTCGCGGTTGATTATTTTACTAATGGGCCGAGGCGATGCCTACATTCGACGCAAGCGGCAAAACAGCTGCAGTTTTCGTATTCAATCATATTATAACTAGGTTTGGTGTCCCACAAGCAATCATCACTGACCATGGGAGCCATTTTCGAAACATCATGATGACTGAGCTTACAAGCCAGCTTGGTTTGCGCCACGATAGCTCTACTCCTTATTATCCGCAAGCCAACGGTTTGGTTGAGTCTATCAACAAAGTTCTGGTTATCATGATCCGACGAACCATTGGTATTCATCGGTCGAATTGGCACAACATGTTATTTTCAACGCTATGGGCATACCGAACCTTAGTGAAAACTTCAACAGGGTTCACTCCTTTCGAGCTAATTTATGGCTTGGAAGCTGTGTTACCCATTGAATGCGAAATCCCATCACTTCAAATGGCTGTCGAATTACTCCCAGCTACTTCCGAAGAGGAGAAGCGTTTATTATACTTAGCTAAATTAGATGAGACTCGACGTGACGCTGCTTTGGCAATCGAGACTCACGCGAAGCGAATGAAAGCTCAGTATGATAGAAATGTGACCCCTCGAAGTTTTTCGGAGGGAGACCTAGTGCTATTATATGATCAAGCTAACGATAATCTAGGTGCTGGAAAATTTGTTCCTATGTGGCATGGACCCTACATTGTAAAGCGAAAGCTAGCAAAAGGGACCTATGAGCTGGTAGATTTTGATGGGGACTCTTTAGGTAAACCCAGAAATGGACTTTACCTTAAGAGGTATTATGCTTAAATGATGGGTATGGAGAATGTTAAGTTAGGTTAGGTTTTCTTTCTAGCTAGTATGTTTGTTAGTTTAGATAGTGTGCTTAGCTTAGAGAGTGTGTTTTTTGTCGTTATTCTGGCTTATCTTGGTTTTACTCTTGATATTGCAGATGTCGACGCCTCTCCAAACATACATTGGATTTGCTGATGGTGCTTGTCGTAGTACACAGAATATCTCTTCCGCAGCTTGGGTTATCTATTCGCCCTCTGACGAGTTAGTTTCTATGCATGGGGTAAGCCTCGGTCAAACGACGAACAACATTGCAGAATACAGTGCAGTGGTTGAATTATTATCTGAATCTATTTCATTTGGAATTCGACGTTTGATAGTGAGGTTAGATTCTGAACTTGTTGTATTACAGCTTAATAGAGTATATGCCATTAGAAATCCTGTGTTATTAAGGTTGTTTTTGAGAGTGCGTCTCTTGGAACGTGAATTTGATTACATTGAATATCAGCATATTCCAAGGTCTTTAAATACATTAGCAGATGCAATTGCTTCTCGAATGTTGGACATACATTTACGATAACCATGCAAGTAAATTTAAAAACATTTCATCACATATGTTAAACAAGATAAGCCGGTAATAATGATATATATATATATATAGATAGGAGTGTGTCAAAAAATATACATCGTCTTCGATCATAGGTTGAAAAACACCTTATGATCGGCAAAAATGATAAGTACAAAAAGCCAAAATGTCATATGTGTCTACAAAAGTGACTAGCCAATCACTGGTGGTGCTCTCTATACGAGACCACTGCCCGCGCTACCCTACACAAGAACCTCCTAAGAGGTCCTGGGACTACGACCACATAGCGCTGAAGTCGAATAGGAATATCATCTATGGTGGTATCTGGTATATCCATCGTCAGACGCTCTAGATCCTGTTCCAGCTCGGCTAAGGTCTCTGCGGCCGCATCCTGTGGGGGTGGTGCTGGTACAGCTGGTACTCTCCTCTCAAAAGCCCGGAGGTTGGCTGGACGCCGTGGACCTACATCTGCATTTTGAAAATTTGTGCTGTCAGTTTTGAGGCGATATATAAAAACAAAAAAAATAAATAATTTGAAAACTTGTGAAAAATAAAGTACCTCTGTCGTCCCATTGTTCTCCCTGTGGAAGAACCATGTCTGGATCACCTCGAAAATCTACTCCGGCATACGGAAAGTCCTGGATCGCAAAAACCTGGTCCTCTAACCAGTGAAAATAACCAGCAGGGAATCAAACAACTGCCGCACCCTCGTCAGGATGCCGGGCCATCACCGTAACCCATCGTATCAGCTTTGGCTCCCGAGGACCCAAGATATCGACAGTGAGATGCTGAGGGATCAGCATCGGAACTCTCTCTAAGGCAAAGCTCACAACTAGAGGTCCATATCCAAAGGTCTTCAGTTGTCCATTCTTTGCCCTAGTCAGTTGGTCCTTCATGTTGGCCGACACAGCATCGCACCAGTTGAAGATGGTGCCTTGAAAACAGTCAATAGCCATCCGCATTTGGGACCCGGTGGCAATATGTAAAGCGGCTGCGCCGCAAATTCTGGTAACCGTGAAAGCTATAACCATGAGTTCACGCCGAGAAATGTATTTGATTTCTATGCCTTTCGCATGGTTTTGATTGGGTATGCACCAATCTGCCCGGAGACTAGCAAGGGATTGGCCGCCCGGCCTAGTCCCGACTAGATTGAGTTGCTCGCCCCTATTTGGCAAGCCAGTGAGAAAGTATATGTCAGAGGGCTCTATCTCGAGCTGGTGCCCTCCGATGTAAAAGCATTGCTCATGAATGTTCCATCTCTCAACCAGCCACTCCAAGAATCTCACCTGAGCCCTCATGCCAGGTATGGCCCAGTATTTATATAGTCCGCATGCTTTTAGGGCATCAATGGAAGGTTGGTGACCAATTACGGCTAAATCAACGTCCTCGTGCTCTCTTTCTCTCCAATCCAACATGGTGAGTGCCCTACACACCAAGAAATAAAGATTAGAATTAATTTGGGAAAATTTAAATGGTTATTTTTGGGGTTTGGGGTTTCAAATTCCGCCCTTCGCGGGGTACGCACCCCGCGTTTAGGACACAGAGCGCCAGTACACAGCTGGCCTGAAGGTGGGCTGCGTACCCCGACCTTTTTCCTGTGTAGGAAAAGGTCGGGGGACGCAGGTCACCCTTAAGGCACCTGCGTACCCCGCAGAGCGGTTTTTAAAACCTAAAACCCCCCAAAAACCAAAACTAAAACCTAAAACAAAATTTTAATCGGATGAAATTGAATAGGAGGATGTTGTGAAATACCTGGAAGAGACGGCGTTCGATTCTGACGGTCGGATTCTCCGCAATGACCACAGGAAGTTTCTTGCCAAAGGCCCTTTTCTCAACCTCAACAGTAAAATGGTAAAAATGACATGGTAAAAAGTCTTTTTATAGGTTTTTTGGATGAATGAATGCTAGGTTTGTTTATTTTTCACCATGGAAGGATATTTTTTAATGTATTTTTGCCTATCTTAAACAGGTATGAGTAATGTGTCGTTTTTGTGCAGGACAAAGGGATTTAGAGGGAAAATTGTCATTTTTCACGAACCAAAATATCAGAGTCATCTTTTAAGCCCTTTTCTGACTCCTAAAATATGAAAAGATTGCCGAGCGTTTCTTTTACACTCGTTAAAACAGAATTAAAAGACGGTCCCCTTATAGCTCTTTTCTGACCGTAAAATCAGGAAAAAGATTGTCGGGTTTTTGTCGTTTCAAACTCGATACGGAAATAAAACGACGTGTCCTTGATCGCTTTTTACTTTTCAGGTCAGAGACACTAATCATGAAAGTACTCCTTGGTCGCAAGATCAAGCGGTTCTCCCAGGTATTATTTTATACTTTTTCGGGCTTGGGGGACACAAATTTACGAAAAGTTCAACTTGGAGTCTTATTAAGTTTTTCAGACTCTCTAAAATTGAAAAACGCCGAGTTTCTCCTATACTGGGCTTGTTAAAATTTCACAGTAAAGGACCTGTTCAATTACAAACAGGAACGAACCACTCCTTCCTAGGGTTCGAATCAAAACTAGGTTGGACTCATCCGAAGGATGAGCTTATAATCAAGCATATGTTATCCTCCTCAAGCTTGTTAAAAATAAAGAGGTACTTGCCAGAAATGGTGGGGGAAAAGAGAGAAGAATGAGCCTATTTGTTATCTTTTGTCTCAGAAGAAACTTTATTACCACTCTTGAACACGACACTTTTCATTCACCTGGGTTGGGAAATCCTTTACCTCACAGTTGATCAAACCACTTTGAAAGACTTCAACCGGGTTCCGGGGATTAACTTTGAGTCATTCATCACCAAACCATCTGTTGTGTCGTTATGTGTTCAAGAGGTCTACAAACAAAACTTTCATCTGCAAAATACTTGTCATCCATTTGACCATGCCTGAGTCAGTCCTTACAACAACATTTCTTCAACTTGAACAAATGATTTCGTGTTGTGGGCTTGCCTGCAACGGGTCGCTTTCTATCGACATCAACACATTATCTAGAGAGATGACTTAGAAATCGTCAGTACCTTGAAGTCTGCATGCATCAATGGCAGGTTTCTCGCCTTTGACGTCAGTTTACATCATTGACTCTTGATCGAAGGATTCCGTGAAATGTTCGACATCAACTCATTCATTCACATCTCATGGATTGTACTGGGTACTTTGAGAACCATTGACATTACTGGTGGTCTCTCTCACACTTGTTAACAGTTTACATCATTGACTGGTAATCAAGTGGTTTCTACCATGTTCGACATCAACTCATTTATTCGCATGGCTAGAATCGTACCAATTCGGGAAGCAGAAATGAAGACCCTGGATCTAGTTTCCACCATCCAGGCTGCGAGGAGTTTTGTATTCATTATCTAAGTAGACTAACCATAAACAGATGGCTGTGCCCATACTGTGTCTACAAAAGTCTATGATTATGATGTACTACAAGATCATTCCTGTATCAGAGTAGTTAGTCTGTTAGTTAAAGTTTTGATCTGAGTATGGGAATGCCTACCTCAGTGATGATATAATCTTATACATGTATTTTGTGTTGAAAATTGCAGGTTCTGACCAGGCTCTCCACGAGATAATCCTTGAAATGATAAAGCGCTTCACCCTTCCTAGATAATACAAAACCCTAATCTATTACAGGCTTCGCACTTTAGGGGGCAATCTGTTACATTAAAAAATGTCACCATGGCTATTTACAGTTAGTATGGCTCTATCAACAGTCATGCTATCCTCTTAGGCAAGTCTTATGCCTCTGCTCTCCATGTCAAACTCCAAAAAGAGAGAAAGTCTTTATAAATGTATTTATCTCTGGGTACGCAGGTTCTCTCAACCTTACCTGCGGATATGCACCCAATGTTCACAAAAGCCGCGTACTTGTACGCTCTGTATGTAAAGGGGCAGGTGCGTCCCCCTGTAAAGGTCAAAATGCGCAAGTTTCATCTTTAAAAAGTTACTTGTGGTCATTTCTAGAGCATTCTAGAAGGTTGTTCGACGTGTATTGAGCGCCTCCAGATGGTTCATGTACCCCTACCAAAGAGGAACTTATCCCATCAATGAGGGAGCTATCCCATCCAAAGAGGGGATTATCCCATTGATGGTGGACCTGAATAACTTCCTCTAGACCACTATAAATACAGGCATTGGGCCAGAAGGAGGAGAGGTTGGAAGCTAAACATTTCTAAGGGTAGATGCTGCTGGAATTAGGACTCCCATTTAGAAGCTTGTGAGGAGAGATTGCCATCTTTGCTTGTTCTATTTGGAAGTGGGTGAGCTTTGTCAAAGTAAAGGAGAACTCTTGATGGACCCTGGGAGGGACTTGCACAACACCAAGGCTCAGGTTGTAATTGTTCCTTTTGTTTCCTATTAATGCAAATGAGTCCATTCTTCTCAATAACTTGTTATTTATGAGTTGTTTCATGTACTCCTTGGTCTATGTGTTAAATATGTTTTATTTTATGAGATTATCAAGTGCTATTTAATCGTTTGATTGTTAGTGGATGCAGGTTTCAAAGTGAAGGAGGAGCTCATCCGGATCAGCGAGGCTGGACTGCTACAACAGCGTGGGACTACAGGTAGGATCTAAACACTTGATTTCCCGTATAGTAAATGCATGTTTAGAGAAGGATTGCTCTTGTTTGTCTTGTTTGTCACTAGAGAGTCTTAGGCTCCTAGGGAGGTTGGTTGTGTCCGCACTATCGACTCTTTCCGCCTGACACTTCTTCTCACGTTCTGTAGCTAATTCCTTTCTGCAACTAATCTGATTTTGCAGCTACAACTTTCTTATCAACTATGGCACAATTTTACAACTCACAAATAAATCATGATTGCATGAAATTGAAGGACCCAGTTTTGGAGACCAAACATGCTAAAAGGTACCTATGGATCAACACCAAAATAATTATCAAGTAGAAAGGTTAAGTTCTAAAGGTAAAATGCAAAATTTATTTCAAACAAGAAGTTAAAAACATAAGGCGTGTATAATATGGATAATCATATGTCTCATTAATGAGTCATCATTTGATTTGAATGCCACTTCATCATACCACATCTCCACCACATCTTCCATACTCGGTACTAAACAACCCATAATAACTTCATCATGCCACATCTCTGCTAGACTCTCCATACTCTGTACCTAAACGGTCCCTAATAACTCCATCTGTTAATGGTTATGGCTACGATGTGACCAACTTGTCCACGTCCCTCCAAACGCTCACCATATACTTATTCCATGCAAACCCGTAGTTATTTTTCAGCATACTCATAGTCAGTCCATTTCATAGACTAGGAGAGTGATTCTGAAGGTTAAGAAATTTTGCGAAACAGAAGCCATGGGACTCATTGCCAGGACAGAGCTAGTAGGAGCAAAATATATGGAAGGATACCCACAACTCAAGGAAATGTTGCAGAAGGCTGGATGGATCAACTTCATTGAAAATTTGATGGTTTTAACAAAGAGATCACAAAATATTTTTCTAGATCATTTGATGGTACATGATATAAATTGGAGACATTAAGTTTGAGTAATGGAATCCTACATAATAGAGGCTATAGAAATACCAAAACATGGTGAAAGATGGTTCAAAAACAAGGAATTCCACAGTGAATCATGGAAAGTAATCCTCAGGAACCCAGGTATGGATGTCTCTATGTTTAGAAAAGGAATTCCTATTTCAGCACTTAAAAGTAAATGGAGAAGCATGCTTTTGATATTACAAAAATTTATTACATGTGAGGGAAGATTCGGGTGCATGTATGTCTACCATATACGTTTATTGATGAACTTTCTAGAAAATGGAGAAATCAATCTTCCTTTCTTCCTGCTAAACAATTTAAGAAGGATGGCTTCAAATGTACAAAAGAAAATAGAATTCATAGACACAACCATGTACCATCATGGGTTGGTAAAGATACTGGTTGAGTTTCATTTGAAAATAATAAGAGATACTTGGGAAAATTTCCTGATAAGAAACTATTTCCAAGAGGCACTAGAGTCACCTGAAGAAGGTAATGTCAGAAGGAGTAAGAGAAAGAAGACCGGTATAACCATTCAAAGAAAACCTGAATCTTCATTACAAAAAGATGATGAAAAATTAATCTTTGAAGAATTGACAAAGATTAGGAAACAAATCAAGAGAAAAGAAAAGATAAGAAAGGAGAAAAAGGGTACAAAGGAGGAGAATGTAAGTCCTCTACAACTTAGAAGGAGCTCTAGACTCCGAGGTATGTTAAAGAAGATATCATTAAAGGGGACGGATTTCATAAATTTAGAATAAGAAACCCGAGTACCATCTCTTGATAATGTTCCATCTGCACACAATCCTCAAAATTCTCCTGAACAGTATTTCGAAGACAGCCCAAGCAGAATATCTCCAGGCATAGACCTAGTGTAGCAAAAAATATATGACTATATAGAACCACTGGAAAAGAAAATTGCCTCAATGGATCCAGAATCCTCTGTCAATTCAGAACCCTCTGTCAATCCATAAGAACCTCTAATTGAATCTCTCAAACAGGAAATCTATGAGTTAGAGATATTGAACAGACATATCAAGAAAGAAAATGAAACCTTGAGGGAACAAAGTAAATTGGACAAGGCTATTCATGATAATACAATTCTGCATCTAGGGTTGTGGTATAAGAAGAATAGTAATTTGAAGAGGAAGAATAGAAGCTTGAAAAAAAGTGTCATCAACCTTAAATACGGGCTTCTTATGAAGAAACCCAAAATGGCAGTCACTTCAAAGAAACGTAAAAGAAGAAAATTGGATGTGCTAGCAAAAGTGTCTGAGGAAATGCAAAAGGAAAGAGGAATTCACATTTTTGGAAAATTGCATGAGGAAATGCAATGATTTTGCAGTGGGGGTATGTTGAACCTTAGAATTACCCTCTCCTTGATAGTTTTTCTCACCTCTTTCCCTTGCTTTTCCATAAGATTACAGATCCCCATCAATGATAAATGATAGGTTTTGTCTCAGGGAAGGCATTAAATTATTGACATGTTATATTTCTATGTTTTTTCTATATGAATAAATTTTTGCAAATTAGCTATAGAACACAGCCTATTCTGCAGCTAACTGTGTATTCCGTAGCTACTTCCATGGTCTGGCAGGTTCCAAGTGTCAAATGAAGAATCCGACCACATGGGCATCTCTAGAATCGTCTCCACATGGATTCTATCCTATTCACTCAGCCCAGATCGACAAGAAAGCAAGCTCAAGATCGTAGTCAAAGGTGGAGTCAAACATATGATACCCAGAAGCAATATGACTCTTCGTCTGTTCTTTCGCGGTTAATCAATAAATCTAATAGTTCTGTTGCAAGCATTAACTCGGATCAACCACCTGTGTTAACGGTTTTGTTGCAAACATCTCGCTCAAATTTAAGTCACCTGTAGCTGATCAGACGTTTACACAGTTCTGTTGTAATACGTATGAGCCACATGTAGCTAGTTTTCCTCAAAGACAATTATGATTATTTCCTTTTAAATACTGGTTGTATAGAACCGAGGGGGGTGCAGAGAATTTTATGTATTAGGTTCATAATTCTAGCTTTGTATTTTGGGACTTCGTTCTTTTCTATAATATAAGTCGTGTGTTGACCAATGATCATTTAAGAGATCATTTTCAATTAGTTAACAACTCAACCTAGTCAGTTGCAGAGGGCCCCTACACTGAAGGAGGTTTTCTTTCCATTCGTTTTCTGTTTAGTTTTAATTTCATTATTTGCTTTTAGCAGTATTTCTAACTTAGGTTGATTTATTTTAGTTTTGATCAATAGAATAATGTTAAAACTCAATTATGCAGTCTTGTTCTTCCAACACATTTCATGAAAGGAAATGATTTTGTTTCTAAACAGAGTAAGGTTGAAGTAATGAGAACGCACTGTTGTCTAGCTTACTCACTGTTTTGTTATTTATTTTCTAGGACAGATTTGTCAATCCACTATGTTAATGAATGTTTTTGATCACCATTTCAAGTTGATACTCATCCTAAACTAAATGGTTAAACATTCACTCCATACAATGGTTGAAATCAATTAGTTACCTTTTGCATGTTTCATTTAGTTATCTAGATCATAAAGTATAGAAAGTTGCTTGTATCCCATCTCAAGAAGGTTATCCTTCAAAATTGAAGGTTAGAGTAAATAAAAGTACTTCAGTTGATTTCATTCTCTGTATTTATTTCAACATGCATTACAACTTCACCCTTATTTTTAAGAATTAGATTCATGACTTAGGATTAATGATGAGATAGGACAGATGCTCTGTTTTTCCTTTCTTTAAATTAGATTTTGACTAGTTTCAACTCTTGGTTCACCTTTAGGAAGTTTAGATTTAGTTTCTCATAGTTCAGATTGTACATCATTAGGAATCAGAGAATAGAAACCCCCAAAACAATATAAAAATACGAAACAAAGAAGTAGGAAGGGTTAACTAAGCACATGTACTGCACTACACTTCATCAGCTTACAAATCTCGGGTGATAAATTTATGAAAGAAATTTAGGACACTAAATTGAATAAATAATTTCCATTGATTCAATGGTTTCTTCCTGTTCAGTTACAGGATTTAGCTTAGGCCTCTTCCTACAACTAATCTCGTACTGCTCATGTGTGGTTTCCATAGCAGAACTGGAACCCTCCGCCCTATTTCTCTTTGGGTTTCTCTCATTTGCTGGAGTCTGTAAAATGGGAGGAATATTCATTGGTTCTCTGATCCAGGTGGATATTGTTGGCCACCTGCCAAGTCCACCTGGACCCCCACCATTGTCTTTCTCAGCATTTTCAGTTTCCTTAATTGTAGCACAACTTACTATTTTTAGCAGTTTTTCAGGTCCTGAACTTCCGGAGCCGTTTTGAGGCCCTAAACGACGTTTTTTGGGGAATCCGGGGGCAACATGGGTCCATATGTTGCCCGTTCCAACAATGATAGTGCTCGGATAGATCTTTCTAATGAGCTATTGTACGCGTCAAACGGAGATCATATGCCAAAGTTACGACCCCGGGAATTTGATGTACCAACTTACCCCCAAACGGGGCCCACAGTTTGGCGTTTCATCTCCTAGGGTTAGGTTTTGGAATGTTAAGGGTTTTCCATTGTTTCTAAACAATAAATAGGCCTTCGAGCCTCATTGTAACACAGTTCAGAGGCATGTAGCCATCACATCTCTTCTCAGAGATAAGCTACCATCTCCCTAGCTGGTTTATTTCCATTTCTGGTTGTAAGCATATTTCAGTATTTTCCATTAATGAAATGAAGTATTATTTCCGCTGCATCTTTGTGTATATGGTTATCTCTGTAATTTGTTGCGTTCCTGTTTAAATCCGGATTGCTGCTATGTTGGAACAGGCAACATTGGTCCATTCCATGGACCCGGCAACATTGGTCCATTCCATGGACCCATGTTGCCCCCGGATTCCCCAAAAAACGTCGTTTAGGGCCTCAAAACGGCTCCGGAAGTTGAGGACCCAAAAAACTGCTAAAAATAGTAAGTTGTGCTACAATTAAGGAAACTGAAAATGCTGAGAAAGACAATGGTGGAGGTCCAGGTGGACTTGGCAGGTGGCCACCAATATCCACCTGGATCATTCCTCCCCCCTTAGGAAGTAATGGTCCCCATTGCGTTGAGCTCCTCCATGAGATGAGGAAACTTCTGCTGAACTTGTTCCCTGGTGAGCCACTTGCCCTGCTGAAGGAGTTGGCCTGCTTTGACAACTCGATACAGTTGGATATTCTGTTGGCGAGTGTTCTTGATCTGTGTGTCCATGATCCGATAAGTTGCAGCTTGTTCCATGCAATCTAGATTTAATTCTGTGGGTTTGAGCTGTTCTGCAATGTCGGATGTGTCTAGCAATGGTGGAAAGTATGGCCGAAGGCGGTCCACATTGAACACTAGGTGCATGCCAAGGAATGGGGGAATGCTGAGCTCAAATGCATTGTCTCCCATAGCCTTAGTAATGGTGTAAGGACCATATCGGAGTGGCCTCAATTTCCGATAGGCCCCAGTAAGGCGTTCCTTTTGCAAATGAAACCAGACTTTGTCGCCCACCTGAAACTTGTGTGGCACCCGATGTTGATCATGTCACTGCTTGTACTTGGCATTTGATTTCTCAAGAATGTCATGGACCTGCTGGCGAATATGTTGGATATGCTCAATGAAGCTGGTGGCCTTATCTGTTTCGGACTGGACATGAGCTGAATTCATGTGAGTAGCTGCAAGTGGCATGGCCACATCAATGGGGCATAGTGGCTGGAATCCCAAACCCACCTGAAAAGGGCTATGGCCAGTGGAGCTGTGAAGAGCTCGGTTGTAGCTGTGCTGAACATAGGGGAGGCTCTCGTCCCATGTGCGTGGATGCTTGGAGTTATACATGCGCAGAATGTGCACAATCATCCTATTGACAACCTCTGTCTAGCCATCAGTTTGAGGATGGAAGGCTGTGGACTTCGTGAGTTTGGTGTCCAACATTGACCAGAGACTGGACCAAAATGTGCTGAGAAACCGACTGTCCCGATCTGAGATGATAGACTGTGGGATCCCAAAGTGCACCCACACTCGTTCAAAGAAGAGTTTAGCAGTGGCTTCTGCTGTGATATTCTTCTTGCAGACCACCATAATGGCCATCTTCGAGAACCTGTCGACGACCACAAAAACACAGTCATTTCCATGCTTAGTGGAAGGAAGGCCTGACATGTAATCCATGGAGATGGATTCCCAAGGTCGACTAGGGGTAGGCAATGGGGTATAGAGGCCGTGCTTCTTAATGGCCGGTTTGGCAATGGCACAGGCAGTACATGATCGGATGTACTTCCCAACATCCTGTCGAAGATTCGGCCAATAGAAATAATTTTGCAGTACTGCCACTGTTTTCTCGACCCCGAAATGCCCAGCAGCCCAACTGTAGTGTGCTTCCCAAATCATCTTGGCACGCTCGCTTGAAGGAACACAAAGGTGACCGAGGTGGCATAATAGGGCATCCTGGAGGTGAAAATCTGCAACCTGCCGACCCTCCAAGAGTGTCTGGTATGTGTGGCCGAATTCTGGGTCACTTTTGTAGAGAAGTGGCCAATCAGAAGTCTCGTGCCCACAAGAGTTGAGCACGGTGGTTAGCGCCATGATCGGTGGTCGACTGAGGCAATCTGCAACATTATTGGTGCTGCCCTTTTTATACTTGATATTCAAGTGAAATTGTTGCAGGTATGTAGACCACTTCTGATGGCGATCATTCTGCAATTTCCCTTGGGTCTGTATGAACTGCAGAGGTCGGTGGTCTGTGTGGATGACCGTTTCCTTCCCCAAAATGTAATGCTTCCATTGTCGGCAGGCCTGTACAATGGAATACATCTCTTTATCATAAGTGGGGTACTTCCGGACTGTGTCTGAAAGTGTTTCACTGTGATATGCCACTGGATGTCCATGTTGAGTAAGGACTGCCCCAATAGCATAGTCAGAGGCATCTGTCTCGACCTCAAATGGTTGTTGTAAATCTAGTAATGCGAGCACTGGTGCCGTGCAGAGGTGATCCTTCAACTCCCTGAATGCCTTCTGTTGAGATTCAGACCAAAAGAATTTTGCTTTCGCCCCGCCCTTGGTGACTTGACTCAAGGGCCAAGAAATATGAGAAAACCCCAACACAAACCTGCGGTAGAAGTTGGCAAGATCTAGAAAGCTGCGGAGCTCTGTTAGAGTGGTTGGAGAGGGCCAATCCCGAATGACTTGGATCTTGGCTGGATCGACATGCACCCCCTGTTCATCAATGATGTATCCCAGATACTGAACCTGGGTCATGCCAAAAGTGCATTTCTCCAAATTGGCACATAGCTTGTGTTGCCGCAGTGTTTGGAGAACCTGTCGGATGTGGTGGAGGTGCTCTTCCCAACTCTGGATGAAGATCGGAATGTCATCCAAGTATACTACTACAAAGGAGTTGGTGAATGGCCGCAAGATGTCATCCATTAGCCTCATAAAGGTTGCAGGAGCATTCGTCAATCTGAAAGGCATGACCAACCATTCGAAGAGGCCCTCCTTGGATTTGAAGGCAGTCTTCCACACATCGGAGGGTTCGATTGGTACCTGGTGATATCCCGACTTCAGGTCGATCTTGCTGAAATATTTCGCCCCCTTTAGTTGGTCTAGGAGGTCATCAATCCGCGGGATCGGGTACCTATTACGGACAATGATCTTGTTCAGTGCCCGATAGTCAATACAGAGTCTCCACGTCCCATCCTTCTTCTGTACCAACACGATCGGGCTCTCACAGGGCGATGAACTCGGACAGATGTGACCTTTCTGCAGTAGATCCTGAATCTGCCTCTTGATTTCATCGTTCTCCAGAACGGAGCGCCGATAAATTGGTCCATTGGGTAGCCGCTGAAGGATCTGGGCAAAGCTGTCCATCATCGCATTCCGTTGTCGCTCGAGGGCTTCTTCGAGCAAGATTTTGATGGGATCTCCTGCCCCCTCGTCTTTCTTCTCGTCCGCCATGGGAGGCCGTCGGGATTTGCGAGGCTGGTCTTGCAAAGGTTCAATCAGTTCAAGCCCTAACTCCTTATATCCCGACCTTGTTGGGGACATGCAAAGAAAAACAGAGAAAAAGCAGACCGCTCTGATAATGATCCGGATCTTGGGGGGAGGGCCCCAAGATCTGAAAGATTGAAATGGATCTTGGGAGGAGAGACCCCCAAGATCTGAAAACTTGCAATGGATCTTGGGGGAAAGGACCCCAAGATCTGAAAACTTGAATTGCTAGAATAAAAATAGGAGAATGCCCAATAAACAAAACCACGAAGAAACTTTTAATTAAAACCCACTGATCTGGATTTAAACAGGAACACAACAAATTACTAAGATAACCATAAAGACAGATATGCAGCGGAAATAATACTTCATTTCATTACTGTAAAATTCTGAAATATGCTTACAAACAGAAGTGGAAATAAACCATCCAGGGTGATGGTAGCTTATCTCTGAGAAGAGATGTTGCGGCTACATGCCTCTGAACTGTAAAGGCTACATTGTGGCGGACAACTTGTCCTTTTACAAAATGTGACTTGTTACTTATAGTATTTTTCAGTTACAATACCACGGGTCAATTCCATGGGTGAATGAATACCATGGGTGGATTTTACAATACCACGGGCAGATGCCATTTACAATACCATGGGTAGATTCCATGGGTGAATGAATACCATGGGTGGATTTTACAATACCACGGGCGGATGCCATTTACAATACCATGGGTAAATTCCATGGGTCGATGAATAATATGGGTGGATAAGTACCATGGGTTGATGCAATTTTCCATTCGAATCATTCCTCCCTCCTTAAGAAGCAATGGTCCCCATTGTGTAAAGTTCCCTCCTGCAAAGCCTTTGTTGAATATGAAGAGCCACTGAAGATAAGGGTTTTATGTGGTTAACCCATAACCATGATAAATAAATATCCGAGGATAGAGATACCATGTAATGCTTGTGACCAACTGTGATGATGACAGTGTGTGGCCTAGCAAATGGACTTCGATGAAGTGTGGGTTTGTGGACGACCCATAACCATGAAGATCCAAGGATAGAGTTACCCTGTAATGCTTGTGACCAACTGTGATACTGACAGTGTGCGGCCTAGCAAATGGACTTCGATGTTTATGGATGACCCATAACCGTGATGTTGGTTTCTGATGAAGTAGCAGGTGCCTACATAGCCTGGGGTGGGAGGGCACATCTCCAAATAACCCAAGCCAATTGCTGCTATGTTGAATGTGAAGTAGGTGCCTACTAAAGTGGGGTGGGAGGGCACGTCTCTAATGGAAACCCACTCCGAATGCTGCTCCAGAATTAAAATGGACATAACTCAGCCAATATAACTCAAAATATTTATTATAACCTGTTTTTGGAAGAAGAAGGACCATTTTGCATCTTCCCATGTGATGGAAATACTTATCTGGGCACTCTGAGATCTCAGATTTGTGCTGCAACAGTTCCGCCGTCACAAAAATTCTGATAAAATAGATGATTTTAAATCAACGATATCTCCCACATCCGGACTCTGATTCGACCCATTTTTTTTTTTGAAATTGGGTGATTTTTCGAGAGGAATCCAAATCTGGTATTCGATTTTGTAAATTTTGTACCAAATGTTTCAGATCTGATCTGCAAAGCCGCCGCCCAAAAAAAAATCCTGCAAAAAAATGAGAAAAGAAAAATTCTTCCTGCTTGACCCAAGAAAGTGTTATGTGGAGGTTGTAGCACATGCCTGAAGTTTGTTGAATATTGCTACAAAATTTGAAACTGAAACATGCATGAAACCCTCGTTCCCATGGAATCATAACCTGCTCTGATACCACTGATCCGGATCTTGGGGGGAGGGCCCCAAGATCTGAAAGATTGAAATGGATCTTGGGAGGAGAGACCCGCAAGATCTGAAAACTTGCAATGGATCTTGGGGGAAAGGACCCCAAGATCTGAAAATTTGAATTGCCAGAAGAAAAATAGGAGAATGCCCAATAAACAAAACCACAAAGAAACTTTTTATTAAAACCCACTGATCTGGATTTAAACAGGAACACAACAAATTACTAAGATAACCATAAAGACAGATATGCAGCGGAAATAATACTTCATTTCATTACTGTAAAATACTGAAATATGCTTACAAACAGAAGTGGAAATAAACCAGCCAGGGCGATGGTAGCTTATCTCTGAGAAGAGATGTGGCGGCTACATGCCTCTGAACTGTAAAGGCTACATTGTGGCGGACAACTTGTCCTTTTACAAAATGTGACTTGTTACTTATAGTATTTTTCAGTTACAATACCACGGGTCAATTCCATGGGTGAATGAATACCATGGGTGGATTTTACAATACCACGGGCAGATGCCATTTACATCCGGATCTTGGGAGGAGGCCCCCAAGATCTAAAAGATTGAAATGGATCTTGGGAGGAGAGACCCCCAAGATCTGAAAACTTGCATTGCCAGAAGAAAAATAGGAGAATGCCCAATAAAAAAAACCACAAAGAAACTTTTTTATTAAAACCGATAATAACTGTAAAGGCTACATTGTGGCAGACAATCTGTCCTTTTACAAAATGTGACTTGTTACTTATAGTATTTTTCAGTTACAATACCACGGGTCAATTCCATGGGTGAATGAATACCATGGGTGGATTTTACAATACCACGGGCAGATGCCATTTACAATACCATGGGTAAATTCCATGGGTGAATGAATACCATGGGTGGATTTTACAATACCATGGGCGGATGCCATTTACAATACCATGGGTAAATTCCATGGGTCGATGAATAATATGGGTGGATGAGTACCATGGGTTGATGCCATTTTCCATTCGGATCATTCCTCCCTCCTTAAGAAGCAATGGTCCCCATTGCGTAAAGTTCCCTCCTGCAAAGCCTTTGTTGAATATGAAGATCCACTGAAGATAAGGGTTTTACATGGTTAACCCATAACCCTGATAAATGAAGATCCGAGGATAGAGATACCCTGTAATGCTTGTGACCAACTGTGATTCTGACAGTGTGTGGCCTAGCAAATGGACTTCGATGAACTGTGGGTTTGTGGATGACCCATAACCATGAAAAACGAAGATCCGAGGATAGAGATACCCTGTAATGCTTGTGACCAACTGTGATACTAACAGTGTACGGCCTAGCAAATGGACTTCGATGAAGTGTGGGTTTGTGGATGACCCACAACCGTGATGTTGGTTGCTGATGAAGTAGCAGGTGCCTACATAGCCTGGGGTGGGAGGGCACATCTCCAAATAACCCAAGCCGATTGCTGCTATGTTGAAACTGATGAATGTGAAGCAGGTGCCTACTAAAGTGGGGTGGGAGGGCACGTCTCCAATGGAAACCCACTCCGAATGTTGCTCCAGAATTAAAATGGACATAACTCGGCCAATATAACTCAGAATATTTATTATAACCTGTTTTTGGAAGCAGAAGGACCATTTTGCATCTTCCCATGTGATGGAAATCCTTATCTGGGCACTCTGAGATCTCAGATTTGTGCTGCAACGATTCCGTCGTCACAAAAATTCTGATAAAATAGCTGATTTTAAATCAGCGATATCTCCCACATCCGGACTCCGATTTGACCCATTTTTTTTTTTAAATTGGGTGATTTTTCGAGAGGAATCCAGATCTAGTATTTGATTTTGTAAATTTTGTACCAAATATTTGATCTAGTTATGGAACCTGCATGAAGGAACTTTCATCAATTTGTTTCTCTACATCAACCAATGTATTTTCTACATCCACTACAATGATATCCATGTCAATTAAAGTGTTTTCCAACCATTCTGATTGGTAGGCAAACCTCTCAATGTCTGGTTTGGGATGATGGATGAAAGGTCCCAATTTGACCTTGAGCCTAAACTTATTTATGACTCCATGAGGGTCATACTGCCACATAAAGATGTTTTTGAACTTCATTTGCTGTAAAATCTTGTTAGCCTCTAGTCCAGCTTCTCTGGTATTACAAATGAAGGGGCCCAATTGATTCTTCATTTTGAATTTGGTTTTCTTCCTAGCTACTAGGAAGTTGACTTCATCAGAATTGATAATTTGCCTAAAGTATTCTAATGCAAATATCCTAATGGGGAGGTATTTGGGAAACTTGTAAGGGGCAAGTTGGCATCCATAAATTCTAATCTCTGTGTGGTTTTGGTACAAATACCAGTTTCCCACCTCACTTTTCTTGGGAAACTGTAACACCCTTTTGATCTCTTGATTTATTCTGGGCCGAGGGCTACTAGTTAGCATATTCTTGTCAGCCTCTAGTCCAGCTTCTCTGGTATTACAAATGAAGGGGCCCAATTGATTCTTCATTTTGAATTTGGTTTTCTTCCTAGCTACTAGGAAGTTGACTTCATCAGAATTGATAATTTGCCTAAAGTATTCTAATGCAAATATCCTAATGGGGAGGTATTTGGGCAACTTGTAAGGGGCAAGTTGGCATCCATAAATTCTAATCTCTGTGTGGTTTTGGTACAAATACTAGTCTCCCACCTCACTTTTCTTGGGCAACTGTAACACCCTTTTGATCTCTTGATTTATTCTGGGCCGAGGGCTACTAGTTAGCATATTCATTATTGGATGGACAAATGAATCAATGAAGTCCTTAAAAGTGAATCCAGTGGAGTATTTCTGGATCAAGGGTGTCCAATAAATAATTGACCTTGGATTTCATTTGGTATCCAACTTCTCGATGCTGACAGGGAATTTATCTGATTGATAATACAAGAACATATGAAATAATACATAAGAGTACTTGAAGACTCTTTCAGTAGGTAATCTGGTAAATTGTTCATGCATCCTGTCTGCAATGAACTGAGCATAGTTGTAACTAACAGCATGAGGCTTGCCTGGGCTAAAGATGGAAAGAAAGGCAAAGACAACCTCATCCACATGCTCATCTGTGGTATATCCTAAGATGCAAGAGAGAATGGTGAGAATTTGTCTGCCTTTCTCAGAAAAAAATGGTGGTAGCATAAGGGGGACTATCTGTGGGAGTATGACATTCCTCAATGATAAAATTTTGGAAAATTTAGGCTATTCTGGGCAGGTCTAACTTGACATAGAGGTCCAACAAGTTTCCAATAGATAATGGGGTCTCATTAGGGCTTGGTTGGACCTGCAACATTTGGTTGATAGCTTCTGCAGTGATGGTAAACAACACTTGGTGGTCAGGGGTGACAATGGCCCTTTGGCTAGGAATGTAGAAAGCATGATAGAAGTGGGTAATGTCAAGGAATGGGTGTACTTTTGGGAACAAATATTTGGGAAAATTAGACTCCCAAAGGTGAATGTAATCGTTCTGGTTTAGGAATCTGTCCTTACTCCAGCAGTGGAACTTTAGAAGGTAAGCAGGGGAAGCTGTGTCCTTTATTTAGAAATCTCTGTCTGCTAATGTAATTTGGTCGATGTCCAGGTGAGGGCTTTGCAGAGGTCTCACGTCCAGAGAAGTTTGGGAAGCCATACTTGAGTTTATAGATATGAATTAGGCTTGTAGAGGTTCTAGAAGTGAGGTTTAGGAGTTCTGGTACAGTGAGAGGGTAATTACAGTTTGTAAAAGGAGGGTTTGGAGTATACAATTAAGTTTGTCTTCAATTTAGGAAAATTACTTAATTTATTTCAATTAATTAACCTCTCAATGTAAACTGTATGTTTTCAAATTCAGGGGCCGTTCTAGTTTTTCCAAGAATACCTGGAAATCGATGGTCTAGCTTGCAAACTGGGTTCAATGGTGAATGCAGAGGGTACGATAGCTTGAACTGTCAACTAGTTGCTTAAATTAGGTGTTCGAAGCTTCTTCAGGCGACATACGGTGGTCAATTTGGTCACAGAGGTTCAGGGTGTCGCAAAATGGCTTGAGCAGCAGTTGCAGTGAAAAACGAGCGAAAATAGTGAATTAGGGCTTTTCCGGCATTTTAACGAGTAACGATCACATTTTGGCACGAAAAATATAAATGAACAGTGGAAAGTTTTTGGTCTGGGCGGGGAGGTGGTTTTCTGGGCCATTGTACTGCTTTTGGATGGCAGGTGTTATTTTTCACAAGCACGTGATCTCACTTGGTGCTGCCACGTAGTAGAATAGTGCCCAGGCAAAACCATGAATCTTGCGTACTCTTGGGCTGTTATCGGCCGGACAGTAAACCCACTCGATATGGATGCACATCGTCGGATCTGGGGGTAGGAGATCGAACGACTGTCGCGTCGTTAAGATGCACAGAGGGAATCAGGAAAGGGATTTGCGGGGCCCAAGATTTAATTACAAATAATTGTAATTAATTAGTAAATAAGGTCGGGATTTAATATAAGTAGTGGGTAATTAAAGTGGGACCCTAGGTTATGTGGCGGGGGTTTTCTAACTGCACCAAGGGTTGGTGGGTTAAAAGGGTTTGTCGGGGAAATATGAAGCGGGGAGTTAATTAGATAATGTGGGGGGATAAAAACTTAGGATAAGGGGGTTTTTATGGGTTTTTGAAGGGAAATAGGGAAATTAATAAGGGGGGAAGGTAATATTTGTAATGGGGAATGGGTTTCACACTAGGGAAAAGGGGTTTTGGGTAGGGGGATGATTTTTGAAGGGTAATTACTAGGGAAATGTGTGAAACCAAGGGGTAAGGGTCAAAATGAGGGGAAAAGGGGATTTATAACTGATAAAGGGATAATGGGGAAATTAGCAAATAAGCATGTGGGGGTATAGTGAAATGAGGGGAAATTAGTTAAACTGGCTTGTGAATATCTTTTCTTTCTCATAAATGCTCCTGCACATGAAACATAGGATTAAGCATATTAAATGCGCTTTTGACGTAGCAACCTTGTGCATTTGCAATCTTTCTTCTACCTACCCTTTATTTATCCTAACATTTTTTCTTCATTTTATTGGGTGCATTTGAACTTGTTGACCCTTAATCCCTTTTATTTTAATAAGAAAACTATCTAATTCTAACCTTATAACTTCCAATGGCTCAAATTAAGCTGATGAACTCATTTTTATTCTCTACCTAACTACTGATCTGCCAAGATTAAACAGTTTGGCTAGATTTTTATTCTATATCTATCAACATAAAATTTAGAGCATGAATGAGTCAAGATTTAAACTATTTGACCATCATGGATTGTGGAATTTCTGACAACCTGCACATAACCTTATTTTCCATAGTAAAGTAAAAAGTAATGGCATTTGAATCTGCACACTTTCATGATCTATTTTATTTCCTTTTGGGGTTCATATTTTTCACTTTTTTGATATTTTTCTCTTTCTTTTTGTCCTTTGATTATTCTCTTAGGACACACCCTCTTTACATTTTTTTCTTTTAATATGGAAAACATTTTGCAAAAAGTAAAAGTATGTACAATATTACAAGACTAACCATAGCCAATTCAAAATTATGAATCCTATTATTATAGGACCCTAACACAGGCAAAAAAAGTTGCAGAGCAGTCGCCATCAGAAATGGTCCACATACCTACAAAAATTCCATTTGAACATTAAGTACAAGAAGGACAACACCAATAATGTGCAGACTGCCTTAGCCAACCACAAGTCATGGCGCTGATCACTGTGCTCGACTCCTGTGGGCACGAGAATTCAGGGTGGCTGCATATTTACGAGAGTGATCTAGAATTCGGCAACACATACCAGACACTATTGGAAGGTAAGAAGATCAAATTTTCACTTTCAGGATGCACTGTTATGCCACCTGTCACACATTTGTGTTCCTTCAAGAGAACATGCCAATATGATTTGGGAGGCACACTACAGTCTGGTCGTTGGACATTTTAGAGTAGAGAAAACAATGGAAGTACTACAAAAGTATTTTTATTGGCTGAACCTTCATCGGGATGTTGGGAGGTACATTAAATCCTGCACTGCCTGCGCCATTGCCAAACAAACCATTAAGAAGCAAAGCCTATATACTCCTTTGCCTACTCCTAGTCGACCTTGGGAATCTATCTCCATGGATTGCATGTTGGGCCTTCCTTTTACTAAGCATGACAACGACTGCATTTTCGTGGTCGTTGACAGATTCTCTAAGATGACCATTATGGCGTTTTGCAAGAAGAGTACCACAACAGAGGCCACTGCTAAGCTCTTCTTTGAGCGAGTGTGGGTACCCTTTGGAATCCCACTTTCCATTGTCTCTGATTGTGATCCAGGTGGATTTTGGTGGCCACCCACCTATTCCATTTGGACCCCGACAACTGTCTCTTTCTATTTTTCAGTTTCCTTAATTATAACACAATTTGCTATTCTTAGCAGTTTTTCGGGTCTTGAACTTCCAGAGCCGTTTTGAGGCCCTAAATGACGTTTTTTGGGAAAACTGGGAGCAACATGGGTCCATGGACCGATGTTTCTCTTTCCAAAGTTGTAGTGCTCTAAGATATCTTTCTAACGACTATTGTACGCGTCAAATGAAGATCGGGTGCCAAAGTTACGACCCCGGGAAGTTGATGTACCAACTTATATAAAATGGGGCCCACAATTTGGCGTTTCATCTTCTAGGGTTACGTTTTGGGATGTTAATGGTTTTCCATTGTTTCTCAACAATAAATAGGCCTTCGAGCCTCATTATAACAAAGTTCAGAGGCATGTAGCCGCCACATCTCTTCTCAGAGATAAGCTACCATCGCTCTAGCTGGTTTATTTCCATTTTTGTTTGTAAGCATATTTCAGTATTTTACATTAATCAAATGAAGTATTATTTCCACTGCATCTTTGTGTATATGGTTATCTCTGTATTTTGTTGCGTTTCTGTTTAAATCCGGATTAGTGGTATCAGAGCGGTCTGATTTTTTTCTCTATTTTTCTTTGCATGTCTCCAATGAGGTCGGGATATAAGGAGTTAGGGCTTAAACTGGTCGAACCCTTGCAAGACCAGCGTCGCAAATCCCAACGGCCTCCCATGGCAGATGAAAAGAAAGACGAGGGGTCAGATGATCCTATCAAAATCTTGCTCGAAGAAGCCCTCGAGTGGCAAAGGAATGCGGTGATGGATAGCTTTGCACAGATCCTTTAGCGGCTACCCAGAGGTGATGCATCGACTTCCAACAACTACTCTGGAAACGCCACACCCTTTAAGGTACAAGTTAATTTTGAAATCCCCATATTCGAGGATAAACGCAGATGTGTTATAGACATATTTGGGCACTGCAACCCCAATCATACATGTCCATAAACCAAGGGATTTTAAGTCCCTAAAAGTGTTGTTTCATACCCTAAAGGAGCAAGGTTGGCTGATTACATCATCTCCCAGAAGTTCTCCATGAAAAACTACTCAGAACTAGTCAAAGCAGGACCATACAGACTGCCTAGTGCTAAAGGTGCGATGCATCTCACCTGTCACATGCAAAAAGTGCGATGCATACTAGAAAACCCTTTTATAGGGTGTGATGAGCGAGAGCATACAAATGGCACAAGAAGTTTGTTAGGTGGAAACCCAGAGAATCTTCTAGAAACTGCTCATTTGACACTTGCCTCTTTAAATTTTCCCAGGGATGAGTAAGGGATCTAAAATCTCCATGTGGAACCAAGAACTATCAGTGAAATGACACTAATCGAAATCCCAGAAGCTGACTCACTCTCTTGTAAACATCTATATATGGATCCCTCATCCAAGAGATTCGAAGGCTGAAGGCTGGAATTTTGTAATTTGCAAGGAAGTGATGTTGGTTTCTCTTTGAAGACATTGTTGGGTGATATTGCTTTGTATGAAGTGAAGTGGGCTTTCATGCTGGGAGGATGGCGCTGGGTCAGACCAAGTGGTTGTAATTCTCTCTTCTACTACTTTTACTAATAAAGCTATTTGAGTTTTCCTCCATATTCTTGTATATCTCTGAATATCGTGTTGATATATGCATTTGTATGGTCAATATATATTTGATCCTATATTCTTTACGGTGAAAGATCTCTATGCTTTGATGGTATTATGCTGCTGTGAATCTACAGGTGTTCTTTGAAGTGGGACAAGTAAGGAAGCAGTGGCGAGATTCTGTCAAAGGGAAAAGGAAACAAGCAAGGAGCCAAGAAGAAGACTGAGCTTGGTACTCTCTGCTTCTTTCTCATCTCTCTCTCGTAAAGGAAAAACAAGTGACTTTAATATGTTTGTTTCTAATATAGCTACCCGTCTTAGTGGGACTAGCAGCTTTGAATAGACACTACTTTTCCTGATAACAAGATGCCGTAGATAAATAGTTAAATCTGCTGGAGGGTTATTTTTCTGTTCATGAATTTTCGAGTCGGGAAAATATTGTTTTTGCTCTTCTCAAAGAAGTCGCCCATGTCAAGGACTGGTGGGAAACCTTTTGTGAGTAGAATGATGGAAGTATGGACTCACTGTTCTTAGCCACACCCACTTAGAATTCCTTCTGGGATGCCATCAATGAGCAGTACTACCCTGTCAAAAGCTATGAGGACAAATACATAAAGTGGACCATGCTACAGCAGGGACGAGACCAAGATGTGCCATAGTTCAAAAACATTTTTCATACCCTTCGCAGACAGTTGGGTATCAAAGATTCTAAGTGGCATCTGGTACTCAAATACCGCAACTGCCTACACAGATACATCCAGGAAGAGATGGAGTTCCTGAACATCTCCTCCCTCCGCACAACATACCAATACACTGTCAAAATCAAGAAAAAAATCAAACAGAAGAAGAGAGACTTTGGATCTGCAAATCTGAAGACTAAAGGACAAAGCCTAGGCGGGGTGACCCAAGACAACCCATCGAAGCCGAAAGAAAAGAACAACACCACGAAGTCAAAGAAGGACACAGGAAAGTGGTGCGAGTTCCACAAGAGCCCCACTCACAACACAAGTGAGTGTCGGACTAAGCAGTCGCTGGTGGCTGAGTTGAAGGCTTCAGAATCAGATGCATGTTCCAACCCTGAGTTAGAACCCGACAAGGGGAATGGAAAAAGGAAGCATATCATTGATGTGGAGCCCAACGTCACTGTTGCCACCACCAAGATCTAGAAGAATGAGCCCAAAGATCCAGAGGAGGGGGAATGTCTTTTCCACTCATAGATGTGGGTGAAGGGTTCGCCACTGCAATTCATTGTCGACAATGGTAGCCAAAAGAACCTCATTTCAGCAGAGGTCGTGACGCGGTTGGGCCTACCGACTACACCATACCCGCAACTGTACAATATTGGATGGCTTCATGAAGGACGATATCTCAAAGTTTGCCAACAGTGCCACCTTCCCTACAGCGTCAAGCCCTTCACAGGTGAAGTATTGTGTGATGTTACACCTCTGTATGTTTGTGATGTATTATTAGGCCATCCATACTTGTGGAGGTGACATGCTGTGTATATGTCAAGGCCTCGTGCTGTCATTATTTATTTGTGTAATTCATTATACATGATACCAGAGGTAGCCCCACCTATCGCCACCTATTTGATCACTGCCAAGAAAGGCAGCAAGCTCATTTCCCAGACTAGGAAATTAATTTTCTGTCTGGTTCGCTCCCATAGTAAGGGGAAGATCGTAGCCACATCCATGACTCCCGCGGAGGGTTCCTCCACGCAGCAGCAGCAGCAGAGGGATACGGTCATGAAAGAACACATGAACGACTTCTCCTCACTCATAGGGGTACCACACAAGCTTCAGGTGGGCAACAAAGTCTGGTTGCATATGTAGAAAGAACGCCTTACAAGAGCCCATCAGAAGCTCCAGCAATGCCGACATGGTCATTACACCATTACTAAGTGTTATAGACATTTTTGGGCACTGCAACCCCAATCATAAATGTCCATAAACCAAGGGCTCCTAAGTCCCTAAAGGTGTTGTTCCAACTCCTAAAAGAACAAGGTTAGCTGATTACATCATCTCCCAGAAGTTCTCCATGAAAAACTACTTAGAACTGGTCAAAACTGGATCATTTCACTTGCTCCATGGCCAGGGTGCGATGCATCCCACCTAAATTCACTCGGGAAGTGCGATGCATGTTGAAAAGCCCTTCTATGGGGTATGATGGACGAGAGTAGACAAATGGCGGAAGCAGTTTGCTAAGTGGATGATCTTGGAATCTTCTAGAAACTTCCCTAGGACACTTGTCTCTCTGAATTCGCCCAAGGATGAGTAAGAGATCATCAATCTCCAAGTGGAATCAAGAACTATCAGAGAGAAGACACTAATCAAAAACCCAGAGCTGACTCACACCTCCACAAATATCTATATATAGATCTCTCATCCCAGAGATCTAGAGGTTGGAGGCTGGAATTTTGTATCTTGTAAGTAAGTGCTGTTGGTTTCTGGGTGCAATATCATAGTATTGGGTGATCTAAGCTTTTCATGAGGTGAAGAAGGGATTTCTTGCTGAGAGGATGATGCTGGGTCAGAAAAAATTGTTGTAATCCTCTTTGCTCTTTCTTGATTATCAATAAAGCTATTCAAGTTTTCCTCCACATTCTTGTATGATTGATTATTTATGCATTTGTGTGGTCAATGTACATTTGATCCTATGTTGTTTATGATAATATATCTATGTTCTTGGATAGTGTTATGCTGCTTTGATTCTACAGGTACTCTTTGAAGCTGGGTAGACAAGGAAGAGAGTGGCAAAGACCTACCAGAAGAGAGAGGAACCAAGCGCAAGACAGAGGTTGGTCTCCTTATTCTTCTCTTATCTATTTCTCATAAAGGAAAACGAAAGTAGTTTTTAGTGTGTTTGTTTCTAAGGTAGCTACCAGCCTTAGTGGGACTAGCAGCTCTGTATAGACACTAGTTTTCCTGATAACAAAATGGCGACTCCGCTGGGGAGCGAATAGATTGTTTGTTTATCTACATTTGTTTACTTTATAAACTTACAGACGGAGCCTGAAGTCAAGCCAGCTAGCCTTCAAACTGCATTTGCTATGCAAGTGAAAAGTAGATCAATGCTGCTTCAGTCTATCTCTGGGTTTTGTTTATGAATTAAACAATTGATTTACAAGCTCTCTAATTTCCCTTGTGGTGGCTCTAGTAACCTCCTTAGATCTACCCCTGTGATTGATTTACTGATTACCACTTACTCGGCCTAAATCCCTGAACTAAGCTGCAAACTGTGACCTGGAAGCCAGCTAAAGTCTTGTCCCTGGTCCATCTCACTGTGTCTTCTTTGAAACCTGAATGCGTCACACTTCCCGAGTGTAGTAGGTGCGTTGCATTTCAGTTTCCCTGTGCTACAGGTGCCCTGATCAGACCTCCTCTGCTCTTAGATTTTGGTTTTTGTGTTCATACTTTTTAGCTCTATTCAGGAGTTTTGCTGCTTGTAGTTAGTATACCTCTGTTTGAAACCCCCTTCCTTGCCATTATTCCGCCTCCATTGTGCAAAGAACTGTAAATGTTTTTATGTATTTTTGAGTCATTTTCAGTTCTCTTTTACAAAGAAGTAGCGTAATTGAATTGCCGTTTCTTGATTTGAAAGTGTCGCAAGTGTCGTTTTTAGTCATAGAAGAGAATCTGATTGTTCTTGATAGTCGATTACACTGTTACTCTTGTATTTGATTTGAATTAGTAGTTTTTCAAGTGTCGAAAGCAAGTTTTCAATTCCGAATAGCAAAGTGTCGTCATTGTCCTCATTTTGTTTTGAAAAGAAGCTTGTTAGTAATTGTCGCTTTGAAAAATAATTCAGATTTGTGCTTAGCTTTCTTTTTATCATTCACACATTAAGAAGGCTGAAAGCAAATACATGCATGCGCATTTGCATTTAGACTGTTTGTTGGTTTGATTTAGGACAATGCATATAGTGTGTGCTCTCTGCTCTATGTTGAAAGAATATCGTCTCTCTTTCCTTAGTAGCTAGGATTTTCATTGCAAAAAGAAGATTAAATGATTGTTTATCATCTTAGATTGCATTTTAGGAATTTTACATCTACATCACGCGGTGAACCTGAAAGGAAAATTTCTTAAGCAAGATCAACTATAAAATAAATTTAATGAATCTAAAAAAGCTTTGGAACCTAACGCACAACATTTAGAAGTCTAGGCTAGAGATGTATTCCGGTGTCGTAAATCCTGGTAACTGTTGTTTTCATTGCTGGTTGGGTGATTCCTCCACTTTGAGACGACAAGTGCCAGTACAGACTTTTGCTCCCACGTACTGTCGAGTATATATTGGGAGACCACAATAGGCTTTATCCTTTATCCATAGGAAGCCGTGTCTGCCGCCCTATCGATCGCAATGCACTGAACACATCATTCGGGAAGATTGAATGCCATACCGTAAAAAGTATTATGCAGTTTTGCGATTGGTTTGGTAATCCCTCTGTCTAGATTTCCAGAGTAGTCTCTTTCATTCCTTTTCAGACTCCTTAAAAGAAAAGGTCCATCTGAGCACTTGTCACTTCAAGCTCATTAAAAATCGAAGGTGACTAGAGTCATCTTTTGTTTTTTCTCGACTCTTAAAAATTGAAAAAACAAGTTGTGTCAAAGCGTCTAAAATTCATTTAATTTGGAAACATATTTCCACTTGATTTTTAGTTGATCGAGTAATCTGCAATCGTGGAAGAAATTCAATTGAAATCGCTAGAAAATATTTTGGATAGACTAGATATGTCTGAACAACCGTCGACATCCAGGACTGTGTCATCCGACGCAGCAGCGACAGAGCCTCCTGCTACTACTCCAATGATGTTCGCCAGTATACCATCTGTCCCGGCAAGTTATCAACAACAAGCCGGAGTCCAATCAAGGACTGTTTCAACGACATGGTCAGTTCCTATTTCTTCATCCGGATTATCATCTGGTATTTCTTATGTTGAAACTCAACAAATTAATCCAATGTGTCTTCAAAGGCCAATCTACCCTTTAAGTACTGGATTGCAACCATATGGAGGGAAATATGCATTTTCATTGTTCCCTCCCGGAGAACAACCATATGGGAGTTTACAACAAAGTTCAGGTCAAACTGGAATTACATCCAGCGGTTGGGTACCAATACTGCCTCAGCAACCAAGGGTTGTATATTCAATGCAACCAGTCCACCCTGTGTCAAATATTTCCACTATAACTGCTATGGTGACTACGTCGCAAGTACAAGCACTACTTGTTGTATGTCAACCCCAAGTTTCTCAGGTTGCAATACAACAACCTCTTGTCTCAGCGATTCAATCACAACCTCAGGTTAGTGCCTCCTTATCTGGAGTGACTTAGGCTCAAACAAGTACTATGAATCCTCATCTTGGTCAATCATCCAGTGTTGGGCAACAACAAATGGTCCAACAACCATGGCTGATTATATCTCAACAATTGCCATTCCAGCAATCATATCAAGGACCTGAGCAACAAGTCTTTGTAAGTAATGGGCAACCGAATTTCCAAAGTGGTTATCAACAACCATATTATAATGGTTATGCCCATCAACCTTATCAAAGTTACCAGCATCAAATACATTATGTTGGTATGCAAAGACCCAATGCTCAGGCGATTCCATCTTATCCTGGGTATGCTTAACCTAACCTGAATCAACAGTTGCCCTTTGTAGCAACTATAGAATTACCAGATCTAAACCAGCTGACGAATGATCCAATTGATTATGCCCCCTGGTGGCTGGTGATTCCGCATAAACTTCCGTCAGATATTCCTAATTTTAATGGAAATCCGGGTGAAGACCCGTCGAATCATGTGATGACTTTTCATCTGTGGTGTTCATCTAACACTCTAAACGATGATTCGATTAGGCTTCGCCTTTTTCAGTGAACATTAACTGGTCCAGCAGAAAAATGGTATATCGAATTGCCTAGAGCTTCATTTGATAACTTCAACACCCTAGCCATAACCTTTTTAACCCATTTTCAGTTACTAATAAGGTACGAAACAGGAACAAAGCTTCTTACCAATTTCAAACAGACAACGACCACTCACATATCTGATCATATTCATGAGTGGTGACGTCGTCACAGAAAAAACATATGTTCCTGATCAGTTGCTAGCTGAATGGTTTATTAAGTCATTATTACCTTCTATCACAGAAGATGTGGCAAAGGGAGGAGTCGTCACTAAAGAGCAAGTTATTGCTCGTGCACAATATCTAGACTTGATCTATACTCGATTTGGCACGCTCTACGATAAAATACCTGATGCTCCTAGACCAGAATTTTCCATTCCTCCTCCTCCTAAATCAAACAAAGACTCTCATGCCGGTGATGGCGTGATAGGTACGACAAGAACGAAATCGACAAAGGCTACATCTAAGAAAGCCCGTAAGATTTCTTATCAAAATGAAAATGAATAACTTCTCACCTCGGAGGTAAATGCCGTGTCGACCGACAAGGGCAAACAACTGAAGCAACTAGGTGGAAAGAAGAAAAAGAAACGGAGAAAAAAGAAGCAGGATGAGTCATATCCTGAAAAACCTTCTGCAAACCCTTTTGGCCAAAGGAAACCCCCTGTGGGGTGTCAGATATGCGATGAGGATCATCAGACGAGAGATTGTCCACATAAAGCTGAAGTTAAGAAACTCTTTAAGAGTTCAAAAACCTCAACAGTATTGACTGATCCGTTTCCAAACCCGGGAACCAAACTGGCTGCTAATCAAAATGCTTCCCGATCCCAAGTGCTTATGTTGTCTATCTCAAAGCAGAAAATGATGCTTTGACAAGGAATAAAGATTATGGGAATCCACAGCTGTCGAATAACAAGGCTAATGAACAACCTAGTAGTTCAACAACAACTTTGACCGAAGCTGTGCCACCCATCATTCCTGAACCAATGATAAAGTCGCCAAAGGGAGTAGTAGACAAATCGACATTTAATCCTCGTGCAAAAGTAGCACAAAATTATAATATAATAGAGGACCTGGCTCAATCGCCGTCCTCTATGTCGACACTTGAGGTACCGCAAAATTGCCTCTCCCAAAAGCAGGATCTATTATCAGTAATAGGTGGGATTGACCCAACGGATTCCAATCTTGTATCCTTTAATCACAAAGGATATAACCCTCAGTTACCAGCTCAACTAGCTTTCCTTATTCAAATCAAAGCCCTCAACAAACTGTTCATCGAACAATTATTGATGAGGGGGCATCTACATGTATTATGTCGATGAGTTGCTGGAAAAATTTAGGCTCACCACCCTTGTCGCGATCATCAACAATGTTAAAAGCATTTGATGGACGATCATACACTCCATACGGGATTTTAAGTAACTTGCAAGTTGAACTAGGGGGCAAAACAGTAGAAATTGATGTTGAAGTAATCGACAAAAACCTTGATTACAACATCCTACTGGGAAGGCCCTGGATATATGCCACGACCGTAGTTGTGTCGACCTACTTCAGGAAGATTGCATTTCCCTTTCAAGGAGGAATTACAATCGTCAACCAACAAAAGTTTCTCCCCAACAGTTCACAAGTTACAGGAAGCATTCCAATGATCCATGGAAGCGATCATTCACTTCAAAATATCGGAGTAGGTCTCCTAAAAGACCCTGCCCTAATGGGTACTTTTTCCCTACCGCCTCCGAGTAATCTGGCGGAAGTGGCCACAGTGGAAACCTGCAATATGAAATCTTCTATATCTAATGGATTCAGAATATTCCTAAACATTTTGTCAGCATGGATCATCGCCATCTTAGAAATATTGTAGCAATCAATTTTCTTGGCTTGGGGGGCAAACCCAAATCAATGCTCATCGAGTGTTTGGATAGAAGGTCTAAGGAATATGGTACCTCTTCAGATCCTTGGTCACATGTACATTCTACAGACAAAGGAATCATTTAGGCAATGATGTTAGGGGAGGCACCATGGGAAGATTACCACCATCGTTCCCATCTCCCGAATTACAATGAAGATTATTCCAATGACCTTAATCATCCTTCAGTTTTTGATTTTCTATCAAACACTGTAAATACGGTGGATTCCGAGGACGGTTCTTATCTCGTGTCGACCTCATTAAAAAATGAAACAAGGAGTCATGAGGATAGTTCTTTTACTGTGTCAACCTCATTAAAAAATGAAACAAATCCCGTTCCAAATCTCGAAGGTAAACCTTCATTCCAACCACCGAGTTGAATGCAATGAAGCTTGGGGGGCATGCACCTCGATTTGCGTTATTATGCTAGGGGCATGAAAACTTATCACGAGCAGTGTTACTGCAGGGTTCAATCTCGTTAAAAAATAAACCCGCCTCAAGCAGTTTTAGCGCGGAATTCAAGCTCGTTAAAAAATAAACATAAGCAATGAGCAAGTGTTTCCCCCAGCGTTTAAGCTCATTAAAAAATGAACCAATTTCTGGTAAATAACCATCGTGAATGTATTACTTCAGCCTTTGAAGCCTTGGTCATGTTCTCATCATCACCTCCACTCTGTATTGGCCGATCATTCACCTCCACTTGATTGTTTACCCCTTTTGAGGAACAGCTGCGAAGAGTGATCTTGTTAGCCATCCTTGTGACACTGCCGTGATTGGAAAATTCCAAACCTTACCTGGAATCAGCTGCTACCTGAATCTATCACTCGTTCATCAAAAAACGAGTCTCCTTTAAGCTCTTTTCATTTGACTCGTAAAATATGAAAAGATTGCTGAGCCATTGGCCTCTCTAGCTCGTTAAAGTGACCAGAAGTGCTATCCCTCCTTTAGATTTTAATCTTTTTGGACCTGAGGGATTATTACACAAAAAGATCGAGCACTTGTTTTGTTCGGCTCGTTAAAATTACCGAAAATTCATCCCTTTTGTATAATTTTATACTTTTTCGGACTTAAGGGATTAGATGACGAAAAAGGAATTTTAGAGTTTCCTTTACGTCCCTTTTCAGAGTCTCTAAAAGTGAAAAGGACCGAGTTATCTTTGTTGTTAAACTCGTTAAAACCTAATAGCGACAAACTTGTCCATAACAGACAAGAACGAGTTTCACTATCGCTAGGCTCGTTAAAACATAGCGATGGGTTTGCCCGAAGGGAAAATTATAGAACAAGCATATGTTATCCTCCTCAAGCTTGACAAAAATAAAGAGGTACTAGTCAGCAATGACTGGGGAAAAATTGGGAAGAAAACTTGAAGAAACTTTGTTGGTAGCAAGTCGCTCTTGAACATGACACTTTCACTCCGCATCCGAGTCGGGTTGGGTTGTTCCATTCACTGGTCACATCAACATGGTTCGATCACACCATCCAAATTTGGGGTTAATGCTACCAATCCATCATGTCAGTGTCGCCGATATGTTCAAGAGAAGTCGCTCAGAGAATTCACCTGTGTCTCACCCACTACAATACATTTACATTCCATTCTTTCATGACCGCCACCCTGAACCTTATATCACCAGATAGTTTTCACCTCCATTAAAATAATTTGCTTTGTTCTGTGTCATTGATGTGGGATTCACTAAGGCCATCCTATGACGGATCGCTTCTTGTCGACATCAGCTCATTATCCAAGAAGTTGGTCTAGGAACAACCCTTTCAGTACTTTGAAGCTTGCATGCCTCAATGGCAAGTTTCTCACTTCCGACGATAGGTTTACATCAATGGCCTTCGACCGAAAGATTTTGCATGGTGTTTGATGCCAAGTCCCTTATTCACACCACGTGAATTGTACTGTAGTACCTTGAGGGTCATCATCATTATCGATGATTCCTCTCGCGCCTGTTAACAACTTACATCATTGGCTGGTAATCAGGCGATGTATTTCCATGTTTGACTCCAGAACATCTCTCACATGGATCAACTTGTACTTTGAGTGAAGATCGAACGAGATTGAAGACCCCGGATCTAGTTTCATCCATCCGGGCTGCGATATATGTTCAGGAAAATAAAGACATCAAATGTACATCATTGCTGCACAAATAATTATCCAATCTAAGGGATGATGGCTCTACCAGAATCATCAGCCTACACTCAGACGATTGTCTGTCCTATGTACATGAAAATGAATTTATAAAGCTGAGAATGGGAAATGCCTGCCTCAGCTAGATAATGAAAATATTATGAAGATAATGTATTGTATTGTATCTTATTACAGGTCGCCTTCTAGCTTGAAAAAACTTCGGATCCTCATGATAAAGCATTTCACCTGACATCAAAAGATTAACGACCTCATGCTTTAGGGGGCAACTGTTATAGAAATTTTTGGGCACTGCAACCCCAATCATAAATGTCCATAAACCAAGGGCTCGTAAGTCCCTAAAGTTGTTGTTCCAACCCCTAAAAGAACAAGTTTAGCTGATTAAATCATCTTCCAAAAGTTCTCCATGAAAAAATACTCAGAACTGGTCAAAATTGGATCATTTCACTTGCTCCATGGCTAGGGTGCGATGCATCCCACCTAAATGCACTCGGGAAGTGCGATGCATGTTGAAAAGCCCTTCTATGGGGTGCGATGGACGAGAGTAGACAAATGGCAGAAGCAGTTTGCTATGTGGATGATCTTGGAATCTTCTAGAAACTTCCCCAGGACACTTGTCTCTCTGAATTCGCCCAAGGATGAGTAAGAGATCATCAATCTCCAAGTGGAATCAAGAACTATCAGAGAGAAGACACTAATAAAAAACCTAGAGCTGACTCACACCTCTCTCTCTCTCTCTCTATATATATATATATATATATATATATATATATATATATATAGATCTCTCATCCCAGAGATCCAGAGGTTGGAGGTTGGAATTTTGTATCTTGTAAGGAAGTTCTATTGGTTTCTGGGTGCAATATCATAGTATTGGGTGATCTAAGCTTTTCATGAGGTGAAGAAGGGCTTTCTTGCTGAGAGGATGATGTTGGGTCAGAACAATTGGTTGTAATCCTCTTTGCTCTTTCTTGATTATCAATAAAGCTATTCAAGTTTTCCTCCACATTCTTGTATGATTGATGATTTATGCATTTGTGTGGTCAATGTACATTTGATCCTATATTGTTTATGATAATAGATCTATGTTCTTGGATAGTGTTATGCTGCTTTGATTCTACAAGTACTCTTTGAAGCTGGGTAGACAAGGAAGCGAGTGGCAAAGACCTACCAGAAGAGAGAGGAACCAAGCGCAAGACAGAGGTTGGTATCCTTATTCTTCTCTTATCTATTTCTCATAAAGGAAAACGAAAGTAGTTTTTAGTGTGTTTGTTTCTAAGGTAGCTACTAGCCTTAGTGGGACTAGCAGCTCTGTATAGACACTAGTTTTCCTGATAACACTAAGGCTGTGGGAAATAAGGCTTTGAAGCACAACATTCCCCCATTCCTTCACTTGCACTGAGTGTTCAATGTGGACCATCGTCGACCATGCTTCCGACCATTACTGGACACATCAGAGATTGCAGAACAACTCACCAGGCACCAAGTTCAGAAGATGGAGGAACTCAACGCAATGGGGACCATTGCTTCCTAGGGGGGATGAATGATCTAGGCGGATGTTGGTGGCCACCCACCTATCCCATTTGGACCCCCACAACTGTCTCTTTCAGTTTTTTCAGTTTCCTTAATTGTAACACAATTTACTATTTTTAGCAATTTTTCGGGTCCTAAACTTCCAGAGCTGTTTTGAGGCCCTAAATGATGTTTTTGGGAAAACTGGGAGCAACATGGGTCCATAGACCGATGTTTCTCTTCCCAAAGTTGTAGTGCTCAGAGATATCTTTCTAACGAGCTATTGTATGCGTCAAACAAAGATCAGGTGCCAAAGTTGCGACCCCGGGAAGTTGATGTACCAACTTACCCAAAACGGGGCCCGCAATTTGGCGTTTCATCTTCTAAGGTTAGGTCTTGGGATGTTAAGGGTTTTCCATTGTTTCTCAACAATAAATAGGCCTTCGAGCCTCATTGTAACAGAGTTCAGAGGCATGTAGCCACCACATCTCTTCTCTGAGATAAGCTACCATTGCCCTAGATGGTTTATTTCCATTTTTGTTTGTAAGCATATTTCAGTATTTTACATTAATGAAATGAAGTATTATTTCTGCTGCATCTTTGTGTATATGGTTATCTCTGTATTTTGTTGCGTTCCTGTTTAAATCTAGATCAGATTGGAACAACATATTCCTAAGTGTATTTTGGTCAAATCTCTAGTAGATACTCGATACCAAAATCACTAAGTCCATGGCTTTCCATCCCCAAGCTGATGGCCAAACAAAAGTCGTCAACATGATGATCATACACATTCTACGCATGTACAACTCGAAGCATCCACACACATGGGATGAAAGCCTCCCCTATGTAAAAAAAACTACTACATAACTCTCCATAGCTCAACGGGCCACATCCCCTTTCAGGTAGGGTTGGGATTTTAACCATTATGTCCCATTGTCAATGTGGCCATACCATTTGTAGCTACTCAGGTAGATTTGGCTCATGTCTAGTCCGACGCCAAAAGGGCTAACAACTTCATTGAGCGCATTCAAAACATTCGCCAGAAGGTCCATGATATATTGGACAAAGCCAATGGTAAGTAAAAGCAGTGCCATGATTAACATTAGGTGCCACACAAGTTCTAGGTGGGCGACAAAGTTTATTTACATTTGTAGAATGAGCGCCTCGATGGACCCCATTGCAAGCTTCCCTACTCTGACATGGGCCATACATCATCACCAAGGATGTAAGGGACAATGCCTTCGAGCTCAACATTCCACCGCTCCTTGGTCTGCACCCATTGTCCAATGTAGACTGCCTTCGGCCATACTTTCCACCATTGCTGGACACATCCGACATTGCAGAACAACTCACACCAAAAGATCTAAACCCATACTGCATGGAACATGCCACAAATGATCAGATCATGGACACACAAATCAAGAACACTTGCCAGCAGAAGATCCAACTGTATAGGGTTGTCAAAACCAGACAACTCTTACACCAAGGTAAGTGGCTCACTAGGGACCAAGTTCAGCAGAAGTTTCCCCATCTCATGGAGGCACTCAACACAATGGGGGCCATTACTTCCTAAGGGGGGAGGACTGATCTAGGTGGATATTGGTGGCCACCCTCCTATTCCACTTGGACCCCCAACATTGTCTCTTTCAATTTTTTAGTTTCCTTAATTGTAGCACAATCTACTAGTTTTGGCAGTTTTTCGGGCACTGAACTTATGGAGACGTTTTGAGGCCCTAAACAACATTTATAGGGAAAACAGAGAGATTAGAAAAGACCCAAATTGGCTTGCCTATTTGTTTTCAACCTACTCTTTAATATCTTTGAAACGAGGTATTATGATATCCAAATGAAGATCGTCTGCCAAAGTTACGACCCCGGGAAATTGATGTACCAATTTACCCAAACAAGGCCCACAGTTTTGGTGCTTCATCTCCCAGGGTTAGGTTTCTAGATGTTTAGGGTTTTCCATTGTTTCTCAATAAGAAATAGGCATTGGAGCCTCATTGTAACATAGTTCAAAGACATGTAGCCGCCACATATCTTCTCAGATATAAGCTACCATCGCTCAATCTAGTTTATTTTCATTTTGTTTGTAAGAATATTTCAATATTATGATATTAATGAAGAATTTTCATTTTTAAAATGTTAACATTGAATTTCCATGTCATAATGTGTAATCCAATCAAAATCATTTAAAATTTAAAAGAGATACAAGTGTGACTAGGCACTGGAATTTTTTTTAATAACATAACTTATCTACTTTAAGTGTGAATGGTGCCCAAGTGACCCAAAACTATACTAAATATTAAAAATAAATTAATATCTTAATCTATAAAAGTTAGAATATTGATTATTTTTAATGAAGGGTAAGTCATGGTGTGTTAAATAAATAAATTTAAATATAAAATCATAAATCTTAAATTTAATTTAAATTTTAAATTTATTTATTTTTAGTTAAATTTTATTAAATCTTGTATTGATAAATTAATTTAAATATAAAATATAAATATATGGTTATTTTGATAAAAGTGCATTTATTTGAGTAACTTAAAGTTAAATTTAAATTTAAATTTAATTTAAACTTTTAAATTTCATTTTAAATTTTAAATTTATTAAATCTTGTGTTAATAAACTAGTTTCAATATAAAATATACGTAGATGGTCATTTTTTTATAAAAGTGATGTTTATTTGGGTAATTTAAATTTAAATTTAAGTTTCCTTTAAATTTTGAATTTGCTTTTTGAATTTAAATTTACTTTTTGAATTTAAATTTTATTAAATCTTGTGCTAATATATTAATTTAAATATAAAAATATATACAGTTATTTTGATAAGTGTGACATTTATTTGGGTAATTTTGGTAAGAGAATAATAAAAACGATATATTAAAAAATTATCTACATGGCATTATTTTATTAGTTTCTTAATTTTTTCTTAGGTGGCTTTTTTTGAGTTGAAAATTTCAGTGAAGTGTTATTTCCGTTGCATTTCTGTATTTATGGTTATATCTGTAATTTGTTGCGTTCCTATTTAAGTTTAGATCAGAGTCCACAATGGGGACTTTGACCAATATAATGATGACCCAAGCATGAAACCCAGGCTTTAATAAGTCACTGTTACTATTAGCTCTGCTACATACTTCAACTTTTTGGAGGACCAAATATCAGCTTGGCCATGTGTTTATGCTTAGAAAATCAGATCGCAGCAGTCTTCTCTTCCTTTTTCCTTCATGCCCATTATACTCTTAATAATCCCGCTATTTCCATTTTCTTCCCATTGCGGTGCTATTTGATCGCTATTGCACATCTTCCCGCTGCTATCTAGCGCCACTTGACTTCCGCGCCTTGCTTTCTCCATTACGCTAGGTATCTTTTTTGCTACGGTATTGCAATGCGATCTGATCGCCATCGCATATCGCTTCTATGTGTGTGTTTTTGGTTCCGCCCTTTGTCTCCCTCCGCGTTGCGATTTTACGATGCGATGTAGCATGGCGATGCGATGCGATATGATCGCTATCGCAAATCGTAGCTATCTGTGTTGTAAAGTTTCACTGTGCCTTTTGCCGATCCCGATTTGCGACGTGATCTGATCGCAAATCGCAAATCGCAAATCGCCCAATCCAACAGTTGTATCAAGGCTTTCCCCTTATGTCTCCCGTCGATGCGATATCAGGTGCTGGACCCGATATGCCTCGATACTTCTTTGTATAAAATCTCATGTCCGCTTGTCCGCCTCTGATTGTATATTTGCCATATTTCATAGCTTTCACCGCAAGACAATCTCCGCCGTCCATCTTCGCCTTCCAACAGCTAATAGCTACAACTGGCCCATCGTCCATTTTCAATACCATATTCGTATTTTAGCAGCCCTTTGCACCCGAAGAAGGAAGACACCTGTGATCCAATTACTCTCTGCAGTTAACGTTTCAGCTACCACATTCAAGAGCAGAATGGCCCAAGGACAGAAGGACGACCTCGAGCAGTGAAAAGCATTTATCAGGCATGAAATTTCATCCACGTTTTACTTGATCTGCCCGAGTAGGACTACAGAGCGCCAGAAAGAGTAAATTTTGCCCACAAAAAACAATCAGAATGTATCAACGCCCATAACATTTTGTAAATGTGGTTGGTGATCCATTAAGACACCTCCACGCATACCCTAGCAGAGATTTTTGTAAACAAACTCTATATATACTGAGAAAAACAATGTAATCAGTTTGATGAGTGTTAGCTGAGTGCGAGTTTGCTGTGAGATCCAACTTCTGGAGACTGTAACTGCTATGTGACCTGCAACATCTGGTCTTCATTCCCAACCAATACAAGCTTCTTTTGCTGTTACTTGCTCACTTTTCACTTCTTCTATGTTCTAGGCTGTGCCTGCTTTGCATGTATTTCATGGTCTATAAATGTTTAGCATCAGAGGGGCTGTCATCCCGCCTCTGTGTTAGAATTTAGTTGTATCATTGAAATTGTTTGTAGGTGTCTGTTGTTTTAATACCAGAGAGCTATCATCTTGCCTGCGTATTAGATAATAGATTTACAGACCTCCTAACTGGTTGCAGCCGGCCATCAAAGGGTCCTGTGCATCTGCTGGTGTGGTCAGTCTTCTCCATTATCACCTTATCCTTAAGCTGTGAGTAATTGGTGGTTAAAAGCCTTGTAATTTGGGGGTGTTCACCCATGTCTGGGTAAATCATAGTAGGAGTGGTTATCTGGCTTCAATGTGCATCATTTCTTTCATTCATCCATCATTTTATCCAACAAAAAATTGTTGAGTTTGTAATTTTCCCGAGCATCATTGATATACAACCTAGGTGAGTTTCTTGGGGTGATAACATTAATTGGCGTCATTGCCGGGGAGAGGAGAGTCGAAGCTCATCTTCCCTGGGAAAACGACATAGTTTCAAGCTTTAATGACAAACAAGGTTTGAACGCAGTATTTCGGTTGTAATCATCTGTCTGGTGACTCCATTGGTGGAAGACTATCCTTTGGCGACTCCACACTAAAGTTTTGGCTCAGTTTGTGAGACATACCCGAAGAAATCCTCAGAAGTCTCCAGCTGAATCGTTGCTTGACCCTGAGAGGACTGTTAAATCGAAGAAATCATCACAAAAAGGGGCATCAGGATCAGGTAAGCCTAAGAAGTCTAATTCTTCTCTGAAAGATAAAGTTGTTGCTGAAGATTTACAGTTTCAAGATTTAAAAATCAACACTGTTAATAAGCAAGTTCCTTCAGAGATTAGTTCAGCCCCTTGTTCAATTAGTTCCCCTTTGAATCTCAGTCCAAAGAAAACTTCCCATTCAATCCAAAGCATTCCGTATTCATTGCCATCCATCACATTGCTTCCTACTCCTCCATCTGTTAGAATTCTTCCAAATATCCCAATCATGGCAGGACAGCAAGCACCTATGAGAATAGAAAGAATTGTAGCTGCTAGATACGGACCGTTGGTGTTTCCTATGCCTTTAAATCCTATGCCCACGGGAGAATATCAGAAGTATATGCCCAAATTCACTGGGACAGAGGGAGTAACAGCAAAAGAACATTTAGAAGCTTTTTATAGTTATGCTGATAATTTGGATATAAGTGAGAATGATGTATGGATGAGAGTTTTTGTCCAGAGCCTTGATGGGGAGGCTAGGAAGTGGTTTAGAGAATTACCCCAGAGATCAATAACTGATATAGAAGCATTAGATGATGCATTTTTGAAGCAATGGGGAGATAAGAAGGACTTGTTGTATTATCATACTGAGTTTGGAAACTTGAAAAGAGAGAAGGGTGAGTCTTTGCCTGACTTTAATAAAAGATTTAATAGGATGTATAGTAAAATACCAGCTGAGGTAAAGCCTACTCCCACAGCTGCCAAACTTACATATGCTAATGATTTTGATGCTGATTTCTGCTTGTTGTTGAGAGAAAGATGTTGTGCTACCCTGGCTGATATGCAGGAGGTAGCCTTAGAGGTGGAATCTAATATCATGGCAGCAGAAAAACTTAAAGGTCATGCTGACAGAAGAAAGAGGGCCAGTGAGACTTCTTCTTCCTCTGCCTCAACTTCAGAACCTAAATTAGATCAAATGACTAAAGTGATAGAGTTGTTGGCCACTGAAGTTTCTAAGCTTAAGGTAGAGCACAATTAAGGCAAAACAAGGCAGCAAAACACATTTGTTCCAAGAAATCCAAATCAATTCAGAAGAGTAAATGATCAGTTACAAATAATGCAAAGGGGTGAAGAGTCGAAAGAATATCAGAATGTTAAGGCTCCTTTCCAGAATGTAGTCATGGAGGAGCAACAATTTGAAGAGGATGAGGATGAAATTCACTGCATGGAAGATAAAGGCAGTGCTGCATTTTTAACATTGGCTGAATATGAAGAGTCGTTGCTGCAAGAGCAAAACAGTCAATTGTGGGACAGGGGTGTTGTTCTGCAATCTGGTGAACAACAACAGAGATATAACCTAAGATCTAATGTAAAAAGTGCCAAGGAGGATCCTGCACAAAGTGCTGCTGTCCAAGTAGAACCGCAAAGGATCAGGCAAAGAAGACCAGCATCTGATCCTGTCACCCTCAAAGCTCCAGTTCAAGAGGTAAAAATTGTTGATAAATCATTTTCTTCTTTGAACTTTGAGTCAGAGGTCCAAAAATTGAAGATATCTGTGCCTTTGGTTGAGTTGGTGAAGAGTAAATTATTTAGAAAAAACTATCCTTGAAGCCCTTGAGCTAGAGACCAAACAAACCTCCATTGACTCAGTCAATTTGCAAGATGACAAGCCTGCTGTTGTGCTTAGCCCCATGATTCAACCTGCTGATAATAATTCTCCATCTTTCTATGTTTCATTAACTATCCATGATAAAATCCTCCACAATTTTCTGCTAGACACAGGGGCCAGCCACAATTTAATGCCTAAAACTGTCATGGAAGAGTTAGGCCTTGATATCACTAGACCCTATCATGATTTATTTTCTTTTGATTCAAGGAAGGTGAAATGTCTTGGATTAATTAAGGATCTGGCCATTACCCTTACCCAACTGCCTATGAAGAGTATGATGATGGATATTGTGGTGGCAGATGTCCCTCCTAAGTTTGGCATGCTGTTGTCTAGAGGATGGATTAAGAGACTAGGTGGGACATTACAGAATGACCTATCTTATGCAACTGTCCCAGTATTTGGAGGAGAAAGCAGGAGGTTATATAGAGAAGCACAGTTGGCATACATCATCAGTGATGAGAAGAATCCTACAAATCATCCTATATATGCAGTGGACACTGATTTTGGAGCATGTATTCTCCAAATAGATGAATCTCAAAAGGCCTTGATGCAAATCAGGAAACCAATTGTTCAGGCTGAGCAAGAGCAAGGAAGTCAAATTTGGGAGATGTTCTTTGATGGAGCATGTACCAAGGAGACTGTAGGAGCAGGGGTGGTGCTAGTATCTCCACAACAAGAAAGCATCCAGCTGTCTTTTAAGCTAGTTTTTCAAGTGACGAACAATATAGCAGAATATGAAGCACTGCTATTGGGCCTCAATGCAGCAAAAGACAGAGGAATCAAGAACCTGAAGGTGTTTGGAGACACTGATTTGATAATCCAGCAAGTAAATAAAACATTTCAAGCAAAGCACCCAATGCTAAGAGCATACGGAGATGAGGTATGGAGTATGAGAGATTCTTTCAATTTTTTCTGTATCTCATATATTCCTAGAAGTCAAAATCAGCTCGCTAATTCCCTTGCTGTTTCTGCTAGTCTGTTCATCCCTCCATTGCCTCCCAAACTAGTTTATGAAGTGAAAATGAAATATAGACCATCCTTGCCCGACAATGTCCTGCACTGGAAAGTTTTTGATGATGATGGTGAGATTAATAGATTTCTTCAAGTCATTGATGAGTTTTCTGAGATGCAAATTGACCAAGAAAATGATGCCTTGTTAGAAAATCCCCAGTCCTGACTTAGAAGTAAGATTGGCAAAAGAAACATTGTCCAACTTCCTAGTAACCATATTCCTAGAGGTTTAATTCCTCTTGAGAGACTGTTTGACCAAAATGATGTGCCTTACAACGCTGCCCAAAAAGAAGATCAAACTGCAGTTTGTAAGCATGATACAGGAAGCCCAGGTCAGCCCAGGTATGTGAATTTGTCCACCCGTTTGTCAGCTGACCGAATTTCTAAATACTGCAAATTAATGAGGCAATTTGCTGATGTGTTTGCTTGGGAATATAATGATCTGAAAACATATGACGAGAACATAATTCAACACAAAATCCCTCTTGAGAAAGATTCAGTTCCTTTTAAACAGAAGCTGAGGCTAATAAACCCAATGCTTCTTCCATTAATTGAGAAAGAAATTAAAAAATTGCTGGCCACCAAGATCATAGTGCCCCTCAGGTATTCTAAATGGGTAGCTAATTTGGTGGTGGTAAGGAAGAAGAATGGAGAAATCAGACTGTGCGTTGATTTTAGAAATTTGAATAAATGCTAAAAAAAAGACAATTATCCTTTGCCAAAGATGGAGCATTTGCTGCAAAAGGTCTCAGGGGCTAAAGTCATGTCTTTCATAGATGGATTTTCAGGTTTTAATCAAATTTCTGTGCATCCAGATGATCAAGAAAAGACTGCATTTACCACTCCTTGGGGTACTTTCATGTATGCCAAAATGCCATTTGGATTGATGAATGTTGGAGCCACTTTTCAGAGGGCTATGGATATAGCGTTTGTGGGAGAGAAGGACAAATTTGTCCTCATCTACCTTGATGATATAACTGTTTATTCCAGAAACCATCATGATCATTTACAACATTTGAAAAATGTGTTTTTGAAGTGCAGGGAGTTTGGGATTTCAGTGAATCCGAAGAAATCACAATTTTCCTTGCATGAAGGCAAGCTGTTAGGACATATCGTGTCTGTTGCAGGTGTTCAAATTAACACAGAAAGAGTCAAGGCAATTCAAGCGTTGACTGTACCGAGATCAAAGAAAGATATTCAATCTTTTTTGGGCAAAATTAACTTTGTAAGAAGGTTCATTCCTAATTTTGCTGAGCTGGTAAAGCATGTTACCTCCATGTTGAGAAAAGTAGCGGAGGTAAAATGGACTGAAATAGCAAGAAAATATTTTGAGTCCATCAAGAAGGCTATTATGGAAGCTCCCACATTAATAAGTCCTGACTATAGTAAGGAGTTTCACCTCTTTTCATTTGCCTCTGAGGATACCATTGCAGCTGTTCTGTTGCAGCAAGATGAAGAAGGTTCAAAAAATCCAGTGGCATTTTTCAGCAAGAATTTGAGGGATGCCAAACTAAGGTATGAAATTATAGAGAAACAGGCGTATGCTCTTATTAAATCCTTAAAATATTTCAGAGTTTATATCCTGCATTCAAAGATAATTGCATATGTGCCTTCGGCTACAATTAAAGACATTCTAACGCAACCTGATGTTGATGGAAGAAGGGCTAAGTGGATTGCAAAAATGATTGAGTTTAACATAGACTTGAGGCCCACCAAGCTGGTAAGAGGTCAGGGGCTTGCCAAGTTGTAGGCTGAAGAAAATTGCAGACATTTAGACATTGATCTCCTGGGCACGATTGCAGAAGATGGTCAAGTACAGGAAGAGGAAAGCGCAGCTAAAACAAGAAAAAAATAGTCGGTGGCCGAGAATATAGCTTCATGTAATTGGTATGCTGCAATAATTAGTTTTTTGTTGAAGCTAGAAATCCCTTCGGGCTTAAGTGCAAGTCAAGCTAGAACGTTGAAACTCAGGGCAGCAAAATATTGCATCAATAATACCCTGCTCTACTGGAGGGATCCATCCGGGATATTTCTAAGGTGTCTGGACAAAGAGCAGTCAAGAGAAGTCATGCAACAGTTTCATTCCAGCGAGTGTGGAGGGCATCATTACTGGAAAACTACAGCTCACAAAATTCTCAGAGCTGGGTACTATTGGCTCACGTTATTTTCTGATGTATTGGTTTTTGTTAAAGCTTGCGACAGGTGCCAAAGATTTGAAGGAAAGCAGCAGTTGAAATCCCTGCCCCTGAAGCCAATAATTGCAAAAGGACCTTTTTAGCAGTGAGGCTTGGATTTCATTGGTGAAATCAATTCGCATTCCAGTGGCTAGCACAGGTGGATATTAGTTGCCACGGATTACTTTATCAAATGGATTGAAGCAGTCCCTACAAGGAAGGCTGATCATAATGTGGTCATGAAGTTTTTAACAGATAATATCTTCAACAGATTTGGTTGTCCACACAAATTAGTCACAGATAATGCATCAACCTTCAGAGCAAAGGAGTTGGTGGAAATGTGTGATACAATGGGCATTAAACTTGTTCATTCCACCTCTTACTATCCACAAGGAAATGGTCTAGCGGAATCCTCTAATAAAAGCTTGATCAGGATAATTAAAAAATTGTTAGAAGACAATAAAAGGAATTGGGATTCAAAGCTCAAGTATGCACTATGGGCCGACAGAGTGACCATTAAGAGATCTACAGGGAGTTCTCCATTCAAGCTGGTATACGACACTGAGGCTATATTCCCAATTCAGTTAACTCTCCCTGTGGAAAAATTTCTTCAAGAAGAACAGAATGAAGAAGAAAATATGGCAAACAGAATCACTGATTTAACAGAGTTGCATCAGATTAGAGAACAACTGGTTGAGAAGGCTACAGCACATCAAAGAAAGACCAAGGAAGCCTTCGACAAGAAGGCAAAAACAAATAGTTTTCAAATTGGTGACTTGGTCTTAAAATGGGATGCACTGAAGGAAAAGAAAGGCAATCATGGGAAATTTGATGCTTTCTGGACAGGGCCTTTCATCATTTCACAGGTTCAAGGGAACAACACCTTCATGCTGAAAAGTATGGGAGGTGAAACAGTTTTTGATGGCCCAGTTAATGGGCGGTTTTTGAAAGATTATGTTGTTTAAGGTCTTTGGCCTTAAAGGCTGTAAATATTTTGTTTTTATATAGTTTTCTGTTGTATGCTTAGTTGACTCCATGCCCAATGGACACTAGGCAAGTGTTTTTAAGTTCGTTTTGTACGAAGGCATTGGTCTGCAGGTTCTTGAAGACCTCACAGGGAGGATCTCATCCCCAGAAGGAGCTAGTGTTAGCTCTGCTACATACTTTAGCTTTTGGGAGGACCAAATATCAGCTTGGCCATGTGTTTATGCTCAGAAAATCAGATCGCAGCAGTCTTCTCTTCCTTTTTCCTTCATGCCCATTATACTCTTAATAATCCCGCTATTTCCGTTTTCTTCCCTTTGCGGTGCTATTTGATCGCTATCACACATTTTCCCGCTGCTATCTAGCGCCACTTGACTTCCGCGCCTCGCTTTCTCCGTTACGCTCCGTATCTTTTTCGCTGCGGTATTGTGATGCGATCTGATCGCCATCGCATATCGCTTCTATGTGTGTGCTTTTGGTTCTGCCCTTTGTATCCCTCCGCGTTGTGTTTTACGATGCGATGAAGCATGGCGATGTGATGCGATATGGTCGCTATCGCATATCGCAACTATCTTTGTCGTAAAGTTTCACCATGTATTTTGCTGATCCTGATTTGTGACGCGATCTGATCGCAAATCGCAAATCGCCCAATCCGACAGTTGTATCAAGGCTTTCCCCTTATGTCTCCCACCGATGCGATATCAAGTGCTAGACCCAATATGACTTGCTACTTCTTTGTATAAAATCTCATGTCCGCTTATCCGCCTCTGATTGTATATTTGCCATATTTCATAGCTTTCACTGCAAGACAATCTCCGCCGGCCATTTTCGCCTTCCAACGGCTAATAGCTACAACCGACCCATCGTCCATTTTCAATACCATATTCGTATTTTAGCAGCCCTTTGCACCCGAAGAAGGAAGACACCTGTGATCCAATTACTCTTTGCAGTTAACATTTCAGCTACCACATTCAAGAGCAGAATGGCCCAAGGACAGAAGGACGACCTCGAGCAGTGAAAAGCATTTATCAGGCATGAAATTTCATCCACGTTTTACTTGATCTGCCTGAGCAGGACTGCAGAGCGCCATACAGAGTAAATTTTTCCCATAAGAAACAATCATAATGTATCAACGCCCATAACATTTTGTAAATGTGGTTGGTGATTCATTAAGACACCTCCACGCATACCCAAGCAGAGATTTTTGTAAACAAACTCTATATATACTGAGAAAAACAATGTAATCAGTTTGATGAGTGTTAGCTGAGTGTGATTTTGCTGTGAGATCCAACTTCTGGAGACTGTAACTGCTATGTAACCTGCAGTATCTGGTCTTCATTCCCAACCACTACAAGCTTATTTTGCTGTTACTTGCTCACTTTTCACTTCTATGTTCTAGGCTGTGCCTGCTTTGCATGTATTTCATGGTCTGTAAATGTTTAGCATCAGAGGGGCTGTCATCCCGCCTCTGTGTTAGAATTTAGTTGTATCATTGAAATTGATCTGAAAATGGAATGTACTTGTTTAAGGGTGCAAGGTATCCATTTCCCATAATTGCAAATGTGAGCTATACACTCCAAGTGACCTCTGAAAATGTGAAAACTTATTATTTCTTATACAGAGATAGACTGTAGGGGCATTCACCGGACATGTCACCTCTAAAGAGAGGATGAGTTCCAGAGGCTACCTGGCCCTCTACAGGCTCTGCCTAAAGAAATAACAAAGTAAACACTTAGAAGTCTTTGACATACACATACTTGAAGTTTGATGTCTTGCGGAATAAGACAAATAACTTTCTACAGCTGAATAGGTGATTATGTGTGTATGCAAGTTATGTATATTTGCTGTTTAACACTTTATATCAGTTTTGTTTAGCATATCATCTTCAGCAAATAAAGACATCAAAATGATAAAGCAGTTCACCCCCTCTGGGCTACATCTGCTGGACCAAACCTCTCAAACTAGGCTTGTCCTCTTGTATTAAAAATGATACAAAGGCTAATAAAAGAATATGAGTGTCTTGAAAGACATATCTGACTATAAATACAGAATCAGAAGATAGGAATTAGCTAAACATGTTCTTTCCCAAACACTAAACAGTGAAATTGTACCTTCTACAGTACTTTCCCAATTGGCTCTAGTGGCCCTTTAAACTTGCATGGATAATTTCGAGGTGAAGATGACCTCAATTGGTTCTAAAACCTCTGCCATTAGACTCAGAAGGTCGAACATAGCAGACATAGGCTTTCGAATCACCAAAAATGGATGAACACAACCCCAAACAGCTCAAGCACTGAAATGGCCCTAGTGGCCCTGAAAGCTTCCCTGAAGCTAAACAGTGAGAAGAATGCCTCAACAGGAAAAACGAGCTGTAGAAATAGATTCAGAATGCTGAAAAACTTCAAGAATGACCTTCGTTCCACATTCAATGGCTGCACAATTCCCAATGTAGCTCCCAAACTGATTTGGCCCTGGTGGCTCTTGGAACTTCCATGAAGCTAAAACACCTGCAAACAACCTTAGATGGCTGTGAAACCTGTGCCAATGGCTTCAGAAGGTTGAAGAGACCCAAAATAAAAAAACATTCGTCCAAAAAGGACTTTCCTAGCCAAAGTTATGGCTCATTCAAGATTTCCTCCAGGTTGGCCTAGAATTACTCCAGCTAACTATAGTTGGGGCCAGTTATCTCTGCCAATTATGGTGGGACCACCCAAATTTGGCACTCTGCCATTATTCCCGCCATCTTAACTACCACCTAACTGTCATGTTACCCACGCATGTGAACGGGATCTTCAGAATCGACGGTTTGCATTGGAGTTCACGCCATAACCTTCGGTTGACGGGCAGTTATCTTAACTCCGCTTGTGAACACGTCCCACACATTAAATGGAATAATTTTGGAATCACGGTGGCGGTTTGGGGTTAAAGCCCTCGGTTCCGGGGTTGCGGACATATGTAATGGGGGCTGGCCCCCTTTATGCCACGCCCAACATAATACAACCTTTTAATATGGCTAACTCTGCCACCAAATCAAGTCCGACTGCATTGGTGCAATGGTAAAGTGTTGTAATGTTGTTTGAGTGGTCGTGGGTTCATACCACAATTCAACCCAAATTTTAACGTATGCCCAAAAAACTCTGCTGACGTCACCTTGGGCCACATGTCGCCTCATTGGGCGATTTTGTTTTTGTCATAACTTTCTCATACGGCGACCGTTTTTCAAACCATTTATGGCGCCAGAATCAGGAGGATGATCTCTATCCAGTTGTTTAGGTTCAAGCTAGTTTTGAGCACTTTCATTTTTGACCATTTTATGACTCTTGGTCCTGAGCTCCTGATCACACCTCCCAAATGAGAAGGCTTTTGGTCCCCAAAAGCTTACTGAATCTCTGAACTGAACTGTACAACACTTGAGGAAAAAAAATATCCTCTTCCGTTCAGCCAAAAGAGCATACCGATTCCAAAATGTCCTGCCTTATCAACTATCGTCATGGCGACGTTTTGCTGCATAAGCCAAGTACTCGTCGAATCCCGACTAAGTTCTTTCGCCAGACAAATCTGAAATTGCAGGAACCAACAAAGAAACTTGCTGATATATGAGCTGAAATATTCCCCTGAACATGTGGGCTTACCAACTGTCACAATGCCCATCCATGGCACCTCCGCTCCAGAAGAAGAGCTGCCTCCCAAATGAGAAGGCTTTTACAAAGATGAAACACTTCGTCATTTCTCCTCTTTACAATCTTGGAGATCAAATTAACTTTTTCCAAGTCAATATTACATTACATGCATGCTTAAAAACAAAGTAATCAACCCTTCAAGTTAATCACACATACATGTTTAAAATACAAGGAAATCATCATGATCCCTGTGCTCATGCATATCATTCTCATGCATGCAGTTTATTCTTCAACTTTCTCTTAAGTACAATCATAAGTACAATATCCTCAATCACATGTACATGTACTTTCAAAGCTGAAATGAATATAACTTTCGCTGCGATAGAGTGAGTCTCATACTCAGCTTTTCCATCCCGCAACTTGCATTCCCTTAACAAAGAAATGCATTCAATCAAAAGACATGCAACTTTAATTGGATAAGAATTCTAACCATTTCTTACCAATCCATTTCAAAGGTGCTTCCTTTAATTGCACATCGATATCAACATGTGTATCATCCTGACACATATCAATGATGGAAACTTCCTTCCCATTCTTGCCATACTCTTTCTCCAATTTCTTCAACTTTCGTGGAAGCATTGTTGGATTCAGAGTCCAACACCTTTCAGCAGTATGCCCATGCTTATGGAAATAAGTGCAACACATGTTCATCTTCTTGACAGCATGATTTGCATTGTTCAATGGAACTTTGGCTTCTTGCCTCCTTTCCTTCAAAAGTTTCGTGTATGTTGCCATTGTTTTCCAACATCTAGAAACATTATGGTTAACCAAACCACAAAAAGAACATGCAATTCTTTTCCAATGCTTGTGTGGAAATTTTCCATGCTTTACATGATCAAAGGAAGTATGATTGAAATCAAATTTATACCTTTCTCTTTCACCTTCATTACCTTCATGAGGAGGTGAAACAAACGAAGAAGACGCTCCTTTTGGAACACCATCAATCCCTTCAATGGTTTTAGAGCTTTCACCACTCCCTTGTTCAAGTGCATGCTTATGCACACCTTCTTCTTGCAAGGTATGTTTCAAACTATTGCATTCATCAAGGATACAACCTTTACAACCTTGAGATAGAGAACCTGAAATGAAACTCCTTCTAGGAACTGTTTCAATTGCCTTCATGGCTGCTTTGGAACTTTCTCTATAAGATTGTCCATAGCCAAGACCCACATTCTTAGGCCTTACCTCAACCATTATTAGCTCAACTATACCCTGTGCATGTTTGCCCAATCCTTTTCCTTCATATCCCATTTTGGACATTAACTTGGACCCTATGGCTCTGGTATGTTCCTCAAAGGAACCAACATAAACATTCTTATAAGAATTTGAAGACAAACTAGAATTGTTTACCTCTTCTTCAAGCTGATACTTGGCTAAGGCTTCTTTGGCAACAAGGAGTTGTGTCTCCAACTCATGCATCCTTTCCAGCTTCATGTTTGCAATATGAAGTTGGCCTTCCATTTCCTGCAATTGGTCAGAAAGCAATTGCTTCTCTTCCCTCATGGAATTCAACTGCTCTTGAAGTCTAGAGCTTTGCCTTTCGTCCTCATACATTTCTCTCACCATATTCATCATGATGAAAAATTCTTGCTTCAAGCCTTCATCAAAGAATCTTGTGAAGGAGGACGATTTTGAGAACTCACTTATGGAAGTTGTCATTATAAAAATGAACAAAAGAGCTTCAACCAACTCAAACAACAAGTAGTTTGCAGAATAATAAAGCAGTCAATCTTCAACACTGCTTAAGACACCTTTCAAGCTACACAATCAAGCTAGTGATGTCAGTCAAGCAAACCTAGTGCTCTGATACCATATGATCTGAAAATGGAATATACTTGTTTAAGGGTGCAAGGTATCCATTTCCCATAATTGCAAATGTGAGCTATACACTCCAAGTGACCTCCGAAAATGTGAAAACTTATTATTTCTTATACAGAGATAGGCTGTAGGGGCATTCACCGGACATGTCACCTCTAAAGAGAGGATGAGTTCCAGAGGCTACCTGGCCCTCTACAGGCTCTGCCTAAAGAAATAACACAGTAAACACTTAGAAGTCTTTGACATACACATACTTGAAGTTTGATGTTTTGCAGAATAAGACAAATAACTTTCTGCAGCTGAATAGGTGATTATGTGTGTATGAAAGTTATGTATATTTGTTGTTTAACACTTTATATCAGTTTTGTTTAGCATATCATCTTCAGCAAATAAAGACATCAAAATGATAAAGCAGTTCACCCCCTCTGGGCTACATCTGCTGGACCAAACCTCTCAAACTAGGCTTGTCCTCTTGTATTAAAAATGCTATAAAGGCTAATACAAGAATATGAGTGTCTCGAAAGACAGATCTGACTGTAAATATAGAATCAGAAGATAGGCATTAGCTAAACATGCTCTTTCTTAAACACTAAACAGTGAAATTGTACCTTCAACAGTACTTTCCCAATTGGCTCAAGTGGCCCTTTAAACTTGCATGGAGAATTTCGAGGTGAAGATGACCTCAATTGGTTCTGAAACCTCTGCCATTAGACTCAGAAGGTCAAACATAGCAGACATAGGCTTTTGAATCACCAAAAATGGATGAACACAACCCCAAACAACTCAAGCACTGAAATGGCCCTGGTGGCCCTGAAAGCTTCCCTGAAGCTAAACAGTGAGAAGAATGCCTCAACAGGAAAAACAAGCTGTAGAAATAGATTCAGAATGTTGAAAACCTTCAGGAATGACCTTCGTTCCACATTCAATGGCTGCACAATTCCCAATGCAGCTCCAAAACTGATTTGGCCGTGGTGGCTCCTGGAACTTCCATGAAGCTAAAACACCTACAAACAACCTCAGATGGCTGTGAAACCTATGCCAATGGCTTCAGAAGGTCGAAGAGACCCAAAATAAAAAAAAAATTCATCCAAAAAGGACTTTCCTAGCCAAAGTTATGGCTCATTGAAGATTTCCTCCAGTTTGGCCTAGAATTACTCCAGCTAACTGTAGTTGGGGCCAGTTAGCTCCGCCAATTATGGCGGGACCGCCCAAATTTGGCACTCCGCCATTATTCCTGCCACCTAACTGTCATGTTACCCGCGCATGTGAACGGGATCTTCAGAATCGGCGGTTTGCATTGGAGTTCGCGCCATAACCTTCGGTTGACGGGCAGTTATCTTAACTCCGCTTTATTATACCATGTGAACACGTCCCACACATTAAACGGAAGACTGTTGGAATCACGGCGGCGGTTTGGGGTTAAAGCCCTCGGTTCCGGGGCTGCGGACATATGTGATGGGGGCTGGCCCTTCGGGGCTAGCCCCCTTTATGCCACGCCCAACGTAATACAACCTTTTAATATGGCTAACTCTGCCACCAAATCAAGTCCGACTGCATTGGTGCAATGGTAAAGCGTTGTAATGTTGTTTGAGTGGTCGTGGGTTCAAACCACAATTCGACCCAAATTTTAACGTATGCCCACAAAACTCTGCTGACATCACCTTGGGCCATGTGGCAGCCTTCGGGCCTACCACGTGGCAACCTGTGATTGGCTGCCCAAATGGAATATTCCAAAGAATATTCTATGGAACATTCTTTTTTTTTTGGAAAAATATTCAAAAATTAAGGGTTATTGGGCGATTTTGTTTTTGGCATAACTTTCTCATACGGTGACCGTTTTTCGAACCGTTTGCGGCACCGGAATCAAGAGGACGAGCTCTCTCTAGTAATTTAGGTTCGAGCTAGTTTTGAGCACTTTGATTTTTGACCATTTTATGACACTTGGTCCTGAACTCCTGACCAGAAATTGTTTGCAGGTGTCTGTTGTTTTAATACCAAAGAGCTGTCATCCTACCTGCGTATTAGATAATAGATTTACAGACCTCCTAACTGGTTGCAGCCGGCCATCAAGGGGTCCTGTGCATCTGCTGGTGTGGTCAGTCTTCTCCATTATCACCTTATCCTTAAGCTGTGAGTAATTGGTGGTTAAAAGCCTTGTAATTTGGGGGTGTTCACCCATGTCTGGGTAAATCATAGTAGGAGTGGTTATCTGGCTTCAATGTGCAGCATTTCTTTCATTCATCCATCATTTTATCCAACAAAAAATTGTTGAGTTTGTAATTTTCCCGAGCATCATTGATATACAACCTAGGTGAGTTTCTTGGGGTGATAATAGTTACAATAATAAAAATTCTTTTCTTTATTCTTTTGACAAATACATTTCATAATGACTCAAGTACATTATTGAAGATTGCACATAGTTACATTTTCTAACACTCTTAACTAGGGATGTATTCATAATGTACATTTACAATGGAAGGTCTCAAACTATATGAAAACATGAAGAACTTTTAGGCACCAGAATGCCACAGAATAGATTCTTGACGAGGGCACTTATCCAACCATCCACTCAACAATTTAGGCACCACAATGCTACGGACTAGATTCCTAACCAGGGAAATCTATCCAACCAGTCACTCAACAATTTATGCAGCACAATGCCATGGATTAGATTCCTGACCTGGGAAATCTATCCAAGTGGAACTAAGGTGGACTCAAGCTTTCAGCCCCTCTAGGTACCATCAGGCTTACTTGGTAACCACCAAACCAAACATACAAGTGTGTATCCAAAACAGAGCTCAATAAACAACCCCACCTTTTAAATTTTGGGATTCCAGACATCAACACAGAGTGCCGAATTGATGTCTCCTCAGGCAATGTTTCACTCGCAAAGCCTCAACAAATCTATTCCAATTCCTTATCATCAATACAATCACCAATATCTACCAAACCCACCAGGTTCCTTAGATATTCAGAATTCTTATTAGGAAGAACCTTTGTCACAATGTCTGCTACCTATTCATCTGTCAGAACATTCTGTAGTTTCACGATCCCATCCTGCACCAAGTTCCTAATAAAGTGGAACTTTTTATTGATATGTTTCGTCCTCAAATGAAACACGGGATCTCCAGACATCTTGATACAACTTGATTATAAAAATTAATCACATTAGGACCTAGAGACTTCTCGAACAAATTTTTCAGAAGCTTCCTTAACCAAACAACCTCTTTTCCTACTTCACATGCAACCACATATTCTGCCTCGACATTGCTCAATGCAATGAGATGTTTCTTATTGCTCATCCATGATATCATATCAAATCCTAGACTAAAGGATCCTCCAGTAGTGCTCCTTCCATCGGTCTCACTACCACCCCAATTAGAGTCCGTGAAGCCAATTAGCTTGACTTCCTTACTATTATACTTTAGGCAGTGATGTATAGTGCCACGAAGATACCTCAATATATGTTTGGCAGCTATCCAACGATCATGATAAGACTTCAACTGAAACTGATTGAGGATGTTCACTACAAAACATATATCTAGCCTAGTATTTTACAAAATACATTAGGGAATCCACCAACTAACGATATGAGGTAGGATTCACGAGACTAGAGTTGGAGCTCCTCAACTTCTTGGGATTGGTGATCATAGGAGTAACCATCAACTTGGAGTCCATCATCCCAAATTTCTGAAATAAATTGATGATGTACTTTCCTTGCCCAAAAAATATCTCTCAAGGTCTCTGCCATACTTCTAGACCTAGGTAGTAGTGCATCAGTCTTAGATCCTTCATCTCAAATTCAGCTGCCAACACCTTCTTGCATTCTTGAATTATTTGTTCTACACCGGTGATGAGTAGATCATCCACATATAGTAGAATAATGACGGGCTCATTATTCACGACTTCGATATATAGATTTGGATCAGTACTACTCTTCAGGAACCCAATCCTGAGAAGGTATGCATCCATTCTTGCATACCATGCCCTTGGCGCTTGCTTCAATCCATATAGGGCTTTCTTGAGTCTGCAAACATGAGAGTCCTTGCTATTCACTTCAAATACTTCAGGTTGGTCGATGCACACTTCCTCATCAATTGTCCCATTTAGAAATGCAGTCTTAGCATCCATTAGATGGACATTCCACCCCATTGTAGCAGTCAATGAAACCAACGATCTAATGGTATTGTACCTTGCTATAGGTGCAAAGGTTTCGTCATAGTCAATGCCTTCCTTTTGAGAGAAACCCCTTGCAATGAACCTTGATTTGTACTTGTCTATACTTCCATCAACATCATGTTTGATGTTATAGATCCACTTCAATGTGACAACCGATTTTTCACTAGGTCTAGGAATGATTTCCCAAACCCCATTCTTCATGATGAATTGATATTCTTCCTGCATATATTTCTTCCAAACCTTTTTGTTGTGGAGGTAAATCCCCTCTGCGGACAGAGGCGATCCCTACTAGTCCAAATAGGGTCTAGCAACAATCAAACAACGCTAACACGCAGGTTCCTAATTGTAAATTAAAGACCGATGATGAAGGCCTACCTAGATTCCAACGCTAGTACTTGTAGAAGAGTCGACGCTCCCATTCCTTTGCTCCGGCTGGTCACAGTCCCCACGATCCTTGTGCACGGACACCTGCACATGCAAAGAACGATACAAACACAAGCATAAAATCCAATGGATGCAACTATATATCAGTCAGAAAGGATATAACTCAAACACCATCATAAAGACAATAAGAGTGGAACCATAATGATAGTCGTCTATTATTGATAAACAAAGAAGAATACAACCATAGTTCTGACGTCAAATCCTTCTCAAGAGGGTCCAGCTAGCAAGTTCCTCAAGCATTCACCCTTGAAGGTAGATCTCCCAAGACAAAACTCTCTCACTCACAAGTTTACACAAGATCAAAACACATCACAACCTTCCTTAAGCTCTCTAACAATCCCACACTTGTCACACCAGTTACCTATCAAGCTCACACACTATCAGCAACACTCCAAGCACTATGAATTCCAAACTAGCAGCTCATAGCAATGGTGGAGGCTTAAATAGGAGAAGGAGTCTCCATGAATGGTGGGAGGATGAGCTTATCTCCAAGGAAGGTGGCTCAAATGACGAAACAGACATGCCATAGAAGGGAGGGCGACATATACAAGGCCAACAACCAGGTTTGGAGTCATCTGGAAGGCCAACTGTTAGAACAAACTCGCCCAGACTAGATCATCGTGGGTGAATAACTGTACTGGAGCGCTGACATCACTACTGCATAACGGAGAAAGTCACGTCAGCGCAATCAAATATAAGCAATAGTCGCGCTGTCTCATGAAATTCGACCATCACGGGAATCACGTGTACTTCCGCGATGGCAGCGCATTCGGTCTATTTTGGAGCGCTCATCAGCGCGTTTATTTTTACAACAGTCGCGATGATGCAAAACACTTTGGCAAAGTGGGTCATTTGGCAACATTAGAGAGCATGAGCATGAATGATTTGGACTCATGACACAGTAGGAAGACTGGTATGAAGGCAGTGACAAATTACTGTGTAAACAGATGCCCCTAAAGCATGAAGCCCGAGAGAGTGGGAGGGGTGAAATGCTTTATGAAACTGACTGAACTGGAACACCACTGGGAAGAACCTGCACGCAAGTACAAGTGATATCTCTGATAATCAATTACATTTAGTCTAGGTATGGGCGCAGCCATCCAAAAGACATACGAAATGGGTCTGTGGTATGGACGCAGCCACCCAGCTAATGAGACCATGATGATAATAAAGGTATGGTCGCAGCCATCCATGAAGACTCAGGTGTGTCCACGGGCACGCAAGTCGCGGAGCGGAAAGGTGGCAATTCCTACGGTGGAGGACATAATCCTTCGAGCTATGCTCTTCATGGTGACACGGGTAGCGGGTTCCCAAGCCCAACACGAGGCCTCGAAGACCCATCTACGATTGGCCCTTGAATGTCTGAATCCCACCATGTTTAACTGGGTAGGGGCAGTAGCGGCAAACATGAAGAGGCAACTGACCAGCTGTCGTCGCGGTGAGACGAAGTAGTTTGGCTATGGATCGATATTACTCCCGCTCATTCTGGAGCGGGTGCCGGCATTGCAACTGCAGGATATGGTTTTGGACCCACCTAGGCCACGCGAGACGAGGGCCACACGATGGGCCCATGTCATGCCACGAGGAGGTGGTGGCCGACCAGTGGCATGGGGGTATACTTCCGAGAGTGGTTGGAGCGACAAACTATCTTTGTGGAGGACTGGCCGTATGCCAGCCTAGACTTCCGTGGAGACCCTGACATGCCGCTGCCTGCTGGAGAGCAGTGGGATGATGGTGGTAAGACACTTGATCTCATTTTTTTGATTTTTTGATTTTATGATGTTTTTGATTTTTTTCATGTACATGTCCTAATGACGAACGCTATGGTATGCAGATGTAGGACCGACGAGACCCCTCGGCCTGGCTCCAGAGGCGCGGAGGGACGCGCAGGGCATTGGAGCTCTAGCCTTGGCTCCTCCGGGAGATGACACGATGGAGACCGTGATACGGAACCTTGAGGGCTTGCTGACAGGGATTCCAGATTACATGGGGATAGAGGAGGTCCCCATAGCGTCCCAGATCCATACAGTGGGAGTAGAACCTAGGATGCATCGCCTTTTGAGGCGGGTGGCACGAGCGGCTGTGCAGTATAGGGAGCACAACCCGCCACAGTAGATATCTAGGTCTTTATTTCCTACTGGTGATTTTTGAGAGACATGTGTCTCAGATGTACAGAGAACACAGGCCCTATTTAGACATGTACACTTATTTTTGAGCGCCTCGGTGTGCCACACGATATATATATATATATACCCATTTTGGATGGATCTTTTACATGTGATGATGTTTTTATATGCTATGCAAATGTCTAACACAAATGTAATCTAATGTATCAGTTGCATAACACACGACCCACATATTTTATTTTTACGCAAACTAAAAATCACACACACACAACACACCTGTTAAAAGCACACGTATGTACAAAAATAGAGTGCGCGCATGATACTCGTTCAAGTCAAGCCCATTTCGGGACTTACCCTTTTGCATCGCTGTGTGACCGGCCTAGATAGTGTAGGCGTCGTCTCGGCCTGTTTTGTAAAATGATCGACGACACTGATGATCTGCCCATGCCCCCCGGCTGAGCGAGGGTTACCGGCTAGATAATCAATGCCCCCCTGGGCAAAGGGGCCGAGGGTAGCGACAGTGTGCAATGGGGAATCAGAACGAGTGGAAATCAAACCGATCGAGGCAAGATTCGGAGGTGGGAGTGAGAAGACACCCATGAGGGTAGGGTCTTTAAAGAGCCCGACTCCCACATTCTCTACAGGAATGGAGGTATGCTCCACAAAAGGTACGTTACCCTCGGAAGAGGAAGCGAAGAAGGAGAGCTAGTCTACCATGACAATTTTCCCCTGATGAGGGAAACGAATGACACAAAAGAGGGACGAAGCCACGACACGCATGGCATATGTCCAGCTCCGGCCCAAAAGGAGGTTGTAAGTGAGGTTAGCATCGACAACTTCAACTTCCACTTCAACGATCTTCCCTTCCAAAGTAATCGACAATCGTTGGAGGATACCGTAAGGGCGAGATTCTCTTCCGTCAAAGGCTTCCAGTGTCATTGGAGACTGACTCAAAGTCGGGGACCCAATAGCCTTCCAACAAGCAACAGACATAATGCAAGTTGACGCGCCTTCATCAATAACTGTACGATGAATCGTTTTCGAATTGATGATGACCTGAATGAGGAAGGCAATCTGGTGAGGCAATCTCGGTACATGGCTCTCGAGATCAAACGTGATCAGATCCGAGTTGGACGGGTCGATGCCAACAATGGTCGATAGCAAGGACTTCCTCTGGGGGGGGCAGTTTTGGAGAACTTCTAAAGCGGACATAGCTGACGGAGCCTGAGCTAAGTCCTCAATGATGCTGTAGTGCTGGGCAGCACGAGCATTAGGGTTGTAAGATGATCTCCGGAGTACACCTTTAGGAGGGGGTCGAATAGGCGTCTCAGTGCTAGGTCTCTCGATATGGAGCGGACCAGAACTGGACGGAGGAGCGCTTGAGGGGACCTCAGGCTCCTTCCCGGTGGATGACGGATATTCCTTTTCTCGAGTTGTAATATGAATGGGAATTGTTCTAGCCATGAACACTTGGGAACCAAAGGGAGAAGAAGACGAGGATGGGTCAGCCACCATTTGCGTTTGCTGAGAGGGGAAAGGTTCTTTGAGAACCGCAGGAATCCCAGGAGCGCCTTTCAATAAACGACTAACTTCGGACCACCTTGGGCAGTCTTTGGTATAGTGATCCTCATCACAGATAAGACAAGGATAATTTAGTTTATGTTTGGCTCCTTCCTCGGATGGAGGTTTAAGGGAGTCCTGTCTAGGTTGCTCAGATTTATCCTTTTCTTTCCCCTTCTTTTTTCCTTTCGAGGCTTTATCCGCCATGGTGGACTGGACGACGTTGACCTCGGAAGTATTTCCAGAATTAGATACACCCTGAGAAGTGTTTTCGTTTGAAGCATTGGATTTTTGCTTCCCAGGGTTCATGGATGATTTCTTCGAAGACGAATTTACAGAGCCAATAACACCGTCAACAGATGGCTTTGGCAGAGCTTTGGATGTTCCGGGTCTCGGGGCATCAGGCAAATAATCATATAAGGTACCTGACTGAGAATAAACTAAGTCGAGGTACTGAGCATGCGTGATATCTTGCTCTTCAGTTACACAAGCTCCCATAGCAATGTCTCGCGCGATTGCAGGGACAAAGGAGGTTGTAAACCAATCGGTCAGGAGCTGATCAGGAATCCAGAACTTGATCAAACGATGAAACTGTCTCCATTCATGTATATGATCGGATATATGCGTGGCCATATCCTGTTTAAGAGACGTGAGGAGATGCGTTCCTGTCTCATACTGAATGGGCAATTGAAAGTGAGTTAGAAATGCCATTGCCAACGAGTTGAAGTCTTGAAAGGATCTGCGATTCAACTCAATGTACCACTTAACAGCCGAGCCGGTGAGAGTCCTTTGGAAAAGGCGAAGCCGGATGGAATTGTCAAGCCACGAATTTGACGAACACCAAAGGTGATAAGTCATGACGTGGGCTTGAGGGTCCTCTCCAGCTTTGCCATCGAATTTGGGACAATCAACGGGTATCTTGGTTGGAACTGGTGGCCAGTATGTATTATGAAGAATAGGATCATTAGTCAATTTGGACACATGTGGCAGTTCCAATGTTGTTAAGAAAGGTAACTAAGGATTGAAGGACATCTGTGGCCGTGGATAAGAGGTAATACCAGAGTTCCAACCAGGTGGTGGTTGCCCCCATGGATTTTGTCTGGATGGGCCTGGCCCATAAGGGTTCTACCCATAGGGATTCTGTCCATAGGGGTTCTGTCCATAACCGAACGGTTGACTCTGGATCTACCCCCCAACACCCCATGAATTAACAACTTGACCTGCAGGAGCAACATACTGTTGCTGATAATTCTGATAAGGAGTGACCTGCATTTGTTGATAATTTTGATACGGGTTCAACTGAGCTTGCCCCTGGGGTTGCTGGTAACCATACGGTTGCTGAGCTCCATACTGAGCCTGGGGACCAGGCTGCGCTTGGTAGGAAGGTTGGGATTGAAACCCACCTTGCATCTGAAGACCAGTCTGAGTCTGGGGCCCAGCCTGGGGCTGATAACCGGGTTGAGCTTGAGAAGCAACCACCATTTGAGTGCCCAGTTGAGCAGGCCCAGAAGGATGTCCTTGAGAGGGTGGAGATTGGGCCACCTGGCCGAAAGGTTCCCTTGGTTGAGTTTGGAATGGACCTACCTGCCCAGAAGGTTGAGCTTGCTGGGCATTAGGTTTTCCTTGTACAACCGAGGCTTGTCCTTGCGGAACATATGGCTGAGCGGACTGGATGGTTGGTTGACCCTGAGGTTGACCGACTTATCCAAATGGTTGACTAGGCTGGGCAGTGGGTTGGCCTTGCTGTACGTAAGGCTGACCACTCTGCCCAGAAGGGTACCCTTGCTAGATTCCAGGTTGTCCTTGTTGCATGTAAGGTTGTCTTGGGTTCCCATAGGGTTGACCGGAAGGGTATCCCTGCTGGACTCCAGGTTGTCCTTGTTGCATATAAGGTTGTCCCGGATTTCCAGAGGGTTGCCCAAGATAAGTGAAAGACGGACCACCATAGGCCGAAGGTTGTCCCTGGATGGGTTGTCCTTGTGGGCCTCCAGGCTGCCCTGGATAGGATGGCCCATAATACTGTTGCCCATAAGAAGGCTGCATGTAAGATGGCTGACCCTGATACGATGGTCCTTGGTAAGGCTGTCCTTGATCCGGACGGGGCGCTTGGCCACCACCATAACCAGTGGTGCCCCAAGCGACGCTCAATGGAACTGAGACCTCAACCACAGGCTGAGATGGCAAGGAAGTATACAAATGATGCCCTATAGGGTCATAATAATGATATGGGCCTTGCGTTCCCGGATTCTGGACGACATGCGAATACTGATCATGTGCCCCCCCTGCTGGAATGGGACCAGAAGAAGGTGGGGCACTTTGTGCAGGATGAACAACTCTGGGTGTATGTGCCGGCTAGCTACTACTTACTAGGCCGTGAGACGGACCAGCAACAGTAGTCACAACTGAAGATGCCGTAACGGCACTAACAACTGGTGTTGAATACGCTACACAAACAGTCAGAACAGTTGGAACTGAAGTGACAGGTGTATTGTGAACTTGTGAAACAAAAGATCCTGTAGTGGGAGTGATGTGATGATCCCACATGGTACTTGAAGAGGGGATCCTAGTACCCATATTATCCCTCAAAGACTTATAGCGTGAGGGTACCGAGGATGTGGCTGGGATAGGAGTTTCGATACTTGACAAAACAGGTGTCTCACTCACTCTAGGAGATGTATCATCCATGTCAGAGGAAGACATTGGGGTCGAAACACCAGGAGGGGTAAAAGGAATATCGTCTTCATAAGGCTCCCAAATGGGGTTCCAGTGAAATTCGTAAGCCTCGTCATCTGGGGCGCGAGAGTTAATCAGTTGGATACTCGTGATAAAAGGGAGAGTATCACTCACAACCGGTACCTCAGGAGCAACAGAAGAAGGAGACCCTTGATCACTTGGAACGGGAGACAAGATCGATGATTCCGCCAGGATGAAAAACTTCAAAAAATCCTAGGGAAACTAACGAGAAAGGACCCTACTCAAACTAACGCAAACAAGATCTAACCAGGTAAATGTTAATCGCGGCCGAATAAATTTTAAGACGCAAGGACATAACTTGACCTTTTCATTTTTTAAGAGTCGAGAAAAGGACAAAAAGATGACTCTAGTCGCCTTCGAGTTTTTAATGAACCTGAAGTGACAAGTGCTCAGATGGACCTTTTCTTTTAGAGAGTCCAAAAAGGAACGAAAGTGACTACTCTGGAAAGCTAGGCAAAAAGGTTTACCAAACAGATCCGTAAAACTGCATATACACCTTGGCAGTCATATGAAAACCAAGGAATTTCCGTACGGCAGTCAATCTTCCCGAATGCTGTGTTCGGTGCGTTACGGCTTGTAAGGTGGCAGACATGGCTTCCTATGGATAAAGGATGATAACCTAGTGGGGTCTCCCCATATACTCAACGGTATGTGGGAGCTCAAATCCGTGCTAGACCACTATTTTATCACGGAAGGAGGAATCACCCAACCTTAAGTGAAACAAAAGTGACTAGGTTTAACGACGCCAGAGCACGTCTCTAGCCTAGACCTTAAACAGTGAGTGTTATGTTCCAATGCGTTTTTAGGTTCATTCAGTTCATTTTAAGGTTGATCTTATATTAGGTTTCGGTTTTCAGGCCATACTGTATGAAATCTCTCAAAATTGCCTAAATGTAAACTATATGCCAAAATATGTCATTCCATTCGATGAATGCTAGTTATGAGAGGGTTTGAGGGCTTTCACGCAAACGAAATGATCACAAAACAACAAATAGCTTCCCTAATGCAGCTAATGGAAATTCACAAACTTTTCTTCAAGATCACTAATCACTAATCAAAATGAAAAGCTTCTAATTCTCATTAACTAATACAAAGAAAAAGAGATTTTTTTGTTGATGGCAAAGTGCATTAAACAAACTTTGAGAAATGATAACAAACAAATGTGAAAAACCGGTTGACCCCAAACAATTGTGATCTGTGTTCGGGTAGTGAAAATAAATCGAAACAATGTCAAGATTGGTTCAACAATGATCACTTAAACAACCAAGCAAAAGCAAGCAAAGAGGAAGGCTTCACCAAACCAATAGCAAGCAGTAAACGAACCTTTTCAAACCAGTAACCAAGCAAAGCTGATCCAACAAACTTGGAATAATAAAACTAGGTCACAAAGCAAAAAGGCAAGATCCGCTCAACAAGACTCACAAGAGAGTGCTTCAACCTCTAGATAGTGAAGAACAAGTCATAAACCAAGTGAGGACAGCAGGGGATAGCAAGACCAACAGGCTCAGGAGGCAGAATTGAAGAAATTCAATTCTACAGGAATCAACGCGGGTGATACACAGCAACAATGCGCTGATAAAGAACTACGCGTAGCAACAATGCGATGTCAGCGCGGAAGTACACGCCTTACTTGCGATGGTTCGATCTACAGAACCGTCGCGACTGTTTGGTGTATTAACGCGATGATCAGGAGGTCACAGAAAGGGCTGCGCGATGACAGCGCGACTGTTTAATTATAAACCGCGATGATGTTCAAAAACAGCCACAATCAAGCCAAAAACTCCCAAACCAAGACAATCAATCTTTAAACAAACAAGGCATCTCCCAGACCAAACCGGGAAACCAAGAAACATAGAACTAATCCCCAAACTATGAAAAGAGACCAAAAACAAGCTCAATGAAAGAATGAACAAAAAATGACAAAAGCCAGCTCCAAGCTGTTCAGTTTGTAAACCAAACCGGAGATTGACTGAGGTGGCATTGATCTACTTCGCTAATGCAGAGCAATATCATTTCGAAGGCTACCTGGCCGTGCTTCAGGCTCCATCTAGAGTTTACAAATCAAACAACAAGGTAAACTCCCCAGTGGAGTCGCCAAATTGTTGTGGAGGTAAATCCCCTCTGCGGACAGAGGCGATCCCTACTAGTCCAAATAGGGTCTAGTAACAATCAAACAACGCTAACACGTAGGTTCCTAATTGTAAATTAAAGACCGATGATGAAGGCCTACCTGGATTCCAACGCTAGTACTTGTAGAAGAGTCAACGCTCCCGTTCCTTTGCTCCAACTGGTCACAGTCCCCACGATCCTCGTGCACGGACACCTACACATGCAAAGAACGATACAAACACAAGCATAAAATCCAATGGATGCAACTATATATAAGTCAGAAAGGATATAACTCAAACACCATCATAAAGACAATAAGAGTGGAACCATAATGATAGTTGTCTATTATTGATAAACAAAGAAGAATACAACCATAGTTCTGATGTCAAATCCTTCTCAAGAGGGTCCAGCCAGCAAGTTCCTCAAGCATTCACCCTTGAAGGTAGATCTCCCAAGACAAAACTCTCTCACTCACAAGTTTACACAAGATCAAAACACTTCAAAACCTTCCTTAAGCTCTCTAACAATCCCACACTTGTCACACTAGCTACCTATCAAGCTCACACACTATCAGCAACACTCCAAGCACTATGAATTCCAAACTAGCAGCTCATAGCAATGGTGGAGGCTTAAATAGGAGAAGGAGTCTCCATGAATGGTGGGAGGATGAGCTTATCTCCAAGGAAGGTGGCTCAAATGACAAAACAGACATGCCAAAGAAGGGAGGGCGACATATACAAGGCAAACAACCAGGTCTGGAGTCATTTGGAAGGCTGGATATTAGAACAAACTCGCCCAGACTGGATCATCGCGGGTGAATAACTGTATTGGAGCGCTGACATCGCTATTGCATAACGGAGAAATTCATGTCAACATGATCAAATATAAGCAACAGTCACGTTGTCTCATGAAATTCGACCATCGCGGGAATCACGTGTACTTCCGTTATGGCAGCGCGTTCGGTCTGTTTTGGAGCGCTCATCAGCGCGTTTATTTTTACAACAGTCGCGATGATGCAAAAAAATTCGGCAAAGTGGGTCATTTGGCAACATCAGAGAGCATGAGCATGAATGATTTGGACTCATGACACAGTAGGAAGACTGGTATGAAGGCAGTGACAAATTATTGTGTAACACTTTTGATGCTCAACTTCCTGCAATGTAGATGGTTCATATTCAATCAATTTTTTCATATATGCAACATAACTAGAATACCTTTTCGGTTTCTTACTTTCCCTAGAAGACCCTTTCGTAGCTTCATGTCCTTCAACATATTCTAATGTAGCTTTCAACCAATTTGGCCTCTTCCTTGTGGTTGGGATAACCACCAATTTAATAGGATCACTTGGCCCTTGTTCTTCATCATTAGAAGGATTCTCATGATGAGCTTCATCTTCTTCAAATACGTGAACTTCTTTGTCATTAGAATTACTAGGAATGTCGTTTGATTTCTTGTAAGCTTGATTCTCATCAAATATGACATCCCTAATTACTTCAATGTGTCATCCTCCCTTTATATAAATTTTATATGCTTTTGATGAAAGACTATACCCAATGAATATTCCTTTGATGCTTGTCGAGTCCAACCTCTTTTGCTTGTCTTTTGAAACATGGACATATGATGGACTTCCAAATATGCAGAGACGATCCGCACTCAACTTCTTTCCTATGAATACTTCTTTGGGTGTAGTATTATCAAGACTCTTATGAGGACTTCTATTTTGAACGTACACGACAGTCATTGCTTCTTCACCCCATAAGAAATTCGATAGATCTTAATCAAGGAGCATAGTTCGAATGCCTTCTTCAATTAACCTATTCTTCCTTTTGTCCAATCCATTTTTTTTTCCGGATAATAGGGAACAATGAGCTCCCTATTAATACTTGCATCCTCACAATATGAAATTAACTCTTTAGAGGTGTATTCCCCAACATTGTTAGGCCTTAGAGTCTTTATCTTCTTTTTGGTTAGGGTTTCCTTGAACTTATCAAATACTTCATCTTTAGTGTTGAGTAGGTAGAGCCATGTCTTCCTCGAATGATCATCAATGAATGTTACATAGTAGAGATGACTTCCAAGAGTTTTTTCAGGCATGGGTTTGCATACATCATAATGGATGAGATCTAATATTTCTTTAGATCTAGATTCACTATGATGAAATGGATTTCTAGTAAGCTTCCCCAAAGAGCATTCCTTGCACACACCTTCATGCACTAACTTCATATCAGGAATAACATGAACTAGGAAACTAAGAGTAGGGGTGACCCTATAATGAATATGACCATAATATTAGCTTGTTGGGGCCTAACCTAGGTTCGAAGATGTTTTAGCCAAACAAATCTCGGTACTACTATCCCTTTCAGCAACAATCTGCGGAGTGAGGACTGAGGTCTCACTGAAGTAGTATGGGAGGGTGCTAGAACCAGGTTTCCGCACCCTGGGGATGCCTGATGGGTTCCAAGTGGTCCACGATTTGACCTTGCGTGCACATCGCTACGTGTGTTAGAGTCGGTCTTGTCAGTCCTTTGTCAGAGATCAAAACCCTTTCTGCATTTCATATTTAGGTGTCTCGCTCCATTCACTCAGCTGCATTCCACTAGGGGCATGCCATAATCTGACAGAAGGTCCTTATCATTTATTCCCCTCATGTCTTGCACCTGCTGGCTTAGGTTTTTTCATCAATGTGTATTAAAGTCCATGACAGTCAATGTTTTATCTTTTAATGGACAGGAGTCATTTCGGTCATTAAGTCTAGGGATTAGTCATTTGGTCTTCAAACAATGTCCAATAAATCCAGCAAGGCCAGAGGGAGGCTCTTATAAAGTTGTGATTCAAAGATTTTCATCGCCATATCAATAGATTACGACTATTCTTGAAAACTCAGTTTTGAAGAAAAGTCAACAGTTTGTCATTTGTAATTATTTTCAAAAGTTTCTCAGTGGATTTCTCCAAGCGCAGCTCTGGTCTCTTTAGCCAAATTCCATGTCGGCTACCCCTGCAAAAAATTGAGAAAAATTTCATCATTTTAGTCAAAGAAATCAAAAGGAAGTGTGAAAAGCAGAGTTGTATTAATTGTGAAAAAGTGCCAAAGTGAAAACATTACAAAATGGGTTTTGGAGGAAGAAAAAAAATCAAATCAAACTCTTGCAAGATATTTCTCCAAGTATATAAACCATTTGTACCAAGTTATATTCATGAAATCTTATAGCAAATTCGAATTTGGAGGTTGAAGAACAAACCGCAGTTGAAAGGCCGTGACTGTGTCAAAGGATTGGAGCGTGGCGCACATAGAGCGCGCGACGCACTGGGGATTTCCGCCCAGTGCTAATTCAAATGGGCGCGACACACACAGATGGCGCGATGCACTAGGTTCTTGGTGCCGCGCATATACACAAAAGCTCGAATTGCTCAGAATTTGCAACCAATCGCCTTCAATCCCTTGAATTTGCCAGATTTCATCACATCAAAAAGAGCAGTTCAAGCACAGTTCATACACAACAGTCATCTTGTCTTCAGGGTATTTTGTATAGCAGTCATGGCATTTGAGCATTCATCGGACTATGAGGTGGAAACCCAAAGTGACTCTCCCTTGGAAGAACAGGCACCCCGGAGGCTTCATAATAGTGGCAAACATGTTAGAGAAGAACCGACCACCCTTATAGAATTGCAGGCCTGCCCTCTTGCTATGTCATGTTTTTAGCATCAATCATGCTATGATTTTTGTCAAAAGGTGGAAAGTGTACAATTTCATCATGAGTTGGCTCGTCTTTTTGTGCTGCACTTGCACGAAGATCAAGCTATCTTGGCTGGGGTCACCTTCACACTTACACCAGAATCTGTCTCATTAGCAACCGGTATACCGAACATTGGTGAATCATGGCACAAGAAAAAGAAGATTGACCGGCAGCATTATGAGCCATACATCAAAACCATTTTCTTAAGGTAGCTCAAGAGAGTGTTCTCGTTCCGATATCTGAAGGATGAATATGCTCCACTAATGAGATTGATCATGAAATATTTTAGCTGTGAGGGACAGTTCTCTCGTCTTTGTACTTACCACATTAGGTTGCTCATGCATTTCACCATGGTACGGATGATGAAAATTCTGTATTTCATTTGCCGGAACATAGAGAGGATGACCACCTTTATACAACGCAAAACACCTCAGCAACAACTTAACAGTGTCTATCATTTTGCTCTTATTAAGATTTTCGTGGTTCATCAGCTTGGATTGCAGGGCATCACTTGGGATGATTTCATCTCACGTGATTTCTTCAGAGCTTCATGGCTATATCAGAGGTTAAGCATCAGGGTGAACCTTCTCATCGGTATGAGCATCATGAGACTGCTAGTGTGCCGGTTTTCATCACATATCAGAAAGGCACCAGACGTTTGTTTGCAGCGGCAAAGCGAGTGTTATCTCCACCCTGGGTGGAAGGGGCCTCGCTTCCTCCATCAGCATCACAGGAACAGGACAAAGGCAAGGAGCCAATGCAGGACGAGGGGCCTTCAGGTGAGCCATTAGTTGAACGAGAGACCGAATTCGTTCTCCTTCATGATGATGATACAGATACAAATCCGCAAAGTGCACAACTTAAAGAGATCATCCAGGAGAAGCAAACAGAGATTCAAGCCTTGTCCCTTGATTTGTAAAGAGCCAAATGGAACATGAAATATCTGGAGTAGAGGAACAAACAGCTTGAGGATCAGCAAGCGATCATGGAGCTACAGAACATTCGTGAGCATCGCCAAGCTGCACAAAGGAGAAGAGTTGAGCTCACGTCATTGGAGCAAGAGATTAATGAGAATTGGGAGGCCAATCTTGTTGTTGGGAAAATTATCCAATTCGGAATGCCCCTATCCCACTCTAAGAGGTGATAGTGCCTTAGCAACAAACGAAGTAAACTACTTGAGTATTCTTCTTTATGAAATGTAAATGAGGAAGAAGGATCTAACTAACCTGTGTCTTCCGCTAGTTTGTTGATCCAATTACTCCTCTCTTCAGTAGCTCCTAGCTCCCAGCTCCCTCACCGGCCCAACTTCACCGAATTCCTGCAAGATCACAAGAGAGAGAAACTACACGAAGATACAGATATACATTCATAAAAAGCTCAAGATCAGATTAAGCTAAACATGTAAGCATAACAAAACATCATTGGTACACAACATGTAGGAGAAACTCAAATAGTTTATTGATATGATAATAAAGTCCAAGAGGAGATACAACCAAGTAAGTTCCGATCTAGCATCTACCTCCCAGCAAAGGAATCCCTTCCTCTCCTCCAACAAAGCATAAATCACCCAATGTACTAATCTCAATCTCAAACCAACAGCAATTCTTTGCAAAGTACAAAATTCCAGCCTCCTGAACCTCTGAGTGAGAGATCCATATATAGATGTAAGCAGAGAGGATGAGTCAGCTTATGTTTTGACTTGTGGCTTCTCTCTGTCAGTTCTTGCTTCCACTTGGAGGTTGAGAACCTCTTACTCATCACTAGTCGAATTCATTGAGGCAAGTGTCAATGGAGAAGATTCTGGAAGCTTCCAGGGTCTTTCCACCTCGTTGAATGAGCTTGCCATTTGTCATTTCCCGCTCAGCGCACCCTGGTAGTGCTTCTACCTGCATTGCAGTGCACCTAGCCAGTGTAGACTCTGCATTTCAAAGCAGGCAGTTAGTGGAGCCTGTGAATTGATCCTGAATTGACTATTTCTGAGTGGTTTTTGGTGGAGAACTTCTGGGAGAAGCTCTCATTGGTTGACCTTGTTCCTTTAGGAGCTGTAACAACATCTTTAGGGACTTTGGATCCCTTGAATTATGGACATTTCATGCTTATAGCTGTAAGGCACAAAAATATCTATAATAGTTGCCCCCTAAAGTATGAGGCCATTTATCGGGTGAAATGCTTTATTAGGAGGATCCAAAGTTCATTCAATGCCGGGAGGAGACCTGTAATAAGATACAATACAATACATTATTTTTCATACTGTTTTCATGATCTAGCTGAGGCGGGCATTCCCATGCTCAGCTTTATAAATTCATTTTTATGTACATAGGACAGACAATTGTCTGATGATAGACTGATGATCCTGCTGAAATCATCATCCTTTGGTAGGATGATTGTCTGTGCTGCAATGCCGTACATGCCAATGTCTTTATTTTTCCTGAATATATATCGCAGCCTGGATGGATGAAACTAGATCCGGGGTCTTCAAACTCGTTCGATCTTCACTCTAAGTACAAGTCGATCCATGTGAGAAATGTTCTGAAGTCGAACATGGAAAGACATCGCTTGATTACCGGTCAATGAGGTAAACCGTTAACAAGCGCGAGAGGAATCACCGATAATGATAATGACCCTCAAGGTACTGCAGTACAATTCACGTGGTGTGAATAAAGGATTTGGCGTCAAACACCATGCAAAATCTTTCGGTCGAAGGTCATTGATGTATACCTGTCGCCAGAAGTGAGAAACTTGCCATTGAGGCATGCAAGCTTCAAAGTACTGAAGGAGGTGTCCCTAGATCAACTTCTTGGATAATGAGCTGATGTCAACAAGAAGCGATCCGTCAAAGGAGGGCCTTAATGTATCCCACATCAGTGACACGGAACGGAGCAAATGATTTTGATGGAGGTGAAAATGATCTGATGATATATGGTTCAGGGTGGCGGTCATGAAAGAATGAAGGATAATGTATGGTAGTGGATGGGACACAGTTGACTTCTCTGGATGACTTCTCTTGAACATATCGGCGAAACTTGTGTGATGGATTGGTAGCATTTACCCCAAAGGTGGATGGTATGGTGGGACCATGGTGATGTGACCGGTGAATGAAACAACCCAACCCGACTCAGGCACGGAGTGGAAGTGTCATGTTCAAGAGCGACTTGCTACCAATAAAGTTCTTTGAGTTTCTTCCCAATTTTTCCCGAGTCATTGCTGACCAGTACCTCTTTATTTTTGTCAAGCTTGAGGAGGATAACATATGCTTGTTCTATAATTTGCCCTTCGGGCAAACCCATCGCTATGTTTTAACGAGCCTAGCGATAGTGAAACTCGTTCTCATCTAAAGACAAGTTTGTCGCTATTTAATGTTTTTAACGAGTCTAACGACAAAGATAAATCAGTCCTTTTCATTTTTAGAGAGTCTGAAAAGGTACGTAAAGTCAACTCCGAAAGTCCTTTTTCGTCATCTAATCCCTTAAGTCCGAAAAAGTATAAAACAATACAGAAGGGATGAATTTTCGATAGTTTTTACGAGCCGAACAAAACAAGCGCTCGATCTTTTTGTGCAATAATCCCTCAGGTCCAAAAAAGATTAAAATCTAGAGGAGGGATAGCACTTCCGGTCGCTTTAACGAGCTGGAAGGCCAAAACTCGGAAATCTTTTCATATTTTACGAGTCAAATGAAAAGAGCTTAAAGAAGACTCGTTTTTTGAGGAACGAGTGATAAAACGGGTTAGCAGCTGATTCCAGGTAAGGTTTGGAATTTCCCAATCACGGCAGTGTCACAAGGATGGCTAGGGAAATCACTCTTCGCAGCTGTTCCTCAAAATGGGTAAACAATCATATGGAGGTGAACGATCGGCCAATGGAAAAGTGGAGGTGACGGTGCAAACATGACCAAGGCTTTAATGGATGATAATATTACATTCACGGTGGTTATTTACCGGAGGATAGTTCATTTTTTAACGAGCTTAAACGCGGGTTGAAACACTTGCTCGATCTTATGTTTATTTTTTAACGAGCATGAACTATGTGCTAAAACTGCTCGATTATCCAGTCATATGATAAGAATGTCTCATGTAAGATTCCATTTTTTATGGAGCTTGCACCTTACAAAGCTATGCCCCGCATCCTTTCTTTATGCAAGTTAGGAAACAGCTAACCCAAAAAAACAGATAAATAATCGCTCTTTGCTTGCACTCCAAAAGGTTTGCATGCCCCCAGGCATAAAACAGAGTTTCAAGGTTACCTCTACTTCACTTCCGCCAAAACAATTGTTTTACCGAGAGAGGCCTACCTCTTTCAGGTCACCCAAAGATTGTTCTGTTAATCTTTCAAACAAAACACTTCTTCGACGATGTCTACTGAGATAAACAAAGGTGAGCGACGATGCCCGCCAACTCACATGACTTTGACAAAAGAATCTTATTCTAGAACAACCCCTCTTCCAACCACGGACGGGGTACGGACTAGTCATATTCTCCCGCGGAAGCCTACCTTATACCCAAAGTTTTCCTGCCGAAGCAGACCAAGATGCATGCCCCCTGGGTTCCAGTCATATCCCTCCGAATTACTCGCGCTCATCGGGAGGACGGATCGTGGGTTGAGACATTTCTTGCGTGAAGAGACCATTTAGGGAAGGTATATGACTATTTGCGATGCGTGATCCGGGAAATGAAAGCTGGTCCACGAGCTTGACCACTCTTCCTTCATGCGGAAAACACATTACTCTAAAGAGTGAGGAGATGATGGCTCCCATGCAATATATATAGTCTCATCCAAGGAGTAGGTTATAATCCAAGGGTCCTTGAACGACCATCACGTTCATTTGAACGGTCTTCCCTTTCAATGTGATAGGTACATTGGGGAGGATCCCTAAAGGTCGACTGGTTCCTTTATCAAAGCCTGTCAGATTTCTCATTTCAGGCAAAAGCGCTGGCGAACCAAGCGCTTTCCAAGAAGTGGAGGAAAGGATACTCCCAGATGCCCCCTCATCAATGATGGTGCCAGCCATGACCAGTCTGTATATTTGGACGATAATTCTGAATGGTATGCTTGCTGGCAAACGGGGTCTGCCTAGTTGGTTCCAGTCGAAGGAGACAACTAGGTTGCTTGGTGGTGGGACCGAATAGACGGCCGGGTATCGCTCTGACGAACTTCCTTCCTGCGATAAAGGAATGGGGGAATTGCCCCCGTGCTCGTCAGAGTCTGTGTTGATGAAGATAATTTGGATGGTGTCATCTTTATCCTCTTCAGTGACTGTATCATTCGAAGATAAATCCTCTGAAGGCAAGACCGGGTCAACTGCCGCCTCGACCTTTTGACTTTCGTCGGGTATGGATTCAGCTGGTTCATCTTCAATGACCGGTGCTTCAGCTGACCACTTGAGCGGGCCAGCTGGATTTTCAACTAACGAAGGACTCGGCAAGCGTTTTTTATATCCAGGAGGAAGTCGTAACGGTGAAACCGGACGATCATCCAAAACTCTTTTCGCTTCGTCTAAGAAGGGACAACGGTGGATGGCGTGGTTGCATTCGCACAGTCTACAGGGGGATCTAGCTCTCCCTTTTTGTCCAAGGAATTCACTTTCGCTAGTTGACGGTGTGCATTCAACATGGCTATCAGAGGTTGATGCCACCGGATTGTGCAAACGGGGAGACCAGTCCCTTAGTATCCGAGGGATGCAGGGACAATCTCTGTGGAAGTGGTCTCCCTTGGATATGACACATGGCGATTTAGGCCTAGTTAGTGATGTGTGTGGATTTTTGTTAGACGACACTTGTTTGCCCCCAGTCGCTTTTGGCTCCTTCTTCTTCTAATCTTTCTTCTTCTTTTCCTTCTTCTCCTTAGGAACTTGGTTTTTTGTTTTACCAGTTCCGTCAAACGAAGAGGAAGAATTAGAGGAAATAGAAGGCTGGTGGGCAACTCTAGACTGGTCTAACTGTTGATTCGAGTGTTCAGGAATAGTGGTGTTCTGAACGACATTGGTTGAGAAGAGCCAGACCGGCAAGCCAATTGTCAGTCCTGGAAGCGACAATGTGGCCATATGGGGCGCACCAACATCTCCCCAAGAGGAGAAGGGACTAGGATTTCCACCAAGGGGAATTCCTTGGTTGGTGGGATCCATTTTCTCAACCTAAAAGATCAACACAGGAAAAAGGGGTGATTATTCCGTTTAAAATAAATTTTAACGACACTTTAGACACAACTTGATTTTTCAATTTTAAAGAGTCGAGAAAAAGCAAAAGATGACTCTAGTCTCCTTCGATGTTTTAACGAGCCCGAAGTGACAAATGCTCGGATAGAATTTTTCCGTTATAGAGTCTGAAAAAGGCCAAAAGGAACTGCTCTGGAGTTCTAGGTAGAGGGTGTGCCAAACTTTTCGCAAAACCGCATAATACTTTTTAAGGTACGGGCGGTCAATCTTCCCGAATGCTGTGTTCAGTGCATTGCGATCAGTAGGGCGGCCGACACGGTTTCCTAAGGATAAAGGTTTTATGCCTATAGGGGTCTCCCAATATATACTCGACGGTACGTGGGAGCACAATCCGTACTGGCGCTATCGTCCCTCAGGAGGAATCACCCAACCATCAGCGAGATCGACAGTCACCAGGTTTTACGACGCCGGAACACGTCTCTAGCCTAGACCTCTATGTTGTGCGTTAAGTTACAAAGCGTTGTTAAGTTCATTCAATTTATTTTAGGTTGATCTTTCTTAGAAGTTTGCCTTTTTGGATCACCACGAGATGTATGATACAATTCCTAAATGCAGTCTAAAGATGATAAGCAAGCTTTTATATCTTTTCAACAATGAAAATCCTAGCTACAAGGGGAAAAGGAAGACACAAACTTTTCTCAAAGAGCATAGAGCACACTGTAATGCACTTTTCCCTAAATCAAAGCATGCAAACTATCAATATGCAAATGCACAAATGCATGTATTTGTTTTCTCTTTCTTAATATTGATGCCTAAAAAGAAAGCTGTTGTACAAATTTGAATTCGATTTCAAGTGAAAACATAAACAAGTTCCTTTTTCAAAATCAAAAATACGATTACCACACTTTATGATTTACTTGTTTCGACACTAGAAATGCATAAATTCAAACCAAACAACAAAAGTAAAAGTTCAATCAACTGTGAACAGCAAACAAACTCACTCCTAAGATCAAAACGACACTTACGACATGTCTAGATCTAAGGGCGACAGTATGACTAGTTTACTTTTGTAATGGGAAACTGCAAATGATGTAACAAATACACAAAGAACAAATACAGTTTCTTTATACAACCGAGGCGGAATTGAGGCAAAGAAAAGGGGTTTCAGATAGGTACACTGACTGATAACAGGCTGCAAAAACAGAGATAAAACTGAGCAAAAGGAAGCAGGGAACCACAACTGCACAAGGCAAAGGCTGATCAACGCACCCTCAGCACAGAGAAACTGAACTTTAGCGCAGGTATCCTTCACGGGACCTGCGTTGAAATGCAGAACCTCTTCACAGATTCTGCGCTGAAGCAGAAACGAGAGTTGTTTCTGGGTTCTGGGTTACGTTTTGCAGTTAAATCTACAGTTTTTGGCCGGATCAAAGCTATCAATTATGTACAATTAGGAGGATGATTTAAAGGAGGACTAAGATCTATCACAAAGGGCTGTTAGAGCACTTTTGGATCAGTTTGTTCAGATCATAAAAACAGGCCCAGTGAGTGGGCTAGAGTGGCAGATCTCTACTTTGCATTTGAAAATGGCAAATGCATTTCGATTCGGCACTCCTGAGTTTATGAGAAGAACAACAATAGAAACACAAATAAACTAACAAGATACCATCCCCAGCGGAGTCGCCAATTTGTTGTTGGGAAAAGTATCCAATTCGGAATGCCCCTATCCCACTCTAAGAGGTGATAGTGCCTTAGCAACAAACGAAGTAAACTACTTGAGTATTCTTCTATATGAAATGTAAATGAGGAAGAAGGATCTAACTAACCTGTGTCTTCTGCTAGTTTGTTGATTCAATTACTCCTCTCTTCAGTAGCTCCTAGCTCCCAGCTCCCTCACCGGCCCAGCTTCACCGAATTCCTGCAAGATCACAAGAGAGAGAAACTACACGAAGATACAGATATACATTCATAAAAAGCTCAAGATCAGATTAAGCTAAACATGTAAGCATAACAAAACATCATTGGTACACAGCATGTAGGAGAAACTCAAATAGTTTATTGATATGATAATAAAGTCCAAGAGGAGATACAACCAAGTAAGTTCTGATCCAGCATCTACCTCCCAGCAAAGGAATCCCTTCCTCTCCTCCAACAAAGCATAAATCACCCAATGTACTAATCTCAATCTCAAACCAACAGCAATTCTCTGCAAAGTACAAAATTCCAGCCTCCTGAACCTCTGGGTGAGAGATCCATATATAGATGTAAGCAGAGAGGATGAGTCAGCTTATGTTTTGACTTGTGGCTTCTCTCTGTCAGTTCTTGCTTCCACTTGGAGGTTGAGAACCTCTTACTCATCACTAGTCGAATTCATTGAGGCAAGTGTCATTGGAGAAGATTCTGGAAGCTTCCAGGGTCTTTCCACCTCGTTGAATGAGCTTGCCATTTTTCATTTCCCGCTCAGCGCACCCTGGTAGTGCTTCTACCTGCGTTGCAGTGCACCTAGCCAGTGTAGACTCTGCATTTCAACGCAGGCAGCTAGTGGAGCCTGTGAATTGATCCTGAATTGACTATTTCTGAGTGGTTTTTGGTGGAGAACTTCTGGGAGAAGCTGTCATTGGTTGACCTTGTTCCTTTAGGAGCTGTAACAACATCTTTAGGGACTTTGGATCCCTTGAATTATGGACATTTCATGCTTATAGCTGTAAGGCACAAAAATGTCTATAACAAATCTCGAGAGAGTTAAAATGTACTTAGAGAGGCTTCTAGACAAGGCCGACAAGGACCATGCATTGCTGAGACACATGGCTTTCCACTACATGGCGCGAAACAAAGTGTGCAAGGCTCGAATCAGGAATTTGAAGGCGAAATTGAGGAAGGCAATCAAGAAGCAAAAGAGGCAAAGGGAGATTGATCGACTTCAGATATTGGCTGAAGCCTCTTTAGCCTAGCATAACACTTGATAAGGAAGCTCCAGCCCAAATTTCAAGAAATTTGGGGCATTTTTGGTATTTTTGGAAATTTTTGTGCAAAAAACAGGGTTTTTCTCCCTGTGCGCTGCGCCACATGGCGCGCGCTTACAATAGGAGGCTCCAAATGCAAAAAAGTTTATAGTTTTTGATTTTCCATGGAAAATCATGATTGTTGGTGCATGGCCAAGAAATTTGGGCCAATTTTGAGTCCTCAGGAGGTCAAAAACACCCAAAAAGTGACCTCTCTGCCCCTATCAATATTCGAATATTGTAGTTTTGGAGGGGGAAATGGGCACCAAATTCAGAAATTTCACTTGGGTTGGAAAGTAGACAGGCAGGGCTTTCCAACAAGCACATTTGGGCTCAATTTGGAATTCAGAAGGTGCCTCAAAAATAGCACCAAATTGGCGCTATGCATACAGTTTTTGGTGCGGCGCACAGAGACCCAAAGGCCAAAATCACTCCCACTTCGCGAAATTTCGATTCGCAATTTTCTCCAAGTGGGCCCGCTCATTTACAATACATTTTTCATGGCATCAAAGGCAAAGTTTAAAAAACATTTTTGGCTTCTATTCAAGAGGCCAAATGAAGGCGAACAACCACCCAAAAAATCTACGCTCATATTTGCTTTTTTTTAATTGGTCCTCGTAGAAAATTAAATGTAACTGTTGATGGTTGGCTCTTCATTGCTTGGGTTGATTGAAATTCTCATGGAAAATCTTATTTATTGTATTGAAAGTCATTTTGTAAAGGGTTGGAATTTCTGGGAAACTGTGGGAGAGAAACCCAGTCACTCACTGTACATTTTGACAGAGAATTAATGAAAGATTGCAGCTCTGGTTCATGAGATTCCTGTGGCGTGAGTTTAGCAAATGTATCTTCTTTATGTTTCATATGTATTTCGTTATGTCTCATATTTTCATTCATATTCATTTCCAGTGGAAGCTTTCTAAGTAAAAAAGGTAGAATTCAGTGCACTGCTCTGCCTTGGGATAATTTTCACGTTCTATGTTTTCTTCTGTTGAAAAGGATTCATGTATTTATGCCCTTTTCACACTCTTAAACAATCTCTCCAGTTCATACTATTTCAAATCTAATTGCTAGACTTTCCGCCTGTCTTGCCTCACGAAATAACCTGCGTCTTTGAGTTAAATTCTCTACTCATGTTGTTCCTTGGCCCCACACATCCCAGAAAACTCAGTCATTCTTCAAAATACCTCCATCATATTTGTTTACCTAGCCTAAAATAAGTATCCATTTTTGCGTCATCTTAGACCCTATTGTTTATTTTCCTGAGTGTGACCCGTAGAGAGCACTCTCCTGTTCTGCTAGGGCTAGCTACCAGACTGAGCGTGGTTTGTGGTTAACCTGAATTTTGCCTTCCTTCAGCCTAAAGCAAATTTAGGTGCTAACATAGTGGCGACTCCACTGGGGAACGAAAATGGTTTACTTGAAGATTGTTTTACCCCAGTACATATCTCAAGTTCAGAGCTGATTATTGATGGTGAATAACGATTAGACATAAGAAGGCTGAAATCATTCACCTGGCGACTCCATTCACTGAAGAATCCAACAATCAATCCTTCATGGTGACTCCACTGCAGAGAGATCAGTAGCTTTCAGATTTTCAAGATGGACTGGGTTGCAAGAAGATACGCTCCCATGAGCCGAGGTCACATCCCAGGTTTTCCAAATAAGATGCCCAAGGTAGATTGGCTTCAGAATTTTCCTATGTTTAGAAAGGTGGAAGGTAATGATGCTGCTCTTCATTTGGTGAAATTTCACATTCATGTGCATAAATTAAAGATCAATTTTCCTGAAGACTGTTTCATGAAAATGTTTATGGCTACTCTAGAAGATGAAGCCCGATCTTGGTATGAAATTTTGCCACCTACTTCTATTTACTGTCTAAAGGATTTTCATACCATGTTCTTTGACAAGTATAAAGACTCTTATCCATCCTTGATTTTAGTTCAGAACTGTTGTAGCCATGTTCACAGTTTTATTGAAAATCTTGAGAATTTCTATGGAGATAATGAGTTGATGGACGAAGAAATCCTGGAAGCATTGTATGAAAACCCATTTCAGCAGCACACAGAAAACTTAGAGGATACTTATGAAGATCAACAGGTTGAAGATTTCCATATGGCTGAAAATGATGAAAGAGAATGTTTTGTTTTAGATCTATCCATCGAAGAAGACAACATGCAGGGAAGTCAAGTTTCAATTTCAGAATGTGATAATGTCCAGTCAGTTATTTCAGATCCAGATTTAGATTGTGATGACCAAGAATACCTTGTGCTGAATCTCAAAAGAAGAAGTTTTATATCAGATTTGGTTGAAATAAAAGATGATATGCAGGCAAATGATGTTCCCATCTCAGATAATGGGGATGATAAATCAGATCGAGAGACAGATTGTGATGAGGAAAAAGAGAGTTGCATGGTTGAGACTGCCTCAAATGGAGAAAACAGAGTTGCAGACCTAACTTCCCTTATCTCACCTAAACTAGATCTTCATGAGGAGGTAGCTATTCCCTCTATGAAAAACAAGACGAGATCTTCGTTCAAGTAAGTGAAAAAGTTTCCCTGGATGTATCGTTGGTAGATGATAGAAATGTCATGCTTGACTTTCACGAAACATCTGAAGTTTCTTTTCTTATGATTGATGAATTTGATGAATGCAATGAGAATCTGGTTGTCATATCATATGAAGATGACCTACCATATATTCAGACTTCAGAAGATCAGACCATTCAGGATTCCCTTTTAGATTCCTCTTCATATGTCTCATGTTTTGAAATGTCCTTTGAAGAGGAAATCTAGTCATCTATTTGTTTAGAATTTTTTGAAGACCAGGAACATACTCTTATTTATGAAGAAAGACCAGAATCAAGAGAAAAAGATACCTTGTTTTTCTAGCAAGAGGTCAATCTTCATGTTTTTCAGGATCCAATGGTAGATTTGTTGCAGTCAGCAGTGAAGGTGATTATTGCAGTATTCAGTGATGAAGGAGATCATGGTCAATTATGTTTCTGGATGCCCAGTTACCAGCATCTGTTGTTGACCAGAAGATCTGATCAGGAGAATCAATCAAGGAGGCATCTACTTGATTGGTTACATTGGAAGACACATTACACATGATTGTACATATTGCATTAGTACGTAGGTGGCTGTCATCATGATTTGAAACCCTCGAATCTTGATGGACCACTACCATTGAACAAGTTTTGTAAGTTCTTGTTTTAGTTAAGTCAGTCATGAGTCATTTCCTTTTGCATTGAGTCAGTTTTTTCAGTCATGTTGGTTCCATAATTAAGTCAGTTTGAGTCAGGTTTCAGTCAATAAATGAGTCAAGAGTTGCGTGTCGTTTTTCGAAATGATGACTCCATAGGCCAATGGATGAAGGAACTGTCTGCTCTCCCAAAGATCTGCCATTCTTGGCACCTCCAAGGAGCTACCATCCCCCATTGGAGCCAATGTTAGAGTCGGTATTGTCAGTCTTCCGTCAGAGATCAAAACTCTTTCTGCATTTAATTTTTAGGTGTCTCGCTCCATTCACTCAGCTGCATTTCGCTAGGGGCATGCCATAATTTGACGGAAGGGCCTTATCATTCATTCCCCTCATGTCTTGCACCTGCTGGCTTAGGTCTTTTCATCAATGTTTATTAAAGTCCATGACAGTCAATGTTTGATCTTTTAATGGACAAGAGTCATTTCGGTCATTAAGTCTAAGGATTAGTCATTTCATCTTTAAACAATGTCCAATAAAGCCAGCAAGGCCAGAGGGAGGCTCTTATAAAGTTGTGATTCAAATATTTTCATCGACATATCGATAGATTACGACTGTTCTTCAAAACTCTACTTTGAAGAAAAGTCAACAGTTTGTCATTTGCAATTATTTTCAAAAGTTTCTCAGTGGATTTCTCCAAGCGCAACCCTGGTCTCTTTAGCCAAATTCCATGTCAGCTACCCTTGCAAAAAATTGCCAAAAATTTCATCATTTTAGTAAAAGAAATCAGAAGGAAGTGTGAAAAGCAGAGTTGTATTAATTGTGAAAAAGTGCGAAAGTGAAAACAATACAAAATGGGTTTTGGAGGAAGAAAAAAATCAAATCCAACTCTTGCAAGATATTTCTCCAAGTATATAAATCATTTGTACCAAGTTATATTCATGAAATCTTATAGCAAAGTCGAATTTGGAGGTTGAAGAACAAACCGCAATTGAAAGGCCGTGACTGTGTCAAAGGATTGGAGCGCGACGCACAGGTGGAGGAGCGCGACGCACATAGAGCGCGCAGCGCACTGGGGATTTCCGCCCAGTGCTAATTCAAACAGGCGCAACACACACAGATGGCGCGATGCACTAGGTTCTTGGCGCAACGAATATACACAGAAGCTCGACTTTTCTCAGAATTTGCAACCAATCACCTTCAATCCCTTGAATTTGCCAGATTTCAACACATCAAAAAGAGCAGTTCAAGCACAATTCATACACAACAATCATCTTGTCTTCAGGGTATTTTGTATAGCAGTCATGGCATCTGAGCATTCATCGGACTATGAGGTGGAAACCTAGAGTGACTCTCCCTTGGAAGAACAGGCACCCCGGAGGCCTCATAAAAGTGGCAGACATGTTAGAGAAGAATCGACCACCCTTACAGAATTGCAGGCCTGCCCTCTTGCTATGTCATGTTTTCAGCATCAGTCATGCTATGATTTTTGTCAAAAGGTGGCAAGTGTACAATTTCATCATGAGGTGGCTCGTCTTTTTGTGCCGCACTTGCACGGAGATCAAGCTATCTTGGCTGGGGTCACCTTCACACTTACACTAGAATCTGTCTCATTAGCAACCGGTATACCGAACATTGGTGAACCATGGCACAAGAAAAAGAAGATTGACCAGCAACATTATGAGCCATACATCAAAACCAGTTTCTTAAGGCAGCTCAAGAGAGTGTTCCCGTTCCGATATCTGAAGGATGAATATGCTCCACTAACGAGATTGATCATGAAATATTTCAGCTGTGAGGGACGGTTCTCTCGTCTTTATACTTACCACATCAGGTTGCTAATGCATTTCACTAGGGTACGGATGATGAACATTCCATATTTCATTTTCCGGAACATAGAGAGGATGACCACCTTTATACAACGCAAAACATCTCAGCAACAACTTAACAGTGTCTATCATTTTGCTCTTATTAAGATTTTGGTGGTTCATCAACTTGGATTGTAGGGCATCACTTGGGATGATTTCATCTCGCGTGATTTATTCAGAGCTTCACGGGGAGTATCAGAGGTTAAGCATGAGGGTGAACCTTCTCATCGGTATGAGCGCCATGAGACTGCTAGTGTGCCAGTTTTCATCACATATCAGAAAGGCACCAGACGTTTGTTTGCAGCGGCAAAGCGAGTGTTATCTCCACCCGAGGTGGAAGGGGCCTCGCTTCCTCCATCAACATCACAGGAACAGGACAAAGGCAAGGAGCCAATGCAGGATGAGGGGCCTTCAGGTGAGCCATCAGGTGAACAAGAGACCGAATTCATTCTCCTTCATGATGATGATACATATACATATCCGCAAAGTGCACAACTTAAAGAGATCATCCAGGAGCAGCAAACAGAGATTCAAGCCTTGTCCCTGGATTTGGAAAGAGCCAAATGGAACATGAAATATCTAGAGTAGAGGAACAAGCAGCTTGAGGATCAGAAAGTGATCATGGAGCTACAAAACATTCGTGAGCATCACCAAGCTGCACAAAGGAGAAGAGTTGAGCTCACGTCATTGGAGAAAGAGATTGATGAGGATCAGGAAGCCAATCTCGAGAGAGTTAACATGCACTTAGAGAGGCTGCTGGACAAGGCCGAAAAGGACCATGCATTTCTGAGACACATTGCTTTCCACTACATGGCGCGAAACAAAGTGTGCAAGGCCCGAATCAGGAATTTGAAGGCGAAATTGAGGAAGGCAATCAAGAAGCAAAAGAGGCAAAGGGAGCTCGATCGACTTCAGATATTGGTCGAAGCCTCTTTAGCCCAGGATAACACTTGATAAGGAAGATCTAGCCCAAATTTCAAGAAATTTGGGGCATTTTTGGTATTTTTGGAAATTTTTGTGCAAAAAACAGGGGTTTTCTCCCTGTGCGCCGCGCCACGTGGCACGCGCTTACAATAGGAGGCTCCAAATGCAAAAAAGTTTATAGTTTTGGATTTTCCATGGAAAATCATGACTTTTTGTGCATGGCCAAGAAGTTTGGGCCAATTTTGAGTCCTCAGGAGGTCAAAAACACCCAAAAAGTGACCTCTCTGCCCCTATTTTGACACACAGGAAGAAGTCTTGGGAGATTGCAGTTTTGGAGGGGAAAATGGGCACCAAACTCAGAAATTTCATTTGGGTTGGAAAGTAGACAGGTAGGGATTTATAACAAGCACACTTGGGCTCAATTTGGACTTCAGAAGGTGCCTCAAAACTAGCTCCAAAGTGGCACGACGCAGACCATTTTTTGCGCGGCGCATAGAGACCCAAAGGCCAAAATCACTCCCACTTCGTGAAATTTCGATTCGCAATTTTCTCCAAGTGGGCCCGCTCATTTACAATACATTTTTCCTGGTGTGAAAGGCAAAGTTTAAATTTTTTTTTTGGCTTCTATTCAAGTGGCCAAATGAAGGCGAACAACCACCCAAAAAATCTACGCTCATATTTGCTTTTTTCTAATTGGTCCTCATAGAAAATTAAATATAACTGCTGATGGTTGGCTCTTCATTGCCTGGGTTGATCGACATTCTCATGGAAAAGCTTATTTATTGTATTGAGAGTCATTTTGTAAAGGGTTGGAATTTCTGGGAAACTGTGGGAGATAAACCCAGTCACTCACTGTACATTTTAACAGAGAATTAATGAAAGATTGCAGCTCTGGTTCATGAGATTCCTGTGGTGTGAGTTTAGCAAATGTATCTTCTTTATGTTTCATATGTATTTCGTTATGTCTCATATTTTCATTCATATTCATTTCCAGTGGAAGATTTCTAAGTAAAAAAGGTAGAATTCAGTGCACTGCTCTGCCTTGGGATAGTTTTCATGTTCTATGTTTTGTTCTGTTGAAAAGGATTCATGTATTTATGCCCTTTTCACACTCTTTAACAATCTCTCCACTTCATACTATTTCAAATATAATTGCTAGACTTTCTGCCTGTCTTGCCTCACGAAATAACCTGCGTCTTTGAGTTAAATTCTCTGCTCATGTTGTTCCTTGGCCCCACACATCCTAGAAAACTCAGTCATTCTTCAAAATACCTCCATCATATTTGTTTACCTAGCCTAAAATCAGTATCCATTTTTGCGTCGTCTCAGACCCTATTGTTTATTTTACTGAGTGTGACCCGGAGAGAGCCCTCTCCTGTTCTGGTAGGGCTAGCTACCAAACTGAGCGTGGTTTGTGGTTACCTTGAATTTTTCCTTCCTTCAGCCTAAGGCAAATTTAGGTGCTAACAACGCACACTTATCAGTACTTCGCAGCCAGTGATGCTACCTTTGCACATCCCTACTCGGGTCCGCATAGTGTTATTACCCAAATCCTTGCTAGTAACATGATATTTGTTGATTAACTTAACTTATCTATATGCTTTCATTTATACTTACCAATATTCACCATTCATACAACAACGTGCAGTAAATAAACAATATAATTGCAATTGATATCAAACATGTAATAACATAAGAACAGATACATAGAATTCAGATAAACTTCTCTTTATTATTCTTCTTCCTTAGTTACAGACTCAACTCTGCCCTACGCACTCAGCTGCAGGGGTCCACGCACTCAGCTGCAGACTCTACTAGGCCTCTGTGCACTCAGCTGCAGAGCCTCTTCCTACTACTACGACCCAAGATACTAGACTCTTGCTCTATGCTCGCTATCCTTTTGACTCCATCTGTTGGTTACCTAACTCCTTTACAACTTAGAGCCTCGCTCTATTTATACAATCCCATGGTCCACGGACCATGGGTAGGCCGACACTACATTCAAAACTTAGGGTGGATAACCCTATGACTCTAACATACAATTTGTTCTCCGCGCCCGCAATTTGTGGAGTTTTTACAATAATATTACTCAAAACTTGGGCTTTGAGCCCCAAACCATGCTGTGGGGGGGTTCCATGCCCAAAAGGCCCCTAACACAAACATCGTGACTCGCCCTCGAGTCACTCTGTTGGCGTGGCAATCTTGGCGCGAAGGTCTGCCGTGATGGGAATAGGCTCCTCCAGCCATATATAACCATCATGCACCAGGTAGAGCAGCTGCCTGATGAAGAAAATGGTGAGGGGCACGTGGTAGAAATGTGGAATCCATAACAAGTGCAACAACCCGACCTTTTCCACACCGCACACCCATTTTCGCGGCTCTAACGCTATCACTACCCCCTCCATATTCTGCTTCATCAGGTTGGCTATCTCTAAGTGTGGGAACTTCTCACGGTCCGCGAGGCCCCAATATTAAAATTTCATGGTGGGCACGTGGCCTAGGTGCAAGCCCTCAAATATAATTCCATCGAGGACGAGCGGGGTCTGGAGCGAATTCTTTGTTGCATCTAGATCCTTCGGTACTTTGGCTTTCCATTTCAGCAAAGGGACATACACGGGTGGTTTCGCTGCAGAGCACAACTGTTGGATGCCCTCCTCCGTGTCTTCTTCTTTTTCTACGGTAGAAATCAGGGCTTGCAAATCTTCCTCCTCCTCATCTGTTTCAATCGTGACTGCCTTCCCTTTTTCTTCCATTGATAACTTGCTGTGTCGTGGATTCCTCGGGGACATGTGTACTGGTCCCATTGTCTGCTTATCCTTCTTTGGCCTCGGTTTCTGTGGTGATTTGGGGATTTCTGTCACAACCTTAGTGCCTTCGGGAACATCCTGTACCATGGGGGTCTACGCAACCTCGCCAACGGTTCCTTCCTCAATTCCCAACCCATGTTAAGTGGTTGTCATCATCTCTACACAGTATTTTGTCTCTCGTGAACTCAGGGGCTCTATTATCGCTCGGATCTCAATACTCTGTGCTCTACTCAACTACTCAATGCTCCAATGACCAAGTGTTTTCTGCTGGCTAGCCCTTTGAGTTTTATAACACCTTTTGAATTCAAATTCGACTGTTCCCCCTATTTCGGGCCATCAATGCTTCCTTGGCGGCAGATTTCCCAAATCTTGCCCATAAATTTTGCCTTAAATGCCCGCCGCCCGCTTCATTTGGCCTCAAGTCGGACATCTCGTCATGAACAGTGACACCAACGGTCACTTCCCAGCTGGCCTGCGTGACAACGCATCCCTCCATGCACGGTCGTGAACCCTGTGATGTCATGCTCCTACGCGGATCTCTTATATCGCACAACCCCCAGGAAGAATATTTTATAGTCTCACGCTCCCTTTCAACTTCCTGGAGCGCTAAGACTATTCTCCCTATGACTAGTCAGAGGGTCGCACCACCCTTGTGGGGCTCCATCCCATCCTTCAGCATGGTTCGCGGAGAATCCCCATCTTCCATTGTGATGATCGGCATCACGTACTCTCCTATTGGCAATGTGCTACCCTGTTTGGCGACATGCGGTCCTAAACACGACAACAGACTAACCAGTCCACGACAATAGTCCTCTAACTCGTTAGTATGATCGTACGCACCTTGCCTTACCATCCTCGGTTTTTCGACGAGAAATTCTTCCTTTATTTCGTTTTCTAGCTTCTTGACCTTTGCGTACATTAAAGCACTTTTCTCCCTTAGTCGTACCTAGTATTTTCAAGTTCGTGAAGTCTAAAGTTTTCCCGTAGGATTTCTTCCTTAAGTCTTAGATGCTTTGTTTCGTGTAGCTGTGTGATTTCTTCATTCCGGTCTGTGCGGACCATCATATCTATAGGTGCTGTTACGCGCGGACTCGACTTCGCATGCTCCACAGGGACTTTAGCCCTTGTTTCATACTTCGGCTTCAGAAGCGCTTGCATGGTTAGAGTTTTGCACATGGTCCTATAAGCCTATACAACCACTGGTACGCATAGGTCCCAGTCGGTGTGTCTCACATGGTGGACCTGTTTGGTAAATTTAGTGTGTGCTAAATTGCTACATTAATTATCAATCCCGGAGTCGTAAACTGATGAAGTGTGGTGCACTATATGTGCAAGATAGCCTATTTCTTATGTTTCTGTCGTTTTTCAGTTTTTATTTTGTTTTGGGGGTGTTTTTATAATGTGAATGGAATTCCTATTCCTTAGTTTTTAGAAGGCAAGTATGGTTATAGACTTTAAGGCGATTGTATCCTCTATAATGGTTCCAAAAACTTAACACTTAAGAAGGTCTTAGAACATACTAGTGATGAAAGTATTACTTGAACAAGAATGAAAATGTGCTGCTATTTAAAACAAGTAAATAATGAACTACTGATCATGAAACTGTTATCTCTGCTACTGTCTAAATACAAAAAAATGATTTAAGCTATTGCACTCAAAGAAATTAAAAATTGCAAGGAAAGTAAAACTAAAATCAAATTACACATTCATAATTTGATCCCTCGCCAGTAGTCCAGCTATGGATTTCGGAGGTAATCATCAATGTCATGAGAAATCTGATATCTAATTGCAGAAAAGTAAAACTAAAATCAAATTACACATTCATAATTCGATCCCTCGCCAGTAGTCCAGCTATGGCTTTCGGAGGTAACCGACAATGATATGAGCAATTTAATATCTAATTGCAGAAAAGTAAAACTAAAATCAAATTACACATTCATAATTCAATCCCTCGCCAGTAGTCCAGCTATGGCTTTCGGAGGTAACCGACAATGATATGAGCAATTTAATATCTAAGCTAACTAATAAAGCAAGGAAACAAAACTGAAATCAACAAAACAGAACTGGAATTAAAAACTAGGAAAAGCAAAGTCAGCAGAGAATTAATCCCATGTCATTAGTCATTGTGAAAATTATATGCAGATGCCCAGGCTGCCTACTCTATCTTGAAACATACACGCACTGATCAGTGTTATACAAAGCTGTAAAATCATGAACGGAAGTGGAATATACACAGGTGGAATATATGCAAATGGAAATAGGAAAACAATGCAGGAAACTTTACAACAACAAGAGAAACAAAACCTCAACATAAAGGGGCCCTCTGCACAGCCTCGATCAACAGGCTATCAATCCAAGATTATGTTCACACAATCATGTAAAAAAAACAGTCTTCTCATATATTTCATAACATAGTTTACAACAATAAAACTAGTGTCACAGCAAAGTGGGCTTGAACAACAAAAATTACATTCACAAAAACTAACTATGCATTATAGAAACGCGTTATTTAGTTTAAATAACTGTTTACATAACTGTTTTCTTGTAGAAATGCGTGAACAGGGGACACGTAAAAGACAATGTCCATGGATTTAGCGTACTGGTTGTCGAAAATATTAAATCTATCAACTTGTGGCTGTTAGATTCTCGTCATGGGTTAGTCTACAGGTGGCAACAGACCCCAGAGAGTTAGGAACGGCCACACATCCTTCAGAATCCTTCACGTGCTGGAAAATAGAGTCTGGCTGCCGTAGGACTCTTACGTAGGACCACCGTTTGACCATCGTTGACCACAGCTTCCTTTGACGAATTCGGCTGAACCAATAGGACTTGATCCATGTCCAGGTCATTTCTAAGTTGTCCATGTGGCTTGTTTTGCCTGGTGACACCCACAACATAGAGTTTAATAAAAATAGCTGCGGAAAGTGACTGGATTCTGCAGCTAATGAGAAAAATCTAGTTCAAACAACAAACACAAAACATAGTTAGAAAACCACGTTAAATGCTCTTTTAGAATCAATATGCAATGATTTTGATAGCTTAGGAGGTCCAGGTGAGTGGAAAAAGTTCTAGGAAAGTGTGTAGGAGAGGTGTAATTTCAAAGCTCTACATACCCCCACTGTGAAGGTGTTGCATGTCCCCATGCAACCAAAACTTTGATCATCCTCCTTTAGTTCATGTGTTATGATACCTCTACCAATACATACAGTCTTCTTTTCTTCTTCCTTGGGACCAATACCATCCTTGGCTTCCTCATTAGACACCTGAACTTGAGGTTGATGAGAGCCCTGTTCAACCTTCTGTTCTTTCTCTTTAATTTTCTATTTTTCTTCTGCCATAGCCCAAGATGCAACATGGTGTTGTCATGAATGATCTTATCTAACCTGCTTTGTTCCTTCAATGTTTCATTTTCATTTTTAATGTGTCTATTTAAGACCTCTAGCTCAAAAACTTCTTGTTTCAGTGATTGGATTTGAGCTTCTTGAGCTGTATTAGGCTGGGCAGATGAAGTGCCTGGGTCTCCGGCTGTTTTCTCCAAGGATTCTATATAATCATACATTTCTTGCTGGTTCGGGTCTATCTCAAGTGTGGTCTTTCTTGGGCTAACCCCAAAATCTTGTTGAGAAGGGCTGATTTCAAAATCTGGCCGAGAAGGACTCATGTCAAAATCTGGCTGAGAGATAGGAGTATGGTGGGGACCACGGCCAGGAGGGATTACTGAAGGCTGCTCCAATGTTTCCCCTCCTAAATCAATAAAGTGGGGTCCTTTAGTTTGTATTTTTCTCAACTTCCCCTTAAGTCTAGAACTTCTCCTTAAGTTTTGTGGGTTGGTGTCCTCTTTCTTCCCACTCTGTTTTTCTTTCCCTTTCTTCTTTGCTGCAGCTGACTGTTCTCGAAGGTAAACTAGTCTTTCAGACAGTACTTGATGATCTTCTTCTGAGGAAGGTTCTGGGGTTTGATGCATAGCATCAATACTTCTTTTCCCTTTTGATTTTCTTGGCTTCTTACCCTTAGTCTTTTCGTGACTACTTTCAGATAGTCTTTCTTCTCTACTAGTTTCTTCAACTATGTTAGTAGGAGTACCTTGAATTTTATCACTTGTTCTCTTTCTTTTGCTTCTCCTTGATGTGCTGCTTTCAGGGGTTTCTTGTGGATCTTTAAAGAAATTTCTGACCAAAAACTACTCCCATGTGTCCTTGTTTTCTTTTAATTGTTTTTCTATCAAGATTTTCACAAGGCCGTGGTGATACAAGTGGGGTTCTATGTCCCCCAGATTCTTTTGGACTGTGGTGGACATTTTCTTCAGGCTATTTAGCAAGAAATAGGGCAAATTAAGAGTTTGGTTCTCTAGAAAATTCATTAGCAACTGGGTGTGATACATGTACATTGACCCGAATCTTCCCTCACAGGTAATGAATTTCTGGATTATTAATAGTAAACTAGCCCATTTTTCTTGTAAAGCAGAGACAAGGATTCCTTTATTAAAGATGCTTACATCCATACCTGGATTTCGTAGGATAACCCTCCATGCTCTCTCATCAAAGCTCTTATTTTTGAACCACCGTTCTCCCTCCTGTGGAAGTTCGGTTGCAGCTGCTATGGATGCCTCCATGACTGTGAATTTAAGGTCTCCAATCTCTGCTTCTATGCCATCAAAGGACCTCGCAAAAGTCTTTGTAACTTCCTTGTTGTAGCCTCTGAATTTCTGAATAAATTGTAACCACCGGGCCTTTCTTAGCATGCCTTTCACTTGCAGATACCCTTCCATAAATTTGGGCCCTTCCGGTTCTGCTCTCAATAGAGGACCCATTTTTTTCTCCTGTCTTAACACGTCTGCGTGGGTATTGGATGAACGGAGGTGAGATGGCTAGGTTAGCTGGAGATGGATAGGATTTATGGAAAAAACCAGTGACTGTAAATGGAAAACAGAGAACAGGTAGGGGAAGTGAGTTTATGCAGTGGAGCAGAGGCTTATGTGAACAAGGTAGGAATACAAACACGACTTGAATATGATAGTAGGGGAGTAAAATAAGCCCGACAGAGTTTTAAATTGAAGTAGACGTAAACATGCTCAAGAAATGGCCGCTGAATTTGTGCGGTGGAGAAAAGCTGTGATCAAATCAACCACGTCCCATAATTACAGGTGGAGTGTCAAAGTACAACCGAACATGAGTTAAAATCGGAGGCTTGATCATGAGGCCATTTGAAAATAAATGCAAGGCTTGTGGAGGAATCATATAGAGGTCGTGGAACGGTTATGGAGCTATCAACACCAGTCATTGCATATAATGGAGCCGTGGTTTCAAAACTATGTAAAATGTGTTTTTAAATGCTATTTGAAATAAATCTTACCCATACCTTGGAATTTTTGCCACTTTTCGTCCATTATCCTTTGATCAGCTACTGCTTGTTGATGCTTTTAGGAGCCTCATATCTTCAAAATAGGTCCTTGGTCATACCTGCATTTGATTTTCATGATCATTTTACTAACATCTGACTGTCAGTTTTGGAAAACATAGTGATGGCTGCGGAAACTGGGTTCAGCTGCGGAAACTGACACAACAATCATATGACTGAATGGAGAAGGATAAACGATAAATGATTGAATGAAAATGGTCATGAAAAAAACTTTTATTAGCGGAATGAAATGAAATGGAGTGGAATGAAATGAAGTGGAGTGGAATGAAGTGGAGTGTCACAAAACTGTGAAATGAGAGAGAGATTTTTTTTTTCTTTATAGAAAATATAGGGCATCAGGAGTTCCTAATTTTCGCCCTATATTTTCTGTATAAGACTGCCAATCAACGATTGGTTTTCAGGCTTATACAATTTTTTTTTTTTTTTTAGAAATAGAAAGGAACAAAGGCTAGGCTGGTGGAGAAGAAGGATTCTTCTTCACCAGCCTTATTACAGAACTATCTTGAAATATTTTGACAAATTCCTCTTTTGAGAGTGGCTTATGATAGATATTTAATATGTGGCCATTCACAAAAAGAGGAGTTTGATGTTCATCAATGGTTTTGATTCTTACAGCTCCATTGCTAAATATTTTGTCAATATCATATGGCCCAAGACAATGATCATGAAATTTTCCTTTAAAATCTTTAAACTTGGAATCAAATAGCAATGCCCAATCTCCTTCTTGAAACTTTTTCTCCTTGATGTATTTGTCATGCCGCTTAGCTCTTTGATATTGAGCTAGATCAGTTCTTAGGATTGCCTCTTGTCTGATCTCATCTAGCTCATTCAACTGCTCCATTCTGTGCTTTTGTGCTTTTGATAGATCCATTCCCAACTGAACTGCCATCTTAAAAGTTTTGACTTGGAACTCAATGGGGAGCAGGACTTCTTTCCCATAAACAAGTTCATAGGGAGAATGTCCTGTTGTATTCCTCCATGTAGTTCTGTAGGCCCACAAGGCTTCAGGAAGCCCTTCTGCCCAATCTCTTCTGTGTAGATGAACAGTTTTGGTGATGTTGGCTTCAATAACTTTGTTTGTAGACTCCACTTGGCCATTTGCTTGCAGATGGTAAGGAGTAGTTTTCTGTGCTTGATTTTGTATTCTTCCATCAGATTCTCCATCAGGTTGGATGTGAATTGACTTCCCTGATCTGTCACAATTTCTCTTGGAACATCAAAGCGAGTAAAAATATCCTCATAAAGAAAACTAACAACTGAATTTTCAGTAGCAGAGACTAATGCTTTAGCTTCTACCCATTTAGTGACATAATCAGTGCATACTAATATATACTTTCTTTGTTTAGATGGTGGATTAATAGGTCCAATGAAATCTAAAGCCCATTTTTCAAAGGGTTCGATGAGTACCTGTGGTTGCAACGACATTTCGTTTGAAAGGGTAGGTTTCCCTACTCTTTCGCAGCTGTCATACCTTTTGACATATTGTTTTGCATCTTTGAAGAGGGATGGCCAAAAATATCCTAAAGAGAGGATTTTATAGGCTGTCCTTTTGTCATCAAAGTGTCCACCGCATGGTTCATCATGACATGCTTTGAGGATATCAGGCATTTCATATTCCCTAACACATGTTCTGATCACAAGATCTGTCCCTGTTTTAAACAATTCGTTAGAAATCCATGAATATTTTGAACTCTCTTTAATAATATTTCTTCTTTCACTAGGAAATAAATGTGGAGGTAGTTTCCCTGTAACCAAATAGTTAGCTATATCTGCATACCAAGGAGTCTTAGTAGTTACTGCAAATAAATATTCATCAGGAAACTTATCCTCTACAGGAGAATCCTCTTTAGTATTCTGAATCCTAGACAAGAAATCAGCTACTGTATTTTGTTTCCCTGGTCTATCCAACACAGTAATATTGAATTCTTGTAAAAGTAGGAGCCATCTTGTAACTCTACCATTAGTAATAGGTTTGTTCATTAGATATCTAATCGTAGAATGATCAGTATGAATAAAAGTTTCATAGCCTGTTATATAATGTCTAAACTTATTGATTGCATGAACAACAGCTAAGAATTATCTTTCAGTTACAATATAGTTCAACTCAGTGGGAGTCAAATTTTTACTGGTATAATAAATGGCATAAGGAACTAGATATTTTTGACCCAACACAGCTCCTAGAGCTGTATCTGAAGCATCTGTAGAAATATGGAAAGGGAGTTTCCAATTTGATCCTCTCAAGATAGGCACTTCAGATATTCTTGATTTCAAAGTTTCAAATGCTGATTGACAATCAGGATCCCACTTGAATTCATAGTCTTTTATAAGTAGTTTGAAGAGTGGAGATGATATTTTAGTGAAGTTTTCTATAAATCTTCTATAGTATCTAGTAAATCCTAGAAAACTTCTAACATATTTTTGACAATTTGGAGTAGGCAATTTGGAGATGACTTCAACTTTTGATCTATCAACTTTAATCCCATCCCATGAAATATGATGTCCTAAAACAATACCTTCAGTAAACATCATAAAGCATTTTTCATGGCTTAATGAAAGGTTTGTCTCTTTACATCTTATAAGGACTTTTTCCAAATTTTCTAATGCCTCTTCAAACGAATTACCATAAAATGTAAAATCATCCATATAAACCTCTACACAATCATGGATTAGATCAGAAAAGTTTCCTAGTACTGCTCTTTGGAATGTCACGGGTGCATTACATAATCCAAAAGGAAGCACTCGATAAGCAAAAGTTCCCCATGGACAGGTAAATGTGGTCTTGTCTTGATCCTCAGGTGCTACCTGAATTTGATTATAACCACTAAAACCATCCAGAAATGAAAAGTACTTTTTGCCTACTAATGTATCTAATACTTGATCGATAAAGGGAAAAGGAAAGTGATCCTTCAAGGTTGCTTTGTTCAATTCCCTGTAATCAATTCATACCCTCCATTTACCATTCTTTTTGGGTACTTTAACCAAAGGAGAAACCCATCGACTATCTGAAATTGGATAAATGAAGTTTACATTGAGTAGCTTTTGGAGCTCTTCTTTCACTATCTCCCTAAGACTTGGATTCATCCTTCTCTGAGGTTGTTTGATTGGTCTACTGTTTTCCTCAATATAGATATGATGGATGCAAGTCTTAGGGTCAATACCTTTCATATCAGTATACTCCCATGCAAATGCAGTAGAATGTTTTTGCAAGATTTTGGTTAGCTCTCCCTGTTGTGATTTTTCCAAGTTTTTGTTGATATTCAATGTTTTATATGGAAAAATCTAAATGGTAGAACTACCAAACTCTTCCATAGAGGAAAGAGACATTTGTCTTGATGATAAATACTCAATGTTAGAATCTAACTGAAATTGTGTGTGGTCATATTCTGAAGATGTTTCAAAATTTTCTAATGTGTTCAAAATTTGACTATCTTCACTGATTTCAGAAATGGTAAAGACAGGTTGTATAGTGTCCTCATCATCGACCCATTCATTGTATCCTACTTCTGTAATTACTTTTGCTGGAGGATATAAATTGAATTTCTTTGTCAAACTACTATCAGAAATGTACATATCCCCAAATCTACAACTAATGAAAGCATCAGCTGTGGCTAGCCAAGGTCTTCCTAAGATGAGTGGGTGCCCTCCTAAATTACTCTTGGGAGTCAAAATCATGAAATATACTGGATATTCCCAAGAATCTAAGGAGACTAAAATATCTTCTAATACACCATCAGGTTTGATTATTGATCTATCTGCAAGTTGCAGTAAGGTAGGTGCAAAAAGAAGATTAGGAAGTTTTAGCTGTTCCATAGTCTGTCTACTCATAATGTTGATAGCAACCCCTAAGTCAATCAAAGTATTTGGAATTTCTATCCCATTTATATGTGTCTTGACAATTGGACTACCTGGATCTACATATTTCTGCATGGTAATTTTTCCCATCATGATATTTGCAATTTTTCCTACCAGGTGGATTCTTCTTGTATCTCTTGGTTTCCTTCCTGGTCTTTTGAGACTCAACTCCTTTATTATTTTTGCTAGAATAGGAATCTCTCTAATGGCTTGTAGCAAGGGAATCTTGATACAGACATTCTTTAATTCATCTAGGAAATCATAGTCAGGCAACAAGATTTGTTTTTCCACCCCTTTGTCAATTTGTAATCTTTCAGGGAAAGGAGGTGTGGATGAAGATGCAGGTTGCTCAACTACAGGAGTTGTGGGTGTTGACTCTTTTTCTTTTTCTTTTTGAATGGTTGGTGTTACACTAAAATTTGTCACCATGACTATTTGCAGTCAGTATGGCTCCATCAATAACCATACTGTCCTCCTTGGCAAGTCTTATACCTCTGCTCCTCATGTCAAACTCCAAAAAAGAGAGAAAACCTTTAAAAGTCAATATAACTCTGGTTACGCAGTTTCTCTTACTCTTACCTGTGTGTACGCACCTCTAGTACATAATACCTGCGTACTTGTACACTCTGTCTGTAAAGGGGTGGGTGCGTACTCCTGTAAAGGTCAAAAGGCGCAAGTTTTACTTCAAAAAACTTACTTGTGGTCGATTCTAGAGCATTCTAGAAGATGGTTTGACGTGGATTGAGCGCCTCCAGATGGTTCATGCATCCCAATGAAAGAGGAACTTATCCCATGAAGAGGGGAGCTATCCCTTTGAAAGAGGGGCTTATCCCATTGATGGTGGACCTGATTAACTTCCTGCAAAGCATTATAAATATAGGCATTGGGCCAGAGGGAGGGGAGGTTGAAAGATGAACATTCCTAAGGGTAGATGCTGCTGAAATTAGGACTCCCTTATAGAGCTTGAGAGGAGAGATCCCAATCCTTTCTTAGCTTCATTTGGAAGTGGGTGAGCTGATCAAAGTAGAGGAGAACTCTTGCTAGTCCCTGGGAGGGACCTGCACAACACCAAGGCACTGGTTGTAAGGTTTCTTTTGTTTCCAATTAATATGATTAAGTTCATTTTTCTCAACAAGTTGTTATATATAATTTGTTTCATAAACTCCTTGGTATTTATGATGAATATGTTTTATTATATGAGTTATTCAGGTGCTATGTAATCGTTTGCTTGGTAGTGAATTCAGGCTTCAAGGAGAAGGAGCTCATCTGGATCGGAGAGGCTTGGCTGCTACAGACAACGTTGGACTAGAGGTAAGCCTTAAACACCTGGTTGCTTTTATTTTAAATGCATATTTAGGGAAATATAGTGCTTGATTGTTTTGTTTGTCACTAGAAAAGCCTTGTTTTCTAGGGAGGTTGGTTTTGTCCGCAAAATTGACTCTTTCCGCATGACAAAATGGCGACTCCGCTGGGGAATCCATGGATTTGATTGATTTCTCTTTTGATTGATACTTTGACCAGAGAAACTGTATTTTCTGTTTCTGTTTTTGAGTTGATGATTGTGGGATTGGGTGAATTTAGTTAATTTTGAGTTAGTTTTTATTTTTCATAGTTTTGGGAGAGGTACGCACCCTCTGAGTTAAGCACAGTGCGTACCTGTACGCACTTTTGCTTTGTGCACAGAGCGTGGACGCACCTGTGTAAACAGGTTGCTTGCGTACCCTGTCAAAAATTTGAAAATATTAAATTTTTCTCTTTTTTATCACTTTAGAATTTGTTTATAGGTTTTAGCCATTGCCCAGACCTGCTTGTTCCCTGTCAAAAAACTTTCCTTGGTTAATTTCATTGGCATTCTTGCTCTAAGCTTTTATCAATTGGGTGTTTTGAGTCTCTTTTTTGAGAAATTCTAAATTTGATTTCCTTTGGTCATTACTTGGAGGTTTGTCTCAGTCTTTTCACAATTTTGCATCTTTTTGCTTTTGTTTTTGCAAAAAAATTTCCCCCTCATTCGCCGGGGGGGGGGGGGGGGGGCGCTAAATTGTGTATGAGTGTTAATCGCCTTTGAGTGTTTTTATTTTTTGATCTTTGGAACTCTCACCCAATTTTCTCGACTTGCACTTGATTGGTTCTTAGATTACATTAGAATCATCTTGTGTTTGAGAATTCTCTTGCATAGATCACATTTGCATAATTAGAATTCTCATTTTCAGAATATGAATGAAAAATGTGCATAGATTACATTTGCATACTTTTCAGGTGAATTGTGCATAGATTACAATTGCATAGTTTACATTCTGAAAAATCAATCGTAGTTTTAGATTAGTTTTCTTTGATTTGAATTTACACAAAAATAAAAATAAAAAAACTATTTTGGAATTGATTTGCATTAGTTTTTCTTGAAAATTAGTGCATTAGAGAATTTGTTATATTTTCTCTTAGTGATCAATTTTTTGCATTGTTGGAAGTGAATGGAAACTCTCTCCTTACTTTAGTTAGGATTCATCGAATTGAAAGGATTACATTATCATATTCGGTTGCATTCAGTTTTGAGTCGGGTCATAACACCATTGGTTTCGTATCCATTTACCCCTTTGAGTAATAACAACCTAAATAACACAACGCTTAATTAAAATTTATCTAGTAATTTTTACATTTCTAGGGCTCTGATACACCAACATAGCTTAGGCTAGTGTCCTAGAATAGGAGAGTAATTAACTCTCTAGGACAATAAAAACAAACAAGTAGCTATATCTTGTGGTAGGGAAGAAATCCAATTGTTGCATTTATGCTCTGGGAAAGCTCCTCTTAAAGGAGAAGCACGAGATCGTGTCCGAACCAGTGTGGGAATCAATCCTTCCTCAATGGGAACGACGCCAGATATTCACGTATTAAAAATGGTAAACCTCAGATTAAACATTGTTGAGGAGCCTGGGGTCACTTGTTGGTAAACCTTGGATTATGTCAAGGAGCCTTCAAGGGGATTGAGCTTGCTACTCTGCCCTTGCGTGCGTATCGGATCGTAGACTGTTCCCCCAGGTATATTTGTTTTAGTTGGTAACCTTAGTGGCCATACTCTTTAGGATTCTTCCTAAGGTGACAGTGGTGGGAAGATCCCACTGTACCTGGAGCAGACGTCGGCTAGACTCACTTGGATTTTCTGGGGGGTTCTCTTCACTCGAGACGATTAAGTGGAGGAACTTGTGCCAGTCTATTCATTAAGCAGATTGCCGGGGTAACTGTTCCAACCACCATTTCTGTATTGAATTCTGCGAGGTTGGATTTCATCACCAACTAGTGTTTTCGGTATGGAAAGTTACTGTTTGTGTGTGGCTTGACTCCTAGATTTGATAGCGCGTGTTAATTTGTTTGTTTTTACTTTTAGAGACCATAGGTGTGAATTGTGAATTTTAATTGTTAGGTGTGAATTGTTAATTTTAGTTTTAAAATTGTTAATAAAATTCACTGAAGTTGAATATAATGGCAAATGTTCCAGAACTTACCAACCAAGGAATCCCTCTTGACGATAATCCTATTACTTTTCCTTACTTTGGAAATGTTGGTCCGCCTTACATGGCTACTTTGTTATTACCTGGATTTACAATAGGTTTACCGATATGGTTATTTTCAACTTCGTTGGCCCCAAATACTCCAATTGTTCCACCTCAACCGAATGCTTCACCTCAACAGAGTTCACCATCTCAACATCACCAACCTTCTGTTGACCCTTTACCTTCTTCGCCTAATTTTTCTTCCTCCATTTCTTCCTCTTTGCTTGGTAAAAGCCTTAACGCTAGTAACCAGGTGGCTAAGAAGAAAAAGAAAGGGAAGAAGAAGAAGAAGAAGCAAGATAAGAAAGAAGTCAACCAACCAACCACAACTATAAGTGTTAGTTGTGTTGAGGAAACCTCCAACACGCATCGTAAACCCAAATACCCTTGCAGGCTTTGTAAGGGTGACCACTTCCTTGTCAATTGTCTTGGTATTCCAAAGGTCTTGGAAGTATGGTCAGAAAAATCTCATCAACTTTCCATTGATCCATCAACCAGTGATAGTCAGGTTCCTGGGAAAAAGGGTAAAGTTAGGTTTCCTTGTAAGTTATGCAAAGGGAGTCATCAAACTCACATTTGCCCTCACATGGATGAAGCCTCAAAATTGTTGGAAAACCTTACTGTTCCACAGCAAGAATTTCCAACTGGTTACCGTAAACTTTCTCCCAACCTACCGTCAACTGACGGAGTGATTGATCTAATTTCAAGTACAGTTGATCACACTCTTCCATTGGAGAGTGAAACTCATGTCACTCAGGTTGATGATCCATTAGTTGATCAAGTGGTCGATTCAATTTCACATTCGGTCGATCCCACTTTCCCTTTAGAGAGTGAACTTCATATCGCTCAGGTTCTTCTTGTTACATTAGATTCTTCTATGCCGGGGGGCATTTCACCTGTTTCTACAGAACCCTCTCCAAGCACTGAGGTCTTTTCTTTTGATTGGAATAGACTGACAGAACCTCTTCTTCCTTCCTCCATCCCTTTCCAAATCATTGTCAAGGCTGGTGGTAGGGACATACATCATACTGAGGTAGATGAAGGTGCTTTTGTTAGTATTTTATTCTCAACTGTTTGGAAAGCTTTGGGTTCCCCTCAGCTTGCGCCTATTATGCAGAATCTGAAAGCTTTTAATAGAACCATTAGTGAAACTTTAGGGATCCTTCCTAAGTTTTCTATTACCTTGGAAAGTAAAATCATATGTATTGATCTTATGGTAGTTCAAGGTCCCTTGGATTTTAATTTACTCCTTGGGCGAGACTATGTTTATGCAATGAAAGCTGTCGTATCGACACTCTTTCGCGTGATGTATTTCCCTCACAATGGCAGTATTGTGACTGTAGACCAGCTTTCATTCCCTAGTCTTGTTTCAACTACCAACAATATGACAGCCTTAAATGTTCCTGATTCTAAAGCGGTATCTACCCTGCCACGGGTTAATTATGTGGCAACTGGTCCCATGTTTTCAGTTACCGATGTAGGTGAGCCTCTCACTGTTTGCTCATCTTCCGTTGATTTAGATCCGGTAATTGACATGGAAAACTCTATGGGATTATTTGAATGCGATGTTCTTATCCCTTTAGAGTCCCTTGACATGTGTTCCTTCCAGAGAACTATTCTTCCTTCTGATGAAGACCTCTTGGAAGCCATGATCAAGATGTGTCCATTGACATGTCTTTCTTCCAGTTGGAAGCCATGATCAGGTATGAGGATAGTTCTTTTCCTGTGTCAACCTCGTTAAAAAATGAAACAGTTGGTCAGAGGATAGTTCCTTTTCCTGTGCCAACCTCGTTAAAAAATGAAACAGGTGTTCACGAGGATAGTTTTTTCCTGTATCAACCTCGTTAAAAAATGAAACAGGCTGCCACGAGGATAGTTTTGTTCCTGTGTCAACCTCGTTAAAAAATGAAATAGGGTGTACTGAGGATAGTTCTTTTCCAGTGTCAACCTTGTTAAAAAATGAATCAGTTGGTCAGAGGAAAGTTCCTGTTACTGAGTCAACCTCGTTAAAAAATGAATCAGGTATGAGCATAATTCCTTGTCTTGTGTCAAGCTCGTTAAAAAAATGAAACAAGGAGTCATGAGCATAGTTCCTTATCTTGTGTCAAGCTCGTTAAAAAATGAAACAAGGAGTCTAGAGCATAGTTCCTTGTCTTGTGTCAAGCTTGTTAAAAAATGAATCAAGGTTTTTTAGAGTATAGTTCCTTGTTAGGTAGATTGTAGAGAGTAGTTATGAGCATAGTTCCTTATCTTGTGTCAAGCTCGTTTAAAAAATGAAACAAGGGTTTTGAGGATAGTTCTTTTCCTGTGTCAACCTCACTAAAAAATGAAACAACTCCCACAAGTATTTCCAAGATTTCGAAAGTAAACCTTCATTTCATCCACCTGGTTGAATGAAATGAAGCTTGGGGGGCATGTACCTTGATTGGCGTCATTGTGCTGGGGGCATGCGAACTTATAACAAGCATAGTTTTTCGTTTCAAGCTTGCGTAAACATGAAACTGGATCCGAGCATAGTTCTTTTCCTGTGTCAAGCTCATTAAAAAATGAAACAAATCCTCCTTCAGTTTTGAGTCAAGTGTTTGGCTAGATCTCATAAATGTTAAGTTGTATATTTAGGTTAGTTATTTCAGTTTTTTGCATAATTTTCTTACAGTTTTAGGTTGAGTCTTTCAAATGATCTCGTAACTGAACCTTAATTTCATCCACCTAGTTGAAAGAAATGAAGCTGGGGGGCATGCGCTCTAGCAGTTATGCTTAGGGGGCATCAAACACAGTTTTCTCTCTGTTTCAAGCTTGTGTAAAAAATGAAACTACTTTGAAAGCATAGTTTTTCTCTGTTTCAAGCTTTTGTAAAAATGAAACCTATCTCGAGTCAATTTCAGTTATTTTCAAGACTCGTTAAACTCATGAAAATCCTGAGATTATTTTGCTATCTTTCATTCTCGTAAAACAAATGAATATGTCGAGTTCTTTCCGTCTTTTCCTGCTCGTAAATTAAATTGAAAGTCGGCCATATGAGTACATTTTTATCATTTTTTCGAACTCATTAAAACTTACGAAAAATGAAAACCATGAGTACATTTTTATCATTTTTTCGAACTCGTTAAAACTTACGAAAAAGTGAAACCTTAGAGTCATATTTAAGCTCTTTTCTAACTCCTAAAATGTGAAAAGATTGCCGAGTTTTCTTTTTAGCTCGTTAAAACAGAATTAAAAAGACGGTCCTCTTACAACCCTTTTCTGACCGTAAAAACATGAAAAGATTGCCGGATTTTTGTCGTTTCAAATTCGATATTGGAAATAAAACGACGTGTCCTTGATCGCTTTTTACTTTTCAGGTCAGAGACACTAATCATGAAAGTACTCCTTGATCGTAAAGATCAAGCGTTTCTCTCAAGTATTATTTTATAATTTTTCGGGCTTGGGAGACACAGATTTACGAAAAAGGTCAACCCTGGAGTCTTCTTAAGTTTTTCAAACTCTCTAAAATTGAAAAACGCCGAGTTTCTCCTATACTGGACTCGTTAAAATTTCACAGTAAAGGACCTGTTCGATTACAAACAGGAACGGACCACTCCTTCTCAGGGTTCGAATCTAAACTAAGTTGGACTCATCCGAAGGATGAGCTTATAATCAAGCAAATGTTATCCTCCTCAAGCTTGTAAAAAATAAAGAGGTACTTGCCAGAAATGGTAGGGGAAAAGAGAGAAAAATGAGCCTATTTGTTATCCTTTGTCTCGGAAAAACCTTATCACCACTCTTGAACACGACACTTTTCATTCACCTGGGTTGGGAAATCCTTTGCCTAACAGTTGATCAAACCACATTGAAAGTCTTCAGCCGGTTTCTGGGTATTAAATTTGGGTCAATTGTCACCAAGCCATCTGTTGTGTCGTTATGTGTTCAAGAGGTCACTGCAAATAAACCATTCATCTGCAAAATACTTGTCATCCATCTTGACCATCCCTGAGTCAGTCCTTACAGCTACATTTCTTCAACTTGATCTATGATTTCGTGTTGTGGGCTTGCCTGCAACAGATCGCTTTCTATTGACATCAGCACATTATCTAGAAAGATGATCTAGGAATTGTCAGTACCTTGAGATCTGCATGCCTCAATGGAAGGTTTCTCGCCTTTGACGACAGTTTACATCATTGACTTTCGATCGAAGGATTCTGTGACATGTTCGAAATCAACACATTCATTCACATCTCACGGATTGTACTGGGTACTTTGAGAGCCATTGAAATCACTGGTGGTTTCTCTCACACTTGTTAACAGTTTACATCATTGACTGGTAATCAAGTGGTTTCTACCATGTTCGACATCAACTCATTTATTCGCATGGCTAGAATCGTACTATTTCGGGAAGTAGAAATGAAGACCCTGGATCTAGTTTCTGCCATCCAGGCTGCGAGGAGTTTTGTATTCATTATACAATAGACTAATTATAAACAGATGGCTGCGTCCATACTGTGTCTACATGTGTCTATGATTATGATGTATTGCGAAATCATTCCTATATCAGAGCAGTAGTTAGTTTGTTAGTTAAGTTTTTGATCTGAGTATGGGAATGCCTACCTCAGCGATGATATGATCTCATATATGTATTTTGTGTTGAATATTTGCAGGTTCCGAATGGGCTCTCCACAAGATAATCCTTGAAATGATAAAGTGCTTCACCCTTCCTAGATGATATAAAACCCTAATCTACTATAGCCTTCGCACTTTAGGGGGCAATCTATTACACTAAAATTTGTCACCATGACTATTTGCAGTTAGTATGGCTCCATCAATAACCATACTGTCCTCCTTGGCAAGTCTTATACCTCTGCTCCTCATGTCAAACTCCAAAAAAGAGAGAAAACCTTTAAAATTCAATATAACTCTGGTTACGCAGTTTCTCTTACTCTTACCTGCGTGTACGCACCTCAAGTACATAATACCTGCGTACTTGTACGCTTTGTCTGTAAAGGGGTGGGTGCGTACTCATGTAAAGGTCAAAAGGCGCAAGTTTTACTTCAAAAAACTTACTTGTGGTCGATTCTAGAGCATTCTAGAAGATGGTTTGACGTGGATTGAACGCCTCCAGATGGTTCATGCATCCCAATGAAAGAGGAACTTATCCCATGAAGAGGGGAGCTATCCATTTGAAAGAGGGGCTTATCCCATTGATGGTGGACCTAATTAACTTCCTCCAAAGCATTATAAATACAAGCATTGGGCCAGAGGGAGGGGAGGTTGAAAGCTGAATATTCCTAAGGGTAGATGCTGCTGAAATTAGGACTCCCTTATAGAGCTTGAGAGGAGAGATCCCAATCCTTTCTTAGCTTCATTTGGAAGTGGGTGGGCTGATCAAAGTAGAGGAGAACTCTTGCTGGACCCTGGGAGGGACCTGCACAACACCAAGGCACTGGTTGTAAGGTTTCTTTTGTTTCCAATTAATACAATTAAGTTAATTTTTCTCAACAAGTTGTTATATATAATTTGTTTCATAAACTCCTTGGTCTTTATGATGAATATGTTTTATTATATGAGTTATCCAGGTGCTATGTAATCGTTTGCTTGTTAGTGAATGCAGGCTTCAAGGAGAAGGAGTGTTACACTAAAGTTTGTCACCATGACTATTTGCAGTTAGTATGGCTCCATCAACTGTCATACTATCCTCCTTGGCAAGTCTTATACCTCTGCTCTTCATGTCAAACTCCAAGAAAGAGAGAAAGTCTTTAAAAAATCTATATAACTCTGGGTACGCAGTTTCTCTTAGCCTTACCTGCGTGTACGCACCTCAAGTTCACATTCCATGCGTACTTGTACGCTCTGTCTGTAAAGGGGTGGGTGCGTACCCCTGTAAAGGTCAAAAGGTGCGAGTTTTACTTCAAAAAAGTTACTTGTGGTCGATTCTAGAGCATTCTAGAAGTTTGTTTGACGTGTATTGAGCGCCTCCAGATGGTTCATGTATCCCTATGAAAGAGGAACTTATCCCATCAAGAGGGGAGCTATCCCATTCAAAGAGGGGCTTATCCCATTGATGGTGGACCTGATTAACTTCCTCTAAAGCACTATAAATACAGGCATTGGGCCAGAGGGAGGGGAGGTTGAAAGCTGAACATTCCTAAGGGTAGATGCTGCTGGAATTAGGACTCCCTTATAGAGCTTGAGAGGAGAGATTCCCATCCTTTCTTAGCTTCATTTGGAAGTGGGTGAGCTGATCAAAGTAAAGGAGAACTCTTGCTGGACCCTAGGAGGGACCTGCACAACACCAAGGCTCAGGTTGTAATGGTTTCTTTTGTTTCCACTTAATACAATTAAGCTCATTTTTCTCAACAGATTGTTATACATGATTTGTTTCATATACTCCTTGGTCTGTATGATGAATATGTTTTATTTTATAAGTTATTCAGGTGCTATGTAATCTTTTGTTTGTTAGTGAATGCAGGTTTCGAAGAGAAGGAGGAGCTCATCTGGATCGGCGAGGCTGGACTACTACAAAGCGTTGGACTAAAGGTATGTTATAAACACCTGATTACTTGTATTCTAAATGAATATTTAGAGAAAGGTAGTGTTTAATTGTCTTGTTTGTCACTAGAAAGCCTTAGCTTCTAGGGAGGTCGGTTTTGTCCGCAAAATTGACTCTTTCCGCATGACAAAATGGCGACTCCACTGGGGACTCCATTGATGTGAATGATTTTTCCTTTGTGTGAAACTTTGATTTGAGAAAAGTCGTTTGTTTTCTGGTTTTTGGCTGTTTGACTGTGCATTTGGGTGGGATAGCTTAGGGTTAAATTAGATTTTAGTTTTTCTTGGTTTTGCTAGAAGTACGCAGCCTCTGCGTTGAGCACAGTGCGTACCTGAACGTGAATTTGATTACATTGAATATCAACATATTCCAAGGTCTTTAAATACATTAGCAGATGCAATTGCTTCTCGAATGTTAGACAGACATTTGCGATAATCATACATGTAAATTTAAAAACATTTAATCACACATGTTTAACAAGATAAGCCGGTAATAATGATATATATAGATAGGAGTGTGTCAAAAATACATCGTCTTCGATCATAGGTTGCGAAACACCCTATGATCGGCAAAAATGATAAGTACAAAAAACCAAAATGTCACATGTGTCTACAAAAAGCGACCATCCAATCACTGGTGATGCTCTCTATACGACACCACTACACGTGCCACCCTACACAAGAACCTCCTAAAAGGTCCTGGGACTGCGACTACATAATGCTGATGCCTGATAGGAATATCGTCTATAGTAGTCTCTGGTATGTCTTCCGTAAGACGCTCTAGGTCTTGTTCCAACTCAGCTAAGGTCTCTACGGCCGCATCCTGTGGGGCCGGTGCCGGTGCAACTGGTACTCTCCTCTCGAAAGGCCGGAGATTGGCTGGACACCATGGGCCTACATCTGCATTTTGAAAATTGTCACTGTCAACTTTCAGACGATATAAAAACAAAAAAATAGATAATTTAAAAACTTGTGAAAAATAAAGTACCTGTGTCATCCCACTGTTCTCCCGGTGGAAGAATCATGTCCGGATCTCCACGAAAATCAAATCCGGCATAAGGAAAATCCTGTATCGAGAAGATCTGGTCCTCCAACCAGTGAAAATACTCCTGTCTAAATCGGACAACCTCCGTGCCCTCGTCAGGATGACGGGCCATAACCGCAACCCATCGCGTCAACTTAGGCTCTCGGGGAGGCCCAACCTCAACAGTGAGCTGCTGTGGGATCAGCATCAGAACCCTCTCTAGGGAAAAACTCACAACTAAAGGCCCATAACCAAAAGTGTTCAGCTGTCCGTTTTGGGTCCTAGTCAGTTGGCCCTTTAAGTTGGCCAACACAGCATCGTACCAGTTGAAAATGGTGCCCCGATAGCAATCAATCGCCATCCGCATCTGGGATCCAGTGGCAATGTGTAAAGCGGCAGCCCCGCAAAGTCTGGTAACTGTAAAGGAAATTACCATAAGTTCAGGTCGGGATATCTTTTTGATCTCTATCCCCTTCCCCTGGTTCTGATTATTGCACCACTCTAGTCGGAGACTAGCAATGGACTGGCCACCCGGCCTAGTCCCGGACAGAGTCAATTGTTCGCCCCTCTTAGGCAAACCAGTGAGAAAGTAAATATCTGAGGGCTCTATCTCGAGCTGGTGCCCTCAAATGTAAAAGCACTGATCCTGAACGTTCCACCTTTCAACTAGCCACTCTAGAAAGCGCACCTGGGCCCTCATGCCAGGTATGGCCCAGTATTTGTAAAGGCCGCATGCCTTCAAAGCATCAATGGAAGGTTGGTGATTAATGGCAGCCAAATCAACATCTTCGTGTTCTATCTCGTGCCAATCAAGCATGGTGGGCAATCTACACACCATAAAACATCTGTTAGAGTCCATAAAATTAAAAGTTTTTGGTTCATTTTGGAGAAATGGGGGTTTGAAAATCCTCTCCGCGGTGTATGCAACCCGCCTTTAGAGACAGAGCGTGTGTACGCAGGTTCTCTTAAGGCAAGCTGCGTACGCCCGGCATTTTCCCAACTGAGAAAATGTCGGGGTACGCAGGTCACCAGTGGAGCACCTGCGTACCCCGAAAAGCGGACCTTGAAACCCCAAGGCCTCCAAAAAATGAAACTAAAGCTTAAAAAAAAATTCTAAACGGATGGAAATGCAAGGGAGGATGTTGTAGAATACCTGATGAAACGACGTTCGGTTTCGACGGTCGGATTCTCCGCAATGTCCACGGGAATTTTCTTGCCAAAAGCCCTTTTTCTCTCCTCAGCAGTAAAATGGTAAAAGCCATTTTTATAGGTTTTTTGGGTAAATAAATGCTGAATTTGTTTATTTTTCACCATGAAAAGGTATTTTTCAAAGTATTTTTATCTATCTTTAAACAGGTATGAGTAATGTGCTGGTTTTTGTGCAGGATAAAGGATTTTCAGGGAAAATTGCCATTTTTCACAAACAAAAACATCAGAGTCATCTTTTAAGCCCTTTTCTGACTCCTAAAACATGAAAAGATTGCTGAGCATTTCTTTTACACTCGTTAAAACGGAATTAAAAGACGGTCCCCTTATAACCCTTTTTTGACCATAAAAACAGGAAAAGATTGCCGGGTTTTTGTCGTTTCAAACTCGATATTGGAAATAAAACGACGTGTCCTTGATCGCTTTTTACTTTTCAGGTCAAAGACACTAACTATGAAAGTACTCCTTGGTCGTAAAAAACCAAGCGGTTCTCTCAAGTATTATTTTATACTTTTTCGGGCTTGGGAGACACAAATTTACGAAAAAGTTCAACCCTGGAGTCTTCTTAAGTTTTTTCAGACTCTCTAAAATTGAAAAACGCCGAGTTTCTCCTATACTGGACTCGTTAAAATTTCACAGTAAAGGACCTGTTCGATTACAAACAGGAACGGACCACTCCTTCTTAGGGTTCGAATCTAAACTAAGTTGGACTCATCCGAAGGATGAGCTTACAATCAAGCATATGTTATCCTCCTCAAGCTTGTAAAAAATAAAGAGGTACTTGCCAGAAATGGTGGGGGAAAAGAGAGGAAAATGAGCCTATTTGTTATCCTTTGTCTCAGAAGAAACCTTATCACCACTCTTGAACACGACACTTTTCATTCACCTGGGTTGGGAAATCCTTTGCCTCACAATTGATTGAACCACATTGAAAGTCTTCATCTGGGTATTAACTTTGGGTCAAATGTCACCAAGCCATCTGTTGTGTCGTTATGTGTTCAAGAGGTCACTGCAAATAAACCATTCATCTGCAAAATACCTGTCATCCATCTCGACCATCCATGAGTCTGTCCTTACAGCTACATTTCTTCAACTTGATCTATGATTTCATGTTGTGGGCTTGCCTGCAACGGGTCGCTTTCTATCGACATCAGCACATTATCTAGAAATATGACCTAGAAATCGTCAGTACCTTGAAATCTGCATGCATCAATGGCAGGTTTCTCGCCTTTGACGACAGTTTACATCATTGACTTTCGATCGAAGGATTCCGTGATATGTTCGACATCAACAGATTCATTCACATCTCATGGATTGTACTAGGTACTTTGAGAACCATTGACATCACTGGTGGTCTCTCTCACACTTGTTAACAGTTTACATCATTGACTGGTAATCAAGTGGTTTCTACCATGCTCGACATCAACTCATTTATTCGCATGGATAGAATCGTACTATTTTGGGAAGTAGAAATGAAGACCCTGGATCTAGTTTCCACCATCCAGGCTGCGAGGAGTTTTGTATTCATTGTATAGTAGACTAACTATAAACAGATGGCTGCGTCCATACTGTGTCTACACAAGTCTATGATTATGATGTACTGCGAAATCATTCCTGTATCAGAGCAGTAGTTAGTTTGTTAGTTAAAGTTTTTGATCTGAGTATGGGAATGCCTACCTCAGCGATGATATGATCTTATATATGTATTTTGTGTTGAATATTTGTAGGTTCCGACTGGGCTCTCCACAAGATAATCCTTGAAATGATAAAGTACTTCACCCTTCCTAGATGATATGAAACCCTAATCTACTACAGGCTTCGCACTTTAGGGGGCAATCTGTTACACTAAAGTTTGTCACCGTGACTATTTGTAGTTAGTATGGCTCCATCAACTGTCATACTATCCTCCTTGGCAAGTCTTATACCTCTGCTCTTCATGTCAAACTCCAAGAAAGAGAGAAAGTCTTTAAAAATCTATATAACTCTGGGTACGCAGTTTCTCTTAGCCTTACCTGCGTGTACGCACCTCAAGTTCACATTCCATGCGTACTTGTACGCTATGTCTGTAAAGGGGTGGGTGCGTACCCCTGTAAAGGTCAAAAGGCGCGATTTTTACTTCAAAAAAGTTACTTGTGGTCGATTCTAGAGCATTCTAGAAGTTTGTTTGACGTGTATTGAGTGCCTCCAGATGGTTCATTTATCCCTATGAAAGAGGAACTTATCCCATCAAGAGGGGAGCTATCCCATTCAAAGAGGGGCTTATCCCATTGATGGTGGACCTGATTAACTTCCTCTAAAGCACTATAAATACAGGCATTGGGCCAGAGGGAGGGGAGGTTGAAAGCTGAACATTCCTAAGGGTAGATGCTGCTGGAATTAGACTCCCTTATAGAGCTTGAGAGGAGAGATTCCCATCCTTTCTTAGCTTCATTTGGAAGTGGGTGAGCTGATCAAAGTAAAGGAGAACTCTTGCTGGACCCCAGGAGGGACCTGCACAACACCAAGGCTCAGGTTGTAATGGTTTCTTTTGTTTCCACTTAATACAATTAAGCTCATTTTTCTCAACAGATTGTTATACATGATTTGTTTCATATACTCCTTGGTCTGTATGATGAATATGTTTTATTTTATAAGTTATTCAGGTGCTATGTAATCTTTTGTTTGTTAGTGAATGCAGGTTTCGAAGAGAAGGAGGAGCTCATCAGGATCGGCGAGGCTGGACTACTACAAAGCGTTGGACTAAAGGTATGTTATAAACACCTGATTACTTGTATTCTAAATGCATATTTAGAGAAAGGTAGTGTTTAATTGTCTTGTTTGTCACTAGAAAGCCTTAGCTTCTAGGGAGGTCGGTTTTGTCCGCAAAATTGACTCTTTCCGCATGACAAGGAGCTCATCTGGATCAGAGAGGCTTGGCTGCTACAGACAGCGTTGGACTAGAGGTAAGCCTTAAACACCTGGTTGCTTTTATTTTAAATGCATATTCAGGGAAAGATAGTGCTTGATTGTTTTGTTTGTCACTAGAAAAGCCTTGTTTTCTAGGGAGGTCGGTTTTGTTCGCAAAATTGACTCTTTCCGCATGACAATTGGGTTTTGAAGAGATGCTTCTTCAGAACCTTTATTGACTTTAAGAGAATCCTCCTCAGAGGTATCTTGCTTTTGAACATCTATAGAAGGTTTTTCTAAAACTCTACCAGACCTGAGTTGTACATCATTGAGAGGAACAATCATATAGGTAGGAAATTGTTGTCCTTCTACCATGTAAGCATTCTGAGGATTTTTTTTATTGGGATTTGGCAATGGCTGGGCTGGTAGTTGATTTGTATTTTGTTGAAATGGAAGAAAGAGTTGAGAATTTGGATTTTGTTGAGAAGGTTGTTGTTGCGGAAATGGTAATGAAAGTTGTGGTTTTTGATTTGGAATTTGTGGATTTTGTTGATTTTGAAAAGATGGAGGATATTGATAAAAGTGAGCAAATCTCCCTTAAGGATTTTGCATCCCTTGTGCCCATGATTGGTATGGATTTTGAGATTGGGGCCAAGGTTGTTGCCAAGAAATCCAATTTGGTGGGAGCTGAAAGTTCATAGGATTGTTAAATCCTTGATTTTGTGGCCCCTGCCATGGTCTTCTTGAAACGAAACAAAGGGATTCTATTGAATTTGGATCTTCCTGAAAGACAGCTTTGAGCCCAGGAATTGAAAGAAAATCCTTGGTCTCATGGATTTCTGAGTAAATCACACATGTCTCTACAAATTTTGCAGCCAAGGGACATTCCCTTAAAGCATGTTTCTTTCTACATTTTGGACAAAAGATGGCTTCGGCTTTGGCTTCTGCTTGTTTTGTATTTTAAAGGTGTCTAGTTGTTCACTAAGGCTCCCTAGAATATCAGTTTTGAACTCATCAATCATATTGCCAATCTCTGCCCTACTTACTGATCCAGTTGCAGATTTGTTTGCTCTAATAAGAGAAGGATCTCTAGGCCCTTTTCCAGTTTTAGATTTTCCCCTTGAGAGATGGACACATAGTTCTGCTATGTCATGGAGTGGAAGTTGAGAAATATCTCCCTTCCCCATCATGTTTAAAATATCTATCCATTCATCTCTAATGGCTTTCAATAGAAGGGATTTCAAGGTTTCCTCATCTAAATTACTCATTTTTGCTCTCTTTAAGTTGTATTGAAATCTTTCAAGTAAATCCTCCAAGTTTTCATCTTCTTTTTGCATCATCTTGAATACCTCATCCTTATGATTGGTGGGCGTACAATAATCCAAGTATCTATCCAAAAATGTTTGTTTCATATCATTCCAAGTTCTAATAGATTGAGTGACTAATCCCATGAACCATTTCAAAGCTGCTCCTTTCAATGTTGAAGGAAACAATTTGAGTTTTTGAGAGTCTTCCATATAATCATAGGTTCGGCACAAGACTTCAAACTCAAATAGAAATGTTTCAGGATCCTCACTTCGCAACCCATAAAAGTTTGGGAGGACAGATGGTGAAATATTTTTCATTGTTGTATGGGTCTCCTCATCAGCTATAGGAAATCCAAATGAGTTATCTCCATCCCTATTTCCCCCATTGTTACCTCTACCTCCTCCATTGTTTCCTCCTCCTCTACCTCTACCTCTACCTCCTCCTCCAAATCCGTTTACTACTTCCTCTGTCATGATAGTTTCCTCAGAGTTCTCAGAGTCCTCTGGTTCTTCTATTAATGGCGAACGAGGAGGAATTTCTCCCTCTTCTTCTTAAGGTGATTCTACTTCTCTGATTACAATATGTTCCCCTATAGAAGTGAAGAAAGGTTCTTTCCCTAGGTCAGATTCGATGGATGGTGTGGGAGAGTCTCCTAATTCCACTGCTGCCCCTTGAATTCTAGGAATCCTAAGGATGGGAGTGTGAGTTGAAGATGATGGAGGTGTATCTTGTCTATGACTTAAAGTAGTTGGAGTTGTAAAAATCGAACTTTTGGCCCTAGCTAGAAATCTTCCCCTAGAATTTCTTGCTCTATGCATGTCATTTTTTTTTTCAAAGTCGGGCTAATAATTCTCTTTCTGATCTTCCAGGTCACACTAGGTGCAATAAGAGAGCATAATCAAGAAATTATTAAACTAACAACTCTCTTCTGATCCTCCAGATCACACTAGGTGCACGAGGAGAGAATACTTCAAGAAGTTATCAATTTTTCCCTCTTTTTTTTTAAGAGATTTGCTACCTAGTTACACTTCCCTGGCAACGGCACCAAAATGTTTGGTCAATTTAGTGTGTGCTAAATTGATACATTAATTATCAATCCGAGAGTCGTAAACTGATGAAGTGTGGCGCACTATATGTTCAAGATAGCCTATTTCTTATGTTTTTGTCGTTTTTCAGTTTTTATTTTGTTTTTGGGGTTTTTATAATGTGAATGGAATTCGTATTCCTGAGTTTCTAGAAGGCAAGTATGGTTATAGATTTTAAGGCGAATGTGTCCTTTATAATGGTTCCCAAAACTTAACACTTCAAAAGGTCTTAGACATACTAGTGATGAAAGTATTACTTGAACAAGAATGAAAATGTGATGCTATTTAAAACAAGTAAATAATGAACTACTAATCATGAAACTATCATCTCTGCTGCTGTCTAAATATAGAAAAATGATTTAATCTACTGCACTCAAAGAAATTAAAAATTGCAAGGAAAGTAAAACTAAAATCAAATTACACATTCATAATTCGATCCCTCGCCAGTAGTCCAGCTATGGATTTCGGAGGTAATCATCAATGTCATGAGGAATCTGATATCTAATTGCAGAAAAGTAAAACTAATTTCAAATTACACATTCATGATTCGATCCCTTGCCAGTATTCCAGCTATGGTTTTCGGAGTTAACCGACAATTATATGAGAAATTTAATATCTAATTGCAGAAAAGTAAAACTAAAATCAAATTACACATTCATAATTCAATCCCTCGCTAGTAGTCCAACTATGGATTTCGGAGGTAACCAACAATAATATGAGAAAGCTAATATCTAAGCTAACAAATAAAGAAAGGAAACAAAACTGAAATCAACAAAACAGAACTGGAATTAAAAACTAGGAAAATCAAAGTCAGCAGAGAATTAATCCCATGTCGTTAGTCATTGTGAAAATTATATGCAGATGCCCGGGCTGCCTACTCTATCCTAAAACATACATGCACTAATCAGTGTTATACAAAGCTGTAAAATCATGAACAGAAGTGGAATGTTAATACCATGACAATTGAAATATACACAGGTGGAATATATGCAAATGGAAATAGAAAAACAATGCAGGAAAATTTACAACAACAAGATAAAAAAAACCTCAGCATACAGGGGCCCTCTGCACAGCCTCGATCAATAGGCTATCAATCCAAGATTATGTTCATGCAATCATGTAAGAAAAACAGAGTCTTCTCATATATTTCATAACACAGTTTACAACAATAAAACTAGTGTCACGACACAGTGGGCTTGAACAACAAAAATTACATTCACAAAAACTAACTATGCGTTATAGAAACGCGTTATTTATAACAGAGTTTACATAACTGTTTTCTTGTAGAACTGCGTGAACAGGGGACACGTAAAAGATAGTGTCCATGGATTTAGCGTACTGGTTGTCGAAAATATTAAATCTATCAACTTGTGGCTGTTAGATTCTCGTCATGGGTTAGTCTACAGGTGGCAACAGACCCCAGAGAGTTAGGAATGGCCACGCATCCTTCAGAATCCTTCACGTGCTGGAAAACAGAGTCTGGCTACAGTAGGACTCTTACGTAGGACCACCGTTGACCACAGCTTCCTTTGACGAATTCGCTGAACCAATAGGACCTGATCCATGTCGAGGTCATTTCTAACTTGCCCATGTGGCTTGTTTTGCCTGGCGACACCTGCAACATAGAGTTTAACAAAAATAGTTGCAGAAAGTTGAATCAGCTGTGGAAAGTGACTGGATTCCACAGCTAATGAGCAAAATCTAGTTCAAACAACAAACACAAAACATAGTTAGAAAACCACGTTAAATGCTCTTTTAAAATCAATATGCAATTATTTTGATAACTTAGGAGGTCCAGGTGAGTGGAAAAAGTTCTTGGAAAGTGTGTAGGAGAGGTGTAATTTCAAAGCTCTACAGGACCTTGTTCAACACTTCACACAACTTATCAAAGGCTTCCCCGTGTATGATTTTTGGCGTGCTAGGTTTTATCATGCTTCGTTGTTCGCGCACTTGTCTTGCCTGCTTCTGCTTGTTGGACCTGTTTCCTATCATGATAGCGGTGTGTGTTCGTGCAAGCTGTGTACCATACGCCTATACCCATCTCAAAAGGTGGGGGCGCACGTTGTTTCACCCCTCATAACCGGCTTTCATCTGTAGCTGAGGTTTTCCAAACCTTGTAAGCATCCCCCTTCTGAATTCGTGCCAGCTCTCAATACTTCTCTAATGAGTACCCCACCACCTTGCAGGTGTCGTGTGCAGTGCCCATTTCAGAGCATCAAACCACTGCTGTTCTGGCACTGCGCCTTAAAATTTGTTCAGGAATTCATCCATCGCTATCAACCTGTAATACACAAGAAAATTTATTGACTCTATTGTCACACAGTTCAGTTATCTTACCATCATGTTGCAGTTGAGTGTGGTTACCTCGTGTAACCGGTTCTGCCATCGTTCTGTTTCCTCATTCGAATCTTATGTGCATGAGCTTTCACGCTCCCCCGAAATTCTGCCATCTGTTTTTGGATTCACCCAATCCTGTTCTTGAGCGGTTATCTTGTAGATATAGTCTAGCTTGTCATTGCTTTCGTCACTGCGCACTGGCTCTGTGTAGTGTGCTCCTTCCACAGGGTCTAAAGGTACCACTGCACATAGTGACTTTTTCTCAAAAATCATTTTTTGCTTCTTTAGATTTATTACTCCATTCATATCAGTGGCCCAGTTTATTCCCAGTAGCGCGGGATAGGGGTTGCTGTCATCGACAATTTCTATCACCCTGAAACCCGACGTGAGGTCGGTTAAGCAATGGCCTTATCGATTGAATCCGAAATATAAGGAAAAGGTCCGCAAATAATTAGACAAAATGCTCATAGTCGGAAATATTGAGCTAGTGGAAGAATTTGACTAGGTGAGTCCTATGGTGGTGTAGGAAAAAAAGCAGAAGGGAGAAATAAGAATATGCATGGACCTTAGGAAGCTGAATGACGCCTGTGTACACAATCCATTCCTGACATCGTTCACAGATGAAGTACTAGAAAATGTTGGCAATCAGGAAGCATACTCGTTCACAGATGGGTTCTCAGGGTACCATCAGATCAAGATCACGCCAGAAGATAGGAGCAAAAAGACCTTCGCAACGGAGTGGGGCTACTTTCAATACACCGTTATGCCATTTGGATTAAAGAACACGCCAGCCATCTTTTCGCGCATCATTGTTGCTGCGTTCAAAGAATATCTCTACAAGCTCTTGGAGGTCTATCTGGATGATTGGACTGTCTTTGGATTAGTTAAGCACCATGTAACAAGCTTACGCTTGATGCTGGATACTTGCCGCTGACATCAGATTGCGCTGAACCTTAAGAAGTGCGCATTCCTTGTTCCCTTTGGAAACCTGCTGGGACATGTGGTCTGAAAACAAGGACTAATGGTGGACCCTGGGAAGATTGCCGTTATTCTAGATTTGGAAGCACCGTGAAGTGTTAAACAATTGCGCACTACCTTGGGACACATCGGATACTACAAAAAGTTTTTTAAAAGTTATGCCCAATCACCACGCCGATGGAAAATTTATTGAAAAAGGATGTTACATTTTGCTGGAATGACGATTGCATCAAAAGTTTGGACGTCTTAAAGAGGAAATTGGCCTCTGCTCCAATCTTGGTCTTCCCAAAATGGGATGTGGAGTTTCATGTCCATGTTGATGCATCGTGTGTCGCGCTGGGAGCAGTGCTCACACAGGAGGGCAGGGAAGGCTTGGATCACCCTATCGCATTTGCAAGTCGGAGGTTGTCCAAAGCAGAAAAGAACTATTCCACCACTGAGCGCGAGGGGTTAGCAATGGTGTACGCGCTCCAAAAATACCGACACTATTTACTCGGAGGACATTTCAAGATGTATACCGACCATTCCATGTTGAAATACCTGGTCAATAAGCCTGTGTTGTGGGGGTGCATATTTAGGTGGCTCTTATTGTTCTAGGAATATGATTTTGAGGTCATAGTCAAGCTGGGATGCCTGAACGCAAGACCAGATCACTTGTTGCGAGAATATATCGTACCTAGTCTGCGAATAACAATGCTTATAGGCATGACAGATTGCGAAGCTCTGGAGGAAAGGCTCGCACAATTAGAAGAACTCGAGGAAGAACGATTTTTGGTTGGATTTCATCAGCAGGTACAAAAGCAGCGTGAAAATGCCTGGCATGACCGCCATATCAAGTTGCGCACCTTCAAGGTCAACAACTTAGTGCTGCTATATGACAGTAAGTTTGAAAAATTTCTGGGAAAATTTAGAATGCACTAGCTGGGACCATACATGGTCAAGGAGGTCATAGACGGAGGCGTGGTCCAGCTAGTCAAACTAAATGGAGAACCCTTCCCAGGAAAAGTAAACGATAGCCGCTTGAAGCCCTACACAGGTGGGCCGACTATCTGACTAACCGGCTGAAGCACAGTCTTCGCGACCCGAGGAGCCGAACAAGGGTGTGGGACTCTGAACATACGTAGTGGATATTGGTACAGATTTAAGGACATAATTCAGACACGAAGGAACGAATGCAACAGGTTCAAGAAGCAACAACTCAGTGCGTGGTAGAAATCAAGACCGTTCGGGACCAGCTGGAGGGACTCTGCGCCATGATTGCCGCGCCGACAGAGTGACTCAAGGGTGAGTCACGATGTTTGTGTTGGGGGCATGTTGGGCATGGAACCCCAACACAACATGGTTTGGGGCTCAAAGCCCAAGTTTTGAGTAATATTATTGTAAAATCTCCATGAATTGTGGGCGCGGAGAGCGAATTGTATGTTAGAGTCATAGGGTTGTTCACCCTATTTTTTGAATGTAGTGTCGGCCTACCCATGGTCCGTGGACCATGGGATTGTATAAATAGAGTGAGACTCTAAGTTTTAAAGGAGTTAGGTAAACAACGGATGGAGTCAAAAGGATAGTGAGCATAGAGCAAAAGTCTAGTATCTTGGGCCATAGTAGTAGGAAGAGGCTCTGCAGCTGAGTGCGCAGAGGCCTAGTAGAGTTCGCAGCTGAGTGCATGGACCCCTGCAGCTGAGTGCGCAGGGTGGAGTCGAGTCTGTAACCAAGGAAGAATAATAATAAAGAGAAGTTTATTTGAATTCTGTGTATCTGTGCTTATGTTATTACATGTTTGATATCAATTTCAATTATATTGTTTATTTACTACGCACTATTGTATGAATGGTGAATATTGGTAAGTATAAATGAAAGCATATAGATAAGCTAAGTTAATCAACTAATATTGGGTTATTAGCAAGGATTTGGGTAATAACACTATTCGTCCCCCGAGTAGGGCTTCGCGAAGGCAACATCATCGGCTGCGAAGTACTGATAAGTGCGCGTAGCGACGTGCATGCAGGGTCAAATTGCGGACCACTTGAAACCCATCAGACATCCCTAGGGTGGGGAAACCTGGTTCTAGCACCTTCCCATACTACTTCGAGTGAGACCTCAGTTCGCGCTCCACAAACTGTTGTCGAAAGGGCCAGTAGTACTGGGATTTGTTTGGCTAAATCATCTTCGAACCTGGGTCAGGCCCCAACAAGCCAACACATACCTTTGATGCCATAGTTCAATGGGACTTATTTCCATATGAACCAAAGCTTGAGGAGATAGAGTGGTAACCCGATAAAGACTTCCTTCAAAAAATCCAATAACCCTATATTTGTCAATACTAGAGTTCTTTCCCCAAACCAATATTTTTCCATCAACAAAATAAATCCTTTCCCCTTTATCTTCTAAACAAGAAATATAAAGTAAATTTTTTTCGAACTTGGAACATAGAGAATGCTGTTGAGATGCAACTTCGATCCATTATCCAACTTCAATGATGTAGATCCCAAGCCTCTTACGACATAAATTTTGTTGTCACCCAATTCCATTGCATGAGAGGATAATTCCTTTGATAGTGTGTGAAGTTGCTTGCTGTCACCTGTCATGTGTCTCGATGCTCCACTATCAATGATCTATGCATTGTCATCAGTAAGAGAACCTGCAAGTTTAGCCAAGAATCCTTGAATCTTGACTTTGTTTAATAAGTAGTAGATGATCTTCTTGATCCATCTTCCAGCAGAGTTGAAAACCAATCTTATGTAGTTCACCATAGAGGAAGAATCTATGCCAAAAAAGTGATCTTGAACTTATCTTAACCTTAGCTCTAATACCATGTTGGAAAATTAAAGACATAATTATGGTTTGATTCTCCTTTCTTGATAGTTACTTGTGAGTGTGTTGGCTTTTATTTATTTATTATCTTATCTTTCATGAAGCAATTATACACATATGAAGGTCACAAGACAAGAGACACAAGATATAGGCACATGCTAGGGTAAAACCCCCCTCAAGGGGAAAACCCAGTCAAGATAATTCTTCCTTCATTTTGAGACTCTTTACCCTAGACCAAGACTGAAATTTCCCTCCACATCATGTCATCCTCCAAGATCTTCGACCCCTTCGAGCAACTTCGACTAAGATCATCTTCCGACAACATGCAACTTCTGGCAACAACGAAATATTAGGAGATTTCGATCTCTCAAATCAGGCCACGAAACAGAGAGAAAGAGAGGCACAAAAAACTCGATTTTCTTCGTCTCTAGAGAATCCCCCAAACTAACACTTATTTTATCCTTTCAGAAACAGACTTTGCACTTCTCTAATTCTTCTAGAGATATCAAACTTCTTTGTGAGAGTGTGTTCTAATTGACTTCGACCTCCTTCAATAATAGGTTTCTTGTGGGTCGAATGGGGGTCCTTAGGCCAAATTGATATTCCTTAGGTCAACATGATTTGGAGGGCACATAATTCATATTTGACTTGATACAAACCATTTTTACATGATTTGAAATCCCAAGAAGGGTCTATTCAAATATATAATGACTCTATACACTGAATATTAATCCTAAGAGTCCGTAATGGGGACTTTGACCAATATAATGATGACCCAAGCATCAAACCCGTGCTTTAATAAGTCATTGTTACAATTGTTATCACTCAGGTTTTCCCAAAAGTTGTAAGAAAGGGAAAGGAGGCCGAGGTAACCACAGACCAATCTTTTAGATACAAAATCTAGCCAATCTGGATCTAGAGAGGGCTCTCTCTTTACGATTTAGCTTTGTTTTTAAAGGTATTAGGCTAGTTATGAAGTTCAAGGGTTTTGTTTGAGTTTGGGTGGTGAGATTCAATAGAGTAGAGAGGTAAGATAGAGTAGTTCAGTCCATTGGGCTAATGGAGTCAAAGAAGATGGCTTTCTGGATTGGGTTTCTTAACAGAGGATGGCTTCACAAAGCAAGGTAGTCAAACAGGGAACAAATAAAGACTTGAAATAGATGGAATGGGCTCAAATGGGGTGAAGGGCAGTTGAGAATCCTTCAACCTATTTAAAGAGGGAAATTGGATGATTACTGATAAGGAGCAGTTAAGTATTCTTTAGCAAATAATCAACATGAAAGAATTAGGAAACATGAGCAATTAATATTTCACTGCTTACCCTAATTCTGAAGAAAAACATAGAAAAAAATAATGACTGAAAACAGAGTGCAATAAAGCATATTATGAAATTAATCCTTTCTTTATCATTCAAATTGTGAAACACAGATGATATAATAAACTAAGAAAAATTTAAAACACAAGATATAGAGGACTTATTGATCCAATGGTTGATTCAGGAAGTCTGTGACAAGTCCTTTGCTTCAATTCTTCATCCAGTAAGCCATGCAATAGTTGATTTCAACATCTCTTTATTCCAAAAAATCAATATTACAGCAAAGTCTAGGAATCCACCCTCAATACTCCAATGGAGGGGGTATTTATGAAACAAATTATACAACAAATATCTTATAACAGAGTGAGATAATTTCTAGGATGACTAAAAATAGTTTACAAAAAATAGAAACAGCTAGCCTTGAAAATAGGGAAAAGATGAACTGATGTTGTGCTGGTCCTATTTTTGTTGAATGTGCTGGAGGCAGGCCCTAGGATTCGGCTTGCAGCTGTCTTCTTTAGTTACTCTGTGCTGGCTACCTGTCTTAACTGATACTCTTTAACTGTGATCTGATACTCTTTGACTTGTTTTGACCCATGTTCATCCTGCTCTAGTAAAAAGCTCTGTCTGGTCATCTTTCCTCTGTCATTTTGTGCCTCTGACGGTCCACTGGTTAGGGTAGCAATCTCCCAGTATCTCTCTTTATTTCTTTCTTCTGCAAGCTTGGAAGTCCCTTGGTGTTGGTTTAAACTGCGTTAAAGAGGAAGAAATCGTAATGGTAGATTGAATGGCTGGCATGGAGCTCGTTACTAGAGTCTTTGTGGTCAGGCGCCGGTTTGTAACTGAACTGCTGGCTCGGAAGTTTATTATTATGCTCGGAGCGCTATATGCAGCAAACTACAATGAAAATGGAAATTCTTTCAGTTTTATTTGACAAAATGAAGGTTTGGCAGGACTTTTTGATTTGATTGGGCAGATGACATAAGCGGTACCGGAGTGACGTTAGCGGGGTGGAGTGATGTCAGCGGGGTGGAGTGACATGGGAAGATGACGTCAGCGGATGGCGGTAAGCAGTTTTGCTCACATCGCTTTTGGTGTCAAGTGGTATTAGGTGGAGGGCGAGCGAGCACATCGAATGAGTGACGCATGGCAGAGGTACGACGGAAAACCACCTTGTGATTGCGAGTTAAAAAGCGGTCAAAAGGGGGGTCACAATATTGTTGTAGACCGTCGGATGAATGGGGGATGATCAAACGGTGGACGAGCGCTGGAGATGGCGGGGGGTTAACTTGTGGCGGGCCCGATGTATTTATAACTGTCTTAATCATTTCAGGCGTGTTTTGATTGGTCGGGGGGGATGGTTTTTAATTAAACCAAATGGTTAATTAATCTCGTTGTCGCGCGGGGAGGGTTCTTAATAAACTTCAAATAAATTTATCAATCCCCGTTAAATTATAATTATGGTCGTATTTGTCTCGGGGCAAGATATTTATAATATCGGGGTTTTTATTGTATATTTAGATAATACAGGGAAGGGTATATTGTAAAGGATATATATAATAAACGTTAAAAGTTAATATGACAATGAATTGATAATAAGCGCTAAGTTAAAAACAATTGAATTTTGTAGTTAAACTTAGGCTTAGGATGAAAAAAGGGGTTTTGAGGTGATATCATGCATCTTCCTAAGTAAAATAGGGTTTTTACTTAGGGAAAGTTTATGAAATGGAATGAGTGGTTTATGAGTGATATTAAGCACTTAGTATTTTCACAGACCTGAATAATTAGGGGAAATTAGTGAATGATTAGGGAAAAGTATGAAGGGGAGTTAGTTATTTAACCTCGTCTTGCTTGAGCTGCATCAAGTATAATGTCCGCCTGGAACTTGTGACAGAGACAAAGGTTGAAACATTTAAAAACATAATTTATTACAAGTATCATTCTGCAACACCATCTACCTACCCTGCCTTCTTTGGCCTGGCATTTTTCTTCTTTATTTAGGTGCACTTAGACTGGAAAACCCTTACTAACTTTTATTTTCTTTGCATAGTAAGCCTACCTAAGTCTGCACTTATTACTTCCAAGGGCTAAGATTAAATTGTTGAGATCCTTTTTCTTTATTCTACCTATCTACTTATCTGCCAAGATTAAACAGTTTGGTTAGATTTTATTCTCTATCTCTAAAACATGAAATTCAAATATGAATGAGCCAAGTTTAAGTTGTTTGATTTTTCATCAATTGTGGCATGAATTAACAAGCTGCACACAATTCTTATTACAAAAAATGAAAAAGTAGTGGAATTTTGGATTTGCACACTTTCCTGGTCTATTTTTCTTTGGGGTTCATTTCTTTCACTTTTTTGACCATTTTATTTATTTTTTTACCCTTTGATTTTTCTTTTAGGGCATACCCTCTTTACATTTTTTACATTTTTTGAAATTTTTGATAATATGGAAACCTTTGCAACAAGGAAAGGAATGAACATATTACAGAGCTCAACAAGTCAATCATGAAATATGACACCTATTGGTATAGGAGTATAACAGTGGCTCCACTTGGGGATGGCTTTCCCTGGTGGAAAGTCAAGAACAGTAGGTCAGATGGCCTTCTGAATAACTCTGATTGTGCTCTGAAATCTCCTTTTGCTGGTTGCTTTATTGTATATATGACAACACACTTGTGAAGCTTAGGGCCTTCTCTTCGGGCTTCAACTGCAACAAGTTACTATCCAATCCAATCTGTGACATTATTAAGGATATAGTATGTACATGTTAGGGTTAGAATACATTAAAAAACTGGATCAAAGTAATTTTTCAGCATTCGACTATTCACTGGTCCTTCTTCTGTTTCTGTATCATCCAGGCTTTTCAGAAAGTAAGTATTGTTCCCTTGCAATGCCTGGATGATAAATGACCCTTTTCACAGGAAGTCAAACTTCCCATGTTTTCCTTTGTCTTTTCTCCTGGAATCCCATCTTAAAACTTTTTCTCCAAGGTAGAAGTCTTCTACTTTGGTCATTTTATCAAATATTTTCTTGAGTTTTTCTTGTAACACTTGGGACCTTTGGTGTACTTCCTCTCTGGTCTGCTGCAAATGGATGATCTGATTTATTCTCCTTTGAATGTAATTGGGTTCCACCTGAGCTTCTTGCAGTAATTTCATTACAAGAACTCCTAAAGATGAAGGAAATACAACTTCCATGCCATAAACTAACTCATAAGGGCTAGTTCCAATAGATCTCTTTGTAGTAAATCTATCTGCCCACAGTGAATTTATAAGTTTCTTGTGCCAGTTTTTCTTGTTCTATTCCAACAATTTCTTAATAATATTAATCAGGCTTTTATTGGAAGATTCAGCTAGACCATTACCTTGAGGGTAATAGCCTGTGGAATGGCCTAAAGTGATATGGTAGTTATTACAGAAATTTATCATTTTCTTGGACTTGAAGGCAACAACATTATCAGTTATGATCTTTTCAGGACAGCCAAACCTAGACAATATGTTGGTTTCTAAGAATCCTATAATCACTGTATCATTGGTTTGTCTAGAAGGAATGGCTTCTATCCATTTGGTGAAATAGTCTGTGGTAGTGAGGATCCATTTATGTTGGCCAGAAGAGGAAGGATGGATTTCACCAATGAAGTCCAAACCCCATTGTTGAAAGGGCTTTTCAGTGGAAATTGGTCTGAAGGGTAAGGGTAACGGTTTCCTTTTGCCTTAAAAAATTTGGCATTTGTGGCAAGCAGTGACAAACTTCTTTACATCAACGAACAAGGTTGGCTAATAAAATCCAACCCTTAGGATTTTGTCTGTAGTTGATTTCCAGTAAAGGTGTCCACCGCAGTCCCCTCCATGAAATTCTTTGAGAACCTTGTCAGCTTCTTCTTTTATTAAACAATTCAATAGAATACCTTCATGATTTTTTCAAAAGAGAGCATTATCTAAAATACATAATTTTGAAGTTTTCATCTTTAAAAGCCTTTTCTTTGTTCTAGATAACCCTGGAGGAGCCTGCAGGTTTAATAATACATGAGTTATATCAGCATACCAAGGTGATTCTAAGAAGGCCTGGATGATTTGTGGAGTCACCATCTCCTATTCATTATCCAGTTAATTAATATCCAGGGCTTGAAAGTTTGTTTCAGTCATAAGTTTAGCCAATCCCTGTCTTTTTATAAGCTTTGTAGGTTTTATCTCAATATCATACTCCAATATATTAGCTATCCATTTACCTCGTTTGCCTTCAATTCCATCCTGAGTTAGGATGTTTTTGACAACAGCATTTGGTACATAAGCTATTACATGGGAATACAATATATAGACTCTGAAGTCTTTAATAGCTTCCACAAGTGCAAAAGCCTATTTTTCCATGATTTTGTAATTTAGAGGTGCATCTCTAAGTGATTTACTGAAAAAGGCTATGGGTTTTTCACATCCTTGACCATCTTTTTGTAGCAAAACAACTGCTATAGTGTGTTCTGATGCAAATGAGAAAATTATGAAGTTTCTATTGAACTTTGGACTTGTAAGGACTGGTGTTCTGGTCAAAGCCATTTTAATTTCTTCAAATGCTTGTTTGGCTTCTACTGTCCATTTAACCTTTGAATCCTTTTTTAACATATTTTTCAACAATCTACATAATTCAGCCAAATTAGATATGAATCTTCTTAAAAAGTTAATCTTTCCTAGGAAAGCTTGAAGTTCTTTGACATTTCTGGGGTGGGGTATCTGCAGAATAGCTTCTATTCTAGTAGGATCAATTCTGATGCCATCTTTGGAGATGATATGGCCTAACAGTTTGCTTTCCTCTAGACCAAACAATGACTTCTTAGGATTTAATGAAATACCATACTTTCTGCATTTGAAAAACACTTGTTTGAGATGATCTAAATGTTGCTGATCTGATTTGGAAAATACAGTTAGGTCATCTAGATATGTAACCAAAAAATCATGAATTTCTTTTGCAAAAGCTATGTCCATTGCTCGTTGAAAGGTTGCCCTTGCATTCTTAATTCTGAATGGCATTTTAACATATTTGAATGTACCCCATGGTGTTGTAAATGCAGTCTTTTCTTGGTCATCAGGATGAATCGGAATCTGATTATAACCTGAAAACCCATCCAAAAGCGAAATCCTAGAAGCACCTACTACCCTTTGTAAAATATGATCCATCTTAGGTAAAGGGTAATTGTCTTTCAAAGAAACCTTGTTTACATTTCTTAAGTCAACACATAATCTAATTTCTCCTGTTTTCTTCCTTGTGGGCACTAAATTAGACACCCACTCTGAAAATATGATTGGAGCAATTATCCCTGCATCATGCATTCGTTTGATTTCTTTTTCAATTAAAGGAAGTAGTATAGGGTTAATTCTTCTGAGCTTTTGTTTGAATGGTTTTTGATTTTCCTTGAGGGGTATTGTATGTTGAAATATAGAGGTGTCATAAGACTTCAAGTCTTCTAGCTCCAGGCAAAAACATCCTGGAATTCTTTGATTAGTTCAACATACTTAAGTTCAGGGGGCAAAGATTTGGATAATTTTACCATTTTTGGGTTCTCTTCCGTTCCTATTTTATAGTTTTCAATGTCTGCTTTTAGAGGTTCCATCTGGGGTTTCTTTGGAATATCGTTGAAATTAAAGAGATCTTCCAAAGGAGTTAATCCTTTGGGCAAATGATTGTCTTTCAAAATTGATAACTTCAGATTCTCCTTCAATAATCTCATCAATGTATATTTCTTTAAGATCCTGTATTTCCTTTTTGGCAAATTTTGTTGGATGAAGCATTTGAGTTGCATTTTCTGCTAAAATGTCTGTTTCTATCAGATTTTTTGGATCAAACTCACTAACTATATCTACATCTATGTTAGTGCTAGAAAATTCTTCTTCTAGGCTTAAAAACTTGTTGATCTGATTATCACTGTCAAACACTTGCAAGTTCTTTACATTGTCAGGTATGGCTGGCCTGTGTCTAATCTCAGCTGTGAATTGATGATTTGGTTCAAATGGTAATTTACAGGTGTTGGCAAATGTTGCTAGGTTATGAGCTTGCAAGTTATGTTTTCTCGGGATTTTGGCAAGCTGAGTTTCTAGAAATATATTGAGGATCTCTATAGCTATTCCTCTGTACTCTCTTAATCTAGGATCATTTGTTAAGAACTTCCCTTTTATCCGTTGAATGATTAAATCAGAATCTCCTAGGACTGACACTCTAGTTGCTCCCAATTTCTTGACTAGTTTAAGACCTAGCAATAGAGCTTCATATTCAACCATATTATTAGTGCACCTAAAGTTTAATCTGTAGGCATGGCCTTCAACATGATTGTTTTCAAGATTGTGCACCCAGACTCTTGCTCCCGCTCCTAATTTGTTCACAAAACCATCGAATTCTAAGTACCAAATGATTTCATGTTCATAATTAGTATCTGGAGTTTCAGGGATCTATTTAATAGGGAGATCTAGTTTTTTAGTTTCTTTTGGTTTATATGATGTTTCATGATTTTCAGAAATTTCTTGGATTCAGACACTAGACCTTTCATTTGTAATTTGCTCTGGTTCATCTGCTAAAACTTTTATTTCATGTGGGGGATCAATTTTAGCATTGTAAAGGATAAAAGAATCCATATCTGAATGTACTGAGTAGATAGGGAAATTTTGAGGTTTCTCTTGACTACTTACTACATACTTCATTAAGGTTTCTCTGTATAGTTTCTTGGGTTGACCAAACACTGAAATGGTAGCGTAAGACATGTCTAACTGTAGAGATCCTTGAAGCTTTGCACCCCAAGATCTAGACAATAACATGCCATACTTTGGTGGAATATCAGCTACTACTATGTCCATTAAGATGGTTTTGGCAGGATATTGGACTAGTGATACACATAAGTCTTTGATTAAACCTAAACATCTGACCTGACTTGAATCAAAAGAGAAAAGGTCTTTATATGGCTTGGTGATGTCAAGGTCTAGTCTCTCCATTACAGATTTAGGCATTAAGTTATGGGAAGCACCAGAATCAAACATGGCATTATGAAGTATTTTATCATGTATGTTTAAACTTACATAGAAAGGAGGAACTTCTCCCTCTACTGTTTTTCCATTTACTCCAGGGCCAAATATCAATTCAGGCTGGTCATAAAAAACATTTACTGAATCTTCGTTCACAGAAATTTTGAGTGATCTGCTGATTTGACTTCTGTAGACATCATGTCTAGCTAATTCTGATAATGGAACATCTATCTTTAGTTTGCCTACTTCTGTCTCAAGATTAAAAGGTTTTTCGGTCTGAGTTCTTGTATTTCGGACAGCTGGATTTTCTTCATTTCTCTCCTCTTTAGGAGTGGGATTATGGGCTGAAGTTGTTTCCAAATCAAGTTCTAGAGGCTCTTCTATGTTTCCTTTAGAAGGAATAGAAGTGGAAGGTTGTCTGTTAGGTGGTTGATTATCTGATACATCTTCAACAATTGGGTTATTAGGGTTAGGACCTATTCTAGAAAGAATATGTACAAGGGGGTATTGATCTTACCTTTGTTAGGCTACTTGGTACCTTTCTGTTTATTGGTTTCAGGGACATCTATTCTTCTGCTCCTCAGATTGTATTGTTTGTGGACTTCATAAATGGCTGTATCATATCCCTCCCTAAAGTCAAATGATTCACCTGACTGAGTTTGGAATTGTTTAAGAATGTGAGCTTCTTGATCCTCTTGGGTCAAGAAAACTTGTTGTTCATTGTTGAGGCCCATCAAATTAATTTGAGTGTCCTCTGTTGGTTCATCAGAAGTTGAGGCTTCAGTATAATTTTCTTGAAGCCTAATATTTTGGTCAGGCCCCGTCTTTCCAGTGTTAGGATTTTGGTTCTTCCTGAAATTTGGATTTCTCCCAGTATTGCCTGGTTGACCATCCCAAGGGGATTTTCTCTCGATTGTTTCTACTCTATCTCCAAGTCTATCCATTCCTTTAATAATAGCATCTAATTTCTGTTCAAAGGCAGAAGGTTATTCTTTGAAAGGTGTCCTCCTTTCAGCTCTGGCTCTAGATCGTTTAGAAATCAGCTTGGTCTCAACATTGACAACTATACTCTGCATCTCTTCTAAGTTTCGAGGAGCTCTTTCCCTAAGTTGGTATGCCATATTAGAATTAAATGCATCAGGGAATTTGATCAAGGTCAAATCTGGAGGAGGTATGAGATTTTGAGGAATAGCATTGTAGACATTATTGAATTTGGTACAGTAATCTTAGGTAGTTTCTTGTGTGCCTCTTCTTAGGTTTTCATATTCTGACAAAATGTGGAGAGGATCTTTCTTCTTTTCCCATCTGTTCAAGAAGGTTTGATAAAGAGCTTGTGGGTCATTGATACTGTTTGCAGGGAGGGCTCTAAACCAAATTCTAACATCTCCAGTTAAACTTTGCACAAATAATTTCATTCTAACATCATCAGCATCAACCTCATATATTCCAAAATAGTCGATCATTTTCTTGGTATGTTGTTGAGCTGTGTAAGTGCCAGTACCTTCAAAAGAAGTGATTTTACTTTGATAGTCTTGGGGCATAGCCCCTGGATTGGCAGGTAAGTGCAGGGGAGTATATCGGTTTGCCATGGTTGCAGAAATAGATGTGACAATTGGAGGAGTAGGGATAACAATGGGAATGTGTGTTGTAGATGGAGGAGTGGAAGGGGTGGCTGATGGTGAACTTGGAGAAGCTGTAGTAATCACAGAAAGATTTGGTGTTCTTTCAGACGTAAGCTCAGATTGAATGGAGTTCTACAAATGTCTGTCAAGATGTGCAGTAACAACTTCAATCTGCAAATTTTCAATGAATATTGGATCTTGAACTGTGTGGGTTAACCTAGATTCTGAAAAGGTCACAAACAAAGAGTTTTCAAAATGCTCATCAAAAGGTTTGTCCTCAGGGTAGATCTACCTCATAGGACAGGATCTTGATCTGTATAGAGGTCGAGAACTAGCAGAATTTTCTTGGCTCTCTTGTCTTCTAAGAATCCTAGGAATCAGATTAGGATTTTCAAACAGAGGTCGTGGATTTGGATCAAGAGTTGATCTCGTGTAATGAATCCTTTCTGAAGCTAGGTTTCTAGGTGTGTTTTTGGTTTTTTCTTGAAATAGATTTGACAATACAACTTTAACAGTCTCTTCTAAGAAGTTTTAGATGTGGGAATTTTGAATTTTTTTAAAGGCTTATTTGAAAAGAGGAACTGCTCAAGTATTTGAAACCAATTGTCCAATCTATAAGCTAGACCAGAGATAGACAGAAGTAGCATTCATTTACTTCTGCAATTGCAAAGAAAAAGAATCTCAAAGGCTACCTGGCTAACTTCAGGCTCCGTTTGTAGTTTATACAGAAAACAATAGTAACAAACAAATTATTTAGTTCCCCAGTGGAGTCGCCATTAATGTTATCACTCAGGTTTTTCCAAAAGTTGTAAGAAAGGGAAAGGAGGCCGAGGTAACCACAGACCAATATTTTAGATACAGAATCTAGCCAATCTGTATCCAGAGAGGGCTCTTTCTTTATGATTTAGCTTTGTTTTTAAAGGTATTAGGCTAGTTATGAAGTTCAAGGGTTTTGTTTGAGTTTGGGTGGTGAGATTCAATAGAGTAGAGAGGTAAGATAGAGTAGTTCAGTACATTGGGCTAATGGAGTAAAAGAAGATGGCTTTCTGGATTGGGTTTCTTAACAGAGGATGGCTTCACAGAGCAAGGTAGTCAAGCAGGGAACAAATAAAGACTTGAAACAAATGGAATGGGCTCAAATGGGGTGAAGGGCAGTTGAGAATCCTTCAACCTACTTAAAGAGGGAAATTGGATGATTACTAATAAGGATCAATTAAGTATTCTTTAGAAAATAATCAACATGAAAGAATTAGGAAACAGGAGCAATTAAGATTTAACTGCTTACCCTAATTCTGAAGAAAAACACAGAAAATAATAATGACTGAAAATAGAGTGCAATCAAGCATATTCTGAAATTAATCCTTTCTTTATCATTCAGATTGTGAAACACAGATGATATAATAAACTAAGAAAACTTTAAAACACAAGATATAGATGACTTGTTGATCTAGTGGTTGGTTCAGGAAGTCTGTGACAAGTCCTCTGCTTCAATTCTTCATCCAGTAAGCCATGCAACAGTTAATTCCAACAGCTCTTTATTCCAAAAAATAAATATTACAGCGAAGTCTAGGAATCCACCCTCAATACTCCAATGGAGGGGGTATTTATGCAACAGATTATACAACAAATATCTCATAATAGAGTGAGATAATATCTAGGATGACTAAAAATGGTTTACAAAAAATAGAAACAACTAGCCTTGAAAATAGGGAAAAGATGAACTGATGTTGTGCTGGTCCTGTTTTTGTTGAATGTGCTGGAGGCAGGGATGATCGAACGGCGGACGGGCGTTGGAGATGGCGGGGGGTTAACTTGTGGTGGGCCCGATGTATTTATAACTGTTTTAATCATTTCGGGCGCGTTTTGATTGGTCGGGGGGATGGTTTTTAATTAACCCAAATGGTTAATTAATCCCGTTGTCGTGCGGGGAGGGTTCTTAATAAACTTCAAATAAATTTATCAATCCCTGTTAAATTATAACTATGGTCGTATTCGACCGGGGGCGGGATATTTATAATATCGAGGTTTTTATTATATATTTACATAATACAGGGAAGGGTATATTGTAAAGGAATTATATAATAAACGTTAAAAGTTAATATGACAATGAATTGATAATAAGTGCTAAGTTAAAAACAATTGACTTTTGTAGTTAAACTTAGGCTTAGGATGAAAAAAGGGGTTTTGAGGTGATATCATGCATCTTCCTAAGTAAAATAGGGTTTTTACTTAGGGAAACTTTATGAAATGGAATGAGTGGTTTATGAGTGATATTAAGCACTTAGTCTTTTCACAGACCTGAATACTTAGGGATATTAGTGAATGATTAGGGAAAAGTATGAAGGGGAGTTAGTTATTTAACCTCATCTTGCTTGAGCTGCATCAAGTATAATGTCCGCCTAGCGCTTGTGACAGAGATAGAGATTAACACATTTAGAGACATAATATATCACAAGTATCATTCTGCAACACCATCTACCTACCCTGCCTTCTTTGGCCTAGCATTTTTCTTCTTTATTTAGGTGCACTTAGACTGGCAAACCCTTACTAACTTTTCTTTTCTTTGCATAGTAAGCCTACCTAAGTCTGCACTTATTACTTCCAAGGGCTCAGATTAAACTGTTGAGCTCCTTTTTATTCATTCTACCTATCTACTTATCTGCCAAGAATAAATAGTTTGGTCAGATTTTATTCTCTATCTCTAAAACATGAAATTAAAATATGAATGATCCAATTTTAAGCTGTTTGACTCTTCATCAATTGTGGCATGAATTAACAAGCTGCACACAATGCTTATTACAGAAAATGAAAAAGTAGTGGCATTTTGGATTTGCACACTTTCCTGGTCTATTTTTCTTTGGGGTTCATTTCTTTCACTTTTTTGACCATTTTATTTATTTTTTCACCCTTTGATTTTTCTTTTAGGGCATACCCTCTTTACATTTTTTACATTTTTTGAAATTTTTGATAATATGGAAACCTTTGCAACAAGGAAAGCAATGAACATATTACAGAGCTCAACAAGTCAATCATGAAATATGACACCTATTGGTATAGGAGTATAACAACAATAATAAAAATTATTCTTTATTCTTTTGACAATTATATTACATAATGACTCAAGTACATTATAGAAGACCGAACATAGTTACATTTTCTAACATGTCTAGTCCTTCTGGCAGGGGAGCAACACTAGAGATGAAAACTTATACTTTGAAAATCTCAAGATCACGAACTACACTACCCTTCCTGACTTGAAACATTGTGATATCGTTGAATATTATGTTGTGTTCAACTGAGAAGAAATAAAGGGGACCACCTCTATTCATGGGGTAACTGAGAAGACCAAAGTAATCTGCACGATGAATTAATACTCCTTGAAGAACCAATGCCCTGCATAGAAGAAGTTAATCGAGATAGAGAAGATGGAATTCAACCAATGTGTCGCCAAGTGTTGTAGCTGCTGCAACACCCTCCAAAATTTTGGCTTACACTTAATTTCAGATCCTTCCTTGGTCTTGTACATTAATGTCTCAAACACCGAAGCTTATTTCATGAACTTTCTTGATGTATTTTGTTCCCTTTTGCACGTTGAGTAAACTGTCGTCTTTTGGCATGTTTGGCTATTGCGCAATGTGTACAAGCCTATTATGATGGTTTCAAAGGTCTATCTTTGTGTATATAATTTTTTCTAACTATGTAAACATCTGTCACACTCATTCACAAAGTTTTGAGCACTGTCGCACAAGTGTCGTCACGGTCATCCGAAATTCTATCTTAAGTGTCACAGTTTTTTTAATTTGTTGTAAAGATATCACACAAAGGGAAATGATTTGTTCATGTGTTAGGATGATCTATGTTGTCATTTCATCAAAATATCCTAAGTGTGTGATCACAACCAAAGTTCATCACCATCCACACCGATCTCACCAATCCCACACAGCCTCCTGAATGAGCAACCTAGCTTCACTGGGCCTCTCTTGAGCTGTGCACTACGTAGTCTTAGTCCTCTCGCTGTGACCTTGCTTCTTGTCATTACACAATGCACAGTTCCTGCCTCCCAGGACTGCTGCACTGCACAGTTTCTATGCTCAAGCCTTTCCCTTGACCTCTAGAATTGCGCAGTCATGTCCCCAACCTAGCTTAAACTGCACACTTCACATCCTCAAGCCTCAAGATCATCCTCTGAGCCCTTGAACTATGCAGTTGCATAGTTTTCCAACCTTCCTTGACTCCCAAAACTACACAGTTTGCTCTCCTAGTTCCCATTCCCTCAACCTGTCCCACTGGCTCCAGAAACTGTGCAGTCTTGTCCCTCAAACCTGCCTGAATGCACACTACACAATCTCAAGGCTTAAGATTTTCCCTTGGTTGCTGGAAATGCACACTACACAATCACTGGGTCCCTCTTCCCAGCCTATCACTTGTTCCAGGTTCAGTCGGTGGATCACAACGCGTCATCTTAGATTAGGTGATTTTTAGATTGATGTTGTCTCGTCATGAGTGAATTGCAGAAACATGACAAGATGATGGAGATGGATAAGAATGAGGGGAGCATGATTAAATACTCTTGTATTTGAAATTATAAGTTGATCGATTAAGAGAAAGTGAAGTGACACTAGTTTGTGACCACTATCCAATATTTGAGATCATTGAAGATTCCTCACCATCAAGCCATGTAGAGGTGAAAAGAAAACATCTTCAAGAAGACAGCCAAGGCTCAACAGTAATAGTGGATTGACATTTCCATGTCATCAAGTAGGCCATGTCAACAATGTCATGTCATGAGTGGTCATATGCCACATCACCATTGTGGAATATGTATATTGTATTCAAATGTATTGTAAATTGGAAGTCCAAAGGACACACATGGAATGTAACGAGTCATGTAAGTTGAAAAGTCATAGGAAGTCAAACAATCATGGAGGTAGTCAAAGAGTCACCCTTGGTTATATATACTCCCCTCATTATATGAGCACAATATGTTTCACCTTGGCTCTTCTTGCAAGACATTAGAGAGACATATCAATTCTTTGAGGAGCAAGGGGTGGCTCCAATGCTCCACTACTAGAGCTAGTGACGTGCTTTGTAAATATGTGTCTTGGAAATTTTACTTAATAACAAAAGCCTTTAAGGCCAACACATTATTTATGCATGGATTATGAATGTTTGTAAGACTATTTTGTGGATGTTTGTATTTCATGTTTTCTTTCACATGTTCTAAAATAGTTGAACTATTTTGGTTGTTTTAGTGCTTATCTTATTGAGAAAGAATGTGCCGTAATGGTTGTCATTGTTGTCCCATCCTTGTGGACTATTCCACAGGATATTAGAAAAATATTTCTTCATCAGTTGGTTGTAATGACCATCACATCCTCTGTGGACTATTCCGTTGGATGTTAGATGGATTCTTTCGATTCATGTGTGTATCTTCTTGGGTGGTACTACTACCTCTCACCTAGAGGCTCACTTTTCTCCCCTCTCCACAGTAGAAGAACCTAGACACATTTACAACTGAACATTCACTAGGCACACCTTCTTACTTTTCAAAGACACCATTTCATCCCTTTCTCTTGCTAACAATTAGAGCCAAGGCAAATATTTAAGGATTTGGAAATTGTGCCTTTAAACTAGATGGTACTCCTACACCAAAGGGTGTGAGGTCTAGTTGGGACTTCATATCGGGGAGATCCCTTGAATGTTGATAGGTCTAGCACCGTCAACAAGTTCTTTAAATTTTTTCCCTAGTGTCCATTGTGCTCATTCGAAACATTTCCTTGAAATCCATTGCGCTGTTTGAAGACATTGTGTGAACTCCATTTAGCCACTTTTGAAGGTAAGCTCCACATTCAAGGAAAACCATTGTTGGGCCTACTTCGAAACAATGCTTCAAGGCAAATGAATGAACATCAAGGCTTATTTGAAAAAATACCTTGAAATATAAGGCCAAATTTGTAGATATGCCCCAAAACAAAATAATAAAGGTTAATTAGGTCCATTTTGAAGTATTTTCCCAAACATCTTCAAATAAACACCTTAAAAACAAATGAGAAATGGTCATTAGGTCCATTTTGAAGTCTTAGCCCAACTTGGAAGGAAGTCATTGAACTTACAAAGATGGTGGGTCCATATACTTCAAACATCTCCCTAAAATTGAAAGGACTAGTTTGATTTCAAAGTTAGTAAAGTATCCATTACTTTGCAAGCCTTTCTTTTCTACTAGTTAACATTTGGATTTTGACCGCACCAACATTCGTGAATATTTCAAATTGTATATACCCATAATAAACTTGAAACAAATCCGATTTTCCTTGAAACTTATCAAGGACACTCAGTGTTGAAATAGTTAACACAAATTCAAACTCAATGTCTTCCAAGGCCATTTGAATTCATAAATCCTTGTAAGCATGAAATGTGGTTAAGCTAAGCATGTCCACATTCATTTAAATTGGAAATCCTTCTTCAAAATGCACTTGGAATTATAATACAATATTAGATTTTAGAGTCGTAAAAAGAAGTTCAAAAGTAGAGATGGAACACTTATCTCTTATATTGGCATGGTCTGAAGAATTGATTGCGTGTGAGAAATTTTCCAACCAACCATAGGAGTCCATTGAAAATTCCATTCCCAAGTTGGAATGTGAGGCCACCAAGGTGAAACAAATTGGCCAAGGACTCTCAAGTCATTCATCCAACCTAGTGGTTCTTAGGCTCACCAAAATTTCTGAATTAACAAGAACTGTAACATCAAAACAAGAACTCTAGTAAAAAAAAACCCTTATTTTTGCGCAAAAAACATGAAAAAACACCCCGAAAAGGAAAAATGTTGATGTTGCATCAACGATTTTTTGCTGTCTTGGTTAAAATTCCAAGATATTTTTAGCAATGACATTAAAAACCAAAAATTTTGTGCAATAAACATGAAAAAACACCTCGAAAATGAAAAGTGTTGATGGTGCATAAACACTTTTTTTTAATTATTTTATTTTAAAATTCCCCACGTCAAAATTCCAAATTATTTTTAACAATGGCGTTAATTTTTTCTTTTGTGTGTGTGTGCAATAAACATGAAAAAGCATCCCAAAATAAAAAAGTGTTGATGTTGTATCAATGCTTTTTTTAGGTTAAAATTCAAACATTTTTTAGCAATGACATTAAAAATAAAATATTATGACTCTAGAAAACCCTAAAAATTCATTATTTTTTGACAATAGTGTTTAAGATAAAATATCACGGCTCCAAAAAACCTAAAAATTCCAATAATTTTCAACAATGGTATTAAAGATATATATCATGACTTTGAAAAACCTTAAATTTTTGACATGTTTCAACCATGGTGTTAAAGATTAAATATCACGACTGTGAAAAACCTTAAAATTTCATATTGTTTTAGCCATGTAGTAAAAATCAAATATCATGACTAAAAAAACCTTAAAAAAATACCTAAATCAAAGAATCATTATATCGAGAGTAAACACGTTTTCTAATGGAGTATAACTCTTTAAAAAGATTAGCCTAAGTCAATATTGTATGGAGCGATTGTAGAGTTCCATTGTTATGGTGGCTAGGGCTCAACCCTAACAGACCGTCACTACTCCTCTCGCAACATTACACAAATGGCGACATCCTTTTTTGCCCTAGATCTTGTTCAATCCTCAATATTAGTGTATCAGGTTGGAGTTCTTCCATATTTTTCAGTTCCTTTGTTATTTGGAATATTGAGTATGTCGCCCTCTGTGAGCTTGGAGGATGGCTCTACCACGCCCCTCGCTTCAATATTGGTTGGAAAGAACGCCGCGTCCTCTATCATGGAGGATCCTTGTCAAAACCCTTCCTTTTGAGATATGGTGAAATCAACGACCGATCCTCCTTTCTTTGGACCTCCTATTCAGGAAGCCCCTGCGCTCGAGGTTCCTTTGGTGGCTAAAGCTTTCCAAGACGCAAAGTTTTTCTCAGAGTGTGGATTGATATGTAGATTCAATAGCCTATGGACATGTTTAGTAGATTTACACCCCTGTATTTCTGAGAACTAGATTCTGGTCCGTGGTTCTGGGGAAGTGCAGGGCTGTCAATGAAACCTTGGTCCCCCTTATTTGACCCCATTTCAACCTCTATTCCCACAACTCTTGTCTGGGTAGGTCTTCCTAATTTCCCTCTACATTTTTGGAATCTTCCATATTTAAAAAATCTATTGGAAACACTTTAGGAAGATTTTATCGATATAACGATGATACAAAACAATATTTGAAACCCAGATTTTCCCGCATTTGTGTGGAGATGGATTTCAGTAAGGGCTTTCTTGCAGAACTTAATCTAATAGGCCCAGATTACCGATGGGTCCAAAAAATGGACTATGAAAATATCTCTTTTCATTGTAGAGCTTGTTACACGACATGACATTCTTTCAAAAACTGTCCCAAAGATGGGATCATTAAATCCAGAAAATCCATTGGCAAACTAAGATGGTGGGAAGGATCCAAATCAAATCATTACATGATTTTTAAAGATCTTTCTTCAGTGAATAACAAAGATGCACCCATTAGAGGAAATTTCAGCCTAAAAGTGCCCATGAAATTTTCATGTACATAATATGTAAACCAATCGAAATCCTTCAAATTTAAAAATAGATACATGTAAATATTTTGGAAATAAAATAAAATAATATATATATATATATATATATATATATCTATATATATATATATATATATATATATATTTTAATTGTATTTTTGGTTTATCTCATAGGTTTACCTAAATTTCAAGTGCAAACAATATTTGGATGCGGAATTAAATTACACATCCAATGAGTACCCATTATGCATACTTCTAAGAAGATCTACATTGATAAAATTTGAATATACATTAAAAAATGCGTTGAACACAATTTTTTTAATGTATTTTCAAATGTTATCATTGTGAGTCTTCTTAGAAGTATGCATAACATGTTTTTTTAATGTATCTTCAAATTTGATTAATGTGAGTCTTCTCAGAAGTATGCATAATGAGCATTCGTTGGATGTAGACTTTAATTTTGCATCCAATGAATGTATACACTTGAAATTCAGGTAAACCTATAAGGAGATAAGCCAAAAATACGATAAAAAAAGTAGTTTTCTTCTTTTCCTTTCAAAATTCACAACTCTTATTTTATTACTTTTCCTTATGAAGCCATTTTTGGGCTGGAATTTCCTCTAATGTTAGTGAGAGACATCAACACCCATTAACTCCCCCATCTAAGCACATGAAACCTCAACAATAAGATGAGAGGAGACATAATGAAAATAAGAAAATGATGACAACCTCGAAACTACTAGCTCTTAAAATGATCCTCATAATACCAATTTGGAAGCTAAGGATAATTCAGGGCTATTTGGTGCCTCCTCTCTCTCTTCAAAAAGCAAGGCTAAAATTTCAACCTCTTGGGGAGATCAAATAGAGGAGGATGAACAACAAGAGAACTTGGAAGCATGAGTGAGATTTGAGTCAACAAGCAGGAAATTGAATCAACAGATGTTAAAGATAATGTAGGCTTGATTCAAGCGAGGAGAAAGTTTAGAACACCTCACCGAGGAAAACAATGTCAGAAAAATATGAACATAAACGAGAATCTAGTCAAAGTCGAACCTTCCAAGCCTATTTTAATTTCTATGTTAGTGTATTGTAGTTTTGTCTTGTTTTTGAGTCAGTTTTTTAGAATATATGGAAGGTTTCAATGTAAAATTATGTGTCAGAGAGCACGTAGAGGTAAAAAGACTTTGTTATGGATATATCGGAATGCTGAAGCCACAAAGATCATAGAAGCAAGTTTTGTAGCCTTAAATGTAAATGGTTTCGGGCATGCAATCCAACCTTTATAATAGAAATCAAACCATTTTGTTAAAAAAAATATTAACCTAAGACAACTTGGCACACATCGATGAAAATTTTAAAACCAACCATCAAATTGACACGCAGTGGTGGCAGAATTGACCCATTGCAATGGAAACTTAAAACTCAACCAAGAAATTGACACACAATGGGGGCAAACTTGATCAATGTAACAAAAACTTCAAAATCAACTAACAAATTGATACATACTGAGGTCACTTTGATAATCGAGCATCAATATATCCCTAGAGCAAAAAGAAAGTAAAAAGAAAAGAAAAGAAAAAAAGATAAATAAATTAAAATGAAAAAAGAAAACAAAAAATATAACAAAACAAAAAAGTTTAAGAAATAATAAAAAGTAAAAGAAAAAGGCAAACATAAAAAAATAGTTAAAAAAATGAAAAACGACAAAGAAAAACCAGAAAAATAAAAATAAAAAAGATAAAGTAACAAAATTTTTAAACACCCCCAAGAAGAATGAAAATCAAACATATACTAACTTCAAACCATTATTAGAAAAACCAAAAAAAATTCAAGCATATATATATATACACACTCTGATGAGTAGTATTTTTTATAAAATTTGCGCCAAGAGCACAAAAAAAATAGGACAGCTACATCAAAATTGGAGGCCATATTTTCTACATTAGAAGATTGACTTAGAGATTCTAAGTCATTGACACATAGACTATTGGCTACATACTTCCTATTGGTATGTTTGACATGTAAATCCTGCAAGATTGGCCACATAGAAAAACAATTTTACAATGTTTTGTCATTCACAGTGGGAGGAATCCACTTCCATTGCGTCCGCCATGTCTACACTTGCATTTCCATTTGCAGGTTGTTGTCTTATCGCTGTGCTTTCCGGAGGGAGTGTTATAGACATTTTTGTGCCTTACAGCATTGAGCATGAAATGTCCATAATCTAAGGGATCCAAAGTCCCTAAACATGTTGTTCCTACCCCTAGAGGAACAAGGATAACAAACCACAGCAATTCACAGAAGTTCTCCACCAGAAACTGCTCGAAAACAAGTCAATTCAGGATCAATTCAGTGGCTCCACTAGCTGTCTGCGCTGAATGTCAAAGCCAACACTGGCTACCTGCGCTGAATGTCAAATCCAACACTGGCTACCCGCGCTGAGCGAGAGTTGACATGTGGCAAGTTCATTCCACGAGGTTTCAAAACCCAGGAAGCTTCCAAAATCTTCCTCAACGACACTTGCCTCAGGGAATTCGACTGGTGATGAGTAAGAGGTTCCAAATCTCCAAGTGGAAGCAAGAACCTCCAAGTGGAATCAAGAACTGACAGAGGGAGAGGACACTAGTCAGATCTCAAGCTGACTCATCCTCTCTCCAAACATCTATATATGGATCTCTCCTCCATGAGATCTAGAGGCTGGAATTTTGTTATTGCAAAGAATTGCTGTTGGTTTGAGATTGGAATCATTGGGTGCTTAATGTTTTGAAGGGGGTGAAGATAGGAATTCCATTTGCTGGGAAGGAGATGCTGGATTGGAGCCCTCTGGGTTGTATCTCTTCCTGAACCTTGTTATTCATCAATAAAGCTATCTTGGTTTCTCCTATATACTGATGTATCTTTGATGTATGATTGCATTAGTATGTTTAGTTTATTTCTAATCCTAAACTAGTTATGAATATGAATCCATGTCTTGTGTAGTGTTCTCTTCTTGTGATCTTGCAGAAACCTCTTGAAGCTGGGCGAGCGAGAAGGAAAGTAGCTGGGAACTCTCAAAGAGAAGAGAAACTGGATCGAGGGACAAACAGAAGACACCGGTTAGTCCATCTATCTCTCTTCATTCTTAATTCATAAAGGAAGAATACTAGAATAGCTGTCTCTGTTTGTTGCTAAGGCACTGTCACACCTTAGGTGGATAGGATCGTCCTGCATAGGCATTTTTCCCCACAACAAATTGGCGACTCCGCTGGGGAGATCTGTTTAGTCATTTTATTTGTGTTTCTATCATTGTTTGTTTCATAGACTCGACAGCAACAATCGAACTGCATCTGCTATTCCCGGATGCAAAGTAGACAGTTGCTGCTTTGATCCAATCACTGGACTTGTCTATGATCTGAACAATGGACTCACAAATGATTTGATGATCCTTTGTGATAGATCTTAGTACTCCCTCAAAGCATCCCTTTGATTACACCTTGCTTGTTGCTTTTATTTGGCCTGAAACAGTAGATTAAATAGCAATCTGTGACCCAGAACCAGTGAGAAACGAGAGTTTCTCCTTCAGCGCAGACCCTGTGAAGGGATTCTGCATTTCAACGCAGGTCCCGTGAAGGCTACCTGCGCTGAATGTCAAAACCCCTGTGTTGAGGTTGCGCTGAACCAGTTTGGCCTTGTGCAGCTGGGGTTCTCTGCTCTGTTTTGCCTTGTTTTGATCTCTGATTTTTGCAGCCTGTAACCAGCATAGGTACCAGTCTAATAACTCCTTTTCTCTGCTTAAATTCCGCCTCCTTTTGTACAAAAAGACTGTGAGTGTTTTTATGTGTTTGTGGCGTCATTTGCAGTTTTCCTTTGCATGAGTGAAATAATCATCCTGTAGCCCTTGATTCAGATCTGTTGATTGTGATCTTAGGAGAGAGTTCATTGGCTGTTTGCAGTTGATTATACATTTACTTTTGCATTTGGTTTGAGTTTGTCTCTTTTAAGTGTCGAAACAAGTATTCATTTCGAAAATCGTTAAGTGTTGTAATCTCTTCTACCCTCTATGATTTCGAAAAAGTAAACTTGTTTGTATTTGTCATTTAAAAGAAAATTCAAAGTTGTACAAAAAGCTTCCTTTGTAGGCATCAATACTAAGAAAGCAGAAAACAAACACCTGCATTGTGCATTTGCATTTTGATAGTTTGCATGTTTGATTTAGGAAAAGTGCATTAGAGTGTGCTGATTGCTCTTTTAGAAAAGATGGTGTCTTTCTTTTCCCTTAGTAGCTAGGATTTTCAAAGTTGAAAAGATATAAAGCTTGCTTATCATATTTAGACTGCATTTAGGAATTGTATCATACATCTCGTGGTGAACCTCAAAAGGCAAACTTCTAAAAAAGATCAACTTAAAATAAATTGAATGAACTTAACAACGCTTTGCAACATAACGCACAACATAGAGGTCTAGGCTAGAGACGTGTTCCGGCATCGTAAAGCATGGTGATTGTCGATCTCGTTGATGGTGGGTGATTCCTCCTGAGAGACGATAGCGCCAGTGCGGATTGTGCTCCCACGTACCGTCGCGTATATATTGGGAGACCCCTATAGGCATAAAACCTTTATCCTTAGGAATCCGTGTCGGCCGCCCTACTGATCGCAATGCACTGAACACAACATTCAGGAAGATCGACCGCCCATACCCTAAAAAGTATTCTGCGGTTTTGCGAAAAGTTTGGCACACCCTCTACCTAGAACTCCAGAGCAGTTCCTTTTGGCCTTTTTCAGACTCTATAACGGAAAAAGTCCATCCGAGCATTTGTCACTTCGGGTTCGTTAAAACATCGAAGGAGACTAGAGTCATCTTTAGTTTTTTCTCGACTCTTTAAAATTGAAAAAGCAAGTTGTGTCTAAAGCGTCGTTAAAAATTTATTTTAAACGGAACAATCACCCCTATTCCTGCGTTGATCTTTAGGTTGAGAAAATGGAGCACACCAACCAAGGAATTCCCCTTGGTGGAAATCCTAGTCCCTTCTCCTCTTGGGGAGATGTTGGTGCGCCCCATATGGCCACATTGTCGCTTCCAGGACTGACAATTGGCTTGCCGGTCTGGCTCTTCTCAACCAATGTCGTTCAGAACACCACTATTCCTGAACAGTCGAATCAACAGTTAGACCAGACCAGAGTTACCCACCAGCCTTCTACTTCATCTAATTCTCCCTCTCCTCCTTCCTCTTCGCTTGACGGAACTGGTAAAACAAAAAACCAGGTTCCTAAGGAGAAGAAGGAAAAGAAGAAGAAAGAGAAGAAGAAGAAGGAGCCAAAATCGACTGGGGGCAAACAAGTGTTGTCTGACAAAAATCCACACACAACACTGACTAGGCCTAAATCGCCATGTGTCATATGCAGGGGAGACCACTTCCACAGAGATTGTACCTACATCCCTCGGATACTAAGGGACTGGTCTCCCCGTTTGCACAATTTGGTGGCGTCAACCTCTGATAGCCATGTTGACAGCTCACTGTCAACTAGTGAAAGTGAAGTCACAGGACAAAGAGGGAAAGCTAGATTTCCTTGCAAACCGTGTGAAGGCGATCACGCCATCCACCGTTGTCCCTTCTTAGACGAGGCTAAAAGAGTTTTGGAAGATCGCCCGATCTTACAAGCGCAACTTCCTCCTGGATATCAAAAACTCCTACCGAGTCCTTCACTAGTTGAAAACCCGGCTGGCCCACTCAGGTGGTCAGCCGAAGCACCTATCATTGAAGATGAACCATCTGAATCCATACCTGACGAAAGTATAAAGGTTGAGACGGCAGTTGACCCGATTTTGCCTTCAGAGGCTCTATCTTCGAATGATACCATCACAGAGGAGAGTAAAGACGACACCGTCCAAATTCTCTTCATCAACACAGACTCCGACGAACAAGGGGGCAATTTGCCCATTCCTTTATCGCAGGAAGGAACTTCGTCAGAGTCGTACCCGGCCATCTATTCGGTCCCACCACCAAGCAACCTAGTTGTCTCGTTCGACTGGAACCAACTAGGCAGACCCCGGTTGCCAGCAAGCATACCATTCAGAATTATCGTTCAAATATACATAATGGTAATGGCTGGCACTATCATTGATGAGGGGGCATCTGTGAGTATCCTTTCCTCTATTGCTTGGAAAGCGCTTGGTTCGCCAGCGCTTTTGCCTGAAATGAGAAATCTATCAGGCTTTGATAAAGGAACCAGTCGACCTTTAGGGATCCTCCCCAATGTGCCCATAACATTGAAAGGGAAGACCGTTCAAATGAACGTGATGGTCGTTCAAGGACCCTTGGATTATAACCTACTCCTTGGACGAGACTATATATATTGCATGGGAGCCATCTCCTCCTCACTCTTTAGAGTAATGTGTTTTCCGCATGAAGAAAGAGTGGTCAAGCTCGTGGACCAACTTTCATTTCCCGGATCACGCATCGCAAATAGTCATATACCATCCCTAAATGGTCTCTTCACGCAAGAAGTGTCTCAACCCACGGTCCGTCCTCCTGATGAGCGCGAGTAATCCGGGAGGATATGACTGGAACCCAGGGGGCATGCGTCATAGTCTGCTTCGGCAGGGAAACTTTGGGTATAGAGTAGGTTTCCGCGGGAGAATATGACTAGTCTGTACCCCGTCCGTCTAGGAAGAGGGGTTATTCTAGAATAAGATTCTTTTGTCAAAGTTATGTGAGTTGGTGGGCTACGTCGCTCACCTTTGTCTATTTCGGTAGACATTGCCGAGGAAGTGTTTTATTCGTGGCCGCGAACGAGACAATCTTTGGGTAACCTGAAAGAGGTAGGCCTCTCTCGGTGAAACGAATGTTTTGACGGAAATGAAGTAGAGGTAACCTTGAAATCGTACTTTATGCCTGGGGGCATGCAAACCTTTTGGAGTGCAAGCAAGGGGCGGCTATTTATTTTTTAAATTTTTAGGTCCTCCCTTTAAACCTGTAGGTCTAAACCTTTAAACTCGTAGGATTATTCGTTTTCGAACTTGAATAACGAAAGGATCCGGAGCAAAGCTTAGTGAGATGAAGCTCCATAAAAAATAGAATCTTGATGAGACACTCTTATCATATGACTGGGTAATCGAGCAGTTTTAGCACACAGTTCATGCTCGTTAAAAAATAAACGCAAGATCCGAGCAGTTTTAACGCGGACTTCATGCTCGTTAAAAAATAAACATAAGCAATGAGAAAGTGTTTCCACCAGCGTTTAAGCTCATTTTAAAATAAAAAATGAACCTACCCGGTAAATAACCACTATGAATGTAACCTTATCAGCCATTAAAGCCTTGGTCGTGTTTGCACCATCACCTCCACTTTTCCATTGGCCGATCGTTCACCTCCATATGTTTGTTTACCCATTTTGAGGAACAGCTGTGAAGAGTGATTTCACTAGCCATCCTTGTGACACTGCCGTGATTGGAAAATTCCAACCTGTACCTGGAATCAGCTGCTAACCCGTTTTATCACTCGTTCCTCAAAAGACGAGTCTTCTTTAAGCTCTTTTCATCTGACTCGTAAAATATGAAAAGATTGCCGAGTCCTTGGCCTTCCAGCTCGTTAAAGGGACAGGAAGTGCTATACCTCCTCTATATTTTAATTTTTTTGGACCTGAGGGATTATTGCACAAAAAGATCGAGCGCTTGTTTTGTTCGGCTCGTTAAAACTATCGAAAACTCATCCCTTCTGTATTGTTTTATACTTTTTCAGACCTAAGGGATTAGATGACGAAAAAGGACTTTTGGAGTTAACTTTATGTACCTTTTCAGACTCTCTAAAAATGAAAAGGACCGAGTTATCTTTGTCGTTAGACTCGTTAAAATCATTAAATAGCGACAAACTTGTCTTTAGACGAGAACGAGTTTCACTATCGCTAGGCTCGTTAAAACATAGTGATGGGCTTGCCCGAAGGGCAGGTTATAGAACAAGCATATGTTATCCTCCTCAAGCTTGACAAAAATAAAGAGGTACTGGTCAGCAATGACTGGGGAAAGATTGAGAGAAACTGAAGAAAACTTTGATGGTAGCAAGTCGCTCTTGAACATGACACTTTTCCTCCGTACCACAATCGGGATGGGTTGTTTCATTCACCGGTCACATCCATGGTCTCGCCATACCATCCATATTTGGGGTAATGCTACCGATCCATCGCATCAGTGTCGCCATATGTTCAAGAGAAGTCGTTCAGAAAAGTCAACCGTGTCCCATCCACTGCCATACATTATCCTTCATCCTTTCATGACCGCCACCCTGAATCATATGTCACATATCGTTTTCACCTCCATCAAAATCATTAGCTCCGTTCCATGTCATTGATGTGGGATTCATTAAGGCCCTCCTTTGACGGATTGCTTCTTGTCGACATCAGCTCATTATCCAAGAAGTTGATCTAGGAACAACCCCTTCAGTACTTTGAAGCTTGCATGCCTCAATGACAAGTTTCTCACTTCCGGCGACAGGTATACATCAATGACCTTCGACCGAAAGATTTTGTGTGGTGTTCGACGCCAAGTCCTTTATTCACACCACGTGAATTGTACTGTAGTACCTTGAGGGTCATTATCATTATCGGTGATTCCTCTCGCGCTTGTTAACGGTTTACCTCATTGACCGGTAATCAAGCGATGTATTTCCATGTTCGACTTCAGAACATTTCTCACATGGATCGACTTGTACTTAGAGTGAAGATCGAACGAGTTTGAAGACCCCGGATCTAGTTTCATCCATCCGGGCTGCGATATATATTCAGGAAAGATAAAGACATTGACATGTACATCATTGCAGCAGATAATCATCCTACCCAAAGGATGATAATTTCATCAAAATTATCAGTCTACCACCAGACGATTGTCTGTTCTATGTACAGAAAAATGAATTTATAAAGCTCAGCATGGGAATGCCCGCCTCAGCTAGATCATGAAAGCAGTATGAAAAAAATGTATTGTATTGTATCTTATTACAGGTCTCCTCCCAGCATTGGATGAACTTCGGATCCTCCTGATAAAGCATTTCACCCGATAAATGACCTCATACTTTAGGGGGCAACTGTTATAGACATTTTTGTGCCTTACAGCATTGAGCATGAAATGTCCATAATCTAAGGGATCCAAAGTCCCTAAACATGTTGTTCCTACCCCTAGAGGAACAAGGCTAACAAACCACAACAATTCACATAAGTTCTCCACCAGAAACTACTCAAAAACAAGTCAATTCAGGATCAATTCAGTGGCTCCACTAGCTGTCTGTGCTGAATGTCAAAGCCAACACTGGCTACCTGCGCTGAATGTCAAATCCAACACTGGCTACCTGCACTGAGCGAGAGTTGACATGTGGCAAGTTCATTCCACGAGGTGTCAAAACCCAGGAAGCTTCCAAAATCTTCCTCAATGACACTTGCCTCAGGGAATTAGACTAGTGATGAGTAAGAGGTTCCAAATTTCCAAGTGGAAGCAAGAACCTCCAAGTGGAATCAAGAACTGACAGAGGGAGAGGACACTAGTTAGATCTCAAGCTGACTCATCCTCTCTCCAAACATCTATATATGGATCTCTCCTCCATGAGATCTAGAGGCTGGAATTTTGTTATTGCAAAGAATTGCTGTTGGTTTGAGATTGGAATCATTGGGTGCTTAATGTTTTGAAGGGGGTGAAGATAGGAATTCCATTTGCTGGGAAGGAGATGCTGGATTGGGGCCCTCTGGGTTGTATCTCTTCCTGAACCTTGTTATTCATCAATAAAGCTATCTTGGTTTCTCCTATATACTGATGTATCTTTGATGTATGATTGCATTAGTATGTTTAGTTTATTTCTAATCCTGAACTAGTTATGAATATGAATCCATGTCTTGTGTAGTGTTCTCTTCTTGTGATCTTGCAGAAACCTCTTGAAGCTGGGCGAGCGAGAAGGCAAGTAGCTGGGAACTCTCAAAGAGAAGAGAAACTGGATCGAGGGACAAACGGAAGACACTGGTTAGTCCATCTATCTCTCTTCATTCTTAATTCATAAAGGAAGAATACTAGAATAGCTATCTTGTTTGTTGCTAAGGCACTGTCACACCTTAGGTGGATAGGATCGTCCTGCATAGGCATTTTTCCCCACAACAGGGAGGTTATGTAATTGTTGATGTAGAGCATCAATTTTGTCGTTTTGACGACCAATCAGATGTTGAAAGTCCTGCAGTGTTTTCGATTGTTCCACTACCTGGAGAAAGAGCTGAAGAATAAGATGCAGAAGAGAATGACAATCTATGTTTTCACTAGTAGAGGGATGATGGTAGTGGGGGAACTTGGAGGGTTCCTCTCCTCCATCGTGTTGGATGGTGTTATCCATTGTGGACCTGCGAATTACCTTTCTTTGGTTCCACCCTTTTTCGCTAGTCAATACTGTCCCAATTCCCAGAACTTGCGAACCAATTGTCTCAGAGGATGCACACCAGATGTCACAGAGAAGTACTAATGAAGGACTCAAGTTTCATGCAGAGAATAAAAGAGACTATTTACCAATTTTTGCTTCGATTTCCAAGGAAGTGCATGCAGGCCAGTGATCTTGCAGAGCCTCGAGATCTTAGTTTGATGCTCATTCGAAATGTATCAGCCCCTGTCAATTACCCTTGGAAGGTGACAAAATTGGCTCTTGCTAGAGATAATTCCCGCGGGAACACAAAATCAGAGTGAAGAGCTCGACTGCAAGCTAAAAACTCAAGAAATCAACCCCCTCGAAAGGTTAATAGTGATTTCCTGTTCAAATACCTCAGAGTCAATGGGGACTCCCAAGGAGAGAGGAGGAAAAGCTCGACTTCTACACAGTTCCAATGGTTACCCTTCTCATAAATAGAACCCAGATCCAACCAAGTGCTCTCTGCCATGAATGCTTGAAGCGATCTCTGTCCACTCGTGTGGATGATTTTCTCTTCAAGTCGGAGTGACTAGAATGCACACAATAGAAATTTATCAACAGGTTCTTATCGTGTAGGCTCACCATGAGCTTAGTACATGAGGGTGTGTGGCCTGCATGCTGGCTCATCCCCACCTCCCAAAAAATACTGCCACTGATTAGATCGTTTAGATCACATGTCACTGAATGCACGAAGGACAATTGATAATCAATTGATAATTTCCCATATTGATTTTAATGTTTTTATCACATGGATGCAGAGAGAGATTTATCCTTCTCATCCTTTTCATTTGAAAAATCATGGAATAGTTTTTCAACCTTGTTTCCTATTGATCTCTGTTTTTCCCTTCTTCAGACAACATGCTTGCTTGATTGGCTTGTTTGTTCGCCTTGAAATTCTAGCTTCTAAAGATATGATAGAAGCGTTTTTACGATGAAAGGATTCCAAGATACTCATGATTATTTATATGAGAATATTTAATTTGCTTGCTTTGGAGGTTGAACTCTTTTTCAAGAAATGAATGGTTATAAGAGATTTCCCCACAATGGAAATCTTGGAGATTCCATGTTACTGGGCTAAATGAAGTCATAATAGAAGCATACACATTTCTGTCATGTTGTTGGTATATGTACCAAGACTTATAAAAACTTAATTTTTCAATTTGTTTAGCTATTTATTTAAATTTAAATTTTAACTTTTTAATATATATAATATATATAGTCAAACTATTTCTATTAGTTAGTAAAATAGTAGGAATGATTACACTTATTGAAAAATATGTTAGCCGCACTCTTACTAGATTTGTTGGTTAGCATATATAAATCAAATAGATAATCAATATCTGAACATCCTTAATAACTAGAACTTGACAAATCAGATAAACCAAAATGTGTTTAGAATAAAAATGCAGCCTACAACCATTAAACTTCAGAATAACTAATTAGAACAAGATTACTAGGACCATAACCCATAGACAAAGGGGGTTTAAAGTCACAATGGACATGCTTCTCCATGTGTGCAAGACAACCTTCAAGGTGGTCCAGTTTCTCTTGGATTCTTACTTGACCTCTCCGGAGACTGACCAATCAGTCTTGCATATGCCATTGATTATGTTGGAGATCGTTCATAAAATTGATAATTTCATTTTGGTCTTCATGGCGATCCTTGCTGAGACATTCCAGAAGATGAGTTGTTTTGCCAATTTGATTATCCAAGGTTTCTAGTGAGGGGGCTTGAACAACGCTTCCCAGATTTTGTTGGGGTGTGGGTCGACCGCTTCTCCCAGGTCATGATCGCAGAGCCCATGGCTGTCAAGTTGGCCCCCATTCTCCACCTCCCCTCTATCTCATCCTCGACATTGAATTATGACTACGCTCAGTCCAAGAGAACCAGGGTCCAAAAGAAACACAATTTTCACCACTAGCAGAACCTTTGTCCTTCCAGTTTGCAGAATCAGACCACACTGCCAGAAAATCATTCTGGACTCTATCTTTCCGCGGTCACTGGAGGACCTGAGAAGAGGCTAGTGCCTTGACCCATAATGCCTCACTAGCCAATAAAACACAGAAAAGAGCCACCACACCAAATTTGGCTTGATTCGTAAGTCTCCAACCCCAAGAATTAAACCCAGAGTTCGTGGGATTCCAACTGACAAAGGCTAACCCAAAGCAATGTTTGACAAACATAGGAACAAACACCACCCAACTGATATAAAATGAATTAACCCTACCCAAAGAGTGACAAATAATGGAGCATGAATATGAAACTTTCCCCAACTAATTTCTACTGTACATAAGCAAGGGAACCAAATTTTACAAATGTAGCCATGAGGCTTCAGAAGTAGAGAGAGCCACTTGAACGACAGGAAATTGAGGGCAAAGTTCCAACAAGGTAGGGGGAAATATTACAAAGAATCCAAAGACGAAGTAAAGTGCTCCCAAATCATGCACTAGGTGTTATTGTGTTTGAACTCTTCTTGAATTTCAAATGAAGACAAGCACCTATTCCAAATACCGGGATCCCAGGTTCAATGTCAAATTATAGACACAATAAGTAGGCTTAGGGCATTGGGACCAAGATCCACGCCACCTTGGTTTACCTACGACACCTCGGCCAAACTTTCTACCACATCCTCAAATTCTCTTACTGAAATTGTTGAGAAATCCACCAAATCCTTGCCTCACATACCACCCAAAAAAGAAAGAATGAAATTGAGGAACTGTACGAAGAAATTGACCACTGCCATCATTATGAACTTAAGGGTTAATAAATGCATCATATTTTGCATGTAGGTGTGGTGCTACGCCACCCCTATTCATTGTCAGGAGGCTCAGTGGGGTGGCTAGCACCCACTCAGTGCCCTTGATTTGTCTCATCTGTCTCCCCATCGGGGATTTTTAAGTAAATTTTGATCTTAACTGGTTTATAATGTTAATTTTTTATTTAATTTTTTTCAATTTTTTTGGCTAATTTTTTTGTTTTTGTTTTTTTTTTTTTTTTCAATTTTTTTGTTTTAAATGTTTTTTATTTTATTTTATTTTTTTCAAATTATTATTCATGTGTTTTTCTTTTTAATTTCTTTTTGGTTATTTTTAGTTTTATTTTTTTTGTTAAAGATGTTTTTGATTTTTGTTAAACACTTTTTTAATTGTTTTATGTTATTTTTAGTTAATGTTTTTATGAATCATCATTTTTGGAAAAAAAAACTTCAAATATTATCATTTTTGGACATAAAATTCATAATAATTTCATAAAATTTTCTATTTTTCAATCTTTTATGTTTTATTTTTTTCATGAAAACCCTTTATTTTTTTCATGAAAACCCTTTATTTTTAGCGAAAAGATCCCGAAATGTTTTTTAAATAAATTATATCTACATGCAAAATGTGTATTTTTTTGTCAAGTGTTTAAAATTAGATTTTTTGGTGAATTTTTTTTTTTTTTTTTTTTTTTTTTGAGAAAGTATCTAGGCAAATCCTCCAAGGGGATCACATCTGGTCGTCTTATTAGCAAAGCCTAACCCCGAGGGCGTCAAGAAGTATTGACCCCATGACCTCCCATTTGCGAGGTGCTTTAGTGATGAAAAAGCGACCAATTGAGCTAACCCTCAAGGCTTGGTGACAATTATTTTGTGTATTGAAATATTAATTAATGATGCATAAATATATAAAAAATGCCAACTTCAAATTTTTTATTTTTATTTTTATTATTTTTGAACTTTGCAAAAAATTAAAAATTTCATTACAAAATAGAATTGGAAAGAAGCCATAACTCAAGGAAAAAAATAAACATACATATTGGTTAGTTTTAATTAAAAAACATTATTGAGATTACAACCCAATATGAAGGAGACGTGTAATTCCTTCTATTATTTTTTTGCCCCTAGGTGCATTCTACAACCAAATATGAGGGAGACATGTAATTTCTCGATTGCTCAACCGAGAGTTGACATGTGTCCCTTGCATATATATATATATGAGGAGACATGTAATTCCTTTAGTGCTCAACCAGGAGTTGACATGTGTCCCTTGTGTGTGTGTGTATTGCAAAAAACAAAAATAAACACATTTTTTTTTTTTTTTTTTTTTTTTTTTTTTTTTTTTTTTTTTCTGAATAAGGCTAATTCTATTATAATACAAAAAGGTCAAAAATTACATAGCAGTTACAAAAGGGCATGGCTCAGAAATCTTGCCCAGAAAATGTTCATTTACCCAGCTTGTATCTACCAAGATTGAACACCGTCAAAATTGAATTACTGTCTTCTGCTGTATCTATGGCCTTTATGACTCGAAAACATGACTCTAAATGATACATAATAGGGACCCGAAGACATATAGACAAATAAACCCAAACGGCCGACACATAGACAGACAGACCCATGCTGTCGAACTGATACATAGACACGGAAAACAAAGACAAAATGTGGCTCTTGCGGCCTGAGTTGCCGAGAGCACCCTTCTTATATTGCGCATTCATCATCAGTGGTGTAGGGCGCTTCCTCAATTTGGCACCCAAAATGAAGAGAGTCATCAGAATCAGAGAGAGGGATCATCACGCTGGAAGGCCGTCCTTAAACAGGCGCGCTTGGGCCTGCGAGAGCTGGTGGACAAGCTATGGGGGAGCTTTCCCTGTCAGTTTCGCTAGGACCTGCAAGAGCTGAAGGACCGGCTAAGGGGGAGCTTTCCCTGACAGGGCATTGCAGGTCGATAATAGGCCCTGTCCCATGAACAGGAGGAGGAAAATCCAGTGTGGCTTCTGCCGAATCTCTTAGAATATCACAATGCTCAACCGTTACAGAGATAATGAAGGTGGAATTAGCGAGAGCACAGGGAACCCGGTACCTTACCATAGGATGCTCGTGATGCCCACAGTCCATACTTCGATCGCTTTCCATGCCTCTGCCGCGCCCAGCTCTATTGCCATGAAAATGTTGCGGCTCAGAAGTGACTTCGACGGAGGAGGAAGGAGAATTGGGGCCAGGCCGCTGGATGGTGGCCCTTCCGTGCCGACTGCACATTCTTTGTCTTTCACCCCTCATGTCTGAATTCCGATAATGAACTCGCGTACCGGGACCTGGTGAGGAGACCTTAATCGGGCCGAGGGTAGCCAAATCGAGCTCACGACGCAGATTTCTGAGGCGTATAGCAGTCTCTGAGAAGGCTGCAGAGCATGGATGCTCTTGTTCCCTTCCCCAGTCCGCCGATTGATGCACCAGAAGAGCGGCAATATGCCAGACGAAAGCAATGGTATGCTCAAATGCCAGAGGGGTTCCGTGTATATTAACCTCCATAGCGCAGTTCACCAGGCAGTGCAGAATGGACGACATGACCAGCATTAATGCCGGCATAAGTTCTACTGCATGCGAGCCTACTATATCAGCTGCGGGGTACTGCATGTCACTAATGGGCTGACACCTGCCCATGTGACACCCCATCTGTCCTCCACTCGCATTAGACACCCGCATCCGGGAAAAATAAACACACATATTAGTTACTCTTAAACAAAAGCATTATTGATATTACAACCCAATATGAAGGATATGTGTAATTCTTGATCTATATATATATATATATATATATATATATATATATATATAACAAAAATAACGTTTCACTCTCAACCATAAATAAGATATCTCAACGTGCATATTTTCTTTTTTGTAAGTCGAAGATTTGCTATTAATTCAAAAGATGATTACATTGTGAGTAGAGAAGTTGCCAGTAAACAAAAGCCTCACTCCTATTGGATTTTTTGGCCAACAAATACATACAAAAAAAGATGGATACTAATAGAACAAAATTGGGAGATTTCATGTCAACAACCCAACTAGCACAAAACTGAGAAAAAAACAAAATGTTTCCAACTTTCTTCATTCCATATTATCATCACTGGGACCTCACACAATGTTACCTCCATTAGACGGGCAATAAAATCCATCATGGATGTGAGACTTGATATGGGCCATCCACCCTTCAAAACTGTCCATCTGATCTTGCAGTCATTTCTGATTATGGCGTAGTGATTCTTACCGATCTAAGATGTGTCCTTGGTTGTGCAGAATATCATTAATAAAGTTGAGAATTTCATTGCGGTGACTTTGACTGTTGTGAGTTGTTGATCCATTGATGCTTGGAAAAGGTGAATTTGAGCTTCTATTGAATCAAAAGGGGCGGTAGGTCAACTGTCCCAGGAGAGACACGAAGAGGCTGATCAAGCTTTCTCTCTTTCCCCGGAGGATCCCCTTGCAACCTATCTCCTTGGCCCCACTAGCCATCCCCATAATGATGATGATCATGTTGCCATAAAATAGGTGGCCTATAGAGTAAACTACATTGAACCTCAACAACTGACTGTTCTAACTATGTCCATATGATGCCTCTCTCCTGGACCCACCAAGGTTTGACAATTAAAGAGGGATCCACCACCCTTGACCGAGAATTGATAACAAGTTCTATCTGCCCAAGGAAACCCACCTCAGACCCAAAGTACACACTTCAACCAGTAAATAAGAGACACCCACCATGGACTGTGGCGACTAGGCTGCGAAAACAAGATTTGGAAGGGGAGTTCCTAACCAGAACACACAAAGGACTCTAATGGCCAACGTCCAGAACAACAATTTTTCTCCAGCCTCCCGACCCTAACCAACGATGATTGAGAAGTTCCAAGCTTGTCTCTAACCCATACCTCTCTGATAAAAGAATAACAACACTAAACTTCCAAAATAAAAATAAAACATGACAACTATCCCCTTGAAGCCTTTTACATCTTGTACATAACACAAATTCAAGCAACCTTGGGAGAAAACTAGGCCAAAATACTAGAGAAGACCGAATAATCCACCCAAAATGGAGAGATTGGCAAAAAATTACCTGAGATAATCCACTGACATCCAACATGACCTTCCTTGCATTGCACAACCAGACTGCTTGGAAGGATCCTTGCAATGGGTTGTCACCTTCACCACGAATATTTCCATCAGCGTAAAGGCCCAATAAATCAGTCGAACCCGGGTCCCAGATTACAAACTGAGCAACAAGAGGAACTTGCAGTTCATCCTTCTCAGACCTCTGAACCACTATGCAAAACACACCTCTACCAGTGAAGCAACTCAGGGCTCGGAGAAGTCCACTTGCAGAATTGGAGCCAACACTTCCATCCTCTGCTACAAATTTCATTGCCTAACTATTCCAAATGATTATCCAAGCCAAAAACCTCCCTAATATTCCTTCCACCGTCTCAAGAACATTCGTCGAGGAAATTCTCAATGCTCTTGCACCAACACGTTTATGCATTAAGATGGTTGTGTGGGGGGTGATCATTCCCATGTGCCACAATACTTCCATCGATCGTCACCCCCAATAGGGATTTAAATTTACATATTAAGTAACATAATTTTATATCAATTTTATATAGAGAGATAAAGTAATTGAAAGGAAAAATTATCTTGTATTTATACTTTTCAATATGACTATCGCAACCATATAATTGTTGAAAATGGCAACAAGAAATGCTAAAAATAGAAGTGTTAAAAATAGTATTGATATAAATAGCAGTTTGGGTACTAGTGCTGGATTGAGCAATAGGGAATGAAAAATGGAAGTGCTAAAAATAGCATTGCTATTTTAGCAGTTCGGGATGGATTCCAATTTTAGTCAGTCCCTGGACTAAAATAGGAAGTAAAATTCGAATTTGAACTTAACAATTGTTTGAAAATAAATTAATTAATTCACCATGAGTTAATTAGTTGTGAAAAATCAAACATGAATTCTATGTGAGGACATGCAACAATTTCTCCATTAATTGAGGAATTTATCCATCAGTTAAAGAGATAAGGATGAGTTCTAATTTGAGTTGTAATTAGTTGGCTCAGTTAACTGAGTCAAGTCCAGTTATATTGATTTAAACAGTTTGTTTAAATTAATGTGAGTTCAGTTAGTTAATGCATGCTTGCATATAACTTTTGCACTTTAGATAACTAAATATTCTCTCATGAATAACTCATGCATGCCAGTTCAGATAGAGACCCAGTTGAGATCAGAGGAGGGACAGTGTACTATCAGTTGGATAGATTTTTCCTATAAAGGAAACTCATCCATGGAGAAGGATTTATCTCCTTCAGGATTGCACAGTTAGATCAGAGGTTAATGAGTGTGTGAAGAGGGCAATTCACATAAGTGGCTGCACTGGACCCCAAGGAAAATTTCACAAAGAAATAGGAGGCTTGGAGGGTAGAGGAGAAGGTTTGAGAGAGGCCTTTGACTGTCTACGAGCAGTAGAGGGATTGCAGAGAGAGCAGGATAGCTTGTGAGCTGATTCTTTTAGTAATCCAGATTATATTTCCACTTGTATGATAATACAGAGTTGGGGTTTTAGGCTGAGGCTTTCCCCGGGTTATTTCTTCTATGTTATGTGTGATTGATTTGTCATTCTCAGTTATATGTGTTCTCTTGATCTTGCACAATTCAATTAAGCTTCCGCAAAGTGTTGTAGAAGTAGATCTTGTATTGTGTTTTAGTATATTGCATAATCTATTGATATATAGTGGGAATTTCTACATGGTTTCAGAGAAAAGGTGATCAAGGCGAAGAACAATATACAAGAAGGAGAAGTTCAAAGTTTGTGGTTCCTGAATATAGAAATCGAGTCCTTATCACATCTCTATTCCAGCTATGGCGTTCAGTGGTTTAAGACTCGAGTATGCCCTTGATGACAACTCAAATTATATAGCCTGGAAGGATCGCATGGAAGTAGTATTAGAGGATAACAATCTAAAGGAATTCATTGATCAAGAAGTCCCCAAGCTGACTGATGCTACTCAATTGGCGGAATGGAAAAAGTGTGTGGCTAGAGCAAGGAGAATCCTTTTGGAGGGAGTTCGAGACCACATAGTCTCGAGTCTCCATGGGAAGGAGACACCATTTTCAATGTGGAAAACATTGAAAGATCTATATCAGAATAACAACGATCAGAGGAAGCTGGCGCTGAAAGACAAGCTTCGTAAGATCAAGTGTGAAAAGGGCGACATGATCTCTACGTATCTGAACAAGCTCACCACCTGCAGGGATGAGCTTGGAAGTGTAGGGATTGCGACAACTGATGACATGGTGAGTCTTGCACTCCTTGGTCTTCTTAAGAGTTAGCATAGCTACTAGGGCTTGGTTAATGGAAGAGAGAAACTGCCAGATTGGGAACGACTTTGGTTGGATCTAATGCAGGAGGAGATAAGAAGAAGCACCAGAGATGGTTCTTCATCCATGGAGGATGAAGAAAATTGTGCCTTAGCGAGTAAGGCAAAGAAGGGGAAGGAGAAGGATTCTCTTTCCCAATCCAGTTCTTCCCAAGGTGGGAAGAAGTTTGACAAATTGAAAGTGCCATGCCTTTGTTGTCATGCGGTGGGCCATTTTGCTACAAATTGTCCACTGAGGAAATCCAAGAAGGGATCCGTGGAATGATCAGAAGGTGAGGCACTGGACTCACAATTCGAGTTGGATTTCACACTGATCGCATGCATGGTTTCATCCATGGTGGGAAGTGGTTGGTTTCTTGACAGTGGAGCTTCTTTCCACATGACCGACAACAAAAGTTTGTTCAGTACTTTGGAGGAGAAAGATCTCCAGATACTCATAGTGATGGGTAATGATGAAAAGTATAGTGTCTCAGGTGTAGGCACGGTTATTTTTTAGAGGGAGAATGGAGCTCGCATTACTTTGACTGATGTCAAGTATGTACCAGGACTGAAGAGAAATTTGGTGTCAATCGCGATGTTGGAAGACAGAGGCTATGATTTAGTCTTTAGTAAGGGAAAGGTTTTTCTTAGACACATCATCACTAGACAGGTGAAGCAGATCGGTTCATGGGTCAAGAACCTGTATGCTTTTGAGGTTCAAGATGCATGCAAAGCCTTGAGGAGCAAGGCAACTGATGGAGACTTGGTGATTGAGAGGGAGAGTACATTACCTCTCAACATGCAATGCTAGAAAAAGTCTCAGACAACTGTGGCAGAGCCACGATTGGTGAAGCAGCTTCAAGAGGTTGTGGAGTAGCCAAAACTGGGGAAGCCGAGAGGAGACAGAGTGGAGGCATCCACTCATGCAGAGACCTCTAGTAGGGGGAAATTTCAAGCAAGGTGGGCAGAGGGGTCACATGCATCCATACCTCTAGGTAGGAGGTGGGGCAATGTGGAGTGATTGTCCCAAGAAGGCTGGAATAGGGGCAAGATCCTTGAGGTACCCAACCTCTTTGATTCGACTTTGCTACAGGAGCCCCGATGAGGAGTAGCAGGACTGGTTGATTGGGTAGAGACAAATGTGGATGGAGCGGCAGAGAGAGCTACAGTGCAGGAGTCCCAAGACAGTGTAGAGCTAGCAGGCTGCAACAATGTGAGAGGCACAGGAGTGTTGCACTAGTGTAGGATGGCACAGAGAGGTGTGCAACAGTGCGAGATGCATGGAGTGTTGCAGTAGCTTAGAGGTCAGAGAGGGATCACTTGTCAGTAGCAGGTAGAGCTTCAATATCAGAGTATGTTTCTAGCCCAACAGAGAGGCCAGTTGGGAGTTTTTTTGTTTCTAGAGTTGCTAGAGCAACCACACTTGATAGAAGTGTTACATGCAGAACATTCCAAAGGTATAGGATTGGGTTTGAGTTGAATGCGTTTCTTGTTGAGAGGGAGTGTTGAAAATGGCAACAAGAAATTCTAAAAATAGAAGTGTTAAAAATAGCACTGCTATAAATAGCAGTTTGGGTACCAGTGCTGGATTGAGAAACATGGAATGAAAAATGGAAGTGCTAAAAATAACATTTTTATTTTTAGCAGTTCGGGATGGATTCCAATTTTAGTCAGCCCCTAGACTAAAATAGGAAGTAAAATTCGAATTTGAACTTAATAGCTATTAGAAAATAAATTAGTTAATTCACCATGAGTTAATTAGTTGTGAGAAATCAAACATGAAGTCTATGTGAGGACATGCAACAGTTTCTCCATTAATTGAGGAATTTATTCATCAGTTAAAGAGATAAGAATGAGTTCTAATTTGAGTTGTAATTAGTTGGCTCAGTTAACTGAGTCAAGTCCAGTTAGATTGATTTAAACAGTTTGTTTAAATCAATGTGAGTTCAGTTAGTTAATGCATGCTTGCATATAATTGCTGCACTTCAGATACCTGAATATTCTCTCATGAATTACTCATGCATGTCAGTTCAGACAGAGACCCAGTTGAGATCAGAGGAGGGACAGTGTACTATCAGTTGGATAGATTTTTCCTATAAAGGAAACTCATCCATGGAGAAGGATTTATCTCCTTCAGGATTGCATAGTTAGATCAAAGGTTAGTGAGTGTGTGAAGAGGGCAATTCACACAAGTGGTTGCACTGGACCCCAAGGAAAATTGTGCAAAGAAATAGGAGGCTTGGAGGGCAGAGGAGAAGGTTTGAGAGAGGCCTTTGACTGTCTATGAGCAACAGAGGGATTGCAGAGAGATCAGGATAGCTTGTGAGCCGATTCTTTTTGTAATCCGAACTATATTTCCACTTGTATGATAATACAAAGATGGGGTTTTAGGCTGAGGCTTTCCCCATGTTATTTCTTCTGTGTTATGTGTGATTGATTTCTCATTCCCAGTTATATGTGTTATCTTGATCTTGCTCAATTCGATTAAGCTTCCACAAAGTGTTGTAGAAGTAGATCTTGTATTGTGTTTTAGTATATTGCATAATCTGTTGATCTACAGTGGGAATTCCTACAATAATTTAAATAGCTGATCCATAATAGACATCAAAACAGTGACTTCATCATAAGTTGCTGAAATTAATTTTTTTATAAGAATGAACTAAATTATAATTTTAAATATTATTATTAATGATAAAAATAATTAATATATAAGTTCAAAATATAAACATTAAAAAATATGTAACAAGATTCTTAATCACATACATTCACCCCTACTTTTTTATGGAGATTCTTAAGCTGCAAATAGGCTTTGTTACAATACCATGGTTTATCAATACCACATGCCCAAATAACAATAGCTCCTTTCATATGAAACTTGTTTATATGGCACTTTTTTTTTTATTAATGAATTTAAATAAACGGGCCAGAAAAGGCATAACTACTTTGGAAATAAAATTCAACCTTTGATTTGTGTATGCTACCAAGAATATTCTAGAATATGGTTGTTTGATATTACAACCCAATATGAAGGAGATGTGTAATTCCTTACATATATATAATAAAAATAATATTTTGCTCTCAACCATAAATAAAATATTTCAACGTCCGTATTAAGTAACATAATTTTATATAGAGAGGTAAAGTAATTGAAAGTAAAAGAAAAAATCTTGTATTTTCACCTTTTAGTATCACTAGTGCAACCATATAATTTAAATCAATGATAAATACCAATAGACATCAATCCATAATAGACATCAAAACACTTACTTCGTCATAAGTTGCTAAAGTTTAAAAAAATATAAGAATCAAAGAAATTATAACTTTATTTTTAATTATTTTTAATGATACAAATAATTATTTATAAGTTAAACATATATACATTTAAAAAATGTCACATGATTCTTAACCATGGATATTCACTTCTACTTTATTATTGAGATTCTTAAGTTTTAAATAGGCTTTGTTACAATACCATAGACCAATACCATGGCTTATCAATACCACATGCCGAAAAAAAGCATAACTCACTTCATATGAAACTTGTTTATTATGAAGTTGTTTTAAATAATTAATTTAAATATACAAGGGAAAAAGAACATAACTATTTTGGAAATAAATTTAAGCCTTTGATTTGCAAATGCTACCAAGAGTATTCTAAAATATTCTAAGGAGGTTAAATCCATACCATCTACCTAATAATTATTGAAAAATAAATTAATATTGTGGAAGGCCAATTCCAAAATAGACATACCTATTGGCACAATGAAGATGCATGATTATTTTATATTTTAAAACTATTTAAATACCAATGTTAACAAATATACTTCAATATCAATTTCATATATATATATATATATATATATCTATATATATATATATATATATATATTTACTATTGACCATAAGTAAAATATTTTAATGGCCAATCTATTTTGGAATAAGGCTTCCAAAATTTTAATTTAATTATCAACTAGTGCAACCATATAAATTAAATGGTTGGTAAACACCAATAGATATCAAAATATTTACCTCATGGTACATCTCACATTGTCAAGATTAAAAAAATTAGAACAATTAACTAAAATTTAATTTAATTTTAAATGATTATTATTATAAATTATAAAAAATGGGGTTCACACAAGCCCCCTTGTCACCCATGCTTCTGCTTTTGTTCATGAAATAACAAGGGCTAAACTTGAACCTAAAAAATGCAGTGATCACTCTAGATCTGCTCACATAGTAGAAGACCACGACTTCCAAAAGCGGTGTAAGAGCAATGAAATTTAAGCTCTTTTGTAATGGCCCGGTAACCAAGGAATCATCACATGCAGACATATAGGGTAACTTTTCTTTTACCATGGAAGACATATTACTTGACTACAAGAAGAACCCCCGAGAGGGTAAATCAATTTTTACATCACTGCATCCCAGTCCTCAAAGTGAGAAGCAAACCCTCAATGACTCAAAAGGTATGGATTCATCGACGGTATGGATCAAAATGTGTGGGAGTATGAACAATACTATGCGATGAAGGATGAACTCCTTTCATTCGCACCTCTTCCGCATTATCCTGAAATTTTTTGTGATTCTGTCATTCCTGTTCAATCTTGTGAAAATTTAGTTTCTAATGATACTTCTTTCAATCATTCGCGAGAATCATATAATGATGATTTTTCGGAGAGGACAAATATTTTTTGTCTGATCCTCCCAATCTCTCATCTTATATTTCTGGAGACATAGAGGGTGAATTTTCTTTTTTTTCATCATCCCCTCTTTACGATTCATCAGATCATGAGGATGCCCCTATTTGTAATCTTGAACTTTCTGATCATGGATGTCGTGATCTTTTCTTTGACTCATTTGATCACGATTCTAATTTTTCCACTGTCAATATTTCTAAGACATCGATATGTGATGATCCGTCTTCTGATGAATTGGAACTTCCCTAAGATGTCGAGGCATTTCAACCCGAGCTAATGGTTATGTCAGGTTCTCGTAGTCTTGATGTCAGTTCCACTTCCAATCAAATTTTTTTTGAATTGTTCCAGGCTCCTCATCACTCTGTTGTACACATTGATAATCAATCTATTTTATAATATTTACATCCTCCATCTGTATCACATGATCCTATAGCTTGGTCATTGGAGGAGTAGTACATAATAAGCACTGTTGCAAAACAAAATTTTTCTTCCTTCTTCATGTTTGCTCGTTTTTCAAGTCGAAAGTTTGTCCCTACATGCATTTGGCTCACAATGTGTTTGGACACCATGGTACATCCGCAGAGTACTTCTCATGCACTTTTCATTTTTACTTTTTTTTGCGAGTTCTTTCAAGATTCAAACGTTTTGGTTTGTATTGGCTTATCTTTCTTATTTGTTTGAATGCTTGTATATGTTTCTTGACATGCATTCCCTTGCCTACATAGGCCATCCAATGCGCTGGTGGCTACATTGGAAGTATCACTTTACGTAAGTTTGGCCTATGCTATGTTTAGGTTAGGAGTAGGAGTAGTTTTTATTTTCTTGGTTGTTTCGTTAGATTTTATTTAATTTGTTTTGCTTTTACCTTGCTTCTTTCCTTTCATTTGTTTTTGTTTTAGTTATAGGTTAGTTTTTGCATGAGACCGTGTTTGTCTTCTCAGACAAGCTCAGTGAAATCCAAGAGGAAGCTGCACTACTATCAACACTTGATTATCTGTCTATTCCCTCTCTTTACGAGAATCTTTCAAATCTATTAGTTGATGATACTCTTATGGAAAATACATTCCATTTGGAGAGAATCATAGTGAAATCATGATGTTTTCACTTTGAACTAGTACCACCTGTTAGCCTTGCTGGAAAAAGGCCCACAAATGGATCCATAATAGGCTCATGAAGTCTCCAAATTTGCTTAGAAACATGCTAATGGATCCATTAATGCTCTTGACATTTTCAATTTTGGCTCAAAGATCATCTAATGATCAAAATCGGCACAAGAAAAAAGCCCTTGGAAGGGCAGAAATGCACTATCGGGAGGCTCAAAACACTCTAAAAACATGAAAAAACGCATTACCACAGGCTTAAACTGGGCATTGCATAGCCACCGTTAGATTTGGCCGATCAACGACCAAGATCTAGGCGGAAAATCACATATCGGCAGGGCAGTGGTGACAGGCTTAAAGCGGGCGCATGACACCATCGATCAGCGATTGCCGATGATCGGATCAACGGGTCGCATCGACGGGGAGCTATGTTATATATATAAAGGGGCCCGTGCATTGAGCGATTAGCAATTGCGATCGGATCACATCGTTGTATCACATCAGCGCTATACCAAGGGGCAGGGCATATGTACATACATACGGGTGACCCGATACCCAGACCTGACCATGGTATATATGAGAATTCATATATTTTAAGATCTGCGCCCACGAGTTTTCATTGTTTTTATGTATTTTCGTTATATAACGAAAATACAAAGGGGGCCTAGACAGTGCCGATAGCGATAAAACCTCGGACTCGATGGGTTCTAAACAGATATATTATAATATTTTAGGTCTGGGGAAAGCCATTTTTCAATGATTTTTGTGTATTTTCGTTGTTATAACGAAATATGAAGGAAGCCTGAGGCAGTGCGGTAGCGATGGAACCTGGACCCGATGGGTTTCCGGAATCTATATATATATATATATATATATATATATATATATATATATATATATATATATATATATATATATGAGATATGAAAATCGTCAGTACTGGGGTTGCAGGAGAAGAGAAAGCCAGAGCGAGGGTTTACAGAAAATGGCCGCCGCTACCTCAGGTTGCCCTATCACCACTGGAGCTGACAGGTCAAAGGTCTTTGTGCAGCGGTTGCAGAACAATCGAATCGGCAAAGAAGGTTATCTGCGATGGGGGATTTGGTACCCTCTTCTGGAAAATGAGAGATATTTTATAGATCTGGAACAGGATGCGATGGATCGAGATTTTGGTGCACACGGGAGAACTGATGCCGTTCTTCAGATCACATTACCCTCCCAATCTGCTGCAAACCTGATAGATCTGGCTCCCTGGGGTTGCAGTGTTGACGAATTCAAGGAAAGACGCCTGGATCTCTTTGTATTGGCGTCTCCAAAACTATACAGGTTCACGCTGGCTCAGATCCAAGGACAAGAAGCTCACAGTGACCATAATCCAGAGGTAAGGATGCGCAAACTTAACCTTAATGCATATCGAACCTCGGATCTGTATTATGATGCAGATCTTGATTTCTCTCAGTTCGAACGACCGTCACTGAATCCAGTTTGGGCGACATTTTCCTTGATCTGGGGTACTATGAACAGATCGAGCCTTGGGCTCTTCGATCCAGTCCCTCGTACTGTAGATCGACCTCATTTCTAGTCAGATCTGGAAGTCCATCCACTTCTTATAGAAAAACAAAAGATGTGGAGTAGAATTTCAGGGATAGATCTGCCAAATACAAGATCTGGATCCCTGACAAGAGGTTTCCAAATATTTGTAAAAACTCCAGAAGGAAAATCGAAACTAATGTGGGTAAAAGAGATAGATATTGTTAATCAACTGCAAGAAATTATAATGCAACAGCTGGGATACCCCATCAGATCACAAAATCTGATACATGGGGGTAGAGTGCTACAAGACACAAAATACCTCTGGGAATACCAATTTACACCCCTGTCAACAATCATTCTCAATCTGAGAATAAGAGGGGGCGCATTCGTCAATAGCAGGAACCTTACAAGGCTGAGGGAAGTGGTACCGGTTCAAATGGGAAAAAACCAGGTAGAATTTCCTTCAAAAACATTCTATAGGGGAAAAACACAGAAGGAGCAGCACCAAAACAAACATGTATGGATGCCAGGCCATACATTGTGGAACAATTGAATCATACCCCAAAATACAACATCGATACACCAGAAATAGATGAGCATTACACTATATATGAAAGACAAGCAATAATATGTAGATTCAACTGCTTTTGGCCCAAACCAATTGATCTATTCCATTGGATCTTCACGAACTGGACTATGCAATGCGAAATACATCTCTGTTCCAAAGGTTTTTTCATAGTGAATTTTCTATCAGCAATAGATAGAGACATAGTAATACAGGAAGGTCCTTGGTTCTAGGGATCCACAGGACTCTTCATGACACCATGGTTCCCATATTTTGATGCAAATACAATGGTCGTCTCCAAGATGCCAGTTTGGGTGCGGCTTCACAATCTCCCAATACATTTCTGGAATCATCAAGTACTAGCTGGAATTGGAAATACTATTGGGCGCTATATCAAAATGGACACCCAGCGAGTAGAGGAAAGAATTTACACTTTTGCACGAATATGTGTGGAAGTAGACCTTAGCAAAGGCCTGCCAGACCAGATTCAGCTGAAGCATAAACAGAGGAGCTGGACACAGGTTCTAGATTATGAAAACACTGCTTTCAGATGCCGAATATGCCGACAAACAGGACACCTTCAAAGCTCGTGTCCAACAGTCAAAAAAGACAATCGCAGAAAGAAGAAAGTAGAAAAACAAGCAAAGGGGTGGCAATTCCCTCCACCTCCCTCAGATGACGAGGAGGAAGAAGAGATGGATTTTGCTAACCCCAACCAGACCAATCAGATGAACAACGAACCAACAGTAGAAGACACAAATCCACAGGTACATATAGACACAACACTGGCAAGTTTATCAGATACTATGGATATGGGCAGAAATAAACGTCAACACACATCAGACACATTAGACTATGATAAAGACAATCCACAACCTGTGGCTGAAATAGCACTAGCACTTATAACTCCAACAGAGTCACAGGGGGGTTGGAGAAAAGTTGAGAAGAAAAAAGGGCGAAAAGTCTGACTTTTCCCCATCTGTACATTAACATTTTTGCTTTACATGTTTATTTCTTGAAATCCGTACACCCTGCGTGGTGATGAAGGATCTTTTTGCATCTTTTTTGAGCACCATTTCTGAAATCTGTTTACAGCATATGCCGAAAGGCATCTACAACATGTAATTTTTCAATCATAATGAAAGATTACGATTTTTCCAGTGGAATATATATATATATATATATATATATCTATATCTATATATATATATATATATATATCTATATATATATATATATATATATATCTATATATATATATATATATATATATATATATATATATATATATATATATATATATATATATATATATATATATATATATATATATATATATATATATATATATATATATATATATATATATTCAGGTCTGCCTAAGGCCAATTTCACATGTTTTTTAGTGTTTTATGCATATTTCACAATACGAGGAAAATACACAGGGCAGGCTTCTTTGCGACTTGCGACAACAACAAGGGCGGACCCGAGAGGATATAAACCATCTTTGAGGACTTTTTGAAGTCTGAAAAGGACAGGGAATGGCGGGATTTTGCAGTATGGCTGTGCTTTCTGTTGATAACAGAACAATCATAGTTTGCAGTTGAAAGAGAAAACAAAGGCACGCAGACCCTTTCCACCACCCAACAGAGGCTGGGAGACAGGGACAGAGGCCAAAAAGAATCAATAGACAACGCAACACATCCATAGAACAAACAGAATGATCATGGAGCTCTCTGGCATAGGAGAACTCCCAGACAACACAACAAGCAGCCAAAATATCTTAAAACTGTTATTCCTCTGTCAGAAGGAGGAAAAACCACCAAGCCATGCTTGCCTAGAGGGCATCAAAGCAATTAAACAATGCATATCAGGCAGATTAAGACTCCGAGCCTTCTAGAGAGCTCAGGAGCATTGTAAACAGGCTATAAATAGCTATTAGTAAGATGTAACAAGGGTTCAACTTCTGGAGATTATTCCTCCTCTGTTCCTTCAAGCTCCTCATCTTTATTCTAGAAATACAAGCTCCTTTTTCTATTACATGTTCAATCCCCATTTTCTTTACTATCCTATGCTTGCACTTGAACAATTTGTTCATGTTTCCTTTGTGTTTAAGGCCAGATAACTGTCATCTTATCTCTGCTTTGATAACTTAGATTTGCAAGCTTTTTCGCTACCTATAGCTAACCATTCATATATGGTCATATATGCATCTCCCAGTACAATCAATATTCTCTTTTGCTGCCTGTAGCTAGTCATTCATTTATGTTTATATATGCAATCTGTTGATACAATTAGTATTCTCCATCTTTCCATTAAATCTACAAATTATTGAGCATTAGTGGTTTAAAGCCTTATGTTGTTGAGAGTGTTCATGCATGCCTTGAGTGGGAATAGAGCTGAAATCGTCATCTGACTTGATCCAGACAATCATCCATTCCAATAGTTCTGAGAACAATATTGAATATTATATGTTACCAGGCATATCCGAGTTGCAACCTAGGAGAGTTTCCTGGAGTGATAACATAATTGGCGCCATTGTGGGGGAGAGGAAACTGAAGCTCAGCTTCCCTAAGAAACGACATAGATCCAGCTTTGATGATAGACAAAGTCTGGGTGCTTTTTTGGTTGTAATCATCTATTTGGCGACTCTACTGGAGGCCAAACCTCTTGGCGACTCCACTTCATAGTTCTGCCTCAGTTTGTGAGGCATACTTGGAGAAATCCTCAAAAAATACAAGCTGACCCAATGCCTGATCTTGAAAAAATCATCAAAGAGAGAAAGGTATTGCAGAAAGGAGCATCAGGTTTAGGTAAACCTAAACAATATTCTATATCTCTTCAAGAAAGGCTTGTAATAGAACAAATATATGTTGAGAGTATAGCTTCTAATACTAGCAGTGAAGAAAAACTCTTAGAGATTCATAACGCTCCTTATTCTTTAGGTTTTCCTTTTGTTGTAAGCCCAAAGGAAACCTCACCTCCTACCCATCATACTCCTTTACTCCTATCAGTCAGTCCTCAGCCCTCTATCATTTAGATTTCCAGTACTCTTTTAGCCACCACAACTATGGCAGGTCCTCCAAGCTCCAACTCATGAGGTAAGAGGTCTTGAAAAGTCTCCTTCTCCTTTCAATTTTCAATCAGAAATTCAGAAGCTAAAGATACCCATGCCTCTGATTGAACTATTGAAGAATGAGTCCTTCAAAAGATCCATCCTCAAGGCTCTTGAGCCTAAAGCCATCCAAGCATCCACTAACCGCGTGAATCTCCAAGATGACAAGCCAGCTGTTATTCTCAGCCCAATGATTGAAAATTGTGAAGACAACTCCCCATCATTCTATGTCTCTCTGAATATTCATGATAAAATCCTTCACAACTGCCTTCTGGATACTGGAGCCAGCCATAATATAATGCCCAAGGCTATCATGGATGAGCTGGGCCTGGACATTACCAAGCCTTATCATGACCTGTTCTCTTTTGACTCTAGAAAAGTTAAATGTCTGAGATTAATCAAAGATCTAGCCATCACTTTGTCTCAGCTGCCCATGAAAAGCATGAAGATCGATATTGTGGTAGTAGATGTACCCCCCAAGTTTGGCATGTTACTTTCCAGAGGTTGGATCAAGATACTAGGTGGATCATTACAAAATGATCTGTCTTATGCTACTGTCCTAGTTTTCGGAGGTGAGAGCAAGAGATTATACAGAGATGCACAATTGGCTTATATAATCAGTGATGAAAAGAATCCCACCAATCATCCCATATATGCTATCGACACTGATTTTGGGGCTTGTATCCTTCATATTGAAGAATCTCAGTTGGCCTCCACGCAGCTTAGGAAACCAGTTTGCCAGATCGTTGATGAAGAAAACCCACAGATTTGGGATATGTTTCTTGATGGGGCTTGCTCTAAAGAAGCTACAGGGGCAGGCATAGTCCTTATGTCCCCAATGCAGGAATATATTCATTTATCTTTTAAATTGACCTTTCAGGTCACAAACAACATCGCATAGTATGAAGCTTTGATTCTAGGCTTGAGTGCTACTAAATAAAAGGGTATCAAAGGCCTGAAAGTGTTTGGAGATGCAGACCTCATTATTCAACAAGTAAATAAAACTTTCCAAGCTAAGCATCCAAGGCTGAAGGCATACAGAGATGAGGTATGGAGGCTCAAGGATTCTTTTAACGATTTCAGCATTTCTTATATTCCAAGAATGAAGAACCAGCTTGCCGACTCCCTCGCTGTCTCTGCTAGCATGTTTATTCCTCCTTTGCCTCCCAAATTGACATATGAAGTTCAGGTAAAATACAGACCGTCTCTGCCTGACAATGTCAAATATTGGAGGGTTTTTGAAGATGATGAGGAAATTAATAGGTTTTTGCAAGTCGTTGGGGAATTTTCTTAAACACGCATCGATCAAGAAAATGGAACCATGGAAGAATGCGTCTAGTCCAAGCTAAAAAGCGAAATTGGAAAAAAAATCATCGTCTAGCTGCCCAATAATAACATACCAAAAGGATTGGTGCCTCTAGAGAGGCTCTTTGATCATAACGATGTACCCTATAAGCCAGACAAAATAGAGAATGAGTCTGCTATCCGTAAACATAATATAGGCATGCCAACCTATCCGAAATTCATCAATCTTTCCACACATTTGTCCTCTGCCCAGAATTCTAAGTATTGCACCCTCATGAAGTAATTCATTGACATTTTTGCCTGGGAATACAACAATCTTAAAACCTATGATGCAGACATCATTTAGCATAAGATCCCACTGGAAAAGAATACCACCCCTTTTAAGCAGAAGTTAAGGCCTATCAACCCTCTCTTATTGCCTTTGATTGAGAAAGAGATCAAGAAGCTGTTGGATGCCAAAATTATAGCTCCCCTAAGGTATTCAAAATGGATAGCTAACCTTTTGGTAGTAAGAAAGAAAAATGGAGAAATCAGACTTTTTGTTGACTTCAAAAATCTGAACAAGTGATTTAAAAAGGATAACTACTCCCTGCCTAAGATGGAACACTTGCTGCAAAGAGTTTCAGGGGCTAGAGTCATGTCTTTCTTAGATGGATTTTCAGGTTACAGTCAGATTTCTGTACATCCTGAAGATCAGGAAAAGACCGCCTTCACTACTCCTTGGGGCACTTTCATGTACTCCAAGATGCCTTTCGGACTGATGAATGCAGGGGCTACTTTTCAGAGGGCCATGGACATAGCCTTTGTGGGAGAGAAGGACAAGTTTGTCCTTATTTATCTTGATGACATAACAATCTTTTCTAGCATCCAGAAAGACCATTTACAACATTTAAAGAAGGTCTTCCTAAAGTGCAGATAGTTTGGAATCTCAGTGAACTCAAAGAAGTCACAGTTTGCTCTAGAAGAAGGCAAACTTTTGGGTCCAAGCCATTCAGACATTGTCCATCCCAAGGTCGAAAAAGGACATCCAATCCTTCCTGGATAAGATTAACTTTGTAAGGAGGTTCATTCCAAACTTTGTAGAGCTAGTAAAGAATATCACTTCCATGCTGAAGAAAGGATCAGAAATAAAATGGACAGCTGCTTCAAGAAGCTCTTTTGAAGCCATCAAGTAAGATATCATGGAAGCTCCCACTCTAATAAGCCCAGATTACACTAAGGGGTTTTGCATCTTCTCTTTTGCCTCTTATGATATGCTTGCAGCAGTTCTGTTGCAGAAAAATGATGAAGGAATAGAGCACCCCGTGGCCTGTTCAGCAAAAATCTAAGGGATGTTGAATTAAGGTATGACCTTATTGAAAAACAAGCTTATGCTCTCATTAAATCTTTGAAAGCATTCATCATTTATATTCTGCATTCCAAAGTAATTGCATATGTACCTTCAGCCTCAGTAAAATATATCTTAACTCAGCAAGATATTGATGGAAAGAGGGCAAAATGGATCACACAATTCATAGAATTTGACATAGAGGTGAAGCTCACTAAGCTTGTCAAAGGCTAGGGCTTGGCTAAGCTTATGGATGAAGAAAATTGTAGCTTGTTAGATATAAATTGCATAGGTCTAAATTCAGATAATGAAAAAACAGAGGGAACAACAGAAGAGAAAAAGCAGAATCAGCGTTTGGTTGAAAATCTAGCCACATGTGAATGGTATTACAACATAGTTCATTTTTTGCAAAATCTAGAAGTCCCTCCAGGGCTTAGCTCAAGTCAAGCTTGTGCCATTAAACTCAGATCAGAAAAATTCTGCATTAATAAAAATCTTCTTTATTGGAAAGACCCATCAGGAATCCTCTTGAGGTGTCTAGATAAAGAACAGTCTGTAGAGGTCATACACCAGTTCCATTCTAGCATCTGTGGAGGACATCATTATTGGAAAACTACAACTCACAAAATCTTGAGGGCTGGATATTATTGGCCTACTCTGTTCTCTGATGTGTTTTATTTTGTGAAAGCTTGTGAAAATTGTCAGAGGTTTGCAGGAAGACAACAGCTAAAATCTCTACCCCTGAAGCCAGTACATGTCAGTGGTCCCTTCTAGCAGTGGGGCTTAGAATTTATAGGTGAAATCAACCCACATTCTAGTGGCCAACACAAATGGATCTTAGTAGCCACCAATTATTTCACCAAGTGGATTGAGGCTCTACCCACTAAGAATGCCAATCATCAAGTTGTCATAAAATTCTTGAATGAGAATATTTTTACTAGATTTGGTTTCCCAACTATACTAGTCACTAATAATGCAACAACTTTCAAGGCAAAAGAATTGATGGATGTGACTGAATCCATGGGCATTCAAGTGGTGCATTCTACCTCATATTATCCTCAAGGCAATGGCCTAGCAGAATCATCTAACAAAAGTCTGGTAAGGGTAATCAAAAAGCTGTTAGAGGACAACAAAAAGAGCTGGGATTCCAAGTTGAAATTTTCACTATGGGCTGACAGAGTTACCATCAAAAAGTCCATAGGGAATTCTCCATTTAAACTGGTTTATGGTGCTGATGTTGTTTTCCCTGTCCAGCTCATTATCCCTGTGGCTAAGTTCTCGCAAGAAGAACAAGATGAAGAGAATGATATGTTAAGAAGAATGAATAACATGGTTGAACTACATCAGATAAGAGAGCAGCTAGTTGAGAAATCAAAGGCTCATCAAAAGGCAATCAAAGAAACTTTTGACAGGAAAGAAAAAGTGGACAAGTTCCAAGTTGGTGATTGGGTGCTTAAATGGGATGCATTTAAGGAAAAGAGAGGTAATCATGGCAAGTTTGACTCCTTGTGGATAGGTCCTTTTGTCATCGCTCAAGTTCAGCACAACAATACATTCATCCTGCACAATCTGGAAGGAGGAGATACTTTTAGTAGCCCAGTAAATGGGCGGTTCTTGAAACTCTATTTCATTTAAGGCCTTAAAGCCTTGGTATTGTAAATATGTTTTTCTTTCAGTTTTTATTTTTATGCTAAAAAGACTCCATGCCCAATGGAACACTAGAAGGAAGATTTAATTTTTGTTTTACAGGAAAGGCATTGATTTGAGATCCTTGAAACCTCACAGGGAGGATTTCATCCCCAGAAGTAGCTAATGCTAGCCTTGCTGGAAAAAGGCCCACAAATGGATCCATAATAGGCTCTTGAAGTCTCCAAATTTGCTTAGAAACGTGCCAATGGATCCATTAATGCCCTTGACATTTTCAATTTTGGCTCAAAGATCATCTAATGATCAAAATCAATGCAAGAGGAAATCCCTTGGAAGGGTAGAAATGCACTATCGGGAGGCTCAAAACACTCTAAAAACATGAAAAAAAGCATTACCACAGGCTTAAACTGGGCATTGCACAACCACCGTTAGATCTAGCCGATCAACAGCCAAGATCTAGGTAACAAATCACATATCGGGCGGGCAGAGGTGACAGGCTTAAAGCGAGCGCATGAGACCGTCGATTAGCGATTGCCGATGATCGGATCGGTGGGTAGCATCGGCGAGGAGCTATGCTATATATATAAAGGGGCCCAGGTGTTATTGAGAAATCTAGTGTCTATTCAGAGCTGCTAGTCCCACTAAGACGGGTAGATATCTTAGAAACAAACAAATTAAAGTCACTTGTTTTTCCTTTACGAGAGAGAGATGAGAAAGAAGCAGAGAGTACCAACCTTAGTCTTCCGCTTGGCTCCTTGCTTGTTTCCTTTCCCCTTTGACAGAATCTCACCACTGCTTCCTTACTTGTCCCACTTCAAAGAGCACCTGTAGATTCACAATAGCATAATACCATCAAAGCATAGAGATCTTTCAATGTAAACAATACAGGATCAGATATATATTGACCATACAAATGCATATATCAACACAATATTCAGATATACACAAGAATATGGAGGAAAAATCAAATAGCTTTATTAATAAAAGTAGTAGAAGAGAGAATTACAACCGATTGGTCTGACCCAACGTCATCCTCCCAGCATGAAAGCCCTCTTCACCTCATACAAAGCAAGATCACCCAACAATGTCTTCAAAGAGAAACCAACAACACTTCCTTGCAAATTACAAAATTCCAGCCTTTTGGATCTCTTGGATGAGGGATCCATATATAGATGTTTACAGGAGAGTGAGTCAGCTTCTGGGATTTTGATTAGTGTCATTTCACTGATAGTTCTTGGTTCCACATGGAGATTTTAGATCTCTTACTCATCCCTGGGCGAACTCAGAGAGGCAAGTGTCAAATGAGCAGTTTCTAGAAGATTCTCTGGGTTTCCACCTAGCAAACTGCTTGTGCCATTTGTCTACTCTCGCTCATCGCACCCTATAGAAGGTAAATCCAGTATGCATCACACTTTTTGCATGTGGTAGGTGAGATGCATCGCACCTTTAGCACTGGGCAGTCTGTATGGTCCTGCTTTGACCAATTTTGAGTAGTTTTTCATGGAGAACTTCTGGGAGATGATGTAATCAGTTGACCTTGCTCCTTTAGGGTATGAAACAACACTTTTAGGGACTTAGAAGCCCTTGGTTTATGGACATGTATGATTGGGGTTGCAGTGCCCAAATATGTCTATAACACTTGCCCCCTAAAGCATGAGGATCCGAGGTTTTTCGAACTAGAAGGTGACCTGTAATAAGATACAATACAATACATTATCTTCATAATATTTTTCATGATCTAGCTGAGGCGGGCATTCCCATGCTCAGCTTTGATAAATTCATTTTCATGTACATAGGACAAACAACCGTCTGTGTGCAGACTGATGATTATGGTAGAGCCATCATCCCTTAGTTTGGATGATTATCTGTGCAGCAATGATGTACATTTGATGTCTTTATTCTCCTGAATATATCGCAGCCCGGATGGATGAAACTAGATCCGGGGTCTTCAAAACTCGTTCAATCTTCACCTGAAGTACAAGTCGATCCATGTGAATAGATGTTCTGATGTTGAACATGGAAAGACATCGCCTGATTACCAGTCAATGATGTAAGCTGTTAACAGGTGCAAGAGGAATCACCGATGACGATGATGACCCTCAAGGTACTGCAGTACAATTCACGTGGTGTGAATACATGAGTTGACGTCGAACACCATGCAAAGTCTTTTGGTCGAAGGCCATTAATGTAAACTTGTTGCCGGAAGTGAGAAACTTTCCATGGAGGCACGCAAGCTTCAAAGTACTGAAAGGGTCGTTCCTAGGTCAGCTTCTTGGATAATGAGCTGATGTCGACAAGAAGTGACCCGTCGTAGGAGGGCATTGATGGATCCCACATCTATGACACGGAATGGAGAAAATGATTTTATAGAGGTGAAAACGATCTGATGATACAAGGCTTAGGGTGGCGGTCATGAAAGAATGAAGCGTGAAGGTATTGCAGTGGATGAGACACAAGCTGGGTAGGTGAATTCTCTGAGCAACTTCTCTTGAACATATCGACGACACTGAAATGGATTGGTAAAGTTAACCCCAAAAGTGGATGGTATGGTGGACCAACAGTAATATGACCGGTGAACGAAATAATCCAACCTGGCTCAATCACGGTGATGGAGTGAAAGTGTCATGTTCAAGAGCGACCTACTACCAATAAATTTTCTTCAAGTTTTCTTCCCAATTTTCCCCAGTCATTTTTGACTAGTACCTCTTTATTTTTGTCAAGCTTGAGGAGGATAACATATGCTTGTTCTATAATTTTCCCTTCGGGCAAACCCGTCGCTATGTTTTAATGAGCCTAGCGACAGTGAAACTCGCTCTTGTCTGAATGGACAAGTTTGTCGCTATTGTTTTAACGAGTTTAATGACAAGGATAACTCGGTTCTTTTCAATTTTAGAGAGTCTGAAAAGGGACGGAAAGAATACTCCAATATTCCTTTTTCAGAATATAATCCCTTAAGTCTGAAAAAGCATAAAACAATGCGAAAGGGATGACTTTTCGATAGTTTTAATGAGCCGAACAAGAAAAACGCTTGATATTTTTGTGCAATAATCCCTCAGGTCCAAAAAAGATTAAAATCTAGAGGAGGTATGGAACTTCCCATCACTTTAACGAGTTGGAGAGGCCAATTGCTCGACAATCTTTTCATATTTTACGAGTTAGATGAAAAGAGCTTAAAGGAGACTCGTTTTTTGAGGAACGAGTGATGTTTTCAGATAGCAGCTAGTTCCAGGTAATGTTTGGAACTTTTCAATCACGACAGTGTAAAGAAGGTGGCTAATAGGATCACTCATCACAATTGTTCCTCAAAAGGGGTAAACAATCAAATGGAGGCGTATGATTGGCTAAAAAAGAGTGGAGGTGATAGTAAGAACATGACCAAGGCTCAAAAGATGATAATAATTCGATCTCAATGGTTGTTTACTGGTGGTGGGTTCATTTTTTAATGAGCTTAAACTCTGGTGGAACATATGCTCATTGCTAGGTTTATTTTTTAACGAGATTGAACTTTGCGTAAAACTGCTCGTGCCAGTCGTATAATAAGGATGTCTCATCGATAGATTCATTTTTTAGGGAGCTTGCACCATTCGAAATTATGCTCCGACTCCTTTTATTATGTAAGCTAAGAACGACCAATCCTACGAGTTTAAAGGGTTAAGAACCTACAAACTAAGAAAACAAATGGTTGTTTTTCACTTTCACGCAAAAAGGTTTGCATGCCGCCAGGTATAATGAAGTAGAGTTTCCCAGGTTACCCCTCAATTTGCAGACAAAACATTTGTTCTATTGGGAAAGGCTTACCTTTTCCAATTTACCCTTCAATTTGCAGACAAAACATTTGTTCTATCGGGAAGGGCCTACCTCTTAACAGAGGTATCTTATTCCGGTCTAATCCCATTTTCCTAAATGGACGGGTGTGTCAAACCAGTCATATATCCTCTGTGGAAACCTACCCTATACCTGAATTTTTCCTGCCGAAACAGACCAGGGTGCATGCCCCCTGGGTTTTAGTCACAACAACCGAATCACTTGCACTCATCAGGTGGACGGACTGGAGATTGATGAGACATTCCTTGCATAAAAAGACCTATCAAGGATGGCATTTGACTATTAGCTATGCGTGAACTGTGGAATGAAAGCTGGTCTACAAGCTGGACCACTCTGCCCTCATGCGGAAAACACATTACTCGAAAGAGTGAGGAGACATTGGCTCCCATGCTATAAATGTAGTCACACCCAAGGAGTATATTGTAATCTAAAGGTCCTTGGACTACCATTATGTTCAGATAAACGGTTTTCCTTCTCAAAGTTATAGGAAAACTTGGAAGGATCCCTAACGGTCAACTGATTCCTTTGTCGAAGCCTGTCAGATGTGGCATCTCAAGCAGAAGCGATGGTGAACCAAGCACTTTTCAAGCAGTTGAGGAAAGGATACTCACAGAAGCCCCTTCATCTATGATGGTACCTACGATGACCATTCTGTAAGTTTACACTATGATTCAGAATGGTATATTAGATGGTAAACGGGGTCTACCTAGCAGATTCCAATCGATGGAGACAACTAGGTTGCTTGGAGGTGGTACTGAATAAACGGCCGGATACATTTCTGACGAACTTCCTTTCTGCGGTAAAGGAACGGGTAGATTTCCCCCGTGTTCATCGGATTCTGTATTTACGAAAAAAATTTGAATGGTGTCGTTCTCATTCTCTTTGGTGACTGTATCATCTGAAGGTAAATCCTCTGAAGACAAGATGGGGTCGACTGCCATCTCGACCTGTTGACTTTGGTCCGATGTGGACTCAGAGGGTTCATCTTCAATGATAGGCATTTTGACCAGCAACAAAGGTGTGTCAGTCGGATTTTCAACTAGCAATGGACTCGGTAAGAGTTTCTTGTATCCAAGAGAAAGTTGCTGCGGTGATGCAGGATGGTTATCTAAGACTCTTTTAGCCTCGTCCAGGAAGGGACAACGGTGGAGGGCATGATCGCCTTCACACAGTTTGCAAGGAAATTTAGATTTTCCTTTCTGCCTGGTGACTTTGCTTTTGCTAGTTGACGATGTACTCTCAACAAGATCGTCAGAGGTTGACGACACCGGATTGTGCAAGCGGGGAGACCAGTCCCTTAAGATCTGTGGGATGCAAGGACAATCTCGATGATAATGGTCCCCTTTGCAGATGACACATGGAGATTTAGGTTTGGATGGTGCAGTGTGTGGATTTTCGCTAGATGATGCACGGTTGCCCCTTTTCGCCGTTGGCTCCTTCTTCTTCTTCTCCTTCCCTTTCTTCTTCTTCTCAGTTACTTGGTTTTTAGTTTTACTAGTTTCACCAAGCGAAGAGGAAGAAGGAGAGGGAGAAACAAACAAAGTAGAAGGTTGGGGGTGACTCTAGTATCATCTAGTTACTGATTTGATTGCTCAGGAATCACGGTGTTTTGAATGACAGAGGTCGAGAAAAGCCATACCGGCAGGCCAATTGTCAATCCTGGGAGGGACAATGTGGCCATATGAGGTGCACCAACATCTCCCCAAGAGGAGAAAGGACTAGGATTTCCCCCAAGGGGAAATCCTTGGTTGGTGGACTCCATTTTCTCAACCTAAGATCAATGAGGGAACAATGACGTTATTCCGTTTAAAATAAATTTTAGACGCTTTGACACAACTTGCTTTTTCACTTTTTAAGAGTCGAGAAAAAGCTAAAGATGACTCTAGTCGCCTTCGATTTTTAATGAGCCTGAAGTGACAAGTGCTCAGATGGACCTTTTCCTTTAAGGAGTCTGAAAAGGAATGAAAGAGACTAAACTGGAAATCTAGACAGAGGGATTACCAAACCAATCACAAAACTGTAGAATAATTTTTACGATACGGCAGTCAATCTTCTCGAATGATGTGTTCAGTGCATTGCGATTGATAGGGCGACAGACACGGCTTCCTAAGGATAAAGGATATAGCCTATTATGGTCTCCCAATATATACTCGACGGTACGTGGGAGCACAAGTCCGTACTGGCACTTGTCGTGTCAAAGAGGAGGAATCACCCAACCTACGATGAAAGCGATAGTTACCAGGCTTTACGACGCTGGAATACGTCTCTAGCCTAGACTTCTAGATGTTGTGCGTTAGGTTCCAAAGCGTTTTTATGTTCATTGAATTTATTTTACAGTTGATCTTTCTTAAGAAGTTTTCCTTTAAGGTTCACCGCGTGATGTAGATATACAACTCCTAAATATGCAATCTAAGATGATAAACAATCGTTTACTCTTCTTTTTGCAATGAAAATCCTAGCTACTAAGGAAAGAGAAATGAAATCCTTTCAACATAGAGTAGAGAGCACACACTAGATGCACTGTCCTAAATCAAAATCAACAAGCAGTCTAAATGCAAATGCACGTGCATGTATTTTTTTTCCGCTTTCTTAATGTGTGAATGACAAAAAGAATTCTAAATACAAATCTGAATTATCCCTTCTTTCAAAGCGACAGTACTAATGATTTTCTTTTCAAAAAAACGACAGGAAGGCAAGACGACACTTTGCGATTTTGAATTGAAAACTGCTTTCGACACTTGAAATACTTATGAAGTCAGATCAAATACAAGAGTAATAGTGTAATAAACTATCAAAAGAGAAGTATTCTTTTCTTTGACTGAAAAATACACTTGCGACACTTTTGAATCAAAAGATGACAGTTCGATTAAGCTACTATTTTGTAAATGAGAACTGTGAATGGCGAAAAATACATAAAAACATTCACAAATCTTTGTACAATGGAGGCTGAATGATGCAAAGGAAGGGGGTTTCTACAATGGTCTACTGATCATAGTGTTGAAGCCTCGAAAATCGCTGCAACAACATAGGGGAAACCACCCGGTCCGGACCTTAGTACAGCTCCTTTTCCGTTTGGAATAGTGGCTCCGACTGGGGATAATGGGACCAGTTTCCCAAAAATGGATAAAATGGGATGGATGAGCGACTTATAGATTATGCTAATGATAAGCGAATAAATACAACTATCGGCATGAATATAATAACTATAATCTACCCCGGGGTTTTATGGATCTCTAAAGTGTAGCATTTGATGATCTAGGCTTTTAGACAGGCATATAGATGACTCTGTCTTCAAACATAGATATTAAATTGCTCAAGATTGCTGTGCATAAATAGTTACACAAAACGATAACAACGAAATTACTACACTATCATTTATATCATTGTTACATACATGATTAAAAGAAATGCAAATCACAAAACATCCAAAAGTGGGCTGAGATAGAGATTTGCTGTTATAGCGCATGCATGTATTCAATAATAGCAAGAAGTAATAACACAACAATTTATATAAGAGGAATGAATACAGATGCAGATAAAAATACCATGTAAGCTGCTTAACACTCCCATATATTAATCACTACGTCGCAGTCCTTCCTTTAACTCAGAAAGCATTCCAAACAACAGACAGTAGTGCGCAATTGCATAAAACAACTTTCCCATTAAATTAAGAACCATTGGTCGAGTTTCACAAAAGAATATAGGCTGAAGCACAATAGTGCAAACTTCAGCCTTTAAGTCTGTTACAAAATTTTACGACCCTTTCCAAAACAATGAAAGGGTCTATAAATACATAATCTAATTTAAATATCTACTTAAACAAAAATCCTACTAAGCTGGTATCAATAACTCTTGATCCTGTTTTGGCTGGCGATCTGGCAAGCGGGAGGGTGACTCATTGAGTCGGCTGCTTTCCTTTGAATATGAGTTGATTAATTGCAAGCATTGGCTCAACTTCCAGAGGTTTGTTGAGGCGCGAACTGAGCTGTGCAGCGTAGGTGGCATCTTGGATATCGGGAATTATACACCCGATTGCGTCTGTAAGGCACTTTAGGGCAGATCTCTGTGTATGTGGCTTGATCAAAAAGAGCCAATATGCATCTAAGGATAAGCTTTTAACTCCTGCGATTAATCTCCCTTTTTCTTCTAATTCAGGGTAGCATGTTAGCTCTAATGCATTTGGAGTTGTTATCTTTCCCTGTGTACATTGAGAAATCATATTGGCTAGGTAAAGAGTGTTATTAACTAAATCCACTAGACTGCTGGCAGTTGTTTTACATCTTGAAGCCACCCTTTCGGCCTTCATCACTTGAGTGTGCCATTCTGTGAAAAGAATATCTTTCTGTGTTTCATTAATTCTGGGCAATTTCGCTGCTTTTCCCAAATCAGTATCTTGCCAGTCGAGATATGAAGTAATGGCTTCATCCGCTTGATCTAGTTCAGTCCTGGCCTTTTCTACTTGTTGATTTATCGCTGTAGTTAGCTCACATAGGGACTCAGCTTGATCCATCTGTTGACATAAGAGTCTGACCTGAGCTATCAACGCATTGTTTATCAATAATGCCTCTGTTTTAAACTCTTTTACGTGCGATGCACCTTTCATCTTTTCCAGCTGCGATGACATTTGAGCAATCTGCTCGTCTTTGGTTTTCATCATTTGCTCATTCGCCACTCTCAAATTCTCCAACGCCTCCGACAATTCTTTTTGTTTCTGGATCGCACCCTGATCGATCCTTTGCCTTTCTGCTTGCAATTGCTGAGTCAACTGATTGTTCTCTTGCTGTTGCGCCAGCAACTGTTCTTCAGCTTGTGCTGCTTTTTGCCTTGCTTCAACCAATTCTGCCTGTAATGCAAGGATTTCTTGGTCCTTATTCTTCAATAGAAGGCTTACCTCTGATTCTTTGCCAATTGTTGCTGCCGAGTAAGCGCCTACATACTGTGATAGCTTTGTTAAGTCATCGGAGGGATCCAATTCCTCCTTCCATACTACATTACCCGTGACTGTTTGTTCGGGGAAGATAGAAGGTTGATCAATCCTTCGTCTCTTCCTTGACCGCCTTACAACTGCCCTGTGTTTTGGGCTGTAGAAAACATCCAATGGCGGAATATCTTCTATCTGTAGAATAACCTGGTCAGAGGGGTCTTTTGGAATAACTTCAACTTCTTTTGAACTTGGTGGGCTGCTGGTTCCACTTAGAACCTGAGGAGAGGTAACATCCTGAGTATCACTTGTCTTAGAGGTATCCCCATTTTTTGAACATTCCAATCCACTGATGATGGAGTGAAATTGCTGCCATTCTTGTAATAAATTGGGGTCTATAGTAGTGTCTACATTGGTGGTTTGCTTCTGCTGCTCTTTCTCCTGCTCTTTCCTCTGCTGCTCCTCTTTTTCTCTCCTCTGTTATTCTTCCTGTTCCTTCTTTTGTTGTTCTTCTTGCTCCCTTTTTTGCCTATCTGCCAGTTCTTTCTTCCTTCTTTCTTCTTGTTCCATTTGTGTTCTATGCTGTTTCTCGGCTTGTTCTTTCTCTAGCCTTTCTGCTTGTTCTTTTCTCTGCTGCTCCTCCTGTTGCTTTTTCTGTTGCTCCTCCTGTTCTTGAACAGGTCGGCTTGATGATGTTGCTGGGGATGTTGCCAGTAAATGCAGAGGCAGAGTTTGCAACCTCTGTTCTCTGAGTTTATTGAACTTAGTTAATTCCTCATCATTATATCACATCCTAGCGAGTTCTTTAACCTGACCTATTGTCTCAGAGGCAATGAACAGGTCATCAAACATATCCTTCTGATGCTCAAACCTTGTCAATTTAGCCTGCTCTAATGCATTATAAGCAGTCTTTTTTGGGTCGTATGGTCTGTTTGGGATCGTGGCCAGCGTTAAAGACTGGAGCTTCGTGGCTTCCTTTTCTGCATGTTTAAGATCATGCAGAGTATAAACGCCACATCTGAAGGGAAATGATGGCCATCCTCTCTTCTTTTCTATTTTGAGAGTCTGTGTAGTACTCTCAGCCATGATCTGATATGCAATCTCCCTTGCTAGCAGCTTATCTGGAACATAAAGAGGAAGAACATGTGGGTCGGCTTTGCTGCTGAAAACTCTGATGTAGGTGAAATTTTCTTCTCCAAACCAACTTGCTACTGCTGGTAAATCGAAGGAAGCTTGATAGGAAATTTTTGAAATGGGTTTATCAAAAATGGAATAGTAAATGGGCACCATGAAACCATTACAAATTTGATACAGGTGGTCTTTATAAGAAGACTTCCACAATTTTTGATGATATATATGAATGGGTGAAGGGTCCTGTGCAGTCCACCTCCACCCGAGAACAGGAAATTCGGAATTGAAACAAAGAGTGTCTAGGATATATGCACTATAGTAGAATGGGGGCATTTTCCTTTCTGAAACAACAGACTGAGACCTAAAATCACGAACAGCTACTGCTAATTTATCCGAAAGGATAGTAGCCCAATCCATAATCCAACTATTTACTGCTGCCTCCATTAAAGGAACCATTTCAATGGTAAAATTGGCAGAATCATGCAATCCCTATAGCCTACACATCATAATCCCCGCATAACAATAAGGAGAAGCTAAAGAATCGACAGAGTACCTACCGGAGGATTCGTGCTTGTGTTTGTTGGGATTTTGCCTCCAATCCTTGATAGGTTTAGATTCGATCTCATTCTCGCTTGCGAACTTCTCCAAGAAGTCTTTGTTATATATTTTCTCGGGTTCAGGCAAATGACACATTTGCCTTAGGTCTTCTGGCTTGAATGACCCGAAAATCCTCCCATCTCTTGTATTAAAAGTTCTGTCCAAAATGGGGATTTCTTCAATCGCCCATCGCACAACATCAGTATAAGGAAGAATTTGATCTCTGGCCGCTATCCTGTGAAGGAAAGAGTCGGCCAAATCTTTGAGAGTTGCATCAAACTTCTTGAGTAAGTCCACACTAGCTTGCGACACTATCTTTTCTGGTTGCTCAGCTTCAATTAGGTTATAAGTGCCCTGCCAAGTCACTCTGGTGAGCCCCGTGCATGTGGTATCGGATATTAATCCCTTCTTCTTGTTTGCGGCTGCTTGTCCCACAGATGGTGTTGCGGAAGCACCTGCAGTCTTCTTGGACTTCTTTCCCATCTTTTCTGGTCTAGCTTCTGCGAATGAATTCTGCACAAGGAGGCAATTGGGTGTAATACACAGAGATAGCAATGAAAAACTCTTTAAGTGATACACCACATATGAATAGACGCGTAACTAAAAGATTTAGCTTTTAAAATGGGCGCGTATATAATCCGTGAAAAGATTTTAAGACATGATCTTATTAATTAGCCGTTTTCAATCCATCATTTCTTAAATGCCCATTATATTGTTATTCGGGTGAACGATTCACTTAAGCATGCAATGGACGTTTTGGCGGTTGAGCGTGGATGAAAGATTGTGTGAAAGATCAAGCCTTTATTACAATTGAATTGTGCCATCCCATCACTTAACGGCTCTTCGTTGAAAACTGCGATTTATCGGATCGCAATCGGGGATGTAATTAGTGTGCTTTAATGGCGTGTATTGGATATCACCGATCACTGAATGCGATATCGCATCGGCGAAAAGCTTTGAGTGCAATAAGGATTTGGGTGATATTGCTGCGATACCCGATTTCCGATTGCGCATCGCGTCGGGACTAGTCTTTGGGAACATCACAACTGTGGTAGTGTGTCGCCGATCGCCGATCGCCGAATGCGCATCGCGTCGGGACTATTGGCATGGAACATTATAACATATACATGGAATATCGCCGATCGTCGAATGTGCCGAATGCGCATCGACGGAAAACTTTGGGTGCCTAATTATAATTCATGTGTCATTGCGATATGCGATCGCTTTATCGCAATGACAAATTATTATATGATTTCTTTCAAGGGTTTGCCCAGAAAGTTTTATAAAGTGCATTTATTCATTTTTTTTGGACTTTTTTGGATTATAATAGTATTGATACCAAGTCAAATTTTAAAGGGACCCATTTCATACGTTAATGTTTATAAGTAGAAATGATATGAAATGGGGGGGTTGTTGTAGAGCACAACACATAGATAGCAAAACTCCTGAATAAAGTTGAAGACAGTAAAGAAAAAACCAAAATATGGAGGCAGAAACGGTCTTACCTGATCATTGCACCTGTAACACAGGGAAACAGGGATGCATCTCACCTACTACACACGGGAGGTGCGATGCATCCAGTTTTCCTACAAGAGAGGGTGCGATGGTCCAGGAACGAGACTTCAACTTGGTTTTTGGTCATAGTTTGCAGTTTAGTTCAGGGATTTAGGCCGAGCAAATGATAGTCAGTAACTACAAAGTATAGGGCTGATCTAATGAGGTTACTGAAGCTACCTCTAGGGAACTTAAGATGTTTGCAAGTCAATTGTTCAGTTCATAAAAAAACCCGGAGAGTGACTGAAGTAGCGTTGATCTACTTTGCATTTGCATAGAAAATGCAGTTCGAAGGCTCGATGGCTTGACTTCAAGCTCTATCTGTGGTTTATGAATCAAACAAATAGAGACAAGCAATCAAACTAATCGGTCCCAAGCGGAGTTGCCATTTTGTTATCGAGAAATCTAGTGTCTATTCAGAGCTGCTAGTCCCACTAAGACGGGTAGCTATATTAGAAACAAACAAATTAAAGTCACTTGTTTTTCCTTTATGAGAGAGAGATGAGAAAGAAGCAGAGAGTACCAACCTTAGTCTTCCGCTTGGCTCCTTGCTTGTTTCCTTTCCACTTTGACAGAATCTCCCCACTGCTTCCTTACTTGTCCCACTTCAAAGAGCACCTGTAGATTCACAACAACATAATACCATCAAAGCATAGAGATCTTTCACTGTAAACAATATAGGATCAGATATATATTGACCATAAAAATGCATATATCAACACAATATTCAGAGATACACAAGAATATGGAGGAAAACTCAAATAACTTTATTAGAAAAAGTAGTAGAAGAGAGAATTACAACCACTTGGTCTGACCCAACGTCATCCTCCCAACATGAAAGCCCTCTTCACCTCATACAAAGCAAGATCACCCAACAATGTCTTCAAAGAGAAACCAACAACACTTCCTTGCAAATTACAAAATTCCAACCTTTTGGATCTCTTGGATGAGGGATCCATATATAGATGTTTACAGGAGAGTGAGTCAGCTTCTGGGATTTTGATTAGTGTCATTTCACTGATAGTTCTTGGTTCCACATGGAGATTTTAGATCTATTACTCATCCCTGGGCGAACTCAGAGAGGCAAGTGTCAAATGAATAGTTTCTAGAAGATTCTCTGGGTTTCCACCTAGCAAAATGCTTGTGCCATTTGTCTGCTCTCACTCATCGCACCCTATAGAAGGGAAATCCAGTATGCATCGCACTTTTTGCATGTGGCAGGTGAGATGCATCGCACCTTTACCACTGGGTAGTCTATATGGTCCTGCTTTGACCAGTTCTGAGTAGTTTTTCATGGAGAACTTCTGGGAGATGATGTAATTAGCTGACCTTGCTCCTTTAGGGTATGAAACAACACTTTTAGGGACTTAGAAGCCCTTGGTTTATGGACATGTATGATTGGGGTTGTAGTGCCCAAATATGTCTATAACATCGGGCATTGAGCGATCAGCGATTGTGATTGAATCACATCGACGCTATACCAAGGGGCGGGGCCCATGCACATACAGACGAGCGACCCGATACACAGACCTAACTGTGGTATATATGAGAATTCATACATTTTGAGATCCGCACCGATGCAATCTTCATTGTTTTCATGTATTTTCATTATATAACGAAAATACAAAGGAAACCTATACAACGCTAATAGCGATAAAATCCCGGACCCAATGGGTTCTAAAATGATATATTATAATATTTCAGGTTTGGGGAAAGCCATTTTTCAATGATTTTTGTGTATTTTTGTTGTTATAACGAAATACAAAGAAAGCTTGAGTCAGTGCGGTAGCGATGGAACTCGGACCCGATGGGATATATATATATATATATATATATATATATATATATAGATATGGATATAGATATGGATATAGATATAGATATAGCTATATATATATATAGATATAGATATAGATATAGATATAGATATAGATATAGATATAGATATAGATATATATCTATATATATATATATATATATATATATATATATATATATATATATATATATATATATATATATATTGATTTCGGAAGCCCATCGGGTCCGAGTTCCATTGCTACTGCACTGACTCAGGCTTCCTTTGTATTTCGTTATAACAACAAAAATACACATAAATCATTGAAAAATGGCTTTCCCCAAACCTGAAATATTATAATATATCATTTTAGAACCCATCGGATCCGGGATTTTATCGCTATTGGTGTTGTATAGGTTTCCTTTTTATTTTCATTATATAATGAAATATTCAGGTCCGTCTAAGGCCAATTTCACATGTTTTTTTAGTGTTTTATGCATATTTCACAATACGAGGAAAATACACAAGGCAGGCTTCTTTGCGACCTGCGAAAACAACAAGGGTGGACCCGAGAGGATATAAACCATCTTTGAGGACTTTTTGAAGTCCGAAAAGGACAAGGAATGGCGTTATTTCATAGTATGGCTATGCTTTCTGTTGATAACAGAAACAATCACAGTTTGCAGTTGAAAGAGAAAACAAAGGCACGCAGACCCTTTCCACCACCAAACAGAGGCCGGGAGACAGGGACAGAGGCCAAAAAGCATCAATAGACAGTGCAACACATCCATAGAAAAAACAGAGTGATCGTGGAGCTCTCTGGCACAGGAGAACTCCTAGACAGTGTAACAAGCAACCAAAATATCTTAAAACTGTTATTCCTCTGTTAGAAGGAGGAAAAATTGCCAAGCCATGCTTTTCTATAGGGCATCAAAGCAGTTAAACAATGCATATTAGGCAGATCAAGACTCGGAGCCTTCTAGAGAGCTTAGGAGCATTGTAAACAGGCTATAAATAACTATTAGTAAGATGTAACAAGGGTTCAACTTCTATAGATTATTCCTCCTCTGTTCCTTCAAGATCCTCATCTTTATTCTAGCAATACAAGCTCCTTTTGCTATTACATGTTCAATCCCCATTTTCTCTACTGTCTTATGCTTGCACTTGAACAGTTTGTTCATGTTTCCTTTGTGTTTAAGGCTAGATAACTGTCATCTTATCTCTGCTTTGATAACTTAGATTTGCAATCTTCTTCGCTGCTAGTAGCTAACCATTCATATGTGGTCATATATGCATCTGCAAGTATAGTTAGTATTCTCTTTTGCTGCCTGTAGCTAGTCATTCATTTATGTTTATATATGCAATCTGCTGATACAGTTAGTATTCTCCATATATCCATTAAATCTACTAATTATTGAGCATTAGTTGTTTAAAGCCTTGTGTTGTTGAGAGTGTTCATGCATGCCTTGAGTGGGAATAGAGCTGAAATGGTCATATGACTTGATCCAAACCATCATCCATTCCAATAGTTCTAAGAACAATATTGAAGATTATATGTTACTAGGCATCTCTGAGCTACGACCTAGGAGAGTTTCCTAGAGTGCTAACACCGCCTAGTCTAATCAGTCTTATACTTTTGGTTAATCCTTGTCAACTAAGTTGAATAGCGTAAGGAGGGGAGGAAAACCTTAACACGTATGTGAGACGTATATATAAACATCTTTCTCTAAAGGGACAACCTCTTATGTTCTTAATAAGTTGGGATCCCTCTTGCGCCTCATGAAATAAATAAGTGCTAATGCACAGTTCTCTGAACAAATAAAAATGAAAAAAAAAGAAAAAATGAAATAGAGGGCAAAAGAAGAGAAAGGCTTCCTACTCAGAGAGGTGAAGCAAGCAACTTCGCCAAGGTACTATCCAAGCTCGCTGGGAACAGAGCAATACTTGTATTCCTGAAGTGACTCCACCGAGGTACTGTCCAAGCCTGCTGGCAACGGAGCAACACCAGAGATGAAAACTAAGACTCTTAAAATCACTTTTACTTGTGCGTATATATACTCCTCATCCCCAATAAAAAACACCCAATTTTACTTGGCTTGGTATGTGTGTTGTCGATAAAGAGAATGGTAGGGACTATATCTTTAACTCAAGCTAAGTGAATAAGTTATGATAATCAATAAACTGAATAATACTTCCGAAAGAGTTAGACATGTTTTACATGAGACAAGGTCCACACAGAGAGTTAGAGTTCTACCAGTGTGTCGCCAGTGTTGTAGCGGCTACAACCACCCTCCAAAAGTTTTCCTGTGGAGCTCATCTTGCACTGGTTCAGGTATTCATGCTTCGACTGAGACTTATCTTTTCAGTTTTGATTGTGTTTTCTTACTTAGTTGATTCTTTTAAGTCACAAGCCGATCTCCCAACTTAGTCTGACAGTAGTTCTGGGCTTTCCTCTAGAAACTATGAAATCCTAGAGGGAAAGTAGCCTTGATGATGGGAATTGTGCAGTCCTAACCAAAAATTAGCCTTGTGCCCAGGAATTGCCTAGTGATGGGAGGCAACCCAACATTGAGCCGGGAAGTTGCCCAGTTCCCCAAAATTGCGTAGTATTTCTCGATAGTGTGCATGGAAAGTTACCTCCAGAAAAAAGAAAAAAGAAAAAAAAATCCATAAAAAATGGGGATCTATTTTTAGTATCCCGAAGGAGGCACTTGCACTATTTTTAGAAACTTCCACCAAGTGTCGTGTTTTCCTTTATTTTAGGAACACACATCATAAAGCCTATTTCACCCAAATATATTTAATCGACACTTATAGAGCTCATTTGCACACTTAATCTTGGAGCTCTAGCATTCTCGAGGAGATCAAGGAACCTTCAGTACGATTGTCGTCACTTTTCCGGGTGAGTTTTGATTTTGTCATCTTTTGCCGCATTTTTCTATCAATTTTTTCGTTTGGCTTGTGTGAGTGTTGTTTCAATTGTTTCTCTTCATGGTTTCTAGCATTTTAACTTGTAGAAGTGTTGTTTCAAGCTTTACATTTCCTTTCTCAAGTGTTACACTAGTTTTCCTATTTTGACTCAGCTTCACACTATCTCTCATATTTGCTTATTTTTCACACTTCCCTTGGGCAGACCTGCATTTCCCTTGGCTGATTTTCACTTTTCCCAGCTAGCAATGCATAATCCTAATGCTCAAGCCACAAGATTGGCCTCTGGAATTGCACAGTTCATAGTCCAAGCTGGCTCTAAATGCACACTACGTAGTTCCAGGAACCAACCTGTCATCTTGGCCATTGAGACTGTGCAATGCGTAGTCTCTCCCATGCCTCTACCCAGGTTGAAATGTGCATTGCATAGTTTCAACCCACAAGCTTCAACCTTGGCTCTTGGGACTACATAGTACATAGTTCCCATAGGCACCCATTCCCTCTTGCCAATGAGAATTACACAATACTCCCCATCTGATGCTTGGTTTACTGCTTGAACTTGCCTTGTAAGTAGATTCTCTTAAGGCTGACATTTTCTTGCCATGAGTGTCCTTTCTGTCCCACAAGTACAATAGTTGTTGAGCACCTCTCTAGTAGTCACTATAATCATGGCATCTAAGGGAGCTTCTTCAAAGGAAACCACTGAGAGTAGTACTAGGGAAGTAGTTGGGAAAACATCAATAGGTTTTCTAGTGTATGCAGATAATCAATTGTTTATAGAAAATGGATCATCAGTGACATGGAAGTAGGCTAAATATGTTTTTTCAAAGTACTTCGAGGCAGACTTAGAGGACCAACAGGTGTATCTCAACATTTGACAGTTAGGATTATATAAGGTTTCATGCAGGTATCCAACCTTCTTGTGTGCAGATGTAAATAGCTGGATTGCCTCACACATTGATGAAAAGACCATGACATTGAGGAGTGTTAGTGGTAGAAGCTTTCCACCTTCCAGGATTTTTTTTTTATAGCAAATGTATCACTTTCCCGATCCAGTAGAGCACACAAACTCACTTTTTTGTGCCCCCACATCCACATGAACATAAGAGACATTTTCAAAGGCTAGGTGAAAGAGCCATCGAAGTTTCGACTGACACCCAACCATGTGTACAAGACAAATTCCCTCAAGAATGCCTACCATCTCTTGGTCATCTTTGCTTACAGGATCCATGGTCAAGAGGGCATATAAACCTTTCTTGAAGGGTTTGCAATATTATTGTACCAAGTGGTGAACGATGGGAGGTCATTCAACTGGTTATATCTATTGGCTTGAGAGTTGAAGGTCCATGTAGCACATGCTATAAATCCTCCCAAGGGTGAGTGAGCAAGGTTCTATATGTCTTCATACTTACTGGATGCAATCTGTGCACAACTCAGTTCCCAGGCATGAATTGGACATGGAAACCATGATAAAATGCCATGCACATCTATTACAAGTTGCTTTCGAAATGCAATTATCAAGGAGTAATGACATGACTAACTAACCACGTCATCATCTTGCTTTACAAGCTTATATTTGAAGAAGATCCACCTTGCATGTCACGAGAAGAAATGGAGGCGATAACAGACATCGCAGATTGGTATGCCTCACCAGGTGGTACCTTCATTAAAGTGCTTGGCGAAGAGAAGCCTCTGCATTTTTTTACGAAGATAAGCCACTGAAATTTTTTTCATGCCAAAAGTATCATACCATCTCACCATAGGGTTATCAACATTGCTACACAGGAATAAGAAAGCACCATGGCCCACTTTTCCTTTATATATTAGATTATATGAGATAAGGAACTTGAAATTTGCGGATGCTGAGGCAAAGGAGATAGTGAGATTTGGAGTCAACACTCGAGACTTTAATTTGTATGATCCCCACAATATTTGTAAATATCACTATGCGAGAGTTTACATTCCATGGATCAATGGGAAATTTGATTGGCCAGAGGAGGATCCATGGAGGCACTATTATAATTCCTCCAGACTCCATGGGATAGTCATCTTAACTGGGACTTCACAAGCTGCTTCATAGACAACAACAACTCCAGAAGTAACAACAACAAAAGGTAACAATCCCATGTAGGACAAGGGAAAGAGGAATATTTCTCAAAGTCCATAAGGATAAAAAAGATGTAGGATGAAGGTATATAATATTATCATGAAGTAAAATTTGGTGGCAGAAGCGAAGAGAAAGCAAAGGATACAGAGAGCAGTGTGGAGGAAGAGAGAAAAGAAGAGATTGCAGGAAGCAGAACTAAAACTGCAGGAGATAGAGCGGAAGCTGAAGGAAGAAAAAGAGTTGAGGAGTGTTGCGGGTGGAAACACCCTAGGGTCTTGGGTTGAAAACCCCAATAGAGCGGAGGGAATACAACATAAAGAAACATGCAGACAAATAGTCTAAATTCTTAAACTACTAAAGTAGGAAGAAGAGGTATTACCTGGAGGTCCTACGTTCGAGGTTGATCCTGCAGGGTCCAAACCCTCTGCTCCTTCCAATTCCTTTATAACTTGTAACTTATCCAAGAAAATCATATACAACAACAATAATAGAAAGCATGTTCATGATGTAGGTGTTAAATCATATAAGCATGTGAGAAAATGAGCATTAACATAATATTTCATATGTAAATCATAACATAGATTAATGCATAAACACAATAAATATCAGGAACATAACAACATTTCTTTATTGATGTAAGATAAATGAAATGTGGAAAAATACAACCTGAGTCTTCCTCCAGTTCCAAGTGGAACCATCCTCTGGATCCATCTTGCCCAGGTCTTAGCAATATTCCTCCATTGGTATACACAAGGATGTCATAAAAGGGATGAAGGAAATCTCAAAGAAGGAAACAAAGGTTTCCTATAACTTGGGAGTGCAGGAGGCAAAAGGATTTCTTCAGACTTGATCAGGGATGTAATAAACTATAATATCAATATCTCATCTTTCCTCCCCTTAGGCCTTCCCATGGAGGTTTGTTTATACTTCTCCAAATTAGTTTTGTTTTTTGTTTTGTTTTTGTTTTTTGTTTTTTTGTTTTTGTTTTTGTTTTTTTTTGGGAAACAGTTGGGCCACGGGCTATAGAAGGTGAGAAACAGGTAAATCCCATAAACTCCACCCAAAATTAAGAAGATTATATATATTTTTAGTGTTTTAACACATATATGCAGGTTGGGTATAGACTGACCCACATGTACACGTTTTTTATACAGGGAAAAATAGCGTATGGGAATTAAAAAACTATTTTTTAGAATTTGGACCAAGTATGGAAAGGAAGGGTTTCCCTAGGCCATAACCAGATCAACAAATCTACCAAGAGTGGTAAATAGTGATATAACATATTCCCCCTAATATATGAGGTCAGAAGGGGTACATGATGGCCGAAATGTATTAAGTGTATAGAAGGAATCCTGCCAAGACCTGAGAGGAGTTCACCAGAATTCAACCTGCCAAGCCAGTGAAAGAGATCAAAAAGAAAGTTGCTATCTGAGGCGAGAATACCCATTCTGAGAGATAATAAAGCATGTCTGCATGTCAAGTACAAAAGTGGATCCAATATGTATACAAGTATAAAAGGACTGAAAATACATAGTGGATCATCCAATCATATCCATAGAAGTACATGTCTCAATATCACATATAAAGAACTGATCAATGATGCTGAAGTAGAAAGTTGATCACTGAAGTCATAAAGCTGATCCAAAAAGTACCAAGTCAAATGGTGGAACAAATGGTACTACATGCAACTCAGGTGCCAACATATAGGATGTCGTTGTAACAAACTGCAACATATAAGGTGGATGGTATCACTGGAAAAAATAGGAGGGACTGACAAGTGAACCAAAAAATGCTGATGCAAACCCGATGTCTTCACCGATCATCATGGTACATTTCTACGCAATGGGAATAAATGATCTGAAGTCAACCATGTGAGAAATTGTTTGATTACCAGTCATTGATGTATATCGTTAATAAACATGAGACTACTCACCAATAATGATGATGAGAGCCAAGGTACCCAGTACAATCTTGCTATAGGGATTAATGCATGGGTGTTTGGTGATGTAGAAAACCCTCAAGGGTCTTCCTGGGATCCTCGGAAGATAGTCAGATTAGCTATAGCTGTCACAAAGATACATGCATATCTATGTTTAACAAATGAATATAAAAGTGGGAAGGAATTATTACCTCGAGTCCTAGTGTGGTGTTGCTGGAGAGCGCAATGTAGCTAGGCATGTTATAGACATATTTGGGCACATCAACCCAAAACTTATATCTCGATAAAATAGGGCTCATCAACCCCTAAAAGAGTTTTTTCATACCCTAAAAGAACATAGTCATCTGATTACATCATTCCCCAAAAGTTCCACCTGAGAAACCATCCAGAAATGGCCTAAACTGAACCATACTGACTGCTCCACTAGCAAAGTGCGACGCATACTAAGTGGTACATTGCCAGGTTGCAATGCATACTGATTAGGCATTCTATAGGGTGTGATGGGTGAGGATGGACAAATGTCCGAGATATTTTCTAGGTGGTTGCTCATGGAATCTTCTAGAAACTTCTCCTATGACACTAGCCTCTTTGAATTCGCCCAGAGATGAGTAAGAGATCCAAGAAATATCCAAGTGGAACCAATTGTAACAAGTGGAATGACACTAATTAAACCCCATGGATGACTCACACCCTTGCACACATCTATAAATGGATCCCTCATCTAAGAGATCTAGACACTGGAATATTGTGAATTGCAAGGAAGTGCTGATAGTTTGTAATTGAGGAAGGAGCATTGTATTGTTGGTGTGATTTGCTATTTCATGAGGTGAAGAGGGATTGAAGCTGGGAGGATGATGTTGGATTAGACAACTGGGTTGTAATTCTCCCTTCTATTAATAAAGCTCTTCAAGTTTTCTTCCATATGATTGTGCAATTGTGAATGTTATCATTTGTGAATGCTATCATTTGTTCATTATATATATGATTCTATAATGTTTATGTTGTAATAGATCACGATGCTTTGATGGTTATTTTTTGTTGTACTTATGCAGGTACTCTCCAAGCAGGTTAAGTATGGAGAGGAGTTGCAAGCTCTGTCAAGGGGGAGAAGAAATCATTGAATTGCTTTAAACTGTTGTTTCTAGGGTAGTTGCTAAACCTAGAGGGCTAGTTGTTTGACAAGACACTAGTTTTCCCATAAACAAATTGGCGAATCTGCTGGGGAAGAAAAAATGTTTGTTTGTTGTTATTGTTTGTTTTATAAACTATAGACAAATCCTGAAGTCATCCAGGTAGCCTTCGAACTACTCTTGCTCTGCAATTGCATAGTAGATGAATGCTGCTTCAGTCAATCTTTGGTTTAGTTTATGAATTAAAAATTTGACTTACAAGCATATCTAGATGCCCTTTTGGTAGCTCAGTAACCTCTCAAGATCTTCCTCTATACTTTTCTCTTTACTGTCCATCAAAGCTCAGCCTAACTCATTGAAAACAGCTGCACATCTGAGCCAAAACCCACTTCAGTTGCGCTCCCTGGCCCATCGCACTGTCTTCCACTGTAACCCAGTATGCATCGCACCTCCCGAGTGTAGTAAGTGTGATGCATCCCTGTTTCTGTGAAGCCCAGGTGCAATGACTGACTGAACCCTTTTTCCATTCTAGAAATTGGGGGTTTTTGACCTTGTTTTCAGTTTTGTTTAGTTGTTTTGCTGCTTATGAACAATGCCTCCTTACTGAAGCCTACTTGCATCACATAGATCAGCCTCCATTAGATTAGGATTAGTAAATGTTTTTGTGTATTTTTTCATCATTTACAATCCTTTGTCAAAAAGTTGCTTAAATCGATTTGTCACTTTGGTACAAAAAGTGTCATAATTGTCGTTTTGTGTCGAAAAGAGAAGTGTCATGAATTCTTCCTTCCCTTGATAGTCAATTGAACTTTTCTTCATGTATTTGATTTGATTTTTTTATATTCGAAGTGTCAAAAGCATTTTTTTTAATTCAAAATTGAAAAGTGTCGTTTAGTCTTCCTTTCTCTTTTGAAAAAGAAATTGTCGAAAATGTCATTTTGAGTAAAATATTTCAGATCTTTGTTGCATTTAGTTTTCCTTTTTGGAATTTTTCACATTAAGGAGAATGAAAACAAATACATGCATTTGCATTTAGCATTTTTTAGTTTGTGTGCGAAAAAATGATTTAGGAAAATGCACTAGTGTGTGCTCTTTGCTCTTTGTTTGAAAGAATTGTAATCTTCTTTCCCTAGTAGCTAGGATTTTCATTGCTCAAAATAAACAAAGATTGTTTATCATTGTAGATTGCATTTTAGGAATTTCAAAATCATCATCACGCGGTGAACCATTGAAAGGAAAACTTTAAACAAGATCAACTTTAAAATAAATTTCAATGAACCTAACAACACTTTGGAACTTAACACAACACATCTAGAGGTCTAGGCTAGAGACGTGTTTCAACGTCATTGAAACTAGTGGCTACCGTTTTCATTGAAGGTTGGGTGATTCCTCCTCCTTGATACAACAAGTACTAGCACGGACTTGTGCTCCCCATACCATCACGTATATATTGGGAGACCACAATAGGCTTATATTCTTTATCCATAGGAAGCTGAGTCTGCTGCGTTATTGATCACAATGCACTGAACACAACATTCGAGAAGATTGACTACCGTACATAAGTCCTTGTTGTTTTCTCTTTAATTTATCACCAAGGTGTATATTGCAGTTTTGCGATTGGTTTGGTAATCCCTCTGTCTAGATTTTCCAGAGTAGTCACTTTCGTTCCTTTTCGACTCTTTAAAAGAAAAGGTCCATCTGAGCACTTGTCCTTTCAGGCTCATTAAAAATTGAAGGAGACTAGAGTCATCTTTAGCTTTTTCTCGACTCTTAAAAACTGAAAAAGAAAAGTTGTGTCCAAGCGTCATTAAAATTAATTGAATTCAGAATAACATCCCTGTTCCTTAGTTGATCTTAGGTTGAGACATATGGCGACGAATCCAGAGTCCACTGATCAAGGAATCCCTTTTGAGGGGAATCCTAGTCCTTTTCCTTCTTGGGGAAATATTGGTGCTCCTTATATGGCTACATTTTCCCTTCCAGGAATAACCATTGGCCTGCCAGTATGGCTGTTTTCAACCTCTGCAGTTCAAAATGCTGTGATTTTCCCGCAATCGAGTACACCTCCAGTTGATCCTGAAGTTGACACTTCCCCTTCTTCCTCATTTGTTTCTCCCTCCCCTTCTTCCTCTTCGCTTGGTGAAAGTAGTGATACTAGTAACAAGGTGGTTGAGAAGAAGAAGAAAGGGAAGGAGAAGAAGAAGAAGCCAATTCAGTAAGGGGGCAACCAAACAACCATTGCTTTGAAGGCATCACCTGGTGAAAATCCGCACATTAAACTTCCCAAACCCAAATTTCCATGCATAATTTGTGCGGGAGACCATTTTCATCGAGATTGTCCTTTATTTCCTCGGATCTTGAAGGAATGGTCTCCCTGTTCACACCATCTCGTGTCATGAACTTTTGGATATCATGTTGGTAACATGCCATCAACTAGTGACAGTAAAGTTCATGGACAGAAGGGAAAGGTCAAAATTTCATGTAGGTTATGTGAAGGTAATCATTCCCTTCACCGTTGTCCTTTTTTGGATGAAGCCAAAAGAGTGTTGGATAATCGTCCTACTTCACCGTAGCAACTTCCATCTAATTACAAGAAACTCTCCCTGAGTCCTTCTCTAGTTGAAAAACCGACTGACTTAAATTAACCGTCGGTCGAAACCACTCTCTCTGAAAGTGAATCTTATGAGTCTATACTCGACCAAAGTCAACAGGTCGAGGCAACATTTGACCCAATTTCACCTTCAGCTAATCGTACCTTTCCTGAGGAGAGTGGAAATGATACCGTTCAAGTTCTCTTTATTACTTCGGATCCTAACAAACTTGGGGATAATCCGCCTGTTCCATCTAGACAAGAGGAAAACCCCCCAGTTCTCGTAACTCAAGGGGTTAACTCTCCTGTTTCTTCAGTACCCCCTCCAAGTAGTCTTGTCACTTCCTTTGATTGGAATCGACTAGCAAGATCTCGCCTTCCTTCTTATGTACCTTTCCGGATCATAGTACAAGTTTGTAAAATGATCGTGTTTGGCACTATTATAGATGAAGGTGCATCAGTGAGTATCCTTTCCTCAACTGCTTGGAAAGTGCTTGGTTCGCCATCGCTTATGCCTGTTACACAAAATCTGTTAGGCTTTAACAAAGGAACCAGTCGACTATTAGGGATCCTTCCTAAGTTACCGATCACTTTGGGAGGGAAAACCGTTCATCTGAACGTGATGATAGTCCCAGGACCATTAGATTACAATTTACTCCTTGGACGTGACTATGTTTATAACATGGAAGCTATTGTTTCAACACTCTTCCAAGTGATGTGTTTCCCACATGAAGGCAAGATAGTCACTGTTGACCAGCTTTCATTTCCCGGTACAAACATAGCTCCAAGTCAATCATCATCCCTAAATGGTCCATTTACATCAACGGTATCACTTGAATCTTCATTCCATCCACCTGATAACCACGAGTAGTCTGGCGAATGTAATGAAGCTTGGGGGACATGCGCCTAGTTGTAAAGATAAGTTTCCCTATAGGTTATGTGATTGGTCTGACACACCATTCACCTTTTTCTATTCTAGACGAAGTCAAAGAGTTTTTTTGTCTATTCTGGATGAAACCGCCCTACCTCACAGTAGTGATTTCCATCTGGTTACAAGAAAATTTCTTTTTCTTGTTGGGGGAATGCAAACCTATGTCAAGCATAGTTCCCCCATGGTTCAAGCTTGTCTAAAAACGAACCCATTTTTCAATTTCATTTTCAATTTCTAATTTTGTCATTTCAAGAGTAGTTTTGTCGTTTCGAGCTTGTGTAAAAATGAAAATGACTTCAAGCATAGTTTTGTCGTTTCTAACTTGTGTAAAAATGAAACTGACTTCAAGCATACTTTTGTCGTTTCGAGCTTGTGTAAAAATGAAACTGACTTCAAGCATAGTTTTGTCATTTTGAGCTTGTGTAAAAATGAAACTGACTTCAAGCATAGTTTTGTCATTTCGAGCTTGTGTAAAAATGAAACTGACTTCAAGCATAGTTTGTTCATTTCAAGCTTGTGTAAAAATGAAACTGAATCCAAGAATAGTTCCCCCATGGTTCAAGCTTGTCAAAAAATGAACCCACCTTCAGGTAATTAACCTTTGTGACTGCCATTCTATCAGCCTTCTGAACCTTAGTTGTGTACATCCCATCACCACCATCCCTTTGGTCGATCATACGCTTCCACTTGGTTGTTTATCCCTCTTGAGGAACAGTTGCGATGAGTGGTCTTATTAGCTAGCCTCTTCACAAAATTCACCATGTTTTGAGAAGTTCCAAATTCACCAGAACCAGTTTCTACCCTAGACACCACTCGTTCCTCAAAATCAAGTCTCCTCTAAACCCTTTTCAGACTCATTTAATATGAAAAGATTGTCGAGCGCCGACCTTTCCAGCTCATTAAAGTGATTGGAAATGTCATCCCTCCTGTATGATTTTATACTTTATCGGACCTGAGGGATTCTCTTATGAAAATGTCAAGCGGTTGTCTTTTTCAGATCGTTAAAATGATCGGAAAAGTCATCCCTCTTGTATTATTTTATCCTTTTTCGGACTTAAGGGATTATTTTACGAAAAAGAACTTATGGAATTTTCTTTTCGTCCCTTTTCAAACTCTCTAAACATGAAAAGGACTGAGTTATCCTTGTCGTTAAACTTGTTAAAACAATAGCGACAAACTTGTCCATTCTAGACAAGACTGAGTTTCACTGTCGCTAGACTTGTTAAAACATAGCGACAGGTTTGCCTGAAGGGAAAATTATAGAACAAGCATATGTTATCCTCCTCAAGCTTGACAAAAATAAAGAGGTATTGGTCAGCAATGACTGGGGAAAAAGGGAAGAAACTTGAAGAATTTATGGTAGCAGGTCGCTCTTGAACATGACACTTTCACTTCATCTCCATTATTGAGTTGGGTTGGGTTATTTCGTTCACTGGTCATCTCACCATTGGTCTTTCATACCATCCATCTTTTGGGGTTAACGCTACCAATTCATCTCAGTGTTGTTGACATGTTCAAGATAAGTCATTCAGTTGAGAAACCACCATCCAGTTAATGTCTCATCCACTACAATACCTCCAACCTCCTTTTTTTTTATGACCGCCATTCCTGAACCTTGTGTCGTCAGTTCATTTTCACCTCCAGAAACCATTTTCTTCGTTTCATGTCATAGATGTGGGATACATTAAGGCCCTCCTATGATGAGTCACTTATTGTCGACATCAGCTCATTATCCAAGAAGTTGACTTAGAAACATCCCTTTCAGTGCTTTGAAGCTTGCATACATCAATGGAAAGTTTCTCACTTCCGGCGACAGGTTGACATCGATGGCCTTTGACCAAAAGATTTTTCATGGTGTTCGACATCGGATCATATATTCATACCACGTGAATTGTACTGCAGTACCTTGACGGTCATTATCATTATCGGTGATTCCTCTCGCGTCTGTTAACAGCTCACATTATTGGTTGGTAATCAGGCGATGTCTTTCCATGTTCGACTTTAGAACATCTCTTCACATGGATTGACTTGTACATCGGGCGAAGATTGAAAGAGTCTGAAGACCCCAGATCTAGTTTCATCCATTCGGGCTGTGATATATTTAGGGATATAAAAACATCAAATGTACAAAGGCGTTGCACAGATGGTCATTCGAACCATGGATGATGACTCTACATCTGAAGAATCACCAGTCTACATATACAGATGACTATCTGATCTATGTACATGAAATGAATTTATAAAGCTGAGCATGGGAATGCCTACCTCAGCTAGATCATGAAATTTATATTATGATGATGTATTGTATTGTAACTTATGCAGGTCACCTTCCAGTTCGAAACTTCGGATCCTCATGATAAAGCATTTCACCTGACATCAATATTTATGACTTCATGCTTTAGGGGGAAACTGTTATAGACATATTTGGGCACATCAACCCCAAACTTATAGGTAAATAAAATAGGGCTCATCAACCCCTAAAAGAGTTGTTTCATACCCTAAAAGAACAAAGTCATTTGATTACATCATTCCCCAAAAGTTCCTCCTGAGAAACCATCCAGAAATGGCCTAAACTGAACCATACTGACTGCTCCATTGGCAAAGTGCAATGCATACTGAGTGGTACACTACCAGGGTGCAATGCATACTGATTAGGCCTTCTATAGGGTCCGATGGGCGAGGATGGACAAATGTTTGAGACAGTTTGCTAGGTGGTTGCTCATGGAATCTTCTAGAAACTTCTCCTATGACACTTGCCTCTCTGAATTCGCCCAGAGATGAGTAAGAGATCCAAGAAATCTCCAAGTGGAACCAATTGTAACAAGTGGAATGACACTAATCAAACCCCATGGATGACTCACACCCTTGCACACATCTATAAATGGATCCCTCATCTAAGAGATCTAGAGGCTAGAATATTGTGAATTGCAAGGAAGTGCTGATAGTTTGTAACTGAGGAAGGAGCATTGTATTGTTGGTGTGATCTTTCTATTTCATGAGGTGAAGAGGGATTGAAGCTGGGAGGATGATGCTAGATTAGACAACTAGGTTGTAATTCTCCCTTCTATTAATAAAGTTCTTCAAGTTTTCTTCCATATGATTGTGCAATTGTAAATGTTATCATTTGTTCATTATATATCTGATTCTGAAATGTTTATGTTGTAATAGATCATGATGCTTTGATGATTCTTTGTTGCTGTACTTGTGCAGGTACTCTCCAAGCGGGTTAAGTACGGAGAGGATTTCCAAGCTCTGTCAAGGGGGAGAGAGATCAAGCAAGGGATTAAGCGGAAGTTCTAGGTTGGTTCCATTATCTCTCTCTTATCTATTACACATAGAAGAAATCGTTGAATTGCCTTAAACTGTTGTTTCTAGGGTAGTTGCCAAACCTAGAGGGCTAGTCGTTCGACAAGACACTAGTTTTCCCAGAAACAAGCCGGAAGACCCCTGAGACGGCTCCAGATCAAAACCTGCACATAGACAAGACAAGCGTAATATCACAACATAAAACCTTGATAAACAAATGGATGAACATATGAAAGATATCTAGTTGCATATAACTAAGCCACTCATGCTAAAATATATTGAATAAACATATAAAAAAGTTATACTACCAACACCACGGAGTGGACAACACAACTACAATTCTATATTGATGTAGAAAGAGTGATTACAACCATCAGTTGCATTAGCCTCCCCTTACCCCTCCAGCTCCTCTCTCTCTCTCCCTTCTTAACCTATTTTGATGCCTTAGTCTGAGACTCTACTCGACAGTCAAATAGGCAATCCTTTCAAATGGTTCGACCTTTTTCACAGTGGCCCAAGGCTTGCATATATAGCATGTAAGGTTAGGGTTTCCAAGTCCTTCATGAGTTCCATTAGGCAAAAGCAATGATGTTTCCATGCCTTAGTGCTCTTTCTCATTTGCATACTCCATTAGGAATTAGTAATTCCCCCAAACAGGTCGAGTTCTGATGTTTCCCTGCTTTTATGAGCTGACATAGGAGAGAATCTAGGGATATTTTCTTAGTCAATTCGCTCCTTTGACCCATAGAAACTGATGTAGGGTCACTAACGTTGTTCCTGAGGTAACAAGTAGAGTTACCCTAGGCACTAACGCACCCTTAGGCTTGCTAAGAAGCTTTATAAAGCAGGTTGATAGTGTCTAGACAATGTTAGCTTGACAACTAGGCCTGTGAACTTGGTCAGTCCTTCAGTCATCATGTCTTTGTCCTCTGAGTTGATGAGGAGGTCATTTTCCTGTATAATAGATGCCCCCTAAAGTGTGAGATCAGAGGCTGTGACGATGGCCGAAATACTTTATATTTAACTGTCCTTTTCTTTGGAAAAAAGAGAGAGAGGATCAGAGCTTTGGGCAGTACGAGAAACCTGATACAACACATATATATAACAACTAAAATCATGTCCTGAGTCAGGAATTCCCATGCTCAGTAGCTATGTTAGAGTGATTTTCTTAGAAAAGAGATATGACGATGCTGGCCACCGATAAGCACAATACAAAACCTGTGTCATAATAGGATCATTCTGGAGCTGTCTCCAAAAAACAATAACCACAACGTGGGATAGGAAACAAGGTTGAGTGATGCAGATCTTGTAAAAATGTATCTTTTTTAGTTTAGTGAGCGAGGAAAAAGAGGTAAAATAACTGCTCATTCCTTCTTCATAGATTTAATGAGCCCGAAGAAGGGAAAAACTCAGGGATTTTTCGATTTAAGAGCAAGAAATAGTCCCAAAAAAGAAAGCACTCATATCATCGTCATAGATGTTTAATGATCCCAATGACGAAAAATCAGGGTTTTTTTGATTTAATGAGTGAGAAAAGTTCCTAAAAAGAATGCTCAGAGCTTCTTCATAAGTTTTTAATGAGCCTGAAGAAGGAACTCAGGGTTTTTTCAATTTTATGAGCGAGAAAAAAGTCCCAAAAAATAATGCTCAATCGATCTTTTTTAGTTTAATGAGCTAGAAAAAGAGGGAAAAAGAGTTGCTCGGACCATCGTTGTAAGTGTTTAATGAGCCCGACGATGAAAAACTCGGGGATTTTTCAGTTTTAGAGCGAGAAAACATCCCATAAAAGAAAGCGCTCATAGAGAATTGCACATGGTCATTTCTGTCGTTCAATCCTGAAAATTCTTTCATCAAAACATGAGAAATTTCTACTAATATGGGGTCATGGCGCATGATAATTATCATTGGAAATGGACTAATTCTACTTTAATGACTTTAATTAAGATAATTCATGTCTCCAAAGTGACTATAAGGGAGTTATTAAGTCTCCACTTTCACCATTTGCATCATTTGAGAGCCATGAGAGTGTTTTGGAGCTAAAGAGAAGCAGATTTTCCACAGATGATTGCAGGAGATTTGGGCAACCATTCGACATGCTGTCAGTCCCAGGTAGATGCAAAAAACCTTGATCTTGCATTATTCAACATTTTTTTTATCAGTTTTTGGGGTGATTTTTTGGAGAACTGGGGAGCCCTAGTTCATTAATTGCGCATAACGCCCCCTACCAGGCCTGTAGGGAGCATTAAATGCTCTTTACGACCTGGTGGAGGGCATTAATCCTCCCTGTCTGCCACTTGGGGGGGGGAGCATTAATCGTCCCTATGAGGAGCACACATTTTCTTTGTAAACACTTGACAAAGATGGCACTACTGAATAGCCTTGATACTCTTTGAACAAGGTCGGCTAGTAGTAGCCTACACGCAACATTTTCTAAGTAGTAGATATGCTAGAAAGATGATCGCTACATGCACCTGCATGGCAGTCATTTAAAACATGTTTAGCCTCTTCATGAATTAGGCAACATTGAAGAACTGTATCAGCACCATGACGATATAACATATCGTTAAGCACTAAATAGTGTTGTGCTTGGTGGCAGATGCAACGAAGGTCACATGATGATATCTCAGGGCGGAAACATTGCACTAGGAGGTAGACAAGAATGTCACCATACCAACGATCAGTAGTGTCGATAACATAGAAAACTTCATCTGAAAGAGAATCGTGGGCTATCTCGTTAGGATCGACAATGGGAAGATACGACAAAATTTCGGTGAAGACTAAGGAATGTTTTGCCTTGGCAGTAGTGAAAACCAAATAAAATTGTTGGATGATCACGATCCATTTGGAATATTTCCTTCCAATGAATTTATGAGACAAAATGTGTCTCATGGGATTGTCCGAGGTGATGATAGTAGTCCGTTGTAGCAGTATGTAATGTCGGAAGCGATTGATAGCAAAGACAACTACCAAGGACAACTTTTCCACATGTGAATATCTGAGTTTGGGCCCAGCCAGGCCTTTTGACAGATAATATATCACATGCTCACTCCAGTCATCATGATTTTTAACCAAGACATTGCTAGAGAGGATGGAGAGGCTGCCAGGTATAGAAGAAAGTCACACCCATACTTGGGAGCGCTAAGGAGTGGGGCTGATATAAGTGCATTTTTCAAGGCATCAAATGATCATTGAGCTTGATCATCCCACAGATACAACACTCCATTCTTAAGTAGGTGCATAAATACTTTCATCAAATCAACGTAGTTTACAATGAACCGTCGTAAGAAGTTTGATTTCCCTTGCAAACGTTGGAGCTGCAGAATGGATTGTGGTTTGGGAAATTGATTAATTTCCTTTACCTTATCGAGATCAACCCTAATCTCGTACTTGGAGACAATGAATCCAATTAAGCGTCTAGACTCGATGAAGAAAACACATTTATGCAGATTTAGACGTATGTTATAAAACTGACACCTAAGTAAGATAGCTCTTAAATGATCTAGGTGCTATGATTGCTTCTTGGAATGGGCTAGAAGGTCATCCAAGTATTCTTGAATGATATGTCTAATATCGTGAAATGCATAGTCCATGGCCCTTTGAAATGTTGCTTCAACATTCTTTAAATCGAATGGGAGTTTTTGATAGGAAAAGATTCCCCATGGGAAAAAGAAGGCGGTTTTGTGCCGGTCTTTTGGTTTTATAGCAATCTGGTTGTAACCTGAGAAACCATCCGTGAATGAGAATGATTCAAAAATGGTGTAGTCGTCAATGATTTGGTCAATGAATGGTGTTAGATAATTATCCTTTGGACATGCAACATTCAAGTCTCGATAGTCGACACATATGTAGATGATTCCTTGTTTCTTATCGATAGAAACCAAATTGGCAACTCATTCTGTTAAGGGAATGGGATAGACAAAACCAACACGTAACAACTTTTCCACCTCAGTCTTGATGGCTGTTGTTTTGTGGGGGTGGACTGGTCGAAGCCTTTGGCGGACAAGTTTAGCATTGTCGTATATCTTGATCTCATGCTCGATGATAGAAGGATCTATGCCAGGAATTTCCTTGTAAGACCAAGCGAATACATCACGAAATTCCTTAAAAAGGTATGTGAAGCTTGCAATTTCCTCAGGATTGCAATCTACTCCAACTTGGATGTTTTCTACGATGCTTGTCGTGATAGAAATATCGATGAGAAATGTATTTGAAATATTTCCCATGTTTCCTTCTGAGTCCAAAGTTTGGATAGTCGTATAAGGTGAGGAAACGATTTCAGGTGCGTTAGATGACAAGATTTGAAGAGGCATCATGTCCGAATTAGATATCGAAACACGATGGTGCAAGTCCTCCCAAGGTCGCTCTTCTAAAATCATGATCTCTCTAATAGCTTCGTCCGTAGGTAGGACTTGATTGAGGGGATCAAAAGAAGGAGCAATTATGGGAGGAGTGGTGGTACCGTTGGTCGTGACCAAAGTGACTAGAGACTTGGATGCAGATTGAATGGCCTGGTAGGTCAATTCAACTGGTGACAACAACATTTTTTCTTCTTAAGTGTCAATTTCTGAAGGGGCTGGTAGGATCCAAGGATCGGTCAGTTTGTGAGGAATGGATGAAACCATATTGACCATCTGTGGAACCACTGGTGGCAGAAGAGGGAAACAACCCATCAGGGAAGAGCCCTTCAATAGACCGGTACTGATACTGATGTAAGAGTCAGGTACACCACCCACTAAGGGTACAAAGCCACTGGGTAATGGGGAATAATCAAGGGTGCAAAAGGACAGCTAGTCCACTGTGACTATCTTTCCAACCAATGGAAATATGATGACGCGAAAGACAGTAAACACAATGGCAGTCATGGCGTAAGTCCAACTATGACCCAACAATAGATTATAACCGAGCTTTCTATCTACGACTTCGATGTCCACCATTACCGTTTTCCCATTCAAGGTGATGGGGTAGCTAGCTAAGTAACCTTTTGGGATAAAAGTGTGGCTGTTGTAAGATTGAAGGGAATTCGACGGTGGGGATAGGGTTGGAGAACCCAAAGCAAGTCAACATGAAGCCGAAATTATGTAGGTTGAGGCACCTTCGTCAATGGAAGTTCTGTGTATTTCTTTTCCTTTCGAAAATATTTGCACCCTGTTAGCACTCCAGGAAACTCTCCTAGGTTGTAGCTCGGAGATGCCTGGTAACATATAATCTTCAATATTGTTCTTAGAACTATTGGAATGGATGATGGTTTGGATCAAGTTAGATGACCATTTCAGTTCTATTCCCACTCAAGGCATGCATGAACACTCTCAGCAACACAAGGCTTTAAACCAGTAATGTTCAATAGTTTATAGATTTAATGGATAGATGGAGAATACTAACTGTATCCGCAGATTGCATATATAAACATAAATGAATGAATAGCTATAGGCAGCAAAAGAGAATACTGACTATACTAACCACATATCAGCAGATGCATATATAACCACATATCAATGGTTAGCTATAGGCAGCAAAGAAGCTTGCAAATCTAAGTTATCAAAGTAGAGATAAGATGACAGTTATCTGGCCTTAGACACAATGGAAACATGAACAAACTGTTCAAGTGCAAGCATAGATCAACAAAGAGAATGGATGTTGAACATATAATGGAAAAAGAGGCTTGTATTTCTAGAATGAAGATGAGAATCTTGAAGAAATAGAGGAGGAATAATCTCCAAAATTTGAACCCTATTACATTTAGTTTTCTGCCTTTTATAGGCTGTTTAAAATGCTCCTGAGCTCTCTAGAAGGCTCGGAGTCTTAATCTATCCCCTTTGTCCCTTAACTGTTTCATTCCCTGAAGGAAAGCATGGCTTGGAGGTTTTTCCTCCTTTTGAGAGAGGAATAACAACTTTCAGATATTTTAGCTGCGCTGGCAGGGCTGTTGATGCTCCATGATTAGTTGTTGCTATGGCTGTGTTGCGCTGTCTATTGATGCTTTTTAGCCTCTGTCCTTGTCTCCCAGCCCCTGTTAGGTAGTGGAAAGGGTCTGTGTGCCTCTATGATCTTTTAAACGTTTAATAATGAGCATTTTCTGTTTTACATAGAAAACACTACAATACTGTGAAATCCCACTCATTTATGTTCTTATCGACTTGAAAAGTCCTTAAACCTAGCATATATATCTATCGGGTCCGCCCTTTGGGTCGTTGTCACCTATCGCAGATGGCCTGGTCCCTTTGTATCCTTTGTATTTTGCACTGGAAAACAAGTGAAATCGGCCTTTGCGGATCTGAATATATATCTATATATATATATATAGATATATATATATATATATATATATATACACACACACACACAGATATATATATATATATATATATATATATATATATATATATTTCACCTCCGACACCCATCGGGTCTGGCCTTGTTGCTATCGCAAGTTGCATTCGACTTATTCCATGGTTCCTTTGTATTTTCGTTTAAACAACGAAAACACACAAAAATGCATTGAAAACGGCCTACAATGGACCTGGGGCTTTCAATCCGCGTGTGCGATTGACAGTCCACTTTGCATCACTGATCGCAATTGCAATGCCCCTTCTGTCCACGTCGATACCACTGATTCGCCTCCACCGATTGTGACCCGCCGATCCGATTATCGACGATCGCTGATCGGTGGTGTCCAGCACCGATTGCCACTACCCTCCTGTGCCGATTAGATTCACTAATTAGATTTGGGTTGTTGATCAGCCAGATATAACAGTTGCTATGCCTTATCAGTTTTAAGCTTGCGATAATGGTTTTTGACTGATTTTGAAGTGTTTTAGCCTCCCGATAGTGCATTTTTTCCCTTCCAAGGGCTCTCCTCCCTCGCTTGTTTCGATCGATGGATGATCTTAAGTGCTTTTGAAGACTTTAGGGAGTGCTTTGGAGCATATTTGGATCCAATTTTGGGCTTTTTGTCAGTGAAGCTAACATTGGCTCCTTCTAGGGATGAAATCCTCCCTGTGAGGTTTCAAGGATCTCAGATCAATGCCTTTCCTATATACAACAAGATCAAATCTTCCTCCTAGTGTTGCATTGGGCATGGAGTCTATTAAGCATGAAATAAAAACTTTGAAAATAACATATTTACAATACCAAGGCTTGAAAGCCTTAACTGAAATAAAGTTCGAAGAACAGCCCATTGAATGGGCCATCAAAAACATATCCTTCCTTTGATGCATCCCTTTTGAGAAAATAATCACCATGTAGATTTTAGCCCCGTACAAAAATTACCTGCATACGAATTCTAAAATATAGAAAATAAAACAATGCGAGAGCATAACACATAAAACACATATACATAGAGATTTTCCCCTGGATCCCAAAACCGGGACTACCAGCTTGATTTCTCATTATTTTCCTTTCAATGTTACAATACATATTTATACATGCTGAAGCATCCAGTACCATGGACCGAAAACCATCGCGTCCAAAACCATGGTCCGAAAACCGTCGCGTCCAAAAAACATGTGCAAAATCATGCACAAAACCATGGGTGGGTCCACCCAACCTAACATAGGGTCCAAAACCAAAATTTTCTGGGGCGCTACCCCGGACCCCATAAAGTGGGTTATGGGTACCCCTCAAACCGCCTATGACCTTCCCCCCTCTAACCCCTAGTTAACTACATGGGCTAGTCGTGGAAAGAATATAACACAACCCAACATTCTCCCACTTGTTGTTTTCTTTCCACATGGGGCCACAATAGAGCTTAGTCATTTATCCAGCCTTGCAACACCCATTGTTTCTCTACACCAAGAGAACTTCTCAGAGTTCACAGATTTTGTCAATGCATCTGCAGTATTTTTCAAAGTGTCCACCTTTACCAGCAACACCTTTTTGTCTTCTATCATATCCCTTAGAAAGTGATACTGAACATCAATGTGCTTTGTCTTTGGATGATATGCGGGGTTCTTTGCCAAGAAAATTGCACTTTGGCTATCACAGTGTATCCTTATAGCTTCCTGTACTAACCCCATACTTGAACACAATCTCTGCAACCAAATTGCTTCCTTGCTTGCATGAGTGGCTGCCATGTATTCTGCCTCTGTAGTTGATAGTGCCACTACAGATTATTTCTTAATCATCCAACTGACTGCACCTCCAAATAGGCTAAACACATACCCACTTGTAGATCTTCTCTGATATAGATCTCCAGCCCAGTTTGCATCAACAAAGCCGTGAATATCCAACACTCTGTCCAATCTTGGTCTTCCTTGGTAGCACAAACCATAATCACTAGTGCCACACAAATACCTGAAAACCCACTTCACTACTATCCAATGCTCCTTTCCTGGTTTTGACATAAACCTGCTCAATACTTCCACTGCGTGTGCAATGTCTGGTCTAGTACAGACCATTGCATAGATTAGGCTACCGATTGCAATTGCATATGGAATACAGGACATGTCCTCTTCCTCTTCCTGTGTCTTGGGACACTGTTTAGCGGATAACCTCACACCTACAGGAATAGGAACCTTCAGCGGTTTACTATCCTACATATTACACCTCTGTAGTATTGTCTCGAAATACTTCCTCTGGTTTAACCAGAGCTTACTCTTTGCCCAATCTCTTTTAATTTCCATGCCCAAAATATAGTTTTCAGCACCAAGATCTTTCATGTCGAATTTGGAGGACAATTGGGTCTTCAAAGCCTGGATAATTTATTTGTCATTTCCAACTAGCAACATATCATCCACATTCAAGACCAGATAAATAAAACGGTTGCCAATTAATTTAAAATACACACAGTGATCTGCTTTGCTTTTGGTGAAGCCAAGTCCTCATATAAATGTATCAAATTTCTGATACTACATCCTTGGTGACTATTTTAACCCATATAGAGACTTCTTTAACTTGCATACTAGTTCTTTCTTACCCTTCACCGCAAATCCTTTAGGTTGCTTCATATAGATTTCCTCTTCCAGATCCCCATGAAGAAATGTCTTCACATCCATCTATTCTACCTCAAAATAAAAAGCAGCAACAACAGATAAAAGTAATCCAATAGAAGTTACCATGGCAATAGGAGAAAAAGCATCACCAAAATCAATTCCCGGCACCTGGGAATAACTATAAATGGACACTAGTTTTCCCGATAAAAAAATAGTGACTCTGCTGGGGAGCGAATAACTTGTTTGCTTGTTTATATTTTTTTGCTTTATAAACTATAGACAGAGCCTGAAGTTAAGCAAGCTAGCCTTCAAACTGCATTTTCTATGCAAGTGCAAAGTAGATCAATGTTGCTTCAGTCCATCTCTGGGTTTTGTTTATAAACTAAACAACTGACTTGCAAACATCCTAAGTGTGCTGGTGGTAGCTCAAGTAACCTCATTAGATCAGCCCCTATACTTTGTGTTTACTGCCTATCATTATCTTAGCCTAAATCCCTGAACTAAGCTGCAAATTTTGACCAAATACCAAGTGAAAGTCTTGTCCCTGGATCATCGCACTGTCTCCTTTTGACATTCTAGATGCATCACACCTCCCGTGTGTAGTAGGTGGGATGCATCCCTGTTTCCCTGTGTTACAGGTGCGATGATTAGATAAGATTGTTTCTGCCTCCAGATTTTGGTTTTTTCTTCATTATCTTCAGCTTTATTTAGGAGTTTTGTTATTTGTGATCAGTATACCACTGTTGAAACTCCATTCGTTTGCATTATTCAGCCTCCATTGTACAAATAATTGTGAATGTTTTTTTGTATTTTTCGCCATTTACAATTCTCCCTTGCAAACAATAGCTTAATCGAACTGTCGTCTTTTGATCTGAAAGTGTCACAGGTGTCGTTTTCAGTCAAAGAAAAGAACCCTCCTCTTTTTGATAGTCGATTACACTTTTTCTCTTGTGTTTGATTTGAATTAATAATATTTCAAGTGTCGAAAGCAGTTTTCAATTCAAAATTGCAAAGTGTCGTCTTTGTCTTCCTTTCATTTTTTGAAAAGAAAATTGTTAGTACTATCGCTTTGAAAGAAGAATAGTTCAGATCTGTACTCAACATTCTTTTTGTCATTCACACATTAAGAAAGCAGAAAAAAAATACATGCATGTGCATTTGCATTTGGACTGCTTTTTGATTTTTATTTAGGACAGTGCATCTAGTGTGTGCTCTCTACTCTATGTTGAAATAATTTCACTTCTCTTTCCTTAGTAGCTAGGATTTGCATTGCAAAAATAAGAGTAAACGACTATTTATCATCTTAGATTGCATATTTAGGAATTGTATATCTACATCACGTGGTGAACCTTAAAGGCAAACTTCTTAAGAAAGATCAACTGTAAAATAAATTTCAATGAACATAAAAATGCTTTGGAACCTAACGCACAACATTTAGAAGTCTAGGCTAGAAACGTATTCCGGTGTCGTAAAGCTTGGTAACTATCGCTTTCATCGTAGGTTGGGTGATTCCTCCTCTTTGAGATGACAAGTGCCAATAAAAACTTGTGCTCCCATGTACCGTTGAGTATATATTGGGAGACCACAATAGGCTATATCCTTTATCCTTAGGAAGCCGTGTCTACCGTCCTATCGATTGCAATGCACTGAACACAACATTCGGGAAGATTGACTGCCATACAGTAAAAAGTATTCTTCTGTTTTGCGATTGGTTTGGTAATCCCTCTGTCTAGATTTCCAGAGTAGTCAGTTTCGTTCCTTTTCAGACTCCTTAAAAGAAAAGGTCCATCTGAGCACTTGTCACTTCAGGCTCATTAAAAATCGAAGGCGACTAGAGTCATCTTTAGCTTTTTCTCGACTCTTAAAAATTGAAAAAGCAAGTTGTGTTAAAGCATCATAAAATTCATTTAATTCGGAATAACATTTTCCCCTTTTTATTTTGAGTTGATCAAGTAATCCGCAATCGTGGAAGAAAGTCAATCAAAACCCCGTCATTCGTGGAGACTAGCGAGTCAACCATCTTTGACCCCAGAAATGAAACCATCTCGGGCAAGGCATTCTCGTTTAACTGAGTCGAATTCACCTGATTTATTTGAAACTTGTGTTTCAACATCGTCAGAGACTATAGTTACTCCAATTATTTCTGGTACATCTGCCTTTACAGAAGAAGTTCCACAGTTACAAGAGGACATTAGAACTGATCCTAGTGTAATGGTAGACACCTCTATTCCTGAAATAGCTCCACCTAGGGCTGATTCGGAAGGTGTCACCCCTCCAACATCTGTCATTGTAGAGTCTATACCTTCTTCAGCACCAGAAATATTTTACGGACCTGACGGTCTACCTCTTCCACTTGGATTGAATGCTATAGAAGATATAGTGGAGGATCTTCCACCCAGTACTCCAGTGAATTTTGGAACTGGTATCCACTTACATCCTTCTACTATAGAAGTTAGCTCTTTTTCATCACAAGTTCCTGTCGAATCACTAGGAAATCTTTTGGATAGACTAAACATGTCTGAAAAACCATCAACATCTAGGACTGTGTCAACTGACACAACTACGACTGAGCTTCATGTTGCCGTTCCTACAATGATTGTTGGTATACCATCTATCCCAGAAAGTTATCAACAACAAGCCGAAGTCCAATCAGGGACTGTTTCGACGACATAGTCAGTTCCTATTTCTTCATCCGGATTCTCATCTGGTATTTCTTATGTTGAAACTCAACAAATTGATCCAATGTGTCTTCAAAGGCCAATCTACCCTTTAAGTACTAGATTGCCACCATATGGGGGGCAGTATGCCTTTTCATTGTTCCCTCCTGGAGAACAACCATATGGGTGTTTACAACAAAGTTTAGGTCAAACTGGAATTACATCCAGCGGTTGAGTACCAATACTGCTTCAACAACCAAGGATTGTTTATTCAATGCAACCAGTCCATCCTGTGTCGAATATTCCCACTATACCTGCTATGGTCACTGCATCGCAGGTACAAGCGCTACCTGTTGTATGTCAACCCCAAGTTTCTCGGGTTGCAATACAACAGCCTCTCGTCTCAGTGATTCAATCACAACCTCAGGTTAGTGCCTCCTTATTTGGAGCGACTCAAGTTCAAACAGGTACTATGACTCCTCATCTTGGTCAATCATCTAGTATTGGACAACAGCAAATGGTCCAACAACCATGGCTGGTTCAATATCAACAACCGCAATTCCAGCAATCATAACAATGACCTGAGCAACAAGTGTTTGTAAGTAATGGGCAATCGCATTTCCAAAGTGGTTATCAACAACCATACTATAATGGTTATGCCCATCAACCTTATCAAAGTTAATAGCATCAAATACATTATGATGGTATGCAAAGACCCACTGCTCAAGCGATTCCATCTTATCCTAGGTATGCTTCGCCTAACTTGAATCAACAGTTGCCCTTTGTAGCAACTCCAGAATTACCAGATCTAAACCGGCTGACGAATGATCCGATTGCTTACGCCCCTTGGTGGCCCGTGATTCCTCATAAACTTCCCTTTGATATTCCTAAATTCAATGGAAATCCAGGTGAAGATTCGTTGAATCATGTGATGACATTCCATTTGTGGTGTTCATCCAACACCCTGAATGATGATTCGATCAGGCTTCACATTTTTTAGTGAACGTTAACAAGTCCGGTAGCTAAATGGTATATAGAATTGCCTAGAGCTTCGTTTGAAAACTTCAACACCCTTGCCACCACCTTTTTAACCCATTTTCAGTTACCAATAAGGTACAAAACAGGAACGAAGCTTCTTACCAATTTTAAGCAGACGATAGCCACTCACATATCTGATCATATTCATGAGTGTTGATGTCGTCGTCGAATGGTAAAAACCTATATTCCTTATCAGCTGCTAGCTGAATGATTTATTAAGTCATTGTTACATTATATTATAGAAGATGTAGCTAAGGGGGGAGTTGTCACTGAAGAGAAAGTAATTTCTTGTGCGCAATATTTAGACTTGATCTATACTCAGTCTGGCACGCTCTATGACAAAATTCCTGATGCTCCTAGACTAGAGTTTTCTGTTCCTCCTCCTCCTAAATCAAAAAAAGACTCTCATGCCGGCGATGGCATGATAGGTACGACAAGCACAAAAACCGCAAAGGCTACATCTAAGAAAGCCCATATGGTTTCTAGTCAAAATGCAAATGAAGAACCTCTCGCCTCAGAGGTCAATGTTGTGTCAACTGACAAGGGAAAAAATCCATAGCAACCAGGGGGAAAGAAGAAAGGGAAAAATAATAAGAAGAAATAGGAAAATTCACCTCTTGAAAAATCTTCTAAAAACCCTACTGGGCAAAAGAAACCTCGTTATCCATGTTACATATGCGATGATGAGCATTTCACGAAAGATTGTCTATATAAAGCTAAGGTTGTGAAATTTTTAAAAACTTCAAATACCCTAGCGATGTTGACTAATCCGTTTTCGAGCCTAGAAATAAACCTAGTTGCTAGTGATCGTGCTTCCCCATCCCAAGCGCTTATGTTATCCATCTCAAAACACCAAAATGATGCTTTGATATCAACAAGGAATAAAGATTATGGAAATCCACATTTACCGAACGACAAGGTTACAGATCAATCCAGTAGTTCGACAACAACTTCACCAGAAGTTGTTCCACCAATCGTTCCTGAATTAACAATAAAACCACCTAAGGGAGTAGTACATAAATCGACGTTTAATCCTCGTGCTCGAGCAGCACAAAATTATAATATAGTGGAGGATTTGGCCCAATCGCCATCCGCTATGTCGACACTTGAAGTACTACAGAATTTCCCCTCCCAAAAGCAGGCTTTGTTATCAGCGATAGGTGGGATTGATCCAACGGATTCCGATCTAGTGGCCTTTAATCATAAAGGATACGAACCTCAGTTACCGGCCCAGCTCCCTTTCCTCATACAGGTAAAATCCCTCAACAAAACTATTCATCAAACAATCATTGATGAGGGGGAATCTCCCTGTATTATGTCAATGAGTTGCTAGAAAACTTTAGGCTCTCCACCCTTGTCACAATCATCAACGACATTAAAAACGTTCGATGGAGGAACATACACGCCGTATGGGATATTAAGTAACTTTCAAGTTGAAATGGGGGACAAGACAGTAGAAATTGACGTCGAAGTTATCGATGGAAACCTCGATTACAATATCCTACTAGGAAGGCCCTGGATTTATGCTATGGCTGCTGTTGTGTCAACTTACTTTAGAAAGATTGCATTTCCCTTTCAAGGAGGAATTACAATCGTTGATCAACAAACCTTTCTCCCCAACAGTTCTCAAGTTACCGGAAGCATTCCATTGATCCATGGAAGCTCTCAATCACTTCAAAATATCAGAGTAGGTCTCCTAAAAGACCCTTCCTTAATGGGGAATTTTTCCCTTTCGCCTCCGAGTAATCTGGTAGAAGTGGCCACAGTGGAAACCTGTCACATGATATCTTCTACATTAACAAATATGAAGAAGAACTCTGAACATTTTGATAGTGTGGATCATCACGAGGTATTGCCTCCAAGCCCTACCATAGCTACATCATCTAATGATCAATTCAGTGATGTTGTACATTATGTACTGGGGGCATTGGAACCAGATCTTTCCTTCATGACCCCTTATGAGTTGTGATCAAAGGTCGCCATGAGGATAGTTCTTTTACTATGTCAACCTCATTAAAAAATGAAACAACTCCCTTTCCAAATTGAGTCTTTGATTATGATCTCGTAAAATCTAAGTCGAGTCTTTCAAAAAAGTCGAAAGTGAACCTTCATTCCATCCACCTCCTTGAATGCAATGAAGCTTGGGGGGCATGCACCTCGATTTGCGTCATTATGCTGGGGGCATGCGAACTTATAACAAGCATAGTTTTTCATTTCAAGCTTGTGTAAAAATGAAACTGAATCTAAGCATACATTGTCGCATGGTTCAAGCTCATTAAAAAATGAACCAGACCACGAACAGTTTTACACGAAGTTCAAATTCGTTAAAAAATAAACCTAGCAATGAGCATATGTTCCACCAGAGTTTAAGCTCATTAAAAAATGAACCCACCTTTGGTAAATAACCATTGCGATCGCATAATTATTAGCTTTTAAACCTTAGTCGTGTTCTTACCATCACCTCCACTCTTTTTTAGCCGATCATATGCCTCCATTTGATTGTTTACCCCTTTTGAGGAATAGCTACGATGAGTGATATTATTAGCCACTTTCTCTACACTGTCGTGATTGAAAAAGTTCCAAACCTTATCTGGAACCAGATGCTATCCAAAAACATCACTCGTTCCTCAAAAAACGAGTCTTCTTTAAGCTCTTTTCATCTGACTCATAAAATATGAAAATATTGCCAAGCAATTGGCCTCTCCAACTCATTAAAGCGATTAGAAGTGCCATCCCTCCTCTAGATTTTAATATTTTTGGACCTGAGGGATTATTACACAAAAAGATCGAGCGTTGGTCTTGTTTGGCTTGTTAAAACTATCGAAAAGTCATCCCTTTCACATTGTTTTATACTTTTTCGGACTTAAGGTATTATATTACGAAAAATGAATATTGGAGTTTCCTTTCTGTCTCTTTTCAGACTCTCTAAAAAAAGAACCGAGTTATCCTTTTGGTTAAACTCGTTAAAACAATAGCGACAAACTTGTCCATGTAGACAAGAGCTAGTCTCATTGTCACTAGGCTTGTTGAAACATAGCGACGGGTTTGCCAGAAGGGAAAATTATAGAACAAGCATATGTTATACTCCTCAATATTTACAAAAATAAAGAGGTACAGGTCGGAAATGACTGGGGAAAATTGGGAAGAAAACTTGAAGAAAATTTATTGGTAGCAGGGTGCTCTTGAACATGACACTTTCACTCCATCACCATGATTGAGTCGGGTTGAGTTATTCCGTTCACCGATCATATCACCATTGGTACATTGTACCATCGAATTTTGGGGTTAACGATACCAATCCATTTCAGTGTCGTCGATATGTTCAAGAGAAGTCACTCAGAGAATTCACCAACCCAGCTTGTGTCTCATCCGCTGCAATACCTTCACGCTTCATTCTTTCATGACTGCCACCCTGAACCTTATATCATCAGATCATTTTCACCTCCACAAAATCATTTGCTCTGTTTCGTGTCGTAGATGTGGGCTTCATTAAGGCCCTGCTACGACGGGTCACTTCCTGTCAACATTAGCTCATTATCCAAGAATTTGACTTAGGGACAACCCTTTCAGTACTTTGAAGCTTGCATGCCTCAATGGCAAGTTTCTCACTTCCGGCGACAGGTTTACATCAATGGCCTTTGACCGAAAGATTTTGCGTGGTGTTCGACATCGACTCATGTATTCACACCACGTGAATTGTACTGCAGTACCTTGAGGGTCATCATAATCATCAGTGATTCCTCTCGCGCTTGTTAACAACTTACATCATTGGTTGGTAATCAGGCGATGTCTTTCCATGTTTGACATCAGAACATCTTTTCACATGGACCGACTTGTACTTCGGGCAAAGTTTGAACGATTTTTAAAGACCTTGGATCTAGTTTCATCCATCCGGGCTGCGATATATTCAGGAAAATAAAGACATCAAATGTACATCATTGCTGCATACATAATCATCCAAGCCAAAGGATGATGGCTCTACCAGAATCATCAGTCTGCCACACATATGGTTGTCTGTCCTATGTACATGCAAATGAATTTATAAAGATGAGCATGGGAATGCCCGCCTCAGCTATATCATGAAAATATTATGAATATAATGTATTGTATTGTATCTTATTACAGGTCACCTTGTAGTTCGAAAAACCTCGGATCCTCATGATAAAGCATTTCACCCGACATCAAAAAGATTTACGACCTCATGCTTTAGGGGGAAACTGTTATAGACATATTTAGGCACTGCAACCCCAAACACATATGTCCATAAAACCAAGGGCTTCCAAGTCCCTAAAAGTGTTGTTTCATACCCTAAAGGAGCAAGGTCAGCTGATTACATCATCTCCCAGAAGTTCTCCCTGAAAAGCTACTTAGAACTAGTCAAAACAGGACCATACAGACTGCCTAGTGCTAAGGGTGTGATGCATCTCACCTGCCCCATGAAAAAAGTGTGATGCATCTCACTTGCCACATGAAAAAAGTGTGATGCATACTGAAATTCCCTTCTGTAGGGTGCGATGAGCGAGAGTAGAAAAATGGTAGAAGTAGTTTGCTAGGTGGAGACCCTGAGAATCTTCTAGAAGTCGCTCATTTGACACTTGCCTCTCTGAATTCACCCAGGGATGAGTAAGAGATCACGAAATCTCCAAGTGGAACCAAGAACTATCAGAGAGATGACACTAATCAAAATCCCAGAAGCTGACTCACCCCCCTGCAAACATCTATATATGGATCCCTCATCCTAGAGATCTAAAGGCTGGAATCTTGTATTTTGTAAGGAAGTGCTGTTGGTTTCTCTGTGTAACATTGTTGGGTGATCTAAGCTTTTCATGAGGTGAAGAGGGTTTTCATGCTGGGAGAATGGCACTAGGTTAGACCAATGGGTTGTAATCCTCTCTTCTACTACTTCTATGAATAAAGCTATTTGAGTTCTCCTCCATATTCTTGTATATCTCTAAATCTTGTATTGATATATGAACTTGTATGTCTAATATACATCTAATCCTATATTGTTTAGGGTTATAGATCTCTATGCTTTGATGGTATTATGCTGCTTTGACTCTATAGGTGCTCTTTGAAGCGAGACAAGTAAGGAAGGAGTGGCGAAGTTCTGTCAAAGAGGAAAGGAAACAAGTAAGGAGTCAAGCGAAAGACTGAGGTTGGTACTCTCTGCTTCTTTCTCATCTATCTCTCATAAAGGAAAACACAAGTGACTTTAGTTTGTTTGTTTCTAAGATAGCTACTCGTCTTATTGGGACTAGCAGCTTTGAATGGACACTAGTTTTCCCGATAACACTTAGATGTGAAAGAGAGGGTTTCTTACTAGTCCATACCTCTTGTGGAGTGTTATCCTCCAACGCTGATGAAGGTGACCTGTTGACCAGGTAACATGTAGTATCCACCACCTCTGCCTAGAATTCCTGTCCTAACCCAACACCACTGAGCATGCTTCTTTCTCTTTCCATCAATGTCTTGTTCGTTCTTTCTGCAGCTCCATTTTGCTGAGGTGTATATGGAGTAGTCTTCTATCGTGCTATACCACACTTCTTACAGAATTCTTCAAATTCCTTACTGCAAAACTCTGCACCATTATCTGTCCTCAACACCTTTATCTTCTTCTCTGTCCGATTTTCCATGAGAGCCTTAGATTCTTTAAACCTGTCAAAGGCTTCAGATTCCTTCTTAATGAAATTGAAGTCATCTATAAATGATACATAGTACACAAACTTACCCAGTGATGGAACCTTCACAGGTCCAAACACATCACTATGCACAAGTTCTAATATCTGTTTTGCCCTCTTACTACCAGAGGGGAAACTCACCCAATTCTACTTCCCATGTACACAATTTTCACAGAAATCAAAGTCTAGAGAGCTATTACTCATACCTTCTACAATACCTTTACCATGAAGTATTCGAAGGCCCTTCTCTCCAATATGTCCAAGCCTTCGATGCCACAACATGGTCTTTTCTCTAGAGACCACTAGGTTTTCTGCTCCACTTTCAGGAACCATAGAACTGTTGCACCCATCAACAACAGTGCTACCTTGCAGCTTGTACAGAGTTCCAATCCGAACTCCCCGCATGAATACCAGTGCTCCTCGAACCATTTTGCAGGTATCCTTCTCGAACACTATTTTTACACCTGCATCATCCAGCTTGCTTACAAGAATCAGATTTCTGGCCAATGCAGGAATATGTGGAACATCCGGAAGTGTTCTAACCCTTCCACCTTGCAACTTCAACTTTACTTTTCCACGTCCAATGATTCTAGCCTTCCTATCATCCCATAAGAAGAAATCACCACCATCGTATTTCTCATACTTTCAAAACCACTCTCTATGAGGAGTGAAGTGAAAGGATGCACCTGAGTCAATCAACCATGCCTCATGATCTACATGTGTACTTGAAGAAGCCAAGTACACATCCCCACCTTCATCTGAGGTGGTTTTCACCTCTGCAGAAGGAGCATCATCAAATCCCTTTCCTTTATCAGGAGCTTTAGATTTACAGTCCCTTTTGCAGTGCCCTTCCTTTCTGCATTTCCAGCACACCACCTTTATAGGTTTTCCTAGAGATTTAGATCTCCCACTCGATGACTTATTTTTGTTTTTGTTTTGGGACCGTCCTTGTACAGACAAGGCATCACCATTCTGGCTCTCCATATTTTTCCGTCTCATCTCCTCCGTCAGCAAGGATGAGACTATTTCATCAAACTGCAAGGTAGTTGCATTGCTACCTATTGAAATAACCAGACTATCCCATGAATCTGGTAGAGGACACAACAAACTGATGCACTTATCTTCATCTGAAATTTTAATATCAACAAATGTTAATTGACTTACCACAGTAGTAAATGCATTCAGATGCTCTATCACCGAGTCTCCATCTTTCATCCTTAGGTTATAAAACTTTTTCCGCAGGAATAGTTTATTCACCAGAGACTTAGATTGGTACAAAGTCCCTAACTTATCCCACAAAGCCTTTGCCATAGCTTCCCCTGATACATTCAACAATATTGAATTTGAGACACACAATCATATTGTGCTCTTTGCCTTTCGACCCAACTTCTTCCATTCTTCATCGGACACTCTCGTTGGTTTAGTACTCGAATCTACCACGATCCACTGATCTTTATCCGCCAACAGATTCTCCATCTTGAGTTTCCACAACTCAAAACTCTGACCATTAAATCTCTCGATCTCTATCTTTCCACCACTCGCCATCTTCTTTCACTAACAAAATCGATCTCGCAGATCTCCCACTTAATAGGGTCTGCCACAGGGCCGAGAGAAACCCCTACGCAATAAAGGCGTCCCCTTGAAGCCAAAACAACTTCGATAGCAAATGTAGGTTTTAACCCCGTATAGAAGTTACCTGCATACGAATTCTAAAACATAGAAAATAAAAAAATGCGAGAGCATAACACATAAAACACATATACACAGAGATTTTCCCCTAGATCCCAAAACCGGGAGTACTAGCTTGATTTTTCATTATTTTCCTTTCAATGTTACAATACATATTTATACATGCCGAAGCATCCAATACCATGTACCAAAAACCATCGCGTCCAAAACCATGGACCGAAAACCATCGCGTCAAAAAAACATGTGCAAGATCATGCACAAAACCATAGGTGAGTCAGACCAACCTAACAGAGGGTCCAAAACCAAAATTTTCTGCGGCGCTGCCCAGGCCCCATAAAATGGGGTTACGGGTACTCCTCAAACCCCCTGTGAGCTCCCCCCCTCTAACCCCCAGTTAACTAATTGGGCTAGTCATGGAAAGAATATAACACAACCCAACACACCAAATTGAAAATTGACCCTTTTTACCTTTCCATGAAAGGTTTCTTTCTCTTGGTCAATGTGTATATCAGCCAATTCATCAAAGACTTGAAAAATCCTATTGATTTGATCCTCTACTTCAAAAAGTTTGGAACACTTGATATTATCAGGCAGAGATGGTCTATATTTCACCTCTTCTTTGTATGCTTTCAACCTTGGATGTTTTGATTGGGAGGTTTTGTACACCTGCTGAATGATAAGGTCTGCTTCACACTTTGCTATGTCATTTGTGACTTGAAAAGTTTATATGATAGATGAATTAATGCATTCTTGTGTGGGGAACACAAGTAATTCACCTATTCCTGCAGCTCCCTCAGAGCAAGCCCCATCAAATAACATGTCCCAAATCTGTGGGCCTTCTTCCTCTGTGATCTGGCAAATTGATTTTTTAAGCTGCGTAGAGGCCAACTGATAAGGCTTGGTAATGTCAAGACCGAGCTTATCCATGACAACCTTGGGCATTGGATCATGGCTAGCTCTAGTGTCCAGAGGGAAATTGTGAAGGATTTCATCATAAATAGATAGAGAAACATAGAATGATGGGGAGCTGTCTTCACAGTTTTCGATCATTGGGCTGAGAATAACAGCTGGTTGGTCATCTTGCAGATTTACATAGTTAGTGGAAGCTTGGATGGTTTTAGGCTCAAGAGCCTCAAGGATAGATTTCTTGAAGGACTCATTCTTCACTGGTTCAATCAGGGGCATAGGTATTCTTGGCTTCTAGATTTCTGATTGAAAACTGAAAGAAGAAGGGGACTTGTCAAGGCCTCTTACCTCTATGGCTAGAGCTTTGAGAATGATAGGATCAACTGCTGATTGCTTCTGCTTATTAGCTTGTTGTTCTGCAGGGACAACAGCTTTATGAACATGAGTTTCTTTGACATTATTCATCATAGACCTCAGATTATATTGGTGCTGATTTTCAGTTTGTAGAACAGCTTCACCATCCCACTCTTGGCTGATCTGGTCATTGAATAATGACTTCTCATAGGCAGCTTTGGTTAAAAAGGTGGCGCTGCCTTTGTCTTCCATACCATGGATCTCATCATCTTCCTCAAACTGCTCTTCTTCCATGACTGCATTCTGAAAAGGGACCTTCAGCCTTTGGTCTTCATTGGCCTCTTTGCTTCTTTGCAAAATCTGCAACTGCTCATCAGGTCTTCTATATAGATTTGGATTTGGAGGAGCAAAGGTATTATTAACCCTTCCTTTCCTAGAATGCTGCTCAACCTTTAATTTGGAAACTTCAGAGGCTAATGACTTGATCATTTTGGTCATTTTATCTATCTTAGGATCAGAGGATGATGAAGACTCGTCCCTCTATCTCCTTTTGTCAACATTACCTTTGAGGTTTTCTGCAACCATGATGTTCGATTCTACTTCCAAGGCTGCATCCTGCATATCAGCCAAAGTAGCACATCGCCTCTCCCTCAATAGTAAAAAGAATTTAGAATCAAAGGCATTGGCATAGATGAGTCTAGCAGAGGTAGTGGTGGGTTTTACTTTAGCAGGTATCTTGCTGCACATGCCATTAAATGTCTTATTAAAATCAGATATCAGCTCACCATTTTCCCTCTGTAAGTTCCCAAACTCAGTGTTGTAGTAGAGGCGATCCTTCTTATCCCCCCATTTCTTTAGGAATGCATCATCTAAAGCCTCAATATCAGCTATAGATCTTGGGCTTAGTTCTCTGAACCATTTTCTAGCCTCTCCATCTAGGCTTTGAACAAAGATTCTCATCCAGACATCATCTTCACTAATGTCTAGGTTATCAACATAGCTATAGAATGATTCAAGATGTTCTTCAGCTATAACACCTTCAGTCCCAGTGAACTTAGGCATATACTTCTGATATTCTTCAGTAGGCATGGCATTCAAAGGAGTGGGCAGTATTAGAGGTCCATACCTAGCAGCTATGATTCTTTCCATTTTGGTGGGTGCTTGTGGTCCTGCCATAGCTGTGGTGGCTATATGGGTACTGGAAGTCTGAATGACAGAGGGCTAAGGAGTGATTGATAGGACTAAAGGAGTATGATGGATAGGAGGTGAGGTTTTCTTTGGATTTACAACAAAAGGAGAACCTAAAGAATAAGGAGCTTTATGAATCTCTAAGATATTTTCTTCGCTGCTAGTATTAGAAGCTATACTCTCAACATGTATTTGTTCTATTGCAGGATTTTCTTGAAGAGATATAGGAGATTGTTTAGGTTTACCTGAACCTGATGCTCCTTTCTGCAATACCTTTCTTTCTTTGATGATCTTTTCAGGGTCAGGTACTGGGTCAGCTTGTGACTTCTATGGATTTCTCCGAGTATGCCTCACAAACTGAGCCAGAACTATGATGTGGAGTCGCCAAAAAGGTTCGGCCTCCAGTAGAGTCACCAGATAGATGATTACAACCAGAAAAAGTGTCCAGACTTTGTCTATCATCAAAGCTGGATCTGTGTTGTCTCCCAAGGAAGCTGAGCTTCAGTTTCCTCTCCTCGGCAATGGTGCCAATTATGTTAGCACTCCAGGAAACTCTCCTAGTTTGCAGCTCGGAGATGCCTGGTAACATATAATCTTCAATGTTGTTCTTAGAACTATTGGAATGGATGATGGTTTGGATCAAGTTAGATGACCATTTCATCTCTATTCCCACTCAAGGCATGCATGAACACTCTCAACAACACAAGCCTTTAAACCACTATTGCTCAATAGTTTATAGATTTAATGGATAGATGGAGAATACTAACTGTATCAACAGATTGCATATATAAACATAAATGAATGACTAGCTACAGACAGCAAAAGAGAATACTGACTGTACTCGCAGATGCATATATGACCACATATGAATGGTTAGCTACAGGCAGCAAAGAAGCTTAGAAATCTAAGTTATCAAAGAAGAGATAAGATTACAGTTATCTGGCCTTAAACACAAAAGAAATATGAACAAAATGTTTGAGTGCAAGCATAGAACAACAAAGAGAATGGATGTTGAACATATAATGGCAAAAGAGGCTTGTATTTATAGAATGAAGATGAGAAGCTTGAAGGAACAGAGGAGGAATAATCTCCAAAAGTTGAACCCCTATTATATTTAGTTTTCTGCCTTTTATAGGCTGTTTACAATGCTCCTGAGATATCTAGAAGGTGCGGAGTCTTAACTATCCCCTCTATCCCTTAACCATTTGATTACCTGAAGGCAAGCATGGTTTGGAAGTTTTTCCTCCTTCTGTCAGAGGAATAACAACTTTCAGATATTTTAGCTGTGCTGGTAGGGCTGTTGATGCTCCATGATCAGTTGTTGCTGTGGCTGTGTTGCACTGTCTATTCTCAGCCTCTATGTTGGTTTGGGGAGTGAGCTGCACTGTCTATTGATGCTTTCCAGCCTCTGTCCCTGTCTCTCGGCCCTTGTTAGGTAGTGGAAAGGGTCTGCGTGCCTCTGTGATCTTTTAAACGTTTAATAATGAGTGTTTTCTGTTTTACACAGAAAACACTACAATACTGTGAAATCCCGCTCATTTATATTCTTATCGGACTTGAAAAGTCCTTAAACCTGGCATATATATCTATCGGGTCTGCCCTTTGGGTCGCTATCGCCTATCGCAGATGGCCTAGTCCCTTTGTATCCTTTGTATTTTGCAATATGGAAAAAACACTGGAAAACAAGTGAAATCGGCCTTTGTGGACCTGAATATATATTTATTTCACCTTCAACACCCATCGGGTCTGGCCTTGTTGCTATCGCAAGTTGCATTCAACTTATTCCATGGTTCCTTTGTATTTTCGTTTAAACAACGAAAACACACAAAAATGCATTGAAAACGGCCTACAACGGACCTGAAATGCTATATAATATCATTTCCGAACCCTTTCGGGTCCAGGCAAAATCGCATCGGTGCTTATGAATGTGCAAAGGTCCCACCCTTTGGTTTTTGCCGATAGCAATATAGCGATGCAATGTGGGTTGTCGATTCGTGCGCGCGATCGACGGTCCACATTGCATCGCTGATCGCAATCACAATTCCCATTCTTTCCACGCCGATACCATCGATTCACCTCCGCCGATCTGATTATCGGTGATCGCTGATTGGTGGTGTCTAACACTGATTTCCACTGCCTGCATGTGCTGATTAGATCCGCCGATTAGACCGATCAATGATCATCGATAATCGGATAGGCAGGTCACAATCAGCTGAGGCGAATCGGTGGTATTGGCGCAGACAGAAGGGGAATTACGGTTGCGATCAATGATGCAATGTGGGCCGTCAATCCGCGTGCGTGATCGACGGTCCACATTGCATCACTGATTGCAATTGCAATTCCCCTTCTGTCTGTGCCGATACTGTCGATTCGCCTCCGTCGATTGCGACCTGTGATCTGATTATCAGCGATCGCTGATCAGCGGTGTCCAGTACCGATTTCCACTACCCACCTACGCTGATTAGATCCACCAATTAGACCTGGGCCGTTGATTGGCCAAATCTAACGACTGCTATGCCTTCTCAGTTTTAAGCCTGTGATAATGGTTTTTGACTGATTTTGAAGTGTTTTAGCCTCCCCATAGTGCATTTTTTCCCTTCCAAGGGCTCTCCTCCCTCACTTGTTTCGATCGATGGATGATCTTAAGATCTTTTGAAGACTTTAGGGAGTGCTTTGGAGCATATTTGGATCTAATTTTGGGCTTTTTGTCAGCGAAGCTAACACACCCGAAATGCAAGCTGGTGTGAAAGGGGAGGTTTACATTTTTCCATGTTGAAAATTGCAAGCATGGAACCCTGAGGGTTGATACCACCAATAGCCGAAAGAAGAGCTTTCCTTTGTGCTAGATAGGTTTGTAATACTTTGAGCATTGACATAGCTAATGACGCTTGGGCCAAATCTTATACAATACTATAGTTTTGGGCGACACGCGTAGATGTATTTTCTATTGTGTGACGAAGTGCCCCTTTAGGGGGGGCAAATCACAAGATCAGCAACCAGCCTTTCGATATGAAGATCGTTAGGCGACAGTGGGTTATGACTTAAGGAGGGTTCCTTTGCATGAGTGACTGGAGCTCCATAAGATTTTGCTCTGTTTTATAGATCTACCATTTCAAAGGTGTAAAAGGTAGATGGTCCTTCACCAGGTGAAGGATGTTGCAAATTGCCATTGCCCCCTTCGGGGGTTGGGGTTGGTTTGCAATAAGGTGGTGGTGCTGCTGAACAGGGAAAGGATTATTCAGGACAGCAGGGGTCCTTCCAGTGTCCTTTTTAGCAATGAAATCTGTGCATTCCTAAAGACGCGGACAACGATAGGTCATGTGGTCTTCGACACAAATTTTGCAAGGGAATCTAGCAGGTTTATCCTTTCCATCGTTAGAGGGAGAAACAACCTTCTGCTTTGGGTTGCGCTGCTTTGTTGACTGTTCTTTTGAAGGAGCGGTCTTTTTCTTATTCTTCTTGTTCTTACCACAGGGTTTTTGTGTAGACTACACAGATTTTATCGTGGTGGTAGGAAAAGCAATCAATTTGGTGTAAGGATTCTCTGGACACCACATATCTCCACAATGGTATGATATTGTCCACTTTGGGCCTAAGCCCTCATGGATTTGTTTTTGGGCTTTACCCCAAAAGTCCTCATACTAATGGAGATATTTGTCCATCCTTATATACCCATGATCCTCCCCACTTATAGTCAATGTGGGACTTTGGTCGTATACCCATACCAATTGTTAAGAAATTTACTACATAACATAAATAATTATTGAGAGGAATAAATATAAAAATAACCAGCAACAACCATAAACACATAAACACACGTGTTTATCCAGGAAAACCCCAAATCCGAGGAAAAACCCAACCATAATGAAATTACATTATCCTTAGCCAAAACCCTGGCCAATCCAACCAAGTGAGCCTTCACCGCTCACCTCCAGGTCTTGGATTACAATGAAGTCATTCCCGTCTTTTATAATCTCCATTACATATAATACCATGGGCAGAATACTATGGGTGCACAATACCATGTGTCCCAAAACCATCATTGTTTAACCTGGTCAACTTTGACTCTATCCTGAGTCAAGTTTACCTAACATTTGGTAGAGGGGTCAACTGACATCTAGGTAAGGTGACCGCTGAGTTGTTTTACAGCAGCCCTGGAGGTTGCACTGATAATCCCATTGGCGTGCGCTCCTGGTTGCTGAGTAGTGGGAGCATTGGGGCTGCGAGGGGTATTAGGAATGATGTCGTATAAAGTGAGAGACTGTGAATATATCAGATCAAAGTTCTGGGCATGATGAATGGATTGGTCTTTTGTGACCGCACCGCCTAAGGCGACATCTTTAGTGATTTGGGGGAGTAGAGACTTGCAGAGCCAATCCACTAATAGATAGTCTAGGAGGGGAGCTTTAACTAAACTCCACCTACGTCTCTATTCATTTATATGATCAAAGACGTGGGTGGCAGTATCCTAATGTAATGAAGTGAGGAGTTCCATCCCAGTTTCATAGCGGATGGGTAGCTGGAAGTGCTTTAAGAATTCCATTGCTAAAGCGCCAAAGGTATTGACTGACGTGCGTGGTAACTCGATGTACCACTTGGCTACATTTCCAGTAAGGGTGCAGGGAAAGAGACGTAGCCAGATACTATCATCCACCATGGAGTTAGAAACACACCATAGATGATAGGTGGTGATGTGTGTACCCGGATCCTCCCCTTGTTTCCCTTCGAAATTTGGGATGTATCTTAGTGTTCTATGCGGGATTGGTGGCCAAAGTAAGTTGTGATAGATGGGGTCATTTGTAAGTTTGTACAATTTGGGGATATCAAGCATTCCCAAGAAAGGAAAGGTGTTTGATGCCCCTGAATCGGACCAAGGCGATGACATATGACTTGAGGATCCTTGTGGTCCTCCCGTTGTGTTGTTTTCAATTTTATATATAGGTTGCATGGTATAGTAAGTGCCTTGGGGTATGGTATTGTATTGTGGGTTTCCATAGGGATTGTTAGGATGGGGGATAGAAGTTCTCCTAGGATAAGGAGTGCCCCCTTAACTCATTTGAGGTTGTGAGTAGGGTGCCCCTATGGATTGATTAGGACCTTGTTGAGGATTCCCGCTCACCACATAACTAACCATAGGTCCTTGACTGACATAAGGAGGGTTCATGTCAATCAATGACTGACCATGCATACCTGAAAATGGAGGGGGAATTGTTACGCTCCCGACCGGTATATGCATATTGGGAACAATGCCCCTAGATACCTGAATCTGGGGGTTAGAACTATACAATGGATGCCAACCATATTGTTGGTTGAAGGGACTTGTGCTAACCGTGCTATATTAAGTGTTATAAGGATCACTATATGTATCACTTGTCAAAGGCCTAGGGGTTGACACAAAAGGGGCAGAACCTGGAATGTACTGGGTTCCACTCGTGGTGGGTGTCACGATAGGGTTTGAACCTGGGACAAATGGGATAACGAGGTTCGCCATTAGAGGTGTGGTACTGACTGTCGACTAGGGAGGTGGTGGTGGACCAAAAGTGTCCACAAAAGCCCACGACCTGTTAGTTGTCGATGGGATGGGTGGAAATGTTCCAACTGAAGACAAAGGAGGTACAAATGCAACGGGAACCAAGAGTGGGCCCAACAAATTTGTGATTAGAGGATTTTATGTGGGAATAAATCCTTCAGTAAAGAAATTCTCTGGTAAGCTTGAATCATGGGATGTCCAAACTGATTCTGTGTTAGATCTCAGAGACTGATTTCCTGAAGACGGGGAATCCGGTTCACTAGAGCTCGGTGGATCCTCCACAGTGAGTGGGGGAAGTCCTAACAACCATCTAGATTGACGACAAGGGCCGTATGTAGTCACGGTGGCCGATAATTTTTATTAGTAAATTTTACAGTGATGTTTATTAAAGTCTCAGTGATAACACTCTGGCACTTAAAAAATAAAAAATACACTAAGGAAATCAATCAACAAGCAGAGGGAAATGACCTTGTCTGATAAGCACCGATCACTGGAGATGAAACCCAGTATCACAATGAATAACAGAGAGAGCTGGCCAAATGTATAGTTACGATTACTCTTGAGCTTTGCTCGAACTTCAGATTAGGGGCCAAGTACTCTCATGAAGATGAGCACCCTCCCAAAAACCAAAGACAGAGTAGGTTCATCTATGTTAGGTACCAGGGTAGCCCGCCCCAGTCAACTTGTGTTTGTCCCTAAAAATATGGCCACTAAGGATACCTCAAATCACAGACACTACTAGGGGGGACATAGTCATAGACAGTTCGCTGTGTGAGCAACATACTTGAGTACCAGACTTAGCTCCGATATACCCAAAGGGATCCCCGATACATAGAATACCCAAAGGAAATGTATGAAAAGGCAGGATACCTTCACTTACAGTCCGACGTTGTCTTGTATTTAGCTCTGCTTTTACTAGAGTGGTCCCAGATAGTATGAGTGTAGAATGATTTCTCTCTTTAATGACACTAGTTTCGGTGTATAATCTTGGGTAGTTAACTCACACTGCCTATCCCAAGATCCTAGCCTAAACTAAAGTGTGTTTACTCTAAAAATAGTTGCTGATTGATTTTATTATGTATATTTTAAATGTACTTTGTTAGAGTCTTCGGTAGGGGTGTTGACGTATGAAATTATATGGGATTCTGACTCAAATCATGCAAAAATTATGCTTGTAAATTTTCAGTTTCGATGAATAAGTTTCTTCTACAAAGGGAGAGTCATTCATACATCAATATTTATTCCATTCATCCTATTCAGTAAAACACTAGCATAACCGACAGAACTTCAATGCTCACTAACAACTATTGTAACCGAATAATGTAGATCTAACCAGCTAAGCAGAAAAAAAGTAAAGTTTTTTGTATTTTTTCTTTAATGAAAACAAAAACTTCAAGAAGTAAAGCTATTATCTTTAAAAAAAATTGTTTAGGACACAATCAGTCAAACAAGTGCAGCTGCATATCCCTGATCAGTCTACAAGCAAATTTCCCAACCCATGAGGTCAGAGGGTAAGTTGTTTATCAAGAAATGGCTGACTAACTCTCTGTACTAGAGGCTACAGAGAGTTAGTTTCAGCATTGACATTCTGTTTGTGAGGGCACAATGCTTTATAAAGCACTATTTTCACTGGCAACCAATGTTAGTGAGGAAAAATACTCCAAAAAATGGGTTGTGGGGATCAGATCTAGGGCTGAGCACTGAGAGAAGGGTGTTGTATGGTCCTTAGTGGTCAGAAAGGGAATGAAGAAGTACATGAAGTTCTGGAAGAAAGAGAGATCTAGGAACTTTTTGGGAAAAATCGGGAACTAAGTGTAGTCCCCAGTGGAGTCACCAATTCTGATATAGGGATTAATGCATGGGTGTTTGGTGATGTAGAAAACCCTCAAGGATATTCCCGGGATCCTTGGCAGATAGTCAGATTAGCTATAGCTGTCACAAAGATACATGCATATCTATGTTTAACAAATGAATATCAAAGAGGGAAAGAATTATTACCTCGATTCTTAGTGTGGTGTTGCTGGAGAGCGCAATGTAGCTAGGTGAAAGACCGCTGAGCCAGCTCCAGATCAAAACCTGCACATAGCAAAGACAAGCATAATATCACAACATAAAACCTTGATAAACAAATGCATGAACATATGAAAGATATCTAGTTGCATATAACTAAGCCACTCATTATAAAAGATATTGAATAAACATATAAACAAGTTATACTACCAACATCACGGAGTGGACAACACAACTGCAGTTCTATATTGATGTAGAAAGAGTGATAACAACCATTAGTTACATTAGCCTCCCCTTACCCCTCCAACTCCTCTCTCTCTCTCTCCCTTCTTAACCTCTTCTGATGCCTTAGTCTGAGACTCTGCTTGACAGTCAAATAGGCAATCCTTTCAAATGGTTCGACCTTTTTCACAATGGCCCAAGCCTTGCATATATAGCATGTAAGGTTAGGGCTGCCAAGTCCTTCATGAGTTCCATTAGGAAAAAGTAATGATGTTTCCATGCCTTAGTGCTCTTTCCCGTTTGCATACTCCATCAGGAATTAGTAATTCCCCCAAACAGGTTGAGTTCTAATGTTTCCCTGCTTTTATGAGCTGACATAGGAGAGAATCTAGGGATATTTTCTCAGTCAATTCACTAACGATGTTCCCTATGTAACAAATAGAGTTCCCCTAGGCACTAACGCACCCTTAGGCTTGCTAAGAAGATTTATAAATCAAGTTGATAATGTCTAGACAATGTTAGCTTGACAACTGGGCCTGTGAACTTGGTCAGTCCTTCAGTCATCATGTCTTTATCCTCTGAGCCGATGATGAGGTCATTTTCCTGTATAACAAATCTAACAAGTGCGAATAAATGAGCTAAAGTCGAATAATTGGAAGAATCTATCAATCAGGAAACAATGATGTTTTCCCACTGTCGATAGTGAAGGAGTCTGCCACTGATGACTGCAAACCCTAAGGTACTTCCAAATGAACTCTAGACCTTGTTCCCAGAGTCGATTGGAAAAGATCCGTTGAAGGAAAGTCATTAAGGCATCCTTCGTCAATCCAGGGCGAGTGTAACTTGTAGGCCAATAATGGGGAAGGAATAAGGTGAATAGAGATGTAGTAACCCAACAGAAGCACATTTCTGGCATACACAATATGTGGCTAGTGCACAATAGAAACCCTCTGAACCAACCAATAATGAAAGCTGACATAGAGGCAAGGAATCCACCAATAGGGTCAAATGGAAACCTATGTACCGCATGAATCCTAATGTGTGATAATGAAAGTTGATGTCGAACACAAGGGCAACCACTTAGTCAAAGACCCATGATATTGATCAATGCTGAGCAAAAGGTGACCTATCAATAATGAAAATAGGGCTAGGGTGCGACTCTAGATCATCTCTCAGAGAAATTTGTCGTAGTCGATAAGAGAAAGACTCGCCATCAAGAAGTCAATGGAGACCTTCTCAAACCAGCACGAGCAAAGGACCAAATAGCTGATGTGATAATGAACATGACTTTCAAAACCAGGGATGACCAACTGAAAAATAGGTCAAGTGACACCGCAGAAAGGCCAACTCAGGTTTACTTCCTTGAACAAGAGCACGACTCAAATGTGACTACATGGAAACATATGATAAATTTGTATAAATTTGTCATCTAGGAGGCATTAAAAAACTCTCCATATGATTGGAAGATATAACCAATTGGAGGAGTACTAAATCAATAACAAGGTTAAGGCTCTCCTAAGTCAAACTAAAGCCCATCCCAATAGAGGAAATACTTAATTTTGAGTGCTTTTTTCAAGGGCGGCACAATTGACTCTAGCTGCCATAAATTATGGAAATAATGTCTCATTCCTACTCTTTTTGGAATATATAATTTTTTTTTCTTTTTCATATTTATGAATCTTGAAAAAGAATAAAAGAATGCCGATAGTACAGTGGAAAGAATGAGTGTCCAAATACAGATGTACTAGTTCCTGGGAGGGGAACATTCCTATGCTCAATGCAAGGTGACAAAACGGGTTAGTGACACTCAAAGGAATGTTCTTTCCACAGGTAAAAAGGTGTCAAGTTGTAGAGGCTAAGTGATTGCAAGGTTGTTTTTGCAAAAGACATGGTCAAAAAGGTGGCTTAAACATGAGGCCAAGTGAGGCTGTCTTAAGGCCAAAAGGTGAAAATGGTCAACATGCAATGTGTTGGCTTGTTGGGGCCTCACCCAGGTTCAGAGTTAATTAGCCAAACAAATCCCTGTACTACTGGCCCTTTCGGCAACAGTCCATGGAGCGCAGACTGAGGTCACACCCGAAGCAGTATGGGGGGATGTTGGAACCAGGTTTCCACATCCTTGAGATGTATGAGGGATTGATTTAGTCCAACTGTGAATACTTTCGTGTAGGTTACTTCGCGCCCTTCCTTGGCTTGTGAGGCCTTCACGCCCTGTTATATTCGCCTTCGTGCAGCCCTAACTAGGGGCTACGAGGCTTTCGCACTACTGGAGCAGTGATCTGTACTATTTCCCTAAGTCACACCTTGGATCTTACTTATATTCTTATAACAATTAGTTATCTTCGCGTAAACAGATACCTTCTATTATATTTACTAGTTCAACACATTCATATAAGTTCACGCAGTAAACAAACATTAAAATTGCAATTTATACCCAATATACTTTAATGCATAAAATAGGATAAGATAGACATAAATATGGTAAAAGTTATCTTTATCAATGCTTCCAATGGTTACAGACTCAACCTGCCCTACACACTCAGCTGCAGGGGTCTGCGCACTCAGCTGCGGACTACTAGGCCTCTGCGCACTCAACTGCAGAGCCTTCTCCTACTCTACAACCCAAAGACACGACTCTACATTTTGACTCAATGCTTCATGGATTGATTTCCTTCGATCCTTGTTCCTTCTTTGGATTTCTTTACACTTAGAGCCTCACTCTATTTATACAATCCCATGGTCTGTGGACCATGGGTAGATCTCTCAAACCTACATTACATTACAAATATGAGGGCGGACAAACCTATGACTCTATTACAATTTTGCGCTCTGCGCCCACAAATCGTGGAGTATTTATAATGGACTTAGTCAAAAATTGGGTTTTAAGCCCCAAAACTTACCTTGGGGGATCCCACGCCCAACAGGCCCCCAACACAAACATCGTGACTCGCCCTCGAGTCACTCTGTCGGTGCAAAGATCTTCACGTGGAGACCTCCCAACTCTTCTTGGACGGCTACAAGGCCGATAGTGCACTGAGCGGATGCTTGCTATATCTCTTGTACGCATTGTTCTGAGACCGCGGTGTCGAAACTACTCCCCTGTATCTGTTCTTGCGTGCCCTGCATCTGCAGGAGCTTGCCTTCAATTGTTGCTGTGATTATGAAGGCCTCGTTGATCCAAGGCTTTACTCACCTTCAAAAACGCTTCTTTGTGTCACGCTGCATCTACTTTCTCTTTAAGTGCTTTGGCCTATTGCATTCATGTGAGCCTCTGAGTAAGGGCCATAGTCTTCACAGTCCATTTGTGTTGAAAAGTGTGCAACAAGAAATGCTTGTTGAGATTGCAACAAGATGATGGAGCTTAGTGGAAAGGAGTTGCCTTCACTAAGTGGGCCCGCAGGAAAATTATGGCGCAAGTTATATTTTTGATCATAGTGTGGGTGATCACAGTGTGGGTGACCATAGTGTGGGTGATCACAGTATGAGTGATCAAAGTCTATTTTTAGACTGGCTGTCAAAAATAGAAAAGTCAAATATTATTGTCTCATAATAATATTTGGACTATAAACTTGATCTTATTCCCTTGGAGCACTTCAGGATGAGCTACGGATGTGGTACATGCAGATCCCAGAGGGAAATACGTGGTTACCTATGGGATGACTAATATTTTCATGCAGGACTTCAGTTAGAACTCAAGTGAGTTGAGTTTAGCGGACTCGAGGTGCAGTTGATGGAGTTGTGTTCAATTTAGCCTTGTTAAACTAGTTGTATTTAGTCTAACTGATCAATAGACTAGAGATGAGTTGGGTGAATTAGTTATTAATTAATTCACAAGTTATTAACTCATAATGCAACTATAGAATACATCAGTTAACTCAGTTGCATGTCAGTGCATGTTCAGTTCAACAGGGACAGGTGTTAGAGGATCAGATTGCTATCAGTTGTGACTATAGCTGTGCATGATGATTTGCATAATCAGAGGGATTGAGTATGCCAATGAATTGGCCAATATCAAGAATTGTAGCCTATGCTCACGTCCAACACAGTGTGAGTGATTATTTACAGGTCAAATACGAGTTTGGCAAACCATTCTCATCAGTTCTTGAGTAGGTATTGAGCTGGAGAGGCAGGCAAGCAGTGGAATAGATTTGGAGATCAAATATGAGCTGTATTGTGTGTAGCATGTGGAGATAGTACTGAGTACTTGTGAGGAGTATTGTACTATGTATTGTTACATGATCCAATCACTATAATATACATATAGTTGGAGTTTTTAGCGAGATGCTTTCCCCAAGATACATACTGTGTTTATGAGTTTGATTGATGCTTCTATGTGCCCTTGTGAATGTTTCTGCTTCTGTAAATTGATGATCAATGTAGAGGAGGTTATGTATTATGCATGTTCCGCTTATAAGTGTATAATCAGGATAATCACTGTGAATATGTGTCATATTATTCAAAATTTCTACATGGTATCGGAGCTAGCTGATTTGTAGAAGAAGTTCTACATGATACTAGTGCTGTATTAATCATCAGATCTATTATTCAGAAAGTGTTTACATTTTATTTCTTTAGGCAGAGTCTGTAATCGGAACAGGTAGCCTCTGGATTCATCCTTCTTTTGGAAGGTGAGATATCTGGTGAATGCCCATATAGTCAATCTCTGTACAAGAAATACTTTGTTCTCACGAATTTTAGATCGGAAGCGGTTGAGTTTTGAGCTGGTGGAATTCGAATTTAATTCCAAAGCAAGAGATAAACTCAAAAACATTAAGTGTGAGAATGGAGATAGTATGCCCCAGTATCTCACGAAGTTCACCCAATGTCGGGATGAGCTGGGAAGTGTGGGGGTGACTGTCGGATGAGGATGGTGAGTCTAGCACTCCTTGACCTTCCTAAGAGTTGGCATAGCTACCAGGACTCGGTGAATGGAAGGGAGAAATTGCCAAATTAGGAACGACTATCGTCAGATTTGATGCAGGAGGAGATTAGATGGCGCACCAAAGACAGTTCTTCATCTATGCATGATGAGGAGAATTGTGCCTTAGCGAGTAAGGCGAAGAAGGGGAAGGGGAAGGTTTCTCCTTTCGAATCCAGTTCTTCCAATGATGGGAAGAAGGTTGACAAGTCAAAGGTGAGATGCTTTCATTGTCATGAGTTGGGCCATTATGATACTAATTGCCCAAAGAAGAAGTCCAAGAAGGGATCCAGGGAAGGATCTGAAGGTGAGGCAGCCTCACTTGCTTCACAGTTTGAGTTGGATTTCACACTCTTCACATGCATGGTTTCATCCATGATGGGAAGTGGTTGGTTTCTTGATAGTGGAACTTCTTTCCACATGACTGGTGACAAAAGATTGTTCAGTATTTTGGTGGAGAAAGATTTCTAGATACTCATAGGGATGGGTAATGATGAGAAGTATAGTGTCTCAGGTGTAGGCACGGTTATTTTTCAGAGGGAGCATGGAGCTCGCCTTACCTTGACCGATGTCAAGTATGTACCAAGACTGAAGAGAAACTTGGTGTCGATTGCGATGCTAGAAGACAGAGGCTATGATGTAGTCTTTAGTAAGGGAAAGGTTTTCCTTAGAAACATCATCACTAGACAGGTGAAACAGATTGGTTCACGGGTCAAGAACCTGTATGCTCTTGAGGTTCAAGATGCATGCAAAGCCTTGAGCAGCGAGGCAATTGATGGAGACTTGGTGGTTGAGAGGGAAGGTATGTTACCTTTCAACATGCAGAGCCAGAAGAAGTCTCAGACGATTGTGGAGGAGCCACGATTGGTGCAACAGCTTCAGGAGGTTATGGAGCAGCCACAACAAGGGGAGCTGAGAGGAGATCGATTAGAGACATCTACTCATGCAGACCTCTAGTAGGGGGAAACTTCGAGCCAGGTGGGCTGAGGGATCGCATGCAGCCATACCTCCAGGTAGGAGGTGGGGTGATGTGGATTGATCATCCCAAGGAGGAGGGGCAGGATCCTTGAGGTACCCAACCTCTTGGATGAGACCTTGCTACTGGATTCCCAGATGTGTAGTAGCAGGAACTGACTGATCGGGTAGAGACAGATGCGGATGGAGCGGCAGAGAGAGTGACAGTGCAGGGAATCCCAGGACATCGCATAGCTAGCAGGCTACAACAATGCGAGAGGCACAAGTGTTTTGCACAGTGCTAGGTGGCACAGAGAGGTGTGCAATGGTGTGAGATGCATGGAGATGTTGCAGTAGCGCAGATGTCAGAGAGGGAACACTTGTCAGCAGCAGGTAGAGCTTCAGCATTAGAGGGTGTTTCTAGCCCAACAGGGAGGTCATTTGGGAGGTGCAGTGCGGATGCAATGTTGGGAGATAGAACTAGCAGTAGCACAGATGCAGTCAGAGATCAAAGTGAGAGAGGCTAGAGCAATCAGATACTGAAGAGCACAGAGATGCAGAGCTTCAGTCGATAGAGGCAATAGCAGTCAGAGACTTTGATGTCAGAGCAAGTGGACCGGCCAAATGTGTTGCATGGAGAACATTCCAGAGTTTCAGGAACGGGTTTGAGAGGAAGCCTTTCTTGTTGAGAGGGAGTGTTGAAAAGTGTGCAACAATAAATGCTTGTTGAGATTGCAACAAGATGATGGAGCTTAGTGGAAAGGAGTCGCTTTCACTAAGTGGGCCCGCGGGCAAATTATGGCGCAAGTTCTATTTTTGATCACAGTGTGGGTGATCACAGTGTGAGTGATCACAGTATGAGTGATCAAAGTCTATTTTTAGACTGGCTGTCAAAAATAGAAAAGTCAAATATTATTGTCTCATAATAATATTTGGACTATAAACTTGATCTTATTCCCTTGGAGCACTTCAGGATGAGCTACGGATGTGGTACATGCAGATCCCAGAGGGAAATACGTGGTTACCTATGGGATGACTAATATTTGCACGCAGGACTTCAGTTAGAACTCAAGTGAGTTGAGTTTAGCGGACTCGAGGTGCAGTTGATGGAGTTGTGTTCAGTTTAGCCTTGTTAAACTAGTTGTATTTAGTCTAACTGATCAATAGACTAGAGATGAGTTGGGTGAATTAGTTATTAATTAATTCACAAGTTATTAACTCATAATGCAACTATAGAATACATCAGTTAACTGAGTTGCATGTCAGTGCATGTTCAGTTTAGCAGGGACAGGTGTTAGAGGATCAAATTGCTATCAGTTGTGACTATAGCTGTGCATGATGATTTGCACAATCAGAGGGATTGAGTATGCCAATGAATTGGCCAATATCAAGAATTGTAGCCTGTGCTCACGTCCAACATAGTGTGAGTGATTATTTGCAGGTCAAATACGAGTTTGGCAAACCATTCTCATCAGTTCTTGAGCAGGTATTGAGCTGGAGAGGCAGGCAAGCAGTGGAATAGATTTGGAGATCAAATCTGAGCTGTATTGTGTGTAGCATGTGGAGATAGTACTGAGTACTTGTGAGGAGTATTGTACTATGTATTGTTACATGATTCAATCACTATAATATATAGATAGTTGGGGTTTTTAGCGAGATGCTTTCCCCGGGATACATACTGTGTTTATGAGTTTGATTGATGCTTCTATGTGCGCCTGTGAATGTTTCTGCTTCTGTAAATTGATGATCAACGTAGAGGAGGTTATGTATTATGCATGTTTCGCTTATAAGTGTATAATCAGGATAATCTCTGTGAATATGTGTCATATTATTCAAAATTTCTACATGGTATCGGAGCTAGCTGATTTGTAGAAGAAGTTCTATATGATATTAGTGTTGTATTAATCATCAGATCTATTATTCAGAAAGTGTTTACATTTTATTTCTTTAGGCAGAGTCTGTAATCGGGCCAGGTAGCCTCTGGATTCATCCTTCTTTTGGAAGGTGGGATATCCGGTGAATGCCCATATAGTCAATCTTTGTACAAGAAATACTTTGTTCTCACGAATTTTAGATCGGAAGCGGTTGAGTTTTGAGTTGGTGGAATTCGAATTTAATTCCAAAGCAAGAGATAAAATCAAAAACATTAAGTGTGAGAATGGAGACAGTATGCCCCAGTATCTCACGAAGTTCACCCAATGCCGGGATGAGCTGGGAAGTGTGGGGGTGACTGTCGGATGAGGATGGTGACTCTAACACTCCTTGACCTTCCTAAGAGTTGGCATAGCTACCAAGACTCGGTGAATGGAAGGGAGAAATTGCCAAATTTGGAACGACTATGGTCAGATTTGATGCAGGAGGAGATTAGACGGCGCACCAAAGACAGTTCTTCATCTATGCATGATGAGGAGAATTGTGCCTTAGCGAGTAAGGAAAAGAAGGGGAAGGGGAAGGTTTCTCTTTTTGAATCCAGTTCTTCCAATGATGGGAAGAAGGTTGACAAGTCGAACGTGAGATGATTTCGTTGTCATGAGTTGGGCCATTATGATACTAATTGCCCAAAGAAGAAGTCCAAGAAGGGATCCAGGGAAGGATCTGAAGGTGAGACAGCCTCACTTGCTTCACAGTTTGAGTTGGATTTCACACTCTTTGCATGCATGGTTTCATCCATGATGGGAAGTGGTTGGTTTCTTGACAGTGGAGCTTCTTTCCACATGACCGGTGACAAAAGTTTGTTCAGTACTTTGGAGGAGAAAGATCTCTAGATACTCATAGGGATGGGTAATGATGAGAAGTATAGTGTCTCAAGTGTAGGAACGATTATTTTTCAGAGGGAGCATGGAGCTCGCCTTACCTTGACCGATGTCAAGTATGTACCAGGACTGAAGAGAAAGTTGGTGTTGATCGCGATGCTGGAAGACAGAGGCTATGATGTAGTCTTCAGTAAGGGAAAGGTTTTCCTTAGAAACATCATCACTAGACAGGTGAAGCAGATTGGTTCACGGGTCAAGAACCTGTATGCTCTTGAGGTTCAAGATGCATGCAAAGCCTTGAGAAGCGAGGCAATTGATGGAGACTTGGTGGTTGAGAGGGAAGGTATGTTACCTTTCAACATGCAGAGCTAGAAAAAGTCTCAGACGATTGTGGAGGAGCCACGACTGGTGCAACAGCTTCAGGAGGTTGTGGAGCAGCCACAACAAGGGGAGCTGAGAGGAGATCGAGTAGAGACATCTACTCATGCAGAGACCTCTAGTAGGGGGAAACTTCGAGCCAGGTGGGCTGAGGGATCGCATGCAGCGATACCTCCAGGTAGGAGGTGGGGTGATGTGGATTGATCGTCCCAAGGAGGAGGGGCAGGATCCTTGAGGTACCCAACCTCTTGGATGAGACCTTGCTACGAGAGCCCCAGATGTGTAGTAGCAGGAACTGACTGATTGGGTAGAGACAGATGCGGATGGAGCGGCAGAGAGAGCGACAGTGCAGGGAATCCTAGGACAGCGCATAGCTAGCAGGCTGCAACAATGCAAGAGGCACAAGTGTTTTGCACAGTGCTAGGTGGCACAGAGAGGTGTGCAATGGTGCGAGATGCATGGAGATGTTGCAGTAGTGCAGATGTCAGAGAGGGAGCACTTGTCAACAGCAGGTAGAGCTTCAGCATCACAGGGTGTTTCTAGCTCAACAGGGAGGTCAGTTGGGAGGTGTAGTGCGGATGCAATGCTGGGAGATAGAACTAGCAGCAACACAGATGCAGTCAGAGATCAAAGTGACAGAGGCTAGAGCAGTCAGATACTAAAGAGCACAGAGATGCAGAGCTTCAGTCGACAGAGGCAATAGTAGTCAGAGACTTTGATGACAGAGCAAGTGGACTGGCCAGATGTGTTGCATGGAGAACATTCCAGAGTTTCATGAACGGGTTTGAGAGGAAGCCTTTCTTGTTGAGAGGGAGTGTTGAAAAGTGTGCAACAAGAAATGCTTGTTGAGATTGCAACAAGATGATGGAGCTTAGTGGAAAGGAGTCGCCTTCACTAAGTGGGCCTGCAGGGAAATTATGGCACAATTTCTATTTTTGATTACAGTGTGGGTGACCACAGTGTGGGTGACCACAGTGTGGGTGACCATAGTGTGAGTGATCACAGTATGAGTGATCAAAGTCTATTTTTAGACTGGCTGTCAAAAATAGAAAAGTCAAATATTATTGTCTCATAATAATATTTTGACTATAAACTTGATCTTATTCTCTTGGAGCACTTCAGGATGAGCTACGGATGTGGTACATGTAGATCCCAGAGGGAAATACGTGGTTACCTGTGGGATGACTAATATTTTCAAGCAGGACTTCAGTTAGAACTCAAGTGAGTTGAGTTTAGTGGATTGGAGGTGCAGTTGATGGAGTTGTGTTCAGTTTAGCCTTGTTAAACTAGTTGGATTTAGTCTAACTGATCAATAGAATAGAGATGAGTTGGGTGAATTAGTTATTAATTAATTCAAAAGTTATTAACTCATAACGCAACTATAGAATACATCAGTTAACTCAGTTGCATGTCAGTGCATGTTCAGTTCAGCAGGGACAGGTGTTAGAGGATCAGATTGCTATAAGTTGTGACTATAGCTGTGCATGATGATTTGCACAATCAGAGGGATTGAGTATGCCAATGAATTGGCCAATATCAAGAATTGTAGCCTATGATCACGTCCAACACAGTGTGAGTGATTATTTGCAGGTCAAATACGAGTTTGGCAAACCATTCTCATCAGTTCTTGAGCAGGTATTGAGCTGGAGAGGCAGGCAAGCAATGGAATAGATTTGGAGATCAAATCTGAGCTGTATTGTGTGTAGCATGTGGAGATAGTACTGAGTACTTGTGAGGATTATTGTACTATGTATTGTTACATGATTCAATCACTATAATATATAGATAGTTGGGGTTTTTAGCGAGATGCTTTCCCCGGGATGCATACTGTGTTTATGAGTTTGATTGATGCTTCTACGTGCGCCAGTGAATGTTTCTGCTTCTGTAAATCGCTGATCAACGTAGAGGAGGTTATGTATTATGCATGTTCTGCTTATAAGTGTATAATCAGGATAATCTCTGTGAATATGTGTCATATTATTCAAAATTTCTACATGGTATCAACTAATTCACAAGCTATTAACTCATAATGCAACTATAGAATACATCAGTTAATACAGTTGCATGTGAGTGCATGTTCAGTTCAGTAGGGACAGGTGTTAGAGGATCAGATTGCTATAAGTTGTGACTATAGCTGTGCATGATGATTTGCACAATCAGAGGGATTGAGTATGCCAATGAATGGGCCAATATCAAGAATTGTAGCCTGTGCTCACGTCCAACATAGTGTGAGTGATTATTTGCAGGTCAAATACGAGTTTGGCAAACCATTCTCATCAATTCTTGAGCAGGTATTGAGCTGGAGAGGCAGGCAAGCAGTGGAATAGATTTGGAGATCAAATCTGAGTTGTATTGTGTGTAGCATGTGGAGATAGTACTGAGTACTTGTGAGGAGTATTGTACTATGTATTTTTACATGATTCAATCACTATAATATACAGATAGTTGGGGTTTTTGGTGAGATGCTTTCCCCGGGATACATACTGTGTTTATGAGTTTGATTGATGCTTCTATGTGTGCCTGTGAATGTTTCTGCTTCTGTAAATTGATGATCAACGTAGAGGAGGTTATGTATTATGCATGTTCCGCTTATAAGTGTATAATTAGGATAATCTCTATGAATATGTGTCATATTATTCAAAATTTCTACACTTTGACGTTGTCATACTGATGTTGTAGCTCATGCGCCTTTGTTTCTAAGTGCTGTATGTTCGGGTCCTCCTACAGATTGGTGAGGACCTCATACGATTCTTCCAACATTCTGGTGCAGTCCCTTACTGCACTGCTGATCTCCTCCATCCCTGATGTAATGACGTTGGTGCACTGTTCCCTTACTTCTAGAGGATTTGAAGGCCGTGCCTTCAACTGCAGCTCTGCTATCTAAAGGTTCAGCTCCAAATGAACCTTGGCCATTTCTTCTTGTGCCTCAAGAGAGTACTAGCCTGAGGAGTGTGTACCTGCAACTCCTGAATCTGTGCTTGGAGAGCCCCCAACACAATCCGGTTCTCTTCCACAAAGTTCTGGAGGGCCTCTGTGGGACATCGCATGCCATATCTCCTATATCGTGCAGATCCACCTCAGTAAGGGTAATCGGTTGATAGATAGCTTAGACACTTTTACCTTCTTGCACGGCTCCATCCGCCCGCACGGGCGCTGGTGCTTCAATTGTGGAGCGATAAAAAGGTGTATTTTTAACTCCTAATTACCTTCACATTAATTATCAACCCAGGAACGACTTTCTATTTCAAGAGTGTACTCAGTCTGAGGTGGCTATTTATTCAAGAGTAATGTTTTGTAGTATAGTGCTTAAAAGCTACAAAAGTAAATGGCTGCATGTCTATAACTTAACTTCTTCAAAAGGCTAAATCACACCAAGCATTGCATCAGTCGAAGGTTCGGTAGCAATAACCCATCCTTTTCATAACTGATGAGAACAAATCCGAGGTCTGGGAGCTAGGTAGCAGATGCAGGGGCTCACTACAGCCTGAGATCGTCCTTGATGAATATAAATGAAATGGCAAATAAAGGAAATAACAATGAAATAGAACAACACATCAGCCAAGGGTTTGGTGGCAATAACCTATCCTTTTCATAACTGATGGGAGCAGATCAGAGGTCTGGGAGCCAAATAGCAGGAGCTGACACTCACTACAGCCTGAGTCTGTCCTTAAGAAATGGCAAGTAAATGAAACAACAAATCAGCAATCCTAAAATAGACCAACAATTGAAATGGAACAACAATTCAGAAATGAAACAACAACTAAGAAATTATAGCAGCAACTGAATTTAATAAGCAACAACACCTTAGTCTACAAAATCAAATGCAGTCAATCATATCCTACGGAAATCAGATGGCAATCCCTTGTCTCTAAGAATGAATCAAACAACACGCAAAAATAGAACACCATTAACTAATAATGAATATGAAACAACGATGGAAAGTCAAATACAAATGCACAATAACTTAACACACAGCACACCTCAATAGCAATCTGATCTTGGTAATCCACTTGTCAGTCTTAGTTATAAATAATACGACTGTCTTTTAGAATGGAGAAACAACGTTCATAGATTCAACAATCGCAAAGAAATATAATTTCTAAGATGAATTCAATAATACCAATGGTCAAATGTTACAACACAGACATTCCATAATTGAATAGCAACAGTATCCTGTAAAAACCATTTATATCAGTACTTAAAGAAACAGCAATGCGTTGCAAAATCGATATGATATTTCTGTCTCAGAAAATGAGATTACGTGACAGAGCTGTGATGTAAAATAATATAACATACCAGATTACCAAATAAAATTGATAAGCAAACCACGCATAAAACAAAAGAATATAATATATAGTAGCAGCAGCGTACTCCACCAGAGGCTGGGCCCTTAGCCACCAGCAGACGCTGCTGGGTTACTTCAGAAGGAAACGAATGAACAACAACTCCCAAATCATGTATTAATCAGCCAATTGTGGAATCATTACAACATCAAAAGCTTGAGAATTATAGCATGCAACAATCCCTATCCTATCATGAATAATCCACCATCATTCTTCATCATTTTTCCATCATTTTTCATCTCCCCCAAATCATCTCCATCTATGATCTCTGTTTTCATTTAAATAGAGAGAGATCAGAGGGAATTTACAATAAGGATAAGTACAACATGATTCCTATTACAAAATTGGTTTGCTTCTAACCATTTGATCAACAAGAACAAGGCGAATTTGGCTTTGCAGCTAAGATTTGGAGGACGGCCGCAACAAAAAATCTAAGAAAATCGTGCTCAAAGAACCCTACGTTTCTCTCAGTACAAGCCGAATTTAGGCAAACCGTTCTTTAAATAAAGTTAATTGGGTCCGTTCTGGACAAAACCCATGTTCCGGATTTTCCAGATTCATCATCATTTGCTCAGAATCGCAACCACAAAACTGTCACTTCTTATTCCAGCGAATTTCTGAGTTGGCAGTTTTAATGATCAAATCCTCAATCTAGAAATTATCTTGAAGGCTAAAAATGGTGAATAATGTTATAACCAATTTATTAAACTTTCATTGATAAAATCATGCATAATCATCAATTTATTAGAAATAAAGGAGAAGAAATAATATTCATTCATAAGAGCATAAATCATTGTAAAATAGAATTATATGATAAATTATGACAAATGACGTGATGAAGAATGGTAGAAATGGGTGGAATAAGCATTCACAGGTGATAATAATAATGGCATATTAACGGCCCAACATACCCCCACACTCAATATGTTGCATGCCCTCATGCAACGAAAATTGAATATATTGGATGTCCTCATGCAACCCAAAGACAAAAACCCATTTGTTAACCAAGCGATAAAAAATTTGTTCATCTCAGCTCATGAAATGGATAGGACAAATGAATTCTCCCTTAATTAATGAATATTCAATCTTAGCAATCTTGATGAAGGCATAACAATTTTTACATTGACATTCAACTACATGTATGAAGTTGCAGCAAAATATGATATAGATAACAACAAACTTCATTAAGCATTTTCTCAAAACTACAAACCAGATTTTGTTGAAATGTTGCAAGTAAATTTACAATATATGAATGTCTCTATGATCCAAAAATCAAATCGCTTTGATGCACGGATCATGAGATATAAACAAAATGGTTGTAGGTGAGAGTGCATGATTTCCGAAATTTTATGAACCAATTTATCTTGAAATTATTTGGGTTTGTATTAATGATACGTCTGTGTTTTCCAAAAATCACAAGAATTGAGTTCATATTATGGAAATCAATTTCTACACTGAAATTGTATGCCTTAAATGAGAAAGAAAATAGAAAACATCCATCATGCGTAGCAATTCCTCCCCCTCTCTGAAAAATTAGCATGCCCTCATGCGATGCGAGAAAACAAATAGAGGTGGTTGCTACCAGTTGTTGAATTCCATGCTTGGTGTAAAACAACATGGAAGAAGGGAGGTGTTGAGAAGGAATAAGAATAGCAATGGATGATAAAGAATATGAATGACGTGGTCATAAGAAAGAAATGAATGAAAGGAACACTCCCCCACACTCGAAAATGATATGCTGCTGAAAAAGGGGAAGTGGTAAAGATGTGGAATGAAGGATGACAAATAATGCTCAAAATGGATTTTCATTAAATTCTCCTAAATTCATAATAAATTAGAAAATTATGCTATTTTACCTCGAGTTTTACCTCCAAAAAGAAAAATGTGAAATGACATATATGGACTGGCAGTTGTTGAAGCTGAGTTGGTGCTGAAAGTGATGCAAAAGGTGGAATCCAGGTAAGCACATCATGTCTGAAGAATTGTTCACGTTCGCGAGCCTCTGCTGTGAAGTGCAATAGTGTGGTCATGCTACGAATAGAATTCTGCCCATACTTGTTGTTCTCCTATAAACAAAGCACTATTTTGCATACAATGTGCTTGAATCCATAGTGTTAGTGTTGAATAGCAATAGATAAGATGCATGCAAAATTTCAATTAGAAAAACTTACGTATACATGCAAACTACGATGTTGTCAAATCAAGAAGTAATGGCAAAGGGCAGTAATCATATCGCATGCAATCCCGTAATGCATGCATTCCCCCCTCCAATTGGAAAAGGGATCCCATGACCATAAAGCATATGAAAGGTGTTGTGTTGATGACAAGGTAAGGGAATGAACAATACAATAGTAAATGAAGCAGAGTACACATATCAATGATAGGACAGTGAAAGTTATGGTTCTATTGAGAGCAAAGTGTGTAAAGATAGTTATGAATAAGAGATAGGATGCTTTGGATTGATGATAGTTTATGAAAAACGAAAAAGGACAACAATATGCTAAAAAGATGCTTTGCTGACGGTATTCTAGCTGAAAATGATGTGATTGATCATAAAACAATTTCTCATGCATAAAGGTTCAAAATAGGGAAAAAGTTAAGGAAATAACTTCTCTGATAAAAAGAAAAAATAAGAAAAGGGTATTATAATAATAATTGACGATAAGATATAACTTCAATACCATAAGCAGAGCCGCTGCTGCCAGCAGGTGTCCATAGCCTCAGCAGGGTTGCTTTTTAACCCATATGAGCCAGGATCCTCAATTTATAAATGAAGAGTTACAGTGCTGTTCTACAGAAGAGATCAGTGTGTTGGCGTGGTAACCATATAACCACACTGCTATTCACTGGGATGTAGCAAAAGTGATCAGGCTGGCTTGTGATGAGACCTCCTATTCCAAGGATAATTTGGCTATCTAATGGATCATAACCCTGGTGTGGTGGCCATAATGGGAATGTCACTTTCTTACAACCTTATGAACATGGTAGGTTGGCTCGTAATGAGACCCCCTATCCTCCATCTGCGAACAAAATTTTGTTATTATTACACATTTTGATGATAAAAAGAGAGAGGCTCAGTACTCCTTAAGAGCAAGGATGGTGGAAGAAGTTGAACATGTCAATAGAAAAAAATATACCCATAATCTCATTTATTACAGACAGAGAAGATTATAACCAGGAAGGGTGGAACCAGCATGGTATTAAGATGATCAATCAGTATCATGTACAACAGAAAACAATGCAGTAAAGTAGTATATAAATAATTGTGTCCCTTTTTGAAAAGAATCTATCATCAAGGAGCTGTCCTGTTAAAGATCATAATGTAAATGATAATAACTCGCTTCAAAAGAATCCATAATTCTTGTCCTCATAAAAGTAGTATACTTCATGCCATGAAAGAGAATCAGGAAAATGTGGTTGAGATGAACGAGGAATAATCCTACAAGAGGAAGGAAAGGGTTGCTCTCAAAAATATTCCCAAAGTGTTGCTCTTTTGAAGGAACAACAAAAACACTCAAAAAGTAGTGTTTCGTGTAGGGAACAACAAAAGAAATGCACACAATAAAAGCAAAAATACACACACACAAAAAAAGTGTGAAAATGCGAATGTCGTTCCTTTGGAAAAAGGAACAGCAAAAACTAAAAGTGTCGTTCCTTTAGAAAAGGAACAACAAAAATGAAAAGTGTCGTTCCTTTGGAAAAGGAACAGCAAAAACGCAAGTGCCGTTCCTTTGGAAAAGGAACAGCAAAAATGAAAAGTGTCGTTCCTTTGGAAAAGGAACAACAAAAATGAAATGTGTCGTTTCTTTGGAAAATGAACAGTAAAAACGCAAGTGCCATTCCTTTGGAAAAGGAACAGCAAAAATGAAAAGTGCAGAAGTGCTGTTCCATTAGAAAAGGAACAGCAAAACGTGAAAGTGCAGAAGTGCTGTTCCATTTGGAAAGGAACAACAAAATGTGAAAGTGCAGAAGTGCTGTTCCATTCGAAAAGGAACTGCAAAACGTGAAAGTGTAGAAGTGTTGTTCCATTCGGAAAGGAACAACAAAACGTGAAAGTGCAGAAGTGTTGTTCCATTCGAAAAGGAACAGCAAAACGTGAAAGTGCAGAAGTACTGTTCCATTTGGAAAGGAACCACAAAACGTGAAAGTGCAGAAGTGCTGTTCCATTCGAAAAAGAACAACAAAACGTGAAATTGCAGAAGTGCTATTCCATTCGAAAAGGAACAACAAAACGTGAAAGTGCAGAAGTGTTGTTCCATTCGAAAAGGAACAGCAAAATGTGAAAGTGCAGAAGTGCTGTTCCATTCGAAAAGGAACAGCAAAACGTGAAAGTGAAAAAGTGCTGTTCCATTCGGAAAGGAACAACAAAACGTGAAAATGCAGAAGTGCTGTTCCATTCGAAAAGGAACAGCAAAACGTGAAAGTTCAGAAGTGTTGTTTCATTCGAAAAAGAACAAAAAAATGTGAAAGTGCAGAAGTGCTGTTCCATTCGGAAAGGAACAGCAAAACGTGAAAGTGCAGAAGTGCTGTTCCATTTGAAAAGGAACAACAAAACGTGAAAGTGCAGAAGTGTTGTTCCATTCGAAAAGGAATAGAAAAACGTGAAAGTGCAGAAGTGTTGTTCCATTCAAAAAGGAACAACAAAATGTGAAAGTGCAGAAGTGCTGTTCCATTCAAAAAGGAACAGCAAAATGGACAATCATAAAATGCAAACATGCAAAAAAACAAATTAGCTGTTCACGGCATTGATGCTAAAGATATGTTACAATTTGAATGAAGCAACACCTGAAACACAAAATATAAGAGAAATCAGAAAGGAAACAACATTTTATTTTAAAAAACAGTATGTAAATAAGTAAATTAAGTTACAACAGCTATGATGTTCTGTAAAAAAAATGATCTCTTTGAAAAATGTTTTGGCAACAGTGACAAGACATGAATCTTCAAATGGAAATCAATTCTTCTATTATGAATCCATTGGGTAATGAGTTGGATGAAATTCCTTTGTTTCATTTAAAATTTCTTTCAAAAATCACTCATCCATAAATTGACCTTCTTTATTTTCTCAAGACCTGCAAAAAACGAGTATCTACTTGCAATAAAACATTAAATCATGGAGAAAGAGAGGTGCACGGGCTCCCCTAATCCAAGAATTATGTAAAAAAACTAACAAGTAGTTACTCTGTAGAACAAATCCACAAAGAAAATAACAAAGTAAAATTTATTTGTTACCTGCGGGAGAGCAGTGGCCAATCATACTAACCTGCAGTGTTTTAATCACAACTTCTTTATTTTCCATCAAAATTGATTGATTCCAAAGCCAAATGAGAGCTAATTCAAAGGTTTATCTCCAGTAGAAACAGGTTTTAAAGATTCAATGATATGATATGTCAATTTTAGTTAGAACAACCTGCATAATAGAGTCATTGTCGATTACCCGGCTTAGACCAACAGTTGATATTTCAAGCGTAACTTTTTCGTTTGATGTCGGATTCGAATGATTAAAATTGGAAATGAAAATAGATTCATTTATTTATCTCCAATAGAAACAGGTTTTGAATACAAGAAGAATTGATAGGTCAAATACTTTAAGTAACAGCTGGAAAGACAAAGTTTTAAGAGCTCTGATTTACGATAGACAGTCAGTATTTTGATCATAACTTCCCCATACAATATCGAAAATGAGTGATTCCAATTGCATTGTAAACTAGATTCATAGGGGAATCTACCATAAAAACAGGCTTTAAAAATTCATTCATTTAGGCCTCCAAAAACTGACTGTCCCAACTCTGTTCCTGAGCTTCCCGCTAGACATCCGGTCAATGTTTTCGCTCTAACTTTTTCGTTTCAAATCCAAATTGAGTGGTTCAAATTGGATTAGAAAGTAGACATCAAGGGATACCTAGGGTAGAAACAGGTTTTAAAAATATTCCCATTTGGTCCCTCAAAACATGACTGTCTCGACTGTTTTTGCATAAATTCCATCAAGCCCACAAGCAAAAATAAAAAAATATGATATTCAAGCATTTTTTCAAATTGGTGATAAAAGTGAATATGAGTGTTTGTAGAGCTATTATTTCCATTATAAGTCATCTACATACACAAATGAATTAAAAAATTATCACCAATGTTGATTTGCATAGCATGTTGCAACAAAAACACTAGTTTTACATGGAAAAACAAAATGCATTTATTTATTCCCTTATTTATTTTATTTTCTACACTAACCTATTTTGATTTGAAAAATGAATATGACTACGTATATGAGTACTTCCAGTGGAGCCATTTTCGAAATAAGGCTTCATGTATACACATACCCAAGTTTGAAAAATGCATATTAATGGAAATTAGGGTATGAGAAGCCAACTTCCCTTGAAAAAATGATATCAAAAATTGTTGAAGCATAGAGTGATGTTGCAAACAAATGATGGAGTGAAACCAATGTTCAATGTATCCGTTACTTTCTTGATTTCTTATATCCATCAGATCATGAAGTTCTTGAGCTTTTAAAATAGCTTGTTGATACATACTATAAGAAACCTCATTTTCTCCCATAGCTTCTACAATTTTTGAATTTGAAACATTCTGAATCTCATTATAAGTTTTCTCTAATGGCACATGTGAGATAGAATGGGTGGGAAGGGTGCGTAAATTTGACAGTTCAACATTGTAAGCATGTTTTACTGGTTTATTATGGTGAGGGTGTGGAATTAGTTGAGCAGGAAAATGTGTAAGGAATGGAGCATTGTGATGATGTGGTTGATTGGGTTGAATGAATGAATTTGATATGCAAGCAGGATGTTGTGGAAGAGCTGGTGAAAAATATGGAGAATATGTTTGTGCTACAAGATGAGGGAGAGTAGTCATGCCATCATAAGATGAACCATGCCCAACTTGTAAACAAGATTGGTGGTTATATTGAAATTGACATGGCTTCCCTAACACATTAGTATTCCATAATGGATTATGCAAGTAAGAAAGTGGAGAGGAAGTGCTTTGAACCATACTTGTAGGCCATGATTTCCATGGTTTTGACCTTGTTGCAGCTTCCTTATCTCTTTGATATGATACTTCCATTCCAGATAAGAAAGAGTGAGTATCTATGGGATGCTCCTTTCGGTCATGAGGGAAAAACACTTCATCAAATTCTTCATTTTTATGAACCTGCAAAACATCCAATTTTGCATTTAGAGAGCTAATAAAATCAACTTTAAAATTTTCAAATAAAGCATTGATTTCAGCTCTTATGTTTCCTATTCTTGTAGCCGATTTGGAAAAGAAAGAACAAATATCTCTAGAATTCTTACCAGCCTTGGAGATTCCTCTTGAATACCTTATGCACAATTCACAAACATCATCATATGACAACTGAAAAACATCACCTTTTCCTATCAGATTTAAGAGTTCTAAAAATTCATCTTTGATTCCTTTAAGAAGGAGTGTTTTTAAGATCTCTTTTTCCAAATGCTTATATTTTGATTTTTGAAGGTTGTATTGAAATCGATCTACGTAGTCCTCCAAACTTTCATCTTCCCCTTGTATCATACCGAAAATATCTTCATTGGATTTGCAATAGTCTTGGTACTTCTTCAAGAATATGTTCTTCATGTCCTCCCATGATTGGATGCAATTCCCACCTAGGCTCATGAACCATCGGAGAGCTACTCCTTTTAGAGTAAGAGGAAACACTTTCAATCTTTGATCATTAGTACAATAATCATATCCTCTACAAAGTATTTCGAACTCAAATAAGAATGTATCTGGATCTTCATTTGTCAAGCCATGAAAATTTGGTAGAGACAATGGGGGAATTATGTGCATTTGTGTCACTCCTCCTAGATCTTTGATAGGAAATTCAAAAGTAAAAGTGTGATCCATTTCTTACCATAATAGAAGATGTTCTTCATGTGTTTCTTCAAGGCCCCTTCTTCAAATTTTCCTGTCAATCGGTTAGTGAAATGGGTGGTGCTTACATCGCCACTTGAGAGAAATCATGAGATTTTTTTTTCAAAATTTCTATTTTTTTCTTTTAATTCATTCACACAAAAATTCAAACATCTATTTCTACCCAACAAAGCAACAACAAATCTGTTAGGAAAGCGGACAGTGGAGCAGGGCTTTTACATGCTCCGCACGCAGGTTCTTACCTTCCGTTTTTAAGATCCAACTCTTCCCTAATAGGCACTTATCAGATGCACACTACTCTTTAAACAATGTAAACTTTGAAACGGGAACTATAAACTCAAAACGAGAACTCTGGCCTAAAAACCCCAAAAAAACCACAAAAACAGTGCTCAAAACGAAAAGTGTGTATACTAGAACGATGTTTTTTTTTTTTAGGTGTCAATTTTGCGGTTGTTTTAAAAATGGCAGCGACTACGAAATTTTCCTGCAAAATATAGCTTCAGAAAAAAAGTGTTGATACTGGAATAATGATTTTTTTTTTTAGGGTCAATTTTCATACTTTTTAAACAATGCTAATAAAACCAATTTTTTATGTCTCAAACAAAGTTAACTTTTAAGGAAAAACACATTAATGTTTATGGTAGAATATCATTTTTCTTTCTTAAGTATAAATTTAACATGTTTTCAACCACAAAACTAAAAAAACATGACATTATGAACAAATTATTTCACTGAATGAATTCAAAAGTCTTTATTTGTACACTGAATAAAAGAGACATTATATCTCTAATTTGATATTGCATTGTAGATATTTAAACAATAAGATTTATCATACTTAAGACATAATCCAACAACATAAAAATGCTTCATAACTTCTCATTTAACAAAATATGGAAAACATCCATTTTATTTGAAGATACGATGCATACATCAGTTATATAAACTGTCTTAAACAATTATTCAAAATCACTCATATTTTCTTGCACACCATCAGAATTCACATCTTCAGATGAGTGACTGGATGCTGACGAAGATGTTCCATATTCTTCTCTGTCATCAACTAGTGCCCCATCTGAGTCCACATGCATGCCCAAGATTCCAGGTTTCAAAAGTCTTCTAGATCTACGACTGGTTTCAGCAGAGTCCCATGTCAACACTGTTCCTTCTGGTAACAACCTTTTCAGAATCTCTGTCGTCTTGAAGCGAAGAGTTCCTCTCTTTGTTAAATTGAAGTCATAAACAAGTATGTCAACATCCTTCAATTGTAATATGTCTGTGCGGCGGCGATTTATATTTGTACCCTTTCTTTTTCTTTTTCCACCATTTTTTTTGTCAACTACCATCTCTGGCTTATACACACCATTGAATGGGTGTGTATTTGTGGCATACCAATGTACTTCAACACCTGTAACATCCTCATTTTCTGTAAAGACCTTTAAAACTTTAGCAACCCAAAATGGATAGCCATTGGGATCTCCATCTGCTAGCACTGCAATCATGCAACCCTCCTTAATATCCTGTACTGAACCCCTATAAAGGTCTTCCATGGCTTCACGTTGTGCACGAGATCTTCTGGAACCTATATACATCTCTCTTTCCTCTGCCTGTGAAGAATTAATAATACCCTGAGATTGTTGTTGTTCAACAATGTTTACTTCCTCATGTTCATTCGACACATTTTGTGGCCAAATAAATGGATTTTTCAAAGGTATATCTTCATTTATTGTTGTCGAAATGAGATCACTTTGATTATTGAAAAACGACTCCCACCAAACTGAATCAGCAATGTCAAAGTACTCATATGTATATCTAATACATTTTTTAATTTCTTCCAGGCAATCAGAATAATTTATAGCCCTGTTCTGTCTACGTGCATTCTGAACTTCACCAACTGATTGTAATGACAATATTTTTGATGCAAATATTGGATGATCTGGAATGAACTTCAAAGATTGCAATCCTGATGACGGTGCCCACTCTGTAGTAGTTGAATACTTCTTGCCCCATATTAGTGTTTTCCCATCAATTTTTTTGATACGAAATTGATGTTGGAAGCTAATGTCATTAAGTTGTTCAATGCATTTCCCCTCACCATATGATCCCAGAATAAACCTTCGCATGTCAACAGTTTCTTCCAACACTTTAAAAGCAGGCTCTGGCATGTATGATTTCTTAATACATTCAATTAGTGATGGCAAGCTCCCAACTTCCTTCCTCCTCAATGTGACTGAAAAACGACTGAACATCTGATCAATATGGTCATGAGTGTGCCCAACAAGAAGGAAACCAACCTTTACCTTTTGAAAAATTCTCAATTCAACAAGCATGTTCAGATACCCAAAAACAATCTGATTTTTGTTTTCACGGCAAGTGTTGTCCAATTGTAGATACAAAACTTCAGGAAGATTACCAGACCAATGAGAAATGACATCATGAATTATGGTTATGGTCAGATTTGCATCATTATGAATATTTGGAGCTGTGAAGTACACCCTTGGCAACATTTTCCCATTGAAGACCATACAACCGACCAAGTGAAACTGAATAAAATTTTCCTCTTGTAGATTTTTGGGTGTGCGAACAAAATGTGGTAAAAGTGTTTTCTTCTGGTCCATACCATCAATTATCAAACCCAAATATTTATTTGGATTATCATAACACTTCTTTCGATGCTTGTACAACTTCTTCCTTTCATTTGTTTGTTGTTCGCGATGCTCCTGAAGTTCTTTGACAATTAAATCTACACAACATAAAAGAAATTCATTAAGAAATATGTTTTCATAGTTGATGACTATACAATTTTAAAAGTAAAAGTTATGAACACTTACCTCTTTCTGAGCCTTCACATTTGTCCCTTTTTGATTTAAGAGAAGCACATGTACTGCAAATCCCCATCCTTATCTTCTTAGGAATACGAACATTATTGAATTCTTTCTTCCATAGCTTCACAAAATATTGATATGTAATAAAGTGGCCCTGTCCCTCAGCACTTTCTGCATATTCTTTGTATAAGTTGTAGATTTCTTGTCTTGAAAAATTATCTGGAATATGTATTGTCTCTCTATTTGGCATACACTCTCCATGCTTTGAAAAGAAATCTTTCATCCATGACATTGTAGTATTTGATAATGGCCCAAACTGTCTTTTATAACGTACTTCTGAATAAAATGTGGGATCCTTTTCCAAATTTTCTTGAATTCTCGAGAGACGAAAATTCTCAAGTGAATGAAACATTTTGAAAGCTTTTCTACACAATAAAAAATTCCTAATATGATAATCATAACCTGACAATGTAGATTGCATGCAGCCAACTAAATATGAGTTTTGCATGCTTTTATTCATTGACAAATATCTCTTCCTGCTTTCTAATGCAAATGTGAAATCCATACGTTTCAAGCAATTTTTTTGGCAACATTCACTTGAAATGAGAGCGCTGATAGAACTTCTTCTCGTCAGATATTCTGCTCTACCCGTTGTATAACTAGAATAGCTTGCATTGATACGAAAAGGTCTACTCCTACTCCTTGATACAATATTTCTTGGCAACATCTCCATCATTGGATCTTCATTTTTATAAGGACTTTCATCATTAAGAGGAACGTTATCCACACTATGATCTGCTCTGATTTTCAAATTTTGACTGAGAGGATACCCTTCATCTTCCCCTTCTTCAGTGCTACTATCATAGTCCTTAGAATTCAGACTAAATGGAAAATCTGACTCGATGTTTAATGGATATTCTTCCTCATGTACATTGTCAGTGCTGCTCTCATAGTCCATAGAATTAGGACTATGTTGAAAATGTGGCTGTTTACTTATTGAAGATGCTACATCCTGTCCTTTGTCACTGCTACCTTTATACTGATTAGAATTAGGACAAACTGCATCATCCTGTTCTTCATCACTGTTGCTCTCATAGTCCTTAGAATCAGGACTAAGAGGACATTGTGATACTCCAATGTTTTGAGAATCATCATCCTGCGCTTCATCACCGCTGCTCTCATAGTCCTTAGAATCAGGACTAAGAGGACATTGTGATACTCCAATCTTTTGAAAATCATCATCCCGTGCTTCATCACCGCTGCTCTCATAGTCCTTAGAATTAGGACTAAGAGGACATTGTGATAATCCAATCTTTTGAAAATCATCATCCCGTGCTTCATCACCGCTGCTCTCATAGTCCTTAGAATTAGGACTAAGAGGACATTGTGATACTCCAATCTTTTGAAAATCATCATCCCGCGCTTCATCACCGCTGCTCTCATAGTCCTTAGAATTAGGAGTAAGAGGACATTGTGATACTCCAATCTTTTGAAAATCATCATCCCGCGCTTCATCACCGCTGCTCTCATAGTCCATAGAATTAGGACTAAGAGGACATTGTGATACTCCAATCTTTTGAAAATTATCATCCCGCGCTTCATCACCGCTGCTCTCATAGTCCTTAGAATTAGGAGTAAGAGGACATTGTGATACTCCAATCTTTTGAAAATCATCATCCCGCGCTTCATCACCGCTGCTCTCATAGTCCATAGAATTAGGACTAAGAGGACATTGTGATACTCCAATCTTTTGAAAATTATCATCCCGCGCTTCATCACCGCTGCTCTCATAGTCCTTAGAATCAGGACTAACTGGACACTGTGACAATCCATACTTTTGAAATTCATCATCATGCTCATCATCACTGCTGCTCTCATAGTCCTTAGAATTAGGACTAAGTGGACACTTTGACACTCCATTATTTTGAAATTTTCCATCATGCACCTCAAAACTGCTGCTCTCATAGTCTTCAGAATTAGGACTAAGTGGACATCGTGACCCTCCATTCTTTTGAACTTCACCATCACATTCTTCAAAACTGCTACTCTCATAGTCCTCAGAATTAGGACTAAGTGGACATTGTGACACCCCATTCTTTTGAACTTCACCATCATGCTCCTCATCACCGCTGCTTTCATAGTCCTTAGAATTTGGACTAAGTGGAATCTGTGACTCTTTAAATTCTCCATCCCCTCTTTCATCAGTGTTGCTCTCGTAGTCCTTAGAATCGGGACTAAGTGGAAGAATTGACTTTCTATTCATAGTGGAAGGATTCCCACTATATTCATCAATATGAATAGAGTTGTTACGCGATGAAGATGTTGATGGTGTATAAACCGAAACTTCACCATCAGAGCAATCCATCACTTTCAAATAGAAAATGTTGAATGACACAAATGGAGTCTCCTGAGAGTATTATATAGCTTAAAGAATGAAATATTCCCTCCAAAGTTATTCCCTCCAAAAATTTTCGCGAAAATATTTCCCTCCAAAAGTTTGTTAGATTTATTTACCTTTATTATTTTATTCTACAATTGATTGAAAAGCATAAACTAATTTATTTTTATGAAATAAATCACTAAAATTCAAATTGTAAATCACAACTTGTACATTAATTATTCTAATAGTTAAAGTATATCATATTTACTTAACAATTTCTTTTTTTTCTAATTTTTATAATATATTCTCAAACATATTAATCCCACATTCAATCCGTTGTAAAACAACTCTACAATATTCTCTCTATAATAATGTAAAACAAATTATCCCACATTAATCGTATGGAAAAACATCTTCGTAATTTCACTTATATAATAAATTTCGCTATCACTATTACTCGCCTCACATCTAGGTTTTCTGAAATTCCTTGAAAGACTCGTGAATTTGTGGAGCAGCGATATTGCTATCAACAATATATACAACGAAGAATTGTCACAATTGAAAGGCAAGTACAATTATTTTTTCGAAATTTTCATATTAAATCACGTTAATGAAAAATATATTTTTTTTTAAATTAAAAAATTTTCCAAGCCAAATTTTTTTTTTTATACCACATGGTGAATCGGTAACTGTCTAGCCTAATCTTGCTATTTACCCCACCCCGCCCGCCACACCTCCCCCCTTCTCCAACCCCTGCCCCCCTAACTCCCTCCCCCCCCCCCATTTTTTAATTTAAAAAAAAAAAATTTCCAACCCCACCCAGCACCCGCCCCCACCCCGGCCAAAAAAAATTTCCAACCCCACCGCACCCCGGCCCCTTGCCCATCCCACACTCCACCCCGGGCCCACCCGGCACCGGGCCGACCCCTAGGTCCCCCGCCCGGGCCGCCACGCCCCCCTCCCCCTCCGGCCCCACGGGCCGCCCCGACCCGGCGGGTGGGCGGGTGGGCTGGGCGGGGCGGGGTGGGCGGGGCGGGCGGGGTAGGCTGGGCGGGGCGGGGTGGGCGGGTGGGCTGCGCGGGGCGGGCGGGGCGGGCGGGGTGGGCGGGTGGGCTGGGCGGGGCGGGCGGGCCGGGTGGGCTGGGCGGGGCGGGCCGGGTGGGCGGGTGGGCTGGGCGGGGCGGGCGGGGCGGGCGGGGCAGGCGGGTAGGATGGGCGGGGCGGGCGGGGCCCACCCCGCCCGCCCCGCCCATCCCACCTGCCCACCCCGCCCGCCCCGGCCCACCCCACCCGCCCCGCCCACCCCACCCGCCCGCCCCGCCCATCCCACCCGCCCACCGCGCCCCGCCCATCCCACCCGCCTGCCCCGCCCCGCCCACCCGCCCCGCCCACCCCGCCCAGCCCACCCGGCCCAGCCCGCCCCGCCCCGCCCACCCGGCCCGCCCACCCCCCCGGAATCGACGCTCCGCCCTCGGGCGGGGCGGGGCGGCCCGGGGGTGGCCCTGTGCGGGCGGGGTGGGCTGGGCGGGGCGGGGTGGGCGGGGTAGGCTGGGCGGGGCGGGCGGGTGGGCTGGGCGGGGCGGGCGGGTGGGCTGGGCAGGGCGGGGTGGGCGGGGTGGGCGGGTGGGCTGGGCGGGGCGGGCGGGCCGGGTGGGCTGGGCGGGGCGGGCGGGGTGGGCGGGTGGGCTGGGCGGGGCGGGCGGGCCGGGTGGGCTGAGTGGGGCGGGCGGGGTGGGCGGGTGGGATGGGCGGGGCGGGCGGGTGGGCGGGTGGGATGGGCGGGGCGGGCGGGGTGGGCGGGGCGGGGTGGGCGGGTGGGATGGGCGGGGCGGGCGGGGTGGGCGCGGGGTGGGCGGGTGGGATGGGCGGGGCGGGCGGGGTGGGCGGGTGGGATGGGCGGGGTGGGCGGGGTGGGCCAGACCACCCCGCCCGCCCCGCCCATCCCACCCGCCCGCCCCGCCCATCCCACCCGCCCGCCCCGCCCCGCCCAACCGCCCGCCCACCCCCCCCGCCCACCCCGCCCAGCCCACCCGCTCGCCCCGGCCCGCCCACCCCCCCATCCCACCCCGCCCAGCCCACCCGCCCGCCCCACCTCGCCCGCCGTCCACCCTGCCCAGCCCACCCGGCCCGCCCCTCCCGCCCGCCCCTCCCAGCCCACCCGCCCCGCCCCGCCCAGCCCACCCGGCCGCCCCCCCCCCGCCCAGCCCACCCGGCCCACCCCGCCTGCCCCACCCAGCCCACCCCGCCCGCCCCGCCCAGCCCACCCGCCCCTCCCAGCCCACCCCGCCCGCCCGCCTAGCCCACCCGCCCACCCCGCCCAGCCACCCCGCCCGCCCGCCCGCCCGGCCCGCCCAGCCCAGCCCACCCGCCCGCCACGCCCGCCCCGCCCAGCCCACTCGGCCCGCCCGCCCACCCGGCCCGGCCCGCCCAGCCCCGCCCAACAATTTTTTTATTTACTAATTTATGTGTTTTTTTTTTAGGAAAATGGCATCAAGAAAAATTTCTGTGAATCTTTCTGGAGCAAGGAGTCTTAAAGGTGTATCTTCAAAAAACGTTGGTGAACGAACTCCACCTGAGCTCATACCTACAAAAAACGTTGGTGAACGAACTCCACCTGAGCTCATACCTACAAATATGTCAACTGTTTTAAGTGATAAGAAGCTAATCTCAGATTGGAAAAGTTCAAAAGAGGTGAAATTTCCATCAAGAGCCTGGTATGTGAAAGAAAGAGAGAGCACAACTGTGAATATATATCTATACATTGATACACGCAATAATACTGAAAATTTGGAGGTGATGGGAAAAGTCATAGATATGTGTTCGGTACCAAACACTGAAGTTGTTTACGTACTTACAAAAACTGCCAAGTCACATGAAAGGATTAAATACTGACTATCATATTCATTATATGATAGGAGAGAGGTATCTACAAAGTTGTGTAAACAAATCGTAAATGATATGACACAAAACACGGTAAGTATTGTTATTTGTATTTTTATTTTGCGTTTTGAAAATGTCTCGCTATATTTTTTAACTTTGATTATATTAACATATGATATTTTGTTTGGCAGAATTTTGTTGAAAGCTGTTCAATTATGGTGGGAGGCATTCATTACATAGAGAATGATATCATGAACGTTGTCAGCCATTTTTACTCAGTGTCAGAGGAAGGTATGCAAAACATGGAAAATGTAGTAATTGATGATGCTACAAAACTATATCCAAAGAATCAGAAAAAAAGGCCTCTGGTGGATAAATCTAGCAAGGGTAAACAAGTTACTTTTGAGAACGATGAAGTTGACAATGAAGCATATGTTGCCATTATTGAAGATGACATTGAAATTGTGGAAGGTCGTAAAAGACCAAAAGTAACAATGGCCAAGAATAGATCTCTTCAGAATGTTAAGACGAAAAAAAGTAGAGTTGAAGATCTTGAAGTAGTCATTACCAGCAGTCAAGAACCTAGTGAAACTTCAAAAGAAAGCAGAGAAATCATTACACCAGGAGCTGATTTAGGTGATGGCATTATCAAAACAAAACAAAATGCCATTCGATAGAATTTGACAAAGAGAAACTTAGTTGATGGTGGTCGTACATTTCAGTTAAATGTGACACAAACCTATAAGGCAAGTGAAGAACAATGCCAATATCAAGTCAGAAAGCCGCACCGTCTGCATGTTCACAACTTGAAGACATTGATGAGGTACAATCCATATGCTCATGTGGTTAGTTATGTGCTTCTTGTTGATCCACTTCAAGTTCCCAACAAAGAAGCATTTGATAAGTCAAAATGTTTTGAATACAATTATTATGTGCTTGGGGGGAACCATTCTGTTGAAGCTCAAAGACAATTGATGGAGGAATATCCTAATAACCCACGTTTTGAAACGATGAAATTTATCATTTATGCTGGTTTAAATGAAACAGAAGCAAAGCTAGTGGCATGGGATCATAATTCAGATAATGAATATAGGATGTCTATGACTTTGGTCCAAAAGGTTAGATTTATTCATAGTGAATTCCTAGAAAAATGTGGTGGGGATAAGATCAATATTACTACAGATTTCCGAAAGGAATGTTGTATGGAAATAGGCTATCAAATTGAAGATAAAGGCAATTCAAAAAATGGAAAAGACAACAGATCTAGCGATTTATTCAGAGGTGTTGATAACATTTTCCAATTGGCATTTAGAACTGGAGATATTTGGAATTTGATTGATGACATTTTTAGCATGTGGGAAGACATTGGCATTAAAAACCAGAAGGTCAGAAAGTCTAAGCCATTGATATGTAGCAACAATAAATCAGCGCCTGAACTGAAGCAACTTCCAGACGATATGACCATCACGCCTTGGAGGGCGATGCAAGGAGTGAAAGATGAAAAAATTGTCAAAACAATATTATCTCGTGTGAAGTCGGGGGAATTATCATTGGAAGAAATGTCTGAAGAATTTCAAAAGTAAGTTTGCTGAATTATTTTTACTTATTTCCAGGATTATAGTTATCTTTTAACTAAAACATGTTGTTATTGGTAGTATTTGTTATACATATCAGTATATTAACTTTTTCTTACTTTATCTATGCAGTCACAAAGTTTACATGAAAATTCAGGAACAAATGGTTAAATTGTTGAATGAAGATAGTTGGGATGATGTTGTACGCAACTATCCAGATTCAAGTTCTACATCAACATTGAAAGCTTTTTATCTTGCATTTAAAAAGGTAACTTGATTTATACATTCAGTTTTAATCATCTGTGTACTATTTTTAATTTAAATTAAAACTTACACATACATTTGTTTGTTTGGTAAAAGATGAAGAAAGAAGATAATGGAGCACCAGACAGTTTCAAGACTTTTATTGAAAAAATAAAGATTGAAAGACTGAGAAAGCAACGTATTAAGAATGTTGAACTTGATCCAACTCTTAATCATTTCATTTGGAATGGGCTAGACACTATTCAATATCAAGTAATACAAGGCGACTGTGAAGACATTGCGAAACTCATACCAAAAAGGGATTATGCCCTCGTTATTGCAGATATTCCCCATGGTTTCAATATTCCAAACATTTGCTATGATAATGACCCTTATACTTATCAAGCTTTTAATAAAGTGGTGGCGGGATTTAAGGAAGTGACGTCATCACCATTATGGAGATTTGTGACATTTCATTCAGACACACAGTTGGCAATGTTATTGTCAAGCTTCAAGGGGAAAACAAATTCAAGGATGCAGCTTACATGGTAAGATGTTTAAAGGTATATTGATTAATGTTGAAAAATTAATTTATGTACAAGTTAATTGAAATTTTACTATTTTATGTTACAGGCAAAAGTCAAATCTTCTTGACAATGAAGATCAACAATTTATAAATGACTGTGAGTTCATTCATATTGATAGTTGGGCAAAAGATGATAGCCATATGTCTATGATTTCTAATCGGGTGGACAAAAAGAGTCATAGCCAAATACTGACTTATGATGCTGTTGTGAAAAAACTAACATATGAAGACAAAGAAATGAAAGGAGAGATAGTTAACATTTATCAGAAACCACAATTATTGATTAACTATCTTATAGACATATGTTCAAATGAAGGAGATTGGGTTCTGGATTTATTTTCTGGCTCAGGTACGTTTTGCCACATGGAATTGAATTTCAATATGTTCTTTTTTTTAATTAATATGTCATTGTACTAATTTACTTCATTATTTTTTTGTGCTTGATAATTAGGTACAACACTAGCATGCTGCCTTCAAAAAGGAAGAAATTGCATTGCAATTGAGAAAGATCCATTACAATGCAATTTCATTCAGTAAAGAATTAATGCTCTTCAATTTCTTCCAGATGCAATGCAAGAAATTGGGTTGAAGAAAGGGGACTTTAGTGAATCACGTGTGGCAAAAAAGGCAAAGGAACCCCAACCACCATTACATGGAATGTATGGAAAGACACATATTGGGGGATTTGCAGACATGAAAGACCCATTAGAAGAGGAAAATGAGCAAAATGAGCAAAATGAAACAGAAAATATTGTGGAAGAGGACAATGATGAAACTCTAGAGGACGAAGAGTTTGGATTACGTGACATTCTTGATTAAATTTAAGTTATGCTTGTAACTCAAGCTTTGCAATGTTTTGACTTTGACATTTTATGAGAAGAATAAACACTCAATTAGGGTTGTTATACGTTCAATATTGGTAATATGTGATTTTTGCATTGATTTTTAAGTTAATCATTTTTTTTTGAAAAAAAAGTAGTTATTATTATCTTTTTGACATGAAATTCATAAAAAAAACTATTATTTGACCATTTTTAGTTAATATTTTTGTATAAAAATTGTGATTTTGACATGTTAATTCTAGCAAAAAATTATCAAAACGTTTAGTTTTTTTGTTATATTTATGTTAAAAATGGTTATTTTTTATGTCCATTGTTAAAAAATGTTGTTTTTTAGAAACAATTATTTCATGTCGATTGAAAAATTAATTAAGGGGGTTGAAAAGATGTCTAAATATGTAGATTATCTAAAATTCAAACTATCGACTTTATAATTTAAAAACGCAAAACAATAAAAAGCCCACTAAAAAAAAAAAAAAATTAAGATAGAGAACAAGAAAATATGAATACAATGACGACTTCAAAAACTATCAAATTTAGAAAATAATTTTTTACATTTCACACACTAGAAAATTTAAAGTCAAAAAATAGGTCTTTTAAAAAAAGGGTGTGATGCAGAATACACACTTTTTAAAATCAGGATGAAAATCACTACCATTCACCGAGCCTCACCCACTTAATGCACATGAAAAAAATTAAAGTTCCAAAAAGCATGTTCTTAAAAAAACATGTGTATTCTGCATCAACACTTTTGAAAATCAGGTCATTTTTTTGCCACCTCTACAAAACGGGTAACAGTATCAGTTCCCGTTTCAAAGTTTACATTGTTTTTAAAAATGGCTACACTCTCCCCGGCAACAGCGCCAAAATGTGGAGCGATAAAAAGGTGTATTTTTAACTCCTAATTACCTTCACATTAATTATCAACCCAGGAACGACTTTCTATTTCAAGAGTGTACTCAGTCTGAGGCGGCTGTTTATTCAAGAGTAATGTTTTGTTGTATAGTGCTTAAAAGCTACAAAAGTAAATGGCTGCATGTCTATAACTTAACTTCTTCAAAAGGCTAAATCACACCAAGCATTGCATCAATCAAAGGTTCGGTAGCAATAACCCATCCTTTTCATAACTGATGAGAACAAATCCGAGATCTGGGAGCTAGGTAGCAGATGCTGGGGCTCACTACAGCCTGAGATCGTCCTTGATGAATATAAATGAAATGGAAAATAAAGGAAATAATAATGAAATAGAACAACACATTAGCCAAGGGTTTGGTGGCAATAACCTATCCCTTTCATAACTGATGGGAGCAGATCAGAGGTCTGGGAGCCAAATAGCAGGAGCTGACACTCACTACAGCCTGAGTCTGTCCTTAAGAAATGGCAAGTAAATGAAACAACAAATCAGCAATCTTGAAATAGACCAGCAATTGAAATGGAACAACAATTCAGAAATGAAACAACAACTAAGAAATTATAACAGCAGCTGAATTTAATAAGCAACAACACCTTAGTCTACAAAATCAAATGCAGTCAATCATATCCTACGGAAATCAAATGGCAATCCCTTGTCTCTAAGAATGAATCAAACAACACGCAGAAATAGAACACCATTAACTAATAATGAATATGAAACAACGATGGAAAGTCAAATACAAATGCACAATAACTTAACACACGGCACACCTCAATAGCAATCTGATCTTGGTAATCCACTTGTCAGTCTTAGTTATAAATAATACGACTGTCTTTTAGAATGGAGCAACAACGTTCATAGATTCAACAATCGCAAGGAAATATAATTTCTAAGATGAATTCAATAATACCAATGGTCAAATGTTACAACACAGACATTCCATAATTGAATAGCAACGGTATCCTGTAAAAACCATTTATATCAGTACTTAAAGAAATAGCAATGCGTTGCAAAATCGATATGATATTTTTGTCTCAGAAAATGAGATTACATGATAGAGCTGTGATGTAAAATAATATAACATACCAGATTACCAAATAAAATTGATAAGCAAACCACACATAAAACAAAAGAATATAATATATAGTAGCAGCAGTGTACTCCACCAGAGGCTGGGCCCTTAGCCGCCAGCGGACGCTGCTGGGTTACTTCAGAAGGAAAAGAATGAACAGCAACTCCCAAATCATGTATTAATCAGCCAATTGTGGAATCATTACAACATCAAAAGCTTGAGAATTATAGCATGCAACAATCCCTATCCTATCATGAATAATCCACCATCATTCTTCATTATTTTTCCATCATTTTTCATCTCCCCCAAATCATCTCCATCTTTGATCTCTGTTTTCATTTAAATAGAGAGAGATCAGAGGGAAGTTACAATAAGGATAAGTGCAACATTATTCCTATTACAAAATTGGTTTGCTTCTAACCATTTGATCAACAAGAACAAGGCGAATTTGGCTTTGTAGCTAAGATTTGGAGGACGGCCGCAACAAAAAATCTGAGAAAATCGTGCTCAAAGAACCCTACGTTTCTCTCAGTACAAGCCGAATTTAGGCAAACCGTTCTTTGAATAAAGTTAATTGGGTCCGTTTTGGACAAAACCCATGTTCTGGATTTTCCAAATTCATCTTCATTTGCTCAGAATCTCAACCACAAAACTGTCACTTCTTATTCCAACGAATTTCTGAGTTGGCAGTTTTAATGATCAAATCCTCAATCTAGAAATTATCTTGAAGGCTAAAAATGGTGAATAATGTTATAACCAATTTATTAAACTTTCATTGATAAAATCATGCATAATCATCAATTTATTAGAAATAAAGGAGAAGAAATAATATTCATTCATAAGAGCATAAATCATTGTAAAATAGAATTATATGATAAATTATGACAAATGACGTGATGAAGAATGGTAGAAACGGGTGGAATAAGCATTCACAAGTGATAATAATAATGGCATATTAATGGCCCAACATCAATAGCGACATTTTCTGTGGGTCTACGCCGCCCTCCTCTACCTTTGTTTCCAGCTCTTGCTCTTGCTTAGGCGAAGGCGACTTCTGGTCCTCACGCACCTTCTTTGCTGCCTTCTGTTCTACTGCTGCGGCCTTTTGCTGTTCTGCTGCTGTTTGCACAACGTCCCGCGCCTCCTACACCTTTGCTGCTATGGATTCTTTCCTTCTCTTTTCCACCAACTGCGACATGCGCAGTTTTTCCTCCTACTTCTTTTTCTGTGCAACGAATTTTTATAGCGTGGAGATGTCTGGGGCACACTACTCCGGCAGCGACGTCTCCAATACGTCGAAGATCACATCATCTATGGCCATATATGGTAGCTCGTTCCATTTCCTTGCAGGGTCCTTGTGCACCCTGAGGTAGATGTGATGAAAGTCCGCTTTAAACTCTGCGAAACTATGCAGGCTATTGTAGACAGTGGGTGATAACCATGGCTTGTGATTTATCCCCATTCTGATGTTTATCTCCATGAACACCCAGAATATTTTACTGTTGCAGATCTGGTTCGCGTCTTTAGTGGCCCACAATGAAGCGTACTTTGCGGCCTCTGGGAGATCCCTTGAAATTGTGGGGAACTGGCTGTCCTCAGGCAATTCCCCAGCCACCAGCACTATGGACAATAGAAGCCATGCATAGTGGAAAGTTTTTCCTTGTTCCTGTGCCTCACAACAATTCTCTAGGAACTCGTTTCACAAGAATTCAGACCAGTTAAACTGGACCCCCTCTACGCATTGTTCGGCAAGTGACACCATCGGCACAAGCACCTCATCCGTGTAGTACTTCCGCATGACCTTACATGCCAGTATCTGAGTCGCCACTCAGATGGCTTTGTTGTTGATACTAGAGATTGGGTAGCCCCTCTTTTTCTTCTCTAGCTTGTATTTCTTTTTCATGGCCTTCGTGATGGACAAATCACTACTCTTCCCCTCTGAAATGTCTGCTGGGTCTTCTCCTTTACATGAGAGTTGGGTAATTCGATGGATTAGCTGGTCCTTGATGGGGATGGGCTCCTACAGCCACAAACACCCACCATGCACTAGGCAGAGCAATTGCCTGATGACGAAGATAGTCATTGGGGTGTGATGGTAATGCGACACCCAAAGCAGGTTCAACAACCCTGCCTTTTTGACTTTGCATAACCACTTGTGCGGCCCAAACTCTGTAACTCCTACCACGGTGTGTTTCTTTGGCTTCATGAGGTGCACAGTCGCCAAGTAAGGGAATTTCTTGTGGTCAGTGAGATCCTAGTCTTCGAATTTCAAGCTCAACACCCTTCCCAAGTGCGTTCCTTCAAAGATGATATCGTCTAGGAGGGGTGGAGTTTGTAGAGAGCTCTTTCTCTCATCGAGGTCCTTGGGTACCTTCGCCTTCCCCTTCTGTGAAGGGACATACTTAGGTAGCTTCGTTAGAGGGACTGTGCCCTTGGTTTATTCCTCCATGCCCTCGTCCTTGTCCTCTTCAATTATGATATCCTCAAGGTCTTCTTCCTCCTCATTGGTTTCCAAGTTAACTGCTTTCCCTTTTTCCTCCATTGTTAATTTGGTTCACAACGGGTTTCGAGGGGACACATGCACCAGAATCATTGGCTATTTGTATTTGTTTGGTCTCGGCATGCGCAGTGATTTAGGGATTTCTGCAACAATCCCGACGCTCTTAGGGGCATCTTCTATGGTCATGTTCTGTGCGGCTTCTTCGGCAGTCATCTCTGTGATTTCTTTGGTTTCTTCAGACGCTGCCATCTTGTTCATCTAGAAATCTCTTAACCATTCAATCAGGGGCTCAACCAGCACTCTCCATAGGAGAAACATGTCTCGTTTCGGAATACTCGGGGTGTACGCCAACTCAATTTGCAAATGACCAAGTGTTGTTTTCCAGGTAGCCCTTTGTGATTTATAGCGCCTTTTGAATTTGAATTTGACCGTTCCCCCCAAATCCAGTCCATTAATACTCCCTTGGCGATGGATTTTCCCAAATATTGACCATAAAGCTCGTCTTAAATTCATGCCGCATGCTCCATTTGGTCTCAAGTCAAGCATCACATCGCGAATAGTGACTACAACGGTCACTTCCCAGCCAACCCACGCGGCTGCAACCCCCCTTGCGTGGTTGTAGACCTTGTGACACTTTGCTCCTGCGCACAACCCCGACATTGCATAGCTCTCAGGTAGATTAGTTTATAGTCCTGCACCTCCTTTCAACTACCTGGAGTGCAAAGACTGTAATTCCCATGGCTAGTCAGGTGGCCACGCCACCTGTATAGGGTTTCAACTGATCATCCATCACTTTTCCTGGAAAAATCCGCCTTTTATTTTTACTGTCTGCATCGCGCACTTTACCATCTGCATTGCACCACCACGGGTGATCCTTTTAGTAATATACGGTCCAATCCAAGGAATCAAGCTGATCATCTCTCGACGGTAGTCCCCAAATTCCTCACCGTAGTCGTGCGCACCCTGCTTTATCACCTTGATTTTCTTATCGAGAAAATCCTTCTTTATTTCTTCCTCAAGCTTCTTGAATTTCGCTTCCACCAGAGTAATTATTTTCCTTAGCCACACCCCTTCTTTCATGAGTTCTTGGAGCCTAAGATCATCTTGTCAGATTTCTTCCTTTGGTCCCAAGCGTTCTTCTTCATTTAGCTGTGCTATTCCTTCTTCCAAGGCTCCACGAACCATCATATCTACCTACGCTGCTATGCACGGACTATGCATACTTTACTCTATTGGGACTACAGTGGTTGCTCCATAGGTCACTGTAGAAGGCATCTGCCTCAATAGTTTCTTGCATGTTGTCCTATATGCCATAGAACTGCTAGTACGTGCAGGTCCCAATCACTCTGCTGTGCATTATATACCCTGTTTAGTGCTTCACATACTTCATTAAAGGATTTTGCGTGGGTAACCTTCTGCACACTTGTTCTTTCCACAGTTCGTCATCCCAACTGGAGGGACCGTTCACACAATTTCCTCACCAACACCTGCTTATTGACCGTGTTCCCGAACACGAAGTCCATGTGCATCCACGTAGGTTGTTTACCATATGCCTATACCCACCTGGACATATGCATGCGCGGATCATATTGTCCATCATTCTTGTTTGTCAGTCGCATCTGAGGCTTCCCAAAATGCATGTGCATCATTCGCCTACATTCGCACCAGTCCTCAAAGCTTCCTTGGTGCGTACCCCACCACCTCGCGGGCATAGCGCGTAGTACCCATTTCAAAGCCTTGAAACGGATATGTTCTGGCACCTCTCTTTCAATTTTGTTCAGGAAAGCATCTACCTGACTTACCCCTTCATAAGTAGGTAGATCCCTCACTTCTGTCGATACAGAGTGAAACAATCTTGTCATCATATTACAGTTCAACATGGTTACCTCGTGTAGTTGGTTCTTCCATTGCTCGATCTCTTCATATGAATCTGACGTACAGGAGCTTTCACGCTCCCATGAGATTCGTCCATCTGCGGTGAGACTTACCCAGTATTTCTCTCATGTGGTTATCTTGTAGATGCAGTATAAGTCCTCATCGCTTTCATAGTCGTGCACTAGCTTCGTGTAGCGTGATCCTTCTATAGGGTCCAAAGCTATGACTACACGCAGAGACTTTTTCTCAAAAATAATCTTGCACTTCTTCAGATTTATCACCTCGTTCATATCAGTGGCCCAATCTATTCCTAATAACGTGGGCTAGGGATTGATGTCATCAACAATCTCTATCACTTCAAAGTCTGCTAGCGCACTTGCTCCTTCAATATCCACAATGATTCCCTGCAATCTCCCCATAGGTATGATCTTTTGTTGGTTTTCCATTCGCAGCTGGATAGGAGACCATTGTAGCGTAGGCCTTCCCATGTGCTCCCATGTCTTCTTTGGCATAACATTCATGTCCGATCCTAAATCTCGAATCTCTTGATCCATCTCATATTCTCCAATTTGCATGGTCAATCTCATTTCTCTTCCTGTCCTCGTCACATGCTTTCCAATCTTTTGAACTATGCACGGTTCTCCTGGCATGGTCCCAGTGCATCTATTTATGAGTTCCTAGAATCCCTTTACAGCCTTGCTGTCATGCAGTAGATTCATGCATGTTTCTAGGAATGTCATGAGCATTGATGGGTCCATTTCTGGCTCCAATCTGTCTTTGCTTCCTGAAGTGGAGGCATCAATGAAGCTCTTCCTATCTTCCATGAAGGTTTCCTTAGTGCGCTCCAAATCAAACTTTGGTTCTTTCGTCGGAGCCTTGCAAACCCAAGTACTATCTTCCAGCTGCTTGCCTTTATCATCCCCTGTCGTAATTCCACTTTGGAGCACAATTTTCATGTTATGGTCTTCCTCGCATGGCTCAGACCTCATCATTTGCAGGTTCTGAGTCGGGGGAGGTTGGAGCGCTCCCTTGTCGCACAGTCTCACTCTCAGTGTGGGACAATCCTCTGTCTCATGATTAAACAAGATACAATACAGACATGATGTACGCGTAGGATTCATACAATCATGGGCATACTGTCTTGGCCCCCCGCAATTGTAACATATCAGTTGTCCACAACCTCTTCCAGGTCCTCCCCCACCTCAGCCTCATCTACGACCTTGAAATCTGGTTCGTGTCACTCCTGCATTCTGGTCAAGGGGCCGCGTTTTAGATTGAAATCTGTAGGTGGGAGTCCTATTCATCATTAGCTCATAGCTTCTACAAGTGCACTCATCGTGTCCAACCGATCTATAAAAATTATAGAACAACTGTTGCGAATTCTGCGTGTACTTCTGCAGCAAATGGCAGCTGTCCATAGCATGCTTTCCTCTTATTTGACAAATCGCGCACCACAAAGCAGGCATCGCACTAGGTCCTGCTTGTGCCTTTGGTCTTAATGGCATCAGTCCTCCTCCCGTGAGGTAATTCACAAACACTGGGCAATGGTCCTTGTCATGACCCTGACCCTTACATTTAACATACCATACCTCTTCGCGCACTTCCAGGCGAAATGTCCTGTCCTGTTTCAGACTCTGCATCTCAAGGCATAAATTTTTTAATTGCGTGTGGATCTACTGAACTCCTAGGTTAGGATCCTGTATTGGGGTCTCATACAGCCTCATCGCAATCTCCAAGGCCTCTGCCTGAGTCGTTAGCCTTTGTTGTTAGCGATGCTACAAACCATTCGTGGTGCTATCCATCTGTCAATGTCATATTAGCTTCGTGAATTGTGCTCTTCAGTCTCTGATCTAATTCCTAGGGGGTCTCACCTGGTAACATTGTGATCTCCTTGCACCCAATGATTGACTATGCCTCTGACTTTGGCCTACTAAATTCTCTCTTCAATGCAATTTGGATATCTACTATCCCTGCATTCGGATTGTCATTAGAATTCTTAATATACCAAGTTAGCGCACGATCCTGTAGAGCACTGACCAACATCGTTTTCTTTATATTTTCATCTGTGACTCCCTGCGCTTCCCATAAATCTTTTATCACGAACCAAAACTAGTTCGGATCTTCATTTCCTACTCCCTTGAACACCAACAACTTTATCGCACTTGCCATATTGCTTTTCAGTGGTGGCAAAGGTGGTACGGGTGAAGATGGGGGTGAAGGCAGTTAACCTGGTGGTGGTGTGGGTGGGGGTGGTATGCTCAGAATCCTCTGCCTTATCAAATTTATCGCACTTCTTGGTGAGACCTTCGCGAGCTCCTCCTCGCCCCCTTGCGGAGGTGAAATCAAGGGGGTAGTTTCTAGTTCTGTCCTACATTCGTTTCTGTAAATTCTCCCACTTCACGTAGCCCCAAACATCAATGTATTCACATAATCCACTTTTCACACAGTAGCATTTTAATCCAAGTGTTCAGAGACTTAACGTACTTGCCTCACAAACCTTTGAGAAAGCGTCGCTCTGCCTCGCTATAGCTGACTGAAGTATATACCACGAACTTAGTAATGAATCCTCCTATAATTCGAGCGAGCGAGTGATCAATAGTGTGCATGATCTTACCCTCCGATGATTCCAATATGTGCACCAACTCTGGGGTCCACACAATAGGACTGTCGAGATTGCACCTTCCTTGGCTAACTGCTAACTTTGCAATCCACTCGTACAACTTAGTAGGGAAAGATGCGAAGAAAATTTCATGGATCTCTATGTACAGGTAGCAGTCTAACCACTCTTATTTTGATAGTCGTGGATTCCTATTCTCCTGCGCCGCGAACTCGTGAATTCTCTTGTCCAACCAACCTTTAATTTCTTTCTTAGTTGGATTCCAATGATATGACATCAGACATCTCTATGCAGATTCCAGTCCCGGCAACAGAACCATTTGTTGGCTTGTTGGGAACTGACCCAGGTTCAAAGTTAATTATCCAAACAAATCCTTGTACTACTGGCCCTTTCGGCAATAGTCCGCAGATTCAGGTGTCACCCGAAGTAGTATGGGGGGATGCTGGAACTAGGTTTCCACACCCTTGAGATGTCTGAGGGGTTGATTTAGTCCAACTGTGAATACTTTCACGCAGGTTACTTCACGCCCTTCCCTGACCTGTGAGGCCTTCACGCCCTGTTATATTCGCCTTCGCGCAGCCCTAACCAGGGGCTGTGGGGATTTCGCATTGCTGGAGTAGCGATCTGCACTATTTCCCCAAGTCACACCGTGGATCTTACTTATCTTCTTATAACAGTTAGTTATCTTCACATAAACAGATGCCTTCTATTAGATTTACTTATTCAACACATTCATATAACTTATAAGTTCGCGCAATCAACAAACAGTAAACTTGCAATTCATACCCAATACAATTTAATGCATAAAAGAGGAAAAGATACACAGAAATATGGTAACACTTCTCTTTATTAATGCTTCCAACGGTTATAGACTCAACCTACCCTACACACTCAGCTACAGGGGTCCGCGCACTCAGTTGTGGACTACTAGCCCTCTGCGCACTCAGCTGCAGAGCCTTCTCCTACTCTACAACCCAAAGACATGACTCTGCACTTCGACTCAATGCTTCATGGACTAATTTCCTTTGATCCTTGTTCCTTCTATGGATTTCTTTACACTTAGAGCCTCGCTCTATTTATACAATCCCATGGTCCACGGATGATGGGTAGATCTTTCAAACTGACATTACATTACAAATATGATGGCGGACAACCCTATGACTCTAATACAACTTTGCGCTCCGCGCCCACAAATCGCGGAGTCTTTATAATGGACTTAGTCAAAACTTGGGCTTTAAGCCCCAAAACTTGCCTTGGGGGGATCCCACACCCAACACAATGCAACAATACAATTCAACACAAAGGAGCCTCTAGGGTATAAAGCTAGAAAAATAGTGAAGAAGTAGAGGAATGAGGCTTCATTGCAAAGTCATGGTAGGACTAAAGAGGACTCCGGAACCTAAGAACAAAACTTTAGAATAGGTGCCAAGTGACAACGAGGTACTATCTAGGGCACCCTTGAAAAGGTAGGCTCTGTTGTGGGGAAAAATGCCTATGCAAGACGATCCTATCCACCTAAGGTGTGACAGTGCCTTAGCAACAAATGAGTACAGCTACACTGGTTTATTCCTTTATGAAATATGAAAGAAGAGAGATCAATAGACTTACCGGTGTCTTCCGTTTGTCCCTCGATCTAGATCCTCTTCTCTTTGGGTGTTCACAGCTACTTGCCTCCTTGCTCGCCCAAGAGAACAGCTACTTGATTCCTGCGAGATCACAAGAGAACAGCTACTTGCGACAAGAGAAGAACACAACACAAAGGCAAATATTCATATTCATAAATGATTCAGGATTAGAAGTAAATCAAATACACTAATGCAATCATACAAATACACCAGTATATAGGAGAAAACCAAGATAGCTTTATTGATGAATAACAAGGTTCAGGAAGAGATACAACCCAGAGGGCTCCAATCCAGCATCTCCTTCCCAACGATTGGAATTCCTATCTTCAGCCCCTTCAAAGCATTAAGCACCCAATGATTCCAGTCTCAAACCAACAACAATTCTTTGCAATAACAAAATTCCAGCCCCTAGATCTCATGGAGGAGAGATCTATATATAGTTATTTTGGAGAGAGGATGAGTCAGCTTGAGATCTGACTAGTGTCCTCTCCCTCTCTCAGTTCTTGAGTCCACTTGGAGGTTCTTGCTTCCACTTGGAGATTTGGAACCTCTTACTCATCACCAGTCGAATTCCCTGAGGCAAGTGTCATTTTGGAAGTTTCCTGAGCATTGACACCTTGAGGAATGAGCTTGCCACTTGTCCAAACTTGCTCAACGCAGGTAGCTAGTGTTGGAGTTGACATTTAACACAGGTAGACAGTGGAGCCACTGATATTCAACGCAGATGGTCAATGGAGCAGTTGACATGATCCTGAATTGACTTGTTTTTGAGCAGTTTCAGGTGAACTTTTGTGAATTGCTGTGGTTTGTTAGCCTTGTTCCTCTAGGGGTAGGAACAACATGTTTAGGGACTTTGGATCCCTTAGATTACGGACATTTCATGCTCAATGCTGTAAGGCACAAAAATTTCTATAACAGTTGCCCCCTAAAGTATGAGGCTGTTAATCGGGAGAAATGCTTTATCAGGGGGATCCGAAGTTCATCCAATGCTGGGAGGAGACCTGTAATACAATACAATACAATACATTATTTTTCATACTGCTTTCATGATCTAGCTGAGGCGGGCATTCCCATGCTCAGCTTTATAAATACATTTTTTTGTACATAGAACAGACAACCGTCTGATGATAGACTGATAATTTTGATGAAATTATCATCCTTTGAGCAGGATGATTATCTGCTGCAATGATGTACATGTCAATGTCTTTATCTTTCCTGAATATATATCGCAACCCAGATGGATGAAACTAGATCCGGGGTCTTCAAACTCGTTCAATCTTCACTCTAAGTACAAGTCGATCCATGTGAGAATTGTTCTGAAGTCGAACATGGAAAGACATCGCTTGATTACCGGTCAATGATGTAAACCGTTAACAAGCGCGAGAGGAATCACCGATAATGATAATGACCCTCAAGGTACTGCAGTACAATTCACGTGGTGTGAATAAAGGACTTGGTGTCGAACACCACGCAAAATCTTTCGGTCGAAGGTCATTGATGTATACTTGTCGCCGGAAGTGAGAAACTTGCCATTGAGGCATGCAAGCTTCAAAGTACTGAAGGGGTTGTTCCTAGATCAACTTCTTGGATAATGAGCTGACGTCGACAAGAAGCAATCCGTCACAGGAGGGCCTTAATGAATCCCACATCACTGACACGGAACGGAGCTAATGATTTTAATGGAGGTGAAAACGATCTGTGACATATGATTCAGGGTGGCGGTCATGAATGGATGAATGATAATGTATGGCAGTGGATGGGACACGGTTGACTCTTTCTGAACGACTTCTCTTGAACATATGGCGACACTGATGCGATGGATCGGTAGCATTACCCCAAATATGGATGGTATGGCGAGACCATGGTGATGTGACCGGTGAATGAAACAACCCAACCCAATTGTGGTACGGAGGAAAAGTGTCATGTTCAAGAGTGACCTGCTACCATCAAAGTTTTCTTTAGTTTCTCCCAATTTTTCCCCAGTCATTGCTGACCAGTACCTCTTTATTTTTGTCAAGCTTGAGGAGGATAACATATGCTTATTCTATAACCTGCCCTTCGGGCAAGCCCATCGCTATGTTTTAACGAGCCTAGCGATAGTGAAACTCGTTCTCGTCTAAAGACAAGTTTGTTGCTATTTAATAATTTTAACGAGTCTAACGACAAGGATAACTCGGTCCTTTTCATTTTTAGAGAGTCTGAAAAGGTACATAAAGCCAACTCCAAAATTCCTTTTTCGTCATCTAATCCCTTAAGTCTGAAAAAGTATAAAACAATACAGAAGGGATGAGTTTTCGATAGTTTTAACGAGCCGAACAAAACAAGCGCTCGATCTTTTTGTGCAATAATCCCTCAGGTCCAAAAAGATTAAAATCTAGAGGAGGGATAGCTCTTCCTGTCCTTTAACGAGCTGGAAGGCCAAAACTCAGCAATATTTTCATATTTTACGAGTCAATTGAAAAGAGCTTAAAGGAGACTCGTCTTTTGAGGAACGAGTGATAAACAGGGTTAGCAGCAGATTCCAGGTACAGGTTGGAATTTTCCAATCACGGCAGTGTCACAAGGATGGCTAGGTGAAATCACTCTTCGCAGCTATTCCTCAAAATGGGTAAACAATCATATGGAGGTGAATGATCGGCCAAATGAAAAGTGGAGGTGACAGGTGCAAACATGACCAAGGCTTTAATGGCTGATGATATTACATTCACGGTGGTTATTTACCGGGTAGGTTCATTTTTTATTTTAAAATGAGCTTAAACACTGGAGGAAACTCTTGCTCATTGCTTATGTTTATTTTTTAACGAGCATGAAGTCCGCGTTAAAACTGCTCGGATCTTGCGTTTATTTTTTAACGAGCATGAACTTTATGCTAAAACTGCTCGAATATATAGTCAAATTTTGATTTTTTACCATAACTAGCTTTTCTCTTTTCAAGGATAGTACTGCATTCTCAATTGCTGCATCAAACTTAGTTAGAAATGAATAACATTTGCATGGAAATGAGAATATAACACTAATATTTCGCTTTGAACTACGTAAAAAGCAATTAAAAGGTGTTTTTACCTCTCATTTTTCCATTTCATTTGAACTTGGTTTGTTGGAGCTTTGGAGGTGCCTCTTCCCCCTTGATTTTCACCAGCTGATTCCGGGAGATTCTGCGGATGATTTTCGGCGCCGTCTGGACCAGGTAGGAGCTAAACTCTAGCTCTTTCTTTTCATGGTTCCCTTTTTCCATTCTGTGCCTGTTTTCCTGTTCCCATAAGCCTCTGGGGTTTTGCTAGGGCGCTCTGCCATCAGCACAGGCAGTCCATTTGAAACTTGCGTTGAATGTCAAGCTGCCTTAAGGCAGTTTGACCTTCAACGCAGGTAGGACACTTGCTAATTGCGTTGATCTCAGAAAAGCAGTTCTATTGCACAGTTTTTGATGAAATTTTGCAATTTCTCATCAAATCCAGGAACTTACTCTTTCTCTTGTTTGTTTTGCAGGGATCTTTGAGCAAAATGTCCCTTACATGGTGAGAACGAGAACATGAAGAGGAGGACATGATTTCCCTCCATGACCCTGTCACAGTGAACGCGCTGCGGAACTGTGGCCTGCTGAAGTTCTTCCGTATCTCTAGTATGAGAGCACAAATCTCTTTACTGCAGTATATGCTTGATGCCTGGGATCCCATCAACCAAGTATTCCAGATTAGGGGAAAATCCATCCCCTTGACCATAGTGGACATTTACTTCTTGACTGGGTTGTCAAGGCGAGGTGCCCCCATTTCTTTGTCAGGTTCGGCCCGGGGGAATGACTCCGTGAGAGATTATGTCCGCCAGTATTGCAGGGAAGGTTCCCAGCCGAGCAGAGACGGCAAGGTTGTTATCCGTGAGATTACTGACAGGTCTCTCCGGTCCATTCTATATACTATTGGTAGGATGGCCGGTAGCGCATCTCTTCATGTTGCCAACAGGTCTTATGTGCAGCACGCCTTGGAGTGTCTCCAACCGAAAGTATTCAACTGGTGTGATGCAGTACTTGTTCAGATGAAAAGTCAATTGACCAAGGTAAAGGACGGGAAGCTGAAGAACTTTGGATTTGGTTCTATTTTGACTGCCTTTGCCTTGGAGAAAATACCACTGATGCAGCCTCAGTATATTGCACTCGACCTGCCTTCTCCTACCGAGCCACGCATGAAGAGATGGGTTGACCACATGTCTAGGCATGCTGGTCAATCTCAAATTACTTTCACTGGTACCTTCTTCAGGTGGTTCGAGCGCCAGGAGATGGTCTATTCTGAGTATCCATATGTTGGTATGGATTTCTGAGGTGATTCGGACTTGGTACTACGGGATGGCGAATAGTGGGGCGCTATTGGTAAAATCTTTGACCACATTACTGTTTATTGTTCTTATTCATAATGTCCTTGTGCTTTATTCTATCAAGACTTTAATCAAACTCATGTGTGCATGCAGATGTTGGTCCTGTTCGTCCAACAGTTCGCCCGAGAGCACCAGTTGTTGCCCCAGCAGGGGAGATTGCTGGGAGAGTTATTCTCCGCGACCTTGATGTAGCCGAGATCCTTACAGCTGTGCAGGAGCAGGTTGAGAGGCTTACTCTCGGCATTCCCGATGTGAGGATTGATGAGTTACCTTTACAGTTGCAGCGGCATACTACTGGCGTGCCTAGACGGTGGACTCGTCTCTTGCGCATGATTGCACAGGCCGTGACGTGCTATCATGAGCATCACTAGACTAGGGTACCCCCTAGTACTTTTGAGTTTTTGGGTCATATGACCGATTTTGTCTTGGTTACAGAACATTATGTATGAACGATAAACAGCTTATATATATATTTTGATTTTCGAGTTTTATTCTGGTTGAGTTATATGATCCATATGTACAATCATTGATGATGTGTCTCTTTTTATAAATGTCGCAAATGTCTATCTAACAGTTTTCTAATGAGTTGGTTAACGTGTTTAAGTTTCTGGAAATATGCTGGTATTGAATTGAATCAAACTGTCTTTCCAAAATCTTAACCCTTAGGAACATGCGATAAATAGCTGGATTGCGAACGGAATATATACCATTGAGTTGTAGTATTACGAGTTGTGAGTCTAGCCTGACAATTAGTCGGCGTATACCATGGGTGATGGCATCAGAGAGTAGTTCTATCAACGCGCTATACTCAGCGATGTTATTCGTTGATTGCCCAATACACACACCTCTGAAACTTACTAACTCGCCGCTTGGATCAAAAATGGCCCAGGCTGCGGAGGATAGGTTCCGCGAACTACGACTTGCTCCGTCGGCATATCCAACACATGTCTCCAGAAGGTTTGACATCTGCAATAAATGTAAAAAGGTGGATCACTCGACCAAAACAAACGCTTTAGCGAAAAAAAAATACAACAAAAGCATACAGGTTACTATCTAAGCATAGTAACGCTTGAGGTACAACCCATTGCGGGGTTGCGCCAGTGGAATTCCGTCATAATCCATTAACTCGTAGGCTCCTTTTGCTAACACTCGTTTAACAATATAGGGGCCCATCCATAAGGAATTAAATTTACCTGCTCCCAATTTATGAGATTCTTGGTCGTAAAGCAAGACCAAGTCACCTTTTGAGAAGACACGGGGTTTGACATTTTTGTCGAACTGCGCCTTGACTCGTTTCTTGTGGGCTTCGTTAGCCAAAGCGGCATCACGACGAGTTTCATACAATTGGATTAATTCTAAGAAACGTGCCTCTTCTTCTAAAGTTCCGGGGAGGAGATCAATTGCGAGTTTAAGCGACGAAATTTCGCACTGGATTGGCAAGACTGCTTCCAGGCCATACACCAGTTGGAAAGGTGTGAACCCGGTCGCGTTCTTTACCGATGTTCGGTAAGCCCACAAGGCTGAGTACAGGATTAGGTGCCACCTTCTTTTGTGAACCCCGATCATCCTTTGCAACATATGCTTCAGGACCTTGTTGATTGCTTCAACTTGTCCGTTGGCTTGCGGATAATACGGGGTAGAGATGTCATGAGATAGCCCTAGCTTGGCAGCTAATTCAACCATCATGTGATTGCGAAAATGCGATCCATGATCTGTCACTATAGCCTATGGTACGCCGAACCTGGCGACTACATGATTGAAAAAGAAAAGGGTAGCTGTTTCACCAGTGTTATCCAACGTAGGCATCGCCTCGACCCATTTGGTAAAATAGTCAACGGCGACTATAATATACCCATGCCCCCCGGTCGAGGTGGGGTTACATTGCATGAAATTGATGCCTCATTTGGCGAAAGGCCCAACAACAACTATTGGCTGTAAAGGTGCGGGTGGTCTTCTGGTTTTGCTATCAAAATTTTGACAAGCATGGCAACTTCTGACTGCGATTATGCAATCTTTGAACATGGTTGGCTAGAAGTATCCTGCTCGTAAATTTTTTTGTGCTGTTGCATATCCAGATTGATGCCCTCCACACGCGCCTGAATGACACTCATTCAGGGCTTTTTCGGCCTCCTCATGGGTAAGGCACCTCCTCAGGACTGTATCGATACCACGACGGTAAAGCGTATCACCGACGATCATGTAGTCTTTAGCTTGGTACCGTATATGTTTCTGTTCAGAGTGAGAGGTGTTAGGCCTGAACTTTTGGGTTTGGAGATAAATTATGATATCTCCATACCACTCATTGCTTGTAGATATCAGAAACAAATTCTCGTCCACGATTGATTCTTCGGAGGTTTCATCGTTGGACGACGATGGGAAATCGCACAATAATTCTGCGAAAACTAGAGCTTTCTTTGATTTGGATTTTACAAAATCCAGATCAAACTCTTGAAGGATCGCTATCCATTTTGAATATTTGCCCCCCAGAAACTGTCATGACAGTATATAAGTCATGGGGTTGCAATCTGATAAAATGGTAGTTTTCCGAAAGAGGACATAATGTCGAAACCTTTGAATCGCTTGAACAGCTGCAAGCGCTAGTTTTTCAACATAAGAATATTTACTTTCTGTATCATTTAAGTTTTTACTTAAATAATATATAGGATGTTTAATTCCATCGACTTCTTGAACTAAAACCATCGCAATGGTCGTATCCGCTGCAGCCAGATACAGGTTAAAATCTCTTTGATAGTCTGGGGCATACATTAATGATGCTTTTACTAGAGAATCTTTCAGAGCATCAAAGGAAGCTTGTGCCACCTGATCCCAAACAAAAGGTATATCCTTTTTCAAAAGATGAGTATAACCTTTAGCAAGTTTTGCGTAATTTGGAATGAACCTCCTCAGAAAGTTTGCTTTCCCTTGGAGTTTCTGAATTTGAAGCAAATTTGAAGGTGGAGGCAAATTAATGATTGCCTGGACCTTGCAAGGATCGAGACGAATCCCATCCTTAGAGACTACAAAGCCAAGTAAATGACCAGAACCGACGCAAAACACACATTTGTGTGGATTGAGTCTTATCTTGTAGTGTCGGCAACGTAGAAATATCGCTCTTAAATGCTGCGGATGATCAGTCCGCTTTCGTGAATGAGCCAGAAGGTCATCGAGATATGGTTGAACGATGTTCTTGATGTCATGGAAGGCATAATTCATTGCCCTCTGAAACGTCGCCCCTGCGTTCTTTAAACCAAAGGGTAATTTTCGATAAGCGAATGTGCCCCACGGACAAATAAATGCAGTCTTTGACTGGTCCTGTGGGCGGATATTTATTTGATTATACCCGGAAAATCCATCCATAAATGAAAAGATTTCACATCCAGCGCATTCATCAATTATCTGGTCGATGAAGGGTGTAGGGTAGTTATCCTTTGGACAAGCTTGATTTACATCCCTATAGTCGACACACTCTCTAATCGTCCCTTGTTTCTTCATTACAGGGAAAATATTCGATACCCAATCGGTTAGAGGAACCGGGTAGATGAATCCAGCATGGAGAAGTTTTTCAACTTCCGCCTTAATGGCAGCGGCTTTCTTGGGGTGCACCTGCTGAAGCTGTTGCCTTACTGGTTTGACATCAGGGTACATTTTAATTTCATGTTCAACGATACTCGAGTCAATGCCTGGAATTTCATCATATGACCAAGCAAAGACATCTCTGAATTCGTGAAAAAGAGTGTTATATATTTCCAGTTCTGAAGGGGAACAACCTTTGCCGACATAAATATTCTCTACAACATTTGTTTTAGTCGAGATATTTATGGCTATAGTCTCTTCAATATTGGATAAGTTTCGCTCGGAATCCACCGTATTTACAGTATTTGATAGGAATTCAAAAACAGAAGGGTGGTAAAGGTCATGTTGAGTATCTTCTTCATATTCCGGAAGAAGGAAATGATGGTGGTAATCATTCCACGATGCCCCCTCAATCAACATTGATTGTAGAATTCCTTCGTCAGTCCCATGTACTTTTGACCAAGGATCTAATGGGGTGCCATATTCTCTAGACCTATCTACCCAAACGCTTGATGAGCGTTGATTTGGGTTTGCCTCCCATGCTCGAAACATTGATTGCTACAATATTTCTATAGGGCTTGGGGGCAAAACCATTGCATGATCCATTTCGACATCGTCTTCTGAGATTTTCGTGGAAGATATCATGTTGCAGGCTCTTACGAATGCTACTTCTCCTATATAGAATGGAGGTGGAAGTGTGAAAGTTCCCATTAATGTGGGGTCTTTCAGTAGGCCTACTCCGATGTCTTGAAGCGAATGGTTGCTTCCATGGATCATGGGAATTCTTCCTATAACTTGTGAACCATTAGGGAGGAAGTTTTGTTGGTCGACGATTGTAATCCCTCCTTCAAACGGGAATTCGATCTTCCTAAAATAAGTCGACACAACAGCTGCCATGGCATAGATCCATGGTCTTCCCAGTAGGATGTTGTAGTCAAGATTCCCATCGATGACTTCAACATCTATTTCTACTGTTTTTCCTCCCAGTTCAACCTTCAAGTTATTAAGGATACCGTACGGGGTATAAGTCCTTCCGTCGAAAGCTTTTAATGTCGTCGAAGATCGCGACAAGGTTGGAGATCCTAAAGTTTTCCAGCAACTCATCGACATAATACATGTAGATGCTCCCTCATCAATAATTGTTCGGTGAACAGTTTTGTTGAGGGCTTTCACTTGAATAAGGAAAGCTAGTTGAGCTGGTAACTGAGGATCGTATCCTTTGTGATCAAAGGATACAAGATTGGAATCCTTAGGATCAACCCCACCAATAGCCGATAACAAAGCCTGCCTTTGGGATGGGCAATTTTGTAATACTTCAAGAGTCGACATAGCGGATGGCGATTGGGCCAAATCTTCCACTATGTTATAATGATGCGCCGCTTTGGCGCGAGGATTAAACGTCAACTTGTGTACTACTCCCTTTGGCGGTTTTATTGTTAATTCAAGAATGATGGGTGGTACAACTTCCGTCGAAGTTGTTGTTGAACTACTTGGTTGATCTTTACCTTTGTCGTTCGACAGCTGCGAATTCCTGTAATCTTTGTTCCTTGTCGAAATCAAAGCATCATTTTGCTGTTTTGAAACCGACAACATAAGCACTTGCGACGGGGAAGCATTTCCACTATCAACCAGATTTTGACCTGGGTTGGGAAATGGATCAGTTAACACAGCTGAGGTTTGCGAACTTTTAAAGAACCTCTTCAGCTCAGCTTTGTATGGACAATTTCCTGTCCGATGATCCTCCTCATCACATATTTGACATGGATAATTTGGTTTCCCTTTCCCAGGAGGGTTTGAAGAAGTTTTTCCAGGATATGACCCACCCTGTTTCTTCTTCTTCCCTTTGTTTTGTTTCTTCTTGCTTCCTGGTTGATTGGTTTCTTTGCCTTTATCTGCTGATACGACATTTACTTCCGAAGCAAGAATTTCATCTTTTGCATTTTGATCCGAATTCTTACAGGCTTTCTTAGACGAAGCCTTTGTCGATTTCGCGTTTGCTGTGCCAATCACGCCATCGCCGGCATGAGAGTCACTATTGGATTTAGGAGGAGGAGGAATTGAAAATTCCGGTCTAGGGGCGTCAGGTATTTTGTCGTAGAGCGTGCCAGACTGAGTATAAACTAAGTCTAGATATTGTGCACGAGCGATAACTTGCTCCTCTGTTACGACTCCCCCTTTTGCCACATCTTCCGTTATAGTAGGAAGTAAAGACTTTATAAACCATTCAGCTAACAGCTGATCGGGAACGTATGTTTTCACCATCCTACGTCGACGACGCCACTCATGTATATGATCAGATATATGAGTGGCAGTTGTCTGCTTGAAGTTGGTTAATATTTTTGTTCCCATTTCATACCTTATCGGTAATTGAAAATGGGTTAAGAAAGTCGTGGCTAGGGAGCTAAAATTGTCGAACGAGGCTCTAGGTAACTCAATATACCATTTTGCTACTGGACCCATTAACGTCCTCTGAAAAAGGTGAAGCCTTATCGAATCATCATTCAGGGTGTTTGATGAACACCACAGATGAAAAGTCATCACGTGATTCGATGGGTATTCACCTGGATTTCCATTGAATTTAGGAATGTCAGATGGAAGTTTGTGAGGAATCGCTGGTCACCAAGGGGCGTAAGCAATCGGATCGTTGGTTAACCGGTGTAAATCGGGTAACTCTAAAGTTGCCACGAATGGTAACTGTTGATTCAAGTTAGGTGAAGCATAACCAGGGTACAATGGAATCGCTTGAGCAGTGGGCCTTTGCATACCAGCATAATGTAATTGATGTTGGTATGACTGATACGGTTGGTGGACTTGACCACTGTAAAGCGGTTGGTTTTGACCATTTTGAATATACGGTTGTCCACTGTTCGCAAAGATCTACTGCTCAGAACCTTGGTACACTTGCTGGAATTGTGGTTGTTGGTATTGCACTAGCCATGGTTGTGAAGCCATGTTCTGTTGTGCTATACTAACTGTTGGACCAAGGTGTGGGGTAATTGTACCCGTTTGGACCTGTGTCGCCCCACCAGTTGGCGATTGCGGTTGTGACCCAAGGTCAAGGGGCTGTTGCATTACAACCTGAGAAATCGGGGTTGACATACAACAGGCATCACTTGAACCTGCGATACTGTCACAATAGCCGGTGTGGTCGGGATGTTCGACATAGGTGCACACTGTTGCATAGAATATACAACCCTTGGTTGTTGAGGTAGCATAGGTACCCAACCACTTGATGTAATTCCAGTATAACCTGAATACTGTTGTGAACTCCTGTATGGATACCCTCCCGGAGGGGGTAATGAAAGGGCATACTGCCCCCCATACGGTAGCAATCCGGAACTCAAGGGGATTGTTTGTCCTTGGGGACTGGATTGCCCAAATTGACCTCCAAATGGATCAATCTGGCGAGTCTCAACATAAGAGTTGCCGGATATTATTCCGGATGAACAAACTGGAACGGACCACACTGTCGAAATAGTCCCTTGGTGGACTCCTTCTAGCGGTTGTGAGCTAGTCGGGACAGATGGTATGCCGGCAAACATTGTCGGAGTGACGGCAGGGGCTTCTGTTGTCGCTGTGTCGTTCGACACAGTCCTAGATGTGGACAGTTGTTCAGACATTTTAAGTCTATCCAATAGATTGCCTAGCGATTCTACAGGAACTTCCACTTGTGGTGGATTAACTTCTGATGAAGGAAATAGAGTGACTCCGACTCCAAAATGGGTTGGAGTACTTGCTTGCGGATCCTCTACAATTTCCTCTATCGCAATCAAACCCGGTGGAAGAGGAAGACCGTCAGGTCCGTAAAATATTTCTGGTGCCGAAGAAGGGGTTGAATCGACAGCGACAGTTGTTTGGGGAGCAAGACTCTCTAAACCGGTTACAGATGGAACTGGTTCAGTAACACAAGTATTTTCTCCCAGACTAGGATCAGTATTATCGTCCCTCTGTGGCTGTTGAACTTCTTCTATAGAGGCAGGGTTTCCAGAAATGTTTGGAGTAACCGGAATCTCAGATGTAGTTGGAACACTTGTTCTAACTTTGATAGGAGATTTTGAACTGGTTAAACGAGTTCGCTTTGTCCGTACTGTTTTCGATTCCGGAGACAAAGACGTTTGAATCGTAAGCCTCCGTGAACGATGGGGTTTCAATTGACTTTCTTCCACGATTGCGGATTACTCGATCAACTAAAATACAAAAAGGGAAATTGGTGTTTCTGAATTGAATGAATTTTATTAGACGCTTTAGACACAACTTGCTTTTTCACTTTTAAAGAGTCGAGAAAAAGCTAAAGATGACTCTAGTCTCCTTCGATGTTTTAATGAGCCCGAATTGACAAATGCTCGGATGGACTTTTTCTATTATAGAGTCGAAAAAAGGCCAAAAGAAACTGCTCTGGAGTTCTAGGCAGAGGGTGTGCCAAACTTTTCGCAAAACCGCAGAATACTTTTTAGGGTATGGGCGGTCGATCTTCGTGAATGCTGTGTTCACTGCATTGCGATCAGTAGGGCGGCCGACACGGCTTCCTAAGGATAAAGGATATATGCCTATAGGGGTCTCCCAATATATACGCGACGGTACGTGGGAGCACAATCCATACTAGTGCTATCGTCCCTCCGGAGGAATCACCCACCTTCCACGAGATCAACAGTCACTAGGCTTAACGACGCCGGAACACGTCTCTAGCCTAGACCTCTATGTTTTGCGTTATGTTACAAAGCGTTGTTAGGTTCATTCAGTTTATTTTAAGTTGATCTTTTTAAAGTTTGCCTTTCAAGGTTCACCACGAGATGTATGATACAAATTCCTAAATGCAGTCTAAAGATGATAAGCAAGCTTTATTATCTTTTCAACTTTGAAAATCCTAGCTACTAAGGGAAAAGAAAGACACCATCTTTTCTCAAAGAGCAATCAGCACACTCTAATGCACTTTTCCTAAATCCAACATGCAAACTATCAAATGCAAAATGCACAATGCAGGTGTTTGTTTTCTGCTTTCTTAGTATTAATGCCTACAAAGAAAGCTTTTTGCACAACTTTGAATTTGCTTTTAAATGATCAATACAAACAAGTTCACTTTTTTGAAATCAGAGAAGGTAGAAGAGATTACACTACTTAACGATTTTCGAAATAAAGACTTGTTTTGACACTTAAAAGAGACAAATTCAAACCAATAAGCAAAAGTAAATCTATAATCAATCTGCAAACAGCCAATGAACTCTCTTCTAAGATCACAATCAATCAGATCTGAATCAAAGGCTACAGGATGACTACTTTACTCATGCAAAGGAAAACTGTAAATGACGCCACAAACACATAAAAACACTCACAGTCTTTTTGTACAAAAGGAGGCGGAATCTAAGCAAAGAAAAGGAGTTATCTGACTGGTACCTATGCTAATTAAAGGCTGCAAAAACAGAGATCAAAACAGGGCAACAGAGAGCAGAGAACCCCAGCTCCACAATGCCAAACTGGTTCAGCGCAACCTCAACACTGAGGATTTGACATTCAGCGCAGGTAGCCTTCACGGGACCTGCGTTGAAATGCAGACTGCCTTCACAGCAGTTGCGCTGAAGGAGAAACTCTCGTTTCTCCTGGGTTCTGGGTCACAAATTGCTCAAAAATCAACAGTTTCAGGCCAAATTAGAAACACAAGCAAGGTATAATCAAAGGGATGCTTTGAAAGCTACTAAGATCTATCACAAGGATCATCAAATCATTTGTGGATCCATTGTTTAGATCATAGACAAGTCCAGCAACTGGATCAAAGCAGCAACTTTCTACTTTGCATCCAGGAAAGATGCAGTTCGATTGTTGCTGTCAAGTCTATGAAGTAAACAAATGACAGAAACACAAATGAAATGAATAAACAAATTCTCCCCAGCGGAGTCGCCAATTTGTTGTGGGGAAAAATGCCTATGCAGGACGATCCTATCCACCTAAGGTGTGACAGTGCCTTAGCAACAAACGAGTACAGCTACACTGGTTTCTTCCTTTATGAAATATGAAAGAAGAGAGATCAATAGACTTACCGGTGTCTTCCGTTTGTCCCTCGATCTAGATCCTCTTCTCTTTGGGTGTTCACAGCTACTTGCCTCCTTGCTCACCCAAGAGAACAGCTACTTGATTCCTGCGAGATCACAAGAGAACAGCTACTTGCGACAAGAGAAGAACACAACACAAAGGCAAATATTCATATTCATAAATGATTCAGGATTAGAAGTAAATCAAATACACTAATGCAATCATACAAATACACCAGTATATAGGAGAAAACCAAGATAGCTTTATTGATGAATAACAAGGTTCAGGAAGAGATACAACCCAGAGGGCTCCAATCCAGCATCTCCTTCCCAGTGATTGGAATTCCTATCTTCAGCCCCTTCAAAGCATTAAGCACCCAATGATTCCAGTCTCAAACCAACATCAATTCTTTGCAATAACAAAATTCCAGCCCCTAGATCTCATGGAGGAGAGATCTATATATAGTTATTTTGGAGAGAGGATGAGTCAGCTTGAGATCTGACTAGTGTCCTCTCCCTCTCTCAGTTCTTGAGTCCACTTGGAGGTTCTTGTTTCCACTTGGAGATTTGGAACCTCATACTCATCACCAGTCGAATTCCTTGAGGCAAGTGTCATTTTGGAAGTTTCCTGAGCATTGACACCTTGAGGAATGAGCCTGCCACTTGTCCAAACTCGCTCAGCACAGGTAGCTAGTGTTGGAGTTGACATTCAACGCAGGTAGACAGTGGAGCCACTGACATTCAGTGCAGATGGTCAATGGAGCAGTTGACATGATCCTGAATTGACTTGTTTTTGAGCAGTTTCAGGTGGAGAACTTTTGTGAATTGCTGTGGTTTGTTAGCCTTGTTCCTCTAGGGGTAGGAACAACATGTTTAGGGACTTTGGATCCCTTAGATTACGGACATTTCATGCTCAATGCTGTAAGGCACAAAAATGTTTATAACAGGCTCTACCACACAAGTTATGACACTTATAAGTAATGAGAAGGTTCTACATCATATCTTGGTGGGGTCGATCCTAAGGCCAAAATGGGAAAGGAAACTGATAAAAGCACAATGTAGGTGAGAAACCTAACTTACGTTCCAGTTTCAAGAACTAATACTCATTAGAGTGGATCAACCATACAAATTTCCAAAGGAGAAGTCTTCCAAGTTCTGTAGACATAATTAGGAACACTAGACAAGAAGTTAATACATCACATATATAAACTTTAGATATAATTTTGTGTTATAGAAAACAAAACTTGAAAATGTGTACCTTATATGTACAAAGGAGTCACACAACCTTGTGGCTTATGCATAATAGTTCTTCAGGACAAGCCCCCTTGTGAGGCTCAAGCCAAGGTCTCCTTTGGTAGTTAAAACTCATGGCATCAAAAAGTTCTTCCTGTGAAGGCAACTCAACATTTAAGAAATCATGAGAACTAGAAGGGTCAAAAGAGGGAATTAAGGGGTCCCATGTCCCCATAGGAGAAATCACTCGGTCAATTTCCAGGACCAAGTCCCTAGAAGGAAAATAATATTTCAAAGGATCCTTCTTAGAAGAAATTAAACATTGAGGATTAAATGCCACATAGTTCACCTGTGGCCGGGTAAAGTCTACTTAAACACTTGGAACAAACCAAGTGGTATTCTATAGTAAATTCGAATTAGGGCAGCGATTATCAGATGCAAGTTGATCAATAGTGACAATATTCCTGTTATGAGGAAAATACATCACTCGAAAGAGTGAAGACACCACATCATTCATAGCATAGACAAAATCACACCCAAGTAGAATATTAAAGTCTAAAGGGCGATCAACCACCATCATATCGATAAAAATAGTCTTTCCACCTAAAGTAATAGGAAATTCAGGAAGAACACCCATAGATTCACCATGTCTTATATCATAGGCTAACAATTGACTATCAGCTATCAACAACTTTGGAGAACCCAAAGATTTCAAAGTCAAGGAGGATATAATACTTGCAAAGGATCCTTCATCCACCATACATCGATAGACATTTGTGGAATTAACTCTAACCTTTATTTGGAAAGGTGCAGTCGAAGGAAGACGAGGCTCGACAAGATTATCCCAATCAAATGAGAAACTCCTCAAACTTGGATGGGGTACATTCAAAGAGACAGGGATGCCCCCTAGACCAGAAGACTCTATACTAGAAATCAAGGAGACTATGTTGTTAGGCCATTCATCCCCCAAAAGAGGAGTGTAATAAGCCAGAGATTGCACTAGCTCAGACCACTTTATCAACCAATGGTTGATGAGACTGTTGAGAAACCATAACAGATTTAGGAGTAGAAGAACCTTTAGACTCGGACCATATCCTTTGTACCTCTGGAATACTAGGGCACAAATGGGTAAGATGGTCTCCCTTAAATATCTTACAAGGGAACTTAGGTTTAAAACTTATACGCCTAGATTTTTCATTAACATCCATTCTGCCAACATGAATAGCAGTGGTTTGCGGAAAGTCCCTAACATGACTCATAGAGGTTAGTGACTCTTTTCCAATAGAGATAGGACTTGTGCCCCCAACCTTACTCATAGAAGTAGGCAAGTCAAAAAAATATGACTCACATAGGTAGGTGACCCATTGCTCGTATGACTCGTAGTGACTAGACTTATGCCCCCAACATGACTTGCAGCGGCTGAAAGCTCATCTCCAACATGACTAGTAGAGGTTGATGATGATTCATTGCTAGTATGACTTGCAGTGACTAGACTTATGCCCCTAGCATGAATTGTAGCGACTGGAAGCTCATCTCCAACATGACTAACAGAGGTTGATGATGATTCATTGCTAGTATGACTTGCAGTGACTAGACTTATGCCCCCAGCGTGACTTGCAGTGGCTGAAAGCTCATCTCCAACATGACTAGTAGAGGTTGGTGATGCATTGCTAGTATGACTTGCAGTGACTAGAATTATGCCCCCAGTGTGACTTGCAGTGGCTGAAATCTCATCTCCAACATGACTTGCACAGGTTGGTTACAATTCATGGATAAAACTATTCTTCTTCTTCGTCTTCCTCTTTCTCTTCTTTTTAGATCTCTTATTACAAGAGGGAGGAGAAAGAGGAATCCTAGATTTCTCTTTTGAAGAAGATGAACAATTAACACCCATTTGATGCCCTTGAAATAAAGCATTCATATGAGAAGCTTCAAGAACATCAGGAATATTCGGAGTGGACCACAACCAAACTGGTAGTCCAACATTCAATCTAAGAATATTCAAAATGGTCATCAAGGGGGTACCAACATTTCCAAAGAAAGGAAAAGCACAAGGATCCCCTTTTGGAAGGGTACCTTGGTTGGTCTCCACAGGAATATTGGCCATACCAAACTTATTCGCAGATCATGCCCTTGCGAGAATGTACAATTTTTTTTCCAAGGAAGAGAGATGCACAATCAAAACCTTTTCCCTTAAGGAGGAAACTCCACAACTTTCAAAAGAAAGATCAAAATCCTTTCAAGATTGGTAGAGTGGTAGGTCAGTCACTTAGAATCTAAGGTCCAAAAGTGACAAGACAAATCCACCTAAAGCCAACTAAATACAAAGAGCAAAGAACACTCGACTATAAATTCCCTAAAGATGCAACCAATCAAGCAACTTCCAAGTATTTCTGCTCCAGATGATGAGGATCAACACCAAAATACCAAAAAGCGAAGTAAGGGACCTTCTGAAAATAGTCTGGGATAATGACAGCCTAGGCCTACCAGCAAAGGTGACAGAAATAGTTACATTGATATCCAAACAAAAGCCTTTGCACCAGTGCAAGTACCCAAGCATTGCAATGGTAACCTCCAGAAATACTAATGAATGTGATGCAACATTTGCCTCAAGTGCCACAAGATTCCCCTCCGTAACCACCTATGTGATCCCTAGGAATAACAACTATGGGCACCAGTTCATATCAAAAGCCGGGAGGAACAGTCTCGGGGCATGATCCAACAAGTAGGAGAGGGGGTATATCTATTCCTTGCCTTCACTCTCCCTCGTGATTGACTCCCGATCACAGAGCTTTCCCAGTCTTTCTAACGACACTGGATTTCACTCATTATTCAACATCTATGTTTAATAGTTTGATTGGAATTGGGGAGTTAACTCTCCACTCACCTATTCCAATTCCCTAAAGAGCTAGATTTGTTGGTGTAACTAATGACAAATCCAAAAAAAATGTTCTAGTTATTTTTAATTAAGTGGTTGATTTTAAAGGGTTGTTCTTTAGGTCACGGGGACAATGAGAGTGAAACTTTTGGTGTTTTGACGCAAAAGAAATTAATATAAACTTAGATATATGAAAATGAATATATTTTTCTTCGATGAAAAGGGATTTCTATAAATTTCTACGAATAAACTTGTACAAGCAAAATTTTCTTTTTTAGAAAACATACTCCACACACCCAAAATATAACAAAAAGACTAAAATTCCTGTAGTGCAAACTATCTTAATGCAAGATATAATGATGGTGTATGGATGCTCATACAAGGAGAAAATGTGTTCCTTTACAAGATCAATAGGCCAACTTGACTACAAAGAGGGCACAAACCAAAGACAAACTTCCCTCGAAACCAAACAAAACCAATTGAAAAAAGTTCACAATTGATCAAAAACAAAACAAAAGAAACCAAAAACAAAACTCGAAAAGAAAAAGAAATGAAAATGCTATGTTTTTTGTATTTTTATTTTAAAAACCCAAAGAATTTTTCAAGGTCACAAAAGACTAGTAAACTTCAAAGATCAAGCGGCAAGCATAAAAAGTCTCTGAACTTCGCAAGTTATACAACTCATCAATAAAATGAAACTTGAAACTAGAAAGGACTACAAACTTTCATTAACTGATCTGAATAGCAATATAAAATACTTCAGAAAACCAACATAATGTCAAGAAAGACTCTCAAGATTTCCAAAGAGACACTAAAAAACCAAGAAAAACAAAACATGTCAACAAAAAGGGAAAGCAAAGCAAAGCAATTTGAAATTTGGGTTATAAATGAAATTGAAACCAATTTCTTGTTCTGGAAAGCTAGAAAAACCAAGAACTTCCAATGGAATCCTTGAACACAAGACAAAAATTGAAACCTTACTAAAAAAGCAATCCTAGGTCAACTAGGTTTTTCACCGAGAAGAAGATTCGAAATTGAAAACTTGCAAAAGAGAAGAGCTCTAATGACAGTGAATGACTAGAAAATAGAAAAAGTCTCTAGGAAACAGACTTAACTTGGAAAAATATTTAAAAAAATTAATTCAAAATTAGGCATACGCGACTGTGTAAAGGCACAGAGGTGTGCACACATGTTTCAAACACAAGAAACTCGCGTATACACAAGTCTATTTGAGGAAACAAGCATGTATATGCTATTGTATCCCTAAAAAATTGCATATAAAAAGCTTAATTAAGAAAAATAAAAAATCAAGGCCTGATCCAAAAGATCAGACTTGATGCCTGGGAAGCTAATAAGTCACTGACACTATAAAAACAAGAAATCAAGAAAACAAACCTTGATCAAGAACAAACAACCCAAACTAGGAAAAACAAGAATGTTTCCCCAGTGGAGTCGCCAATTCTGTTGCGGGTGGAAACACCCTAGGGTCTTGGGTTGAAAACCCCAATAGAGTGGAGGGCATACATCATAAAGAAACATGCAAACAAACAGTCTAAATGCTTAAACTACTGAAGTAGGAAGAAGAGGTATTACCTGAAGGTCCTACGTTCGAGGTTGATCCCGTAGGGTCCAAACCCTCTGCTCCTTCCAATGCCTTTAGAACCTGTAACTTATCCAAGAAAAGAATATACAACAACAATAATAGAAAGCATGTTCATGATATAGGTGTTAAATCATATAAGCATGTGAGAAAATGAGCATTAACATAATATTTCATATGTAAATCATAACATAGATTAATGCATAAACACAATAAATATAAGGAAAAAAACAACATTTCTTTATTGATGTAAACTAAATGAAATGTGGAAAACTACAACCTGAGTCTTCCTCCAGTTCCAAGTGGAACCGTCCTCCAGATCCAAGTTGAACCGTCCTCCAAATCTGTCCTGTCCATGCCTCAGAAATCTTCCTCCATCGGTATACACAAGGATGCCATAAAAGGGATGAAGGACATCCCAAAGAAGGAAACAAAGGTTTCCTATAACTTGGGAGTGCAGGAGGCACATGGATTTCTTCAGACTTGATCAGGGATGTAATCAACTACAATATCAATATTTCATCTCTCCTCCCCTTAGGCTTTCCCATGGAGGTTTGTTTATACTTCTCCAAATTAGTTTTTTTAGTTGGGAAACAGTTGGGCCCCGGGCTATAGTAGGTGAGAAATAGGTAAAACCTGTAAACTTTGCTTGAATTTAAGGAAAATATATATATTTTTAGTGTTTTAACACATATACACGGGTTGGGTATAGACTGACCTGTGTGTAAATGCTTTTTATACAGGGCAACATAGCGTATGGGAATTAAAACACTATTTTTTAGAATTTGGACCAAGTCTGGAAAGGAAGGGTTGCCCTAGGCCATAACCAGAGCATCAAATCTACGAAGAGTGGTAAATGGTGCTATAGCAAGGAGGAGAGATGATCCAGGTGGATGTTGGTGGCCACCCACCTATCCCATTCGGACGCCCACAACTGTCTCTTTCAGTTTTTCAGTTTCCTTAATTATAGCGCAGTTTACTATTTTTAGCAGTTTTTCGGGTCCTAAACTTCTGGAGCCGTTTTGAGGCCCTAAACGACGTTTTTTGGGAAATCTACCTCCATAATTTTTTGGATAAAAATTAGTATTTTTTGTCGTAGTCCTCAGAGAGATCTTTCCAACGGGCTATCATGCACGTCAAACGGAGATCGTATGCCAAAGTTACGACCCCGGGAAGTTGATGTACCAATTTACCCAAAAGGGGCCCATAGTTTGGCGTTTCATCTTCTAGGGTCAGGTTTTTGAATGTTAAGGGTTGTCCATTGTTTCTCAATAATAAATAGGCCTTCAAGCCTCATTGTAAACACAGTTGGAAACAGTTCAGAGGCATGTAGCTGACACATCTCTTCTCAGAGATAAGCTACCATCGCCCTAGCTGGGTTATTTCTATTTGTAAGCATATTTCAGTATTCTCCATTAATGAAATGAAGTAATATTTCCACTGCATCTCTGTTTTTATGGTTATTGCATCTCTGTATTTATGGTTATCACTGTAATCTATTGCGTTCCTTCTTAAATCCGGATCAAGAGAACAAGAAGAGAATAAGAAGCAGTAAGAAGAATAGCGGCAAGGCGCAATGACAGAGGAAACAAAACTGATCCAAGTCGAAGAGTAGGAAAAGGACCAAGCAGCAGTTGAGGAGGAAGGTGAACAAATGCATGATCGAGGGCTTCCTTAGAAGATTGAGCAATTGATTGAAGTGACAAACATGGAGATGGAACAAGAGTCGCACAATGAAGATGTTGATCTAATGCCGAGAGCACCATAGGTCATCTGTTAGTCTCCACCACCTACAGCAACAGAGCCAACCTCGAGTAAGCAAGGGGGTGGTGTTCCCCTTGATGATGATTTGGTAATGGATGTGTACAATCTATCATTAAATGAGTTCCAAAGGAGGATTGTACATGCACAGAGAAAGAAATTTCCAGATGATCACACATCACCTGCATCCGTTAGAAAAAGGGTGATAGTTTCAGATACCAAGAAACATCCAAATTCCATTTCCAAAGCCAACTTGGCCTATGCAAGAGAAACACGATCAAACATTCAGTTTTTGATGACAGAGAATGAGAAATTGGCAAAAAATTTTCAATCTACTAAGAAAGAGGCAGAACAACTCCACACAACAACGCAAAATGTAGAGTCCGCACAAGCTTACTTGGAGGAAATGAGAGCAATGATACTTGCTGAAGTATCAACACTTGGATGAACCATGTGGAAGCTCTATGAGGGGTTTGTCATCATACATAAAGTAGTTTTCCATTTGCATGGCCTACAACAACAGAGCAAAGAGTTAAAAAACTCTCAAGAACATTAAAGCGGTCATTTCTTATTGTTTTCGGGAAAACTAGTGTCTTTTCGATCTGCTAGTCCCACTAAGATGGGTAGCTATCTTAGAAACAAACAATTCAAAGCACTTCAAGATTTCCTTTATGTATGATAGATAAGAGAGAAGCAAAGAGGACCAACCTGTATCTTCCACTTGGCTCCTTGCTTGTTTCCTCTCTCCCTTGATAGAGCTTGCCACTCTTCTCCTACTTGTCCTGCTTTAGAGAATACCTGTAGAGGCAAAGCAACAAAACACCATCAAAGCATCTCGATCTATGATATCATAAACAATGCAGAATCAGAAATACATTGACCATACAATTGCATCTACAAATAACAAGATTCACAAATACACGATTATATGGAGGAAAACTCAAAGAACTTTATTGATAGTAGAAATAGAAGAGAGGATTACAACCCAGCTGTCTGATCCAGCATCATCCTCCCAGCATCAAATCCCTCTTCACCTCATAAAAAAGAAAAATCACCCAACAATACAATATTTCTTCTCAAAGAGAAACCAACAACACATCCTTACAAATTACAAAATTCTAGCCTCTAGATCTCTCAGATGAGGGATCCATTTATAGATATTTGCAGAGGGGTGAGTCAGCTTCTGGGTTTTTTATTAGTGTCATTTCATTGACAGTTCTTGGTACCACTTGGAGATTTCATGATCTCTTACTTATCCCTGGGCGAATTCAGAGAGGCAAGTGTCATATGAGAAGTTTCTAGAAGATTCTTAGGCTTTCCAGTTAGCAAGTTGTCTTTGCCATTTGTCCATTCTCACTCATCGCACCCTACAGAAGGCCTTTTCAATATGCATCTCACTTCCCTTGTGTAGCAGGTGAGATGCATCACACGTTGACCATGGAGCAGACAGTATGGTCCAGTTTTGGCCAGTTTTGAGTGGTTTTTCAGGTGGAACTTCTGGCAAATGATGTAATCAGTTGACCATGATCCTTTAGGGTATGAAACAACACTTTTAGGGGTTAAAAGAGCCTGTTAGAGACTAGATTTGTCTCAGGCTGAAAAGACAAGGTTCTAGGTCCACATCAAACCGCGCTCAGCCTCGTAGCTAGCTCTACGAGGACAGGAGAGGGCTCTCTCCGAGTCAATCTCGACAAAAGGTAATCGATGAGGCTCGAGATGACTAAATTTGCAACTGATCTTAGGCTAGGTATTAAGTGCAGGGATTTGATTTGGTTTTTTGTGAGTTTTGTTGAAAATATGGGAAAGGAAAATTTGGGCTCAAGGATGAGGCACAGTTTCTGCAGAGGTCTGAATGGGGAAAGGAAGGCGCTCATTTTGATGCTTTAAAGTGAGTGAGATGGAAATATCAGACTGGTGACGAGCTAAGGAGAGCAAGAGAGTCTCAAGAATTCCCCTTAAACAGATGAAAACATGAAAATTTAAACAAATTCAAAGGCAGAGCATAATAGTTATGGATTCTACCTTAATTACTCATTTGCTCAAATTTAGAAGAAGAAGCATGAAAATGATACACATAACACTAGATAAACTTACAATTACTCAGAGAAACACACCATCAAAACATAAAGCCACATGGATCCCAAACGGTGCTGCAAAACGCTGGTCTTTCCTTAGCCAAAAATGCAAAAGTGAATGTACAATAGAGTGCCAAACTTGTCCCAAGAGTCCAACCCTGAAAATGACTTAGAAATTACATAATATAGGCAAGAAAAATCTATTCCCTTGCCTCTAGGGGTCGAGATCATCATTATAGGAGTTGTTTGAACCAATTCTAAACAAGGAATTGAAAACTAGGTAGTCAAACAACTTACCCCTATATGCTAGGAAACTGATTCATTCACTCACATTTCACCTTTTGGTGAATGAATATTCTAGAACAAGTAAAAATGTGCCAATATTACATCATGTTCACCCAATTACATCAAGATAAGTCAAAAATTACATCACCAAGGAAAACTAGTCAAACTGGCCGAATTTCTAAGCTGGAAGATGGAGAATTGGTCAAAAAACCTTTGCGCGCCGCGCCAATTTCTGTATGCATCGCGCCACTTTGATGCTGTTTTTGAGGCACTTTCTAAAGTCCAAATTGAGCCCAAGTGTTCTTGTTGGAAAGCCCTACCTGTCTGCTTTCCAACCCAAGTGGAATTTATGATTTTGGTGCCCATTTGCCCCTACAAAACCTCAATCTCCCAAGACTGCTTCCTGTGTGTGAAATTAGAGGCAGAGAGGTCATTTTTAGGGTGTTTTTGACCTCCCAAGGACATGCACCAAAAGTCACGATTTTTCATGAAAAATCCAAAACTATAAACTTTTTTTCATTTGGAGCCTCCAATCGTAAGCGCGCGCCACATGGCGCGAGACACAGGGAGAAAAACCCTGTTTTTTGCACAAAAATTTACAAAAATACCAAAAATGCCCCAAATTTCTTGAAATTTGGGCTGGAGATTTTCCATCAAGTGTTATGCTGGGATAAAGATGCTTCGGCCAATATATGAAGACGATCGAGCTCCCTTTTCCTCTTTTGTTTTTTGATTTCCTTCCTCAATTTCGCCTTCAAATTCCTGATTTGGGCCTTGCACACCTTGTTTCGCGCCATGTAGTGGAAAGCCATGTGTCTCAGCAATGCATGGTCCTTGTTGGAATTGTCCAATAGCCTCTCTAAGTGCATGTTAACTCTCTTGAGATTGGCCTCCCGATCCTCATTAATCTCTTGCTCCAATGACGTGAGCTCAACTCTTCTCCTTTGTGCAGCTTGGTGATGCTCACGAATGTTTTGTAGCTCCATGATTGCCTGCTGATCTTCAAGCTATTTGTTCCTCTGCTCCAAGTACTTCATGGTCCACTTAGCCTTCTCCAAGTCAAGGGATAAGGCTTCGATCTCTGTTTGCTGCTCTTGGATGATCCTCTTAGTTTGTCGCTTTGTGGACCCGTATCTGTATCATCATCATGAATGAGAATGAAGTCAGTCTCTCTTTCACCTGAAGGCCCCTCATCCTGCATTGGGCTCTTGCCTTTGTCCTGTACCTGTGATGCTGTTGGAGAAAGCAAGGCCCCTTCTACCCCGGGTGGAGATAACAATCGCTTTGCTGCTGCAAACAAATCTCTGGTGCCTCTCTGATATGTGATGAATATCGGCACACTAGCGGTCTCATGGCGCTCATACTGATGAGAAGGTTCACCTTCATGCTTAACCTCTGATAATCCCCGTGAAGCTCTGAAGAAGTCACGAGAGATGAAATCATCCCAAGTGATGCCCTCCAATCCAAGCTGATGAACCACCAAAATCTTAATAAGAGCAAAATGATAGACACTGTTAAGTTGCTGCTGAGGCGTTTTATGTTGTATAAAGGTGGTCATCCTCTCTATGTTTCGGCAAATGAAATATAGAATGTTCATCATCCGTACCTTGGTGAAATGCATGAGCAACCTGATGTGATAAGCATAGAGACGAGAGAACTGTCCCTCACAGCTGAAATATTTCATGATCAATCTCATTAGTGGAGCATATTCATCTTTCAAATACCAGAATGGGAACACTCTCTTGAGCTATCCCAAGAAACTGGTCTTGATGTATGGCTCATAATGCTGCTGTTCAATCTTCTGTTTCTTGTGCCATGGTTCACCAATGTTCGGTATACCAGTTGCTAATGAGATAGAATCTGGTGTAAGTGTGAAGGTGACACCAGCCAAGATAGCTTGATCTCTGTGCAAGTGCAGCACAAAAAGACGAGCCAGCTCATGATGAAATTGGGCACTAGCCACCTTTTGACAAAACTCATAGCATGACTGATGCTGAAAACACTGCATAGCAAGAGGGCAGGCCTACAATTCTGTAAGTGTGATCGGTTCTTCCCTAACATGTCTGCCACTTTTATGAGGCCTCTGGGGTCCCTGTTCTTCCAAGGGTGAGTCACTTTGAGTTTCCACTTCATAGTCCGATGAATGCTCAGATGCCATGACTATTGTACAATATACCTTGAATAAAAGATGCTGCTGCATATGAACTGTGCTCGGACTGCTCTTTATGAAACTGCTGTGTTGTAATGCAATATAGTTGGATTCTGCCACCAAGGGGAAAAACAAATGCAACCAGGGAATGTTAGGAAGGGGAGGGGATTAGGGAATTTTTGAAATACATTTTATTAGGGCGAGGAGGGGAATAGAGTTTAAGGTTTTGGGATTGTTGTATAGGATTGGGAGATTTTTATAAGGGCTAGGGTTTTGGGTTTTTACATTTGGAAGTGTGTGGTAGGGAATTTGGAATAGGAGTTTAGTAATTTTTTAGGATAGGGAAGAATGAGATTAAGGAAAAATGGAATAAGGGAGAAGGGAATGATGGAAAGAAGGTAAAAATGGAATGGAGGGGGGAACCTTGGTACCAAAACAATGAATTTGCAACCCTAACAACAATTGGCTTGAGGACTTTTAGAGGTAGGGTTTGAGAGTTTTTGTTGCAACCATTAGTAGCCACAAACCACCATCATGTATCACAAAATTTGATGCAACATCAAGAAGAAGGCCCTACCTGGAAAATCCACGCAAGGAATGAGCAATTTGGAGAAGTTTGAAACAATTTCGGGCTTTGGGCTATATGCGCCGCACCAAGAACCCATTGCATCATGCACTCCTTGTGCGTCGCGCCTGTTCAGAATAACACTGGGCAAAAACTCTCAGTGCGCTGCGCCACTTGTTCTATGCGCCGCGATAGTTAGCTGCAAGCAATTTCTCTCCAAAACACGCACTGCTCACCCAATTCACTTTGAAATGCTTTTCTCCAACCTTGGCTTGTAGAATGACATTCATCTTCATGGAAAAACCTTTATAAAGACATAGATTTGATTTTTGGTTCTCCAAAACCCTTTTTTGTAATGTTTTGCAATTGGCACTTTTTCACAATAAATAGAACTCTGACTTTTTGTTTGCTCCATGATTTTTGGTTGAAATGATAATTTTTTTGGCAATTTTTTGTAGGAATAGCTGACATGGAATTTGGCAAAGAGACCAGGGTTGCGCCTGAAGAGTTCAGGAACTGAGAATTTTGGAAAATTATTACAAAAAACAAAATGTCGACTTGTCTTCAAAACAGAGTTTTGAAGAAAAGTCATAATTCATCCATATGATGATAAAAATATTTGAAATAACAACTTATCAAGGACCTCCCTCTGGCCTGCTGGCTTTATTAGACTTTGTCAAAGACCAAATTGACTAACCCTAGACCTAATGGCTAAAATGATTGTTATGACCTAGAAACTGAAACAGGACTGCAAATGACTTTTAAGACTTGATTTTAATGAACAGACCTGAGCCAACAGTGTAAATCATGAGGGGGATGAATGACAAAATCCCTTCCGACAGATTTATGGCATGCTCCTAACAGAATGCAACTGATAGAGCGAAATGGACACCTAAACATGAAATGCAAAAAGAGTTTTGATCTCTGACGGAGGGATGACCAGAAGGACTCTAACATTGGCTGCAATGGGGATGGTAACTCCTTGGAGGTGCCAAGAACGACAGATCTCTGGAAGAGCTAGACAGTGCCTCCGTCCGTTGGGTTATGGAGTCATTATTTCGACAAACAATACAAGACTTTGGACTCGATTTATTTGACCGAAACTTGACTCAAAGGACTTGATAATAACACTAAAATGACTGAAAAAATGACTCGACAAACTGAACTCAAAACTGAAATATTTCTTTAGAATTATAGCCTTCACTTCGGGCCCTAGACTGAAGAAAAGATCAAAGCACACACTTGCACCGAAACTAGAATAAAATGGTATTTACAATGACAATGATGACAACAAAAATAACTCAGAAAAGGTACTGCTTGAGCAGCCGACCATTGACCGGCCCTCCTAGACAATCTTCCCCGTTCATCTCCTTCAGAAGAAAGGCATTCTGACCTCGATATGCTGCAATCTTAAAAGCACCTTTGCAGAGATTATCAAACTTACCGTGCTTTCCCTTTTCCTCATTCCTTGCATCCCACTTTAACACCACATCACCCAACTGAAATGTGTCTGCCTTTGCATTTTTGTCGTAAATATTTTTAATTCTCTCCTGCAACTTGAATGTGTTCTGAAAAACATTTTCCTGTGTCTGCTGCAAGTGGATCATTTGATTTAGTATTCTATGCATTGGATCCTCTTCACTACCAGCCTCTTGAAGAAGTTTGACTACCAGAGCTGCAAGAGAGGTAGGGAAAACTGTATCAACTCCGTAAACTAACTCAAAGGGGGACATACCAATGGATTTCTTTTGACTCACTCGATCTGCCCAAAGTGCATGGACTAGCTTCTTATGCCAACTTTTCTTGTTTATTTCTAGCATATTCTTAATGATATTAACCAAGGATTTGTTAGAAGAGTCCGCCAATCCATTGCCTTGTGGATGATAGGCGGTTGAGTGACCCAAAGTAATATGATATTTACTACAAAACTCAACCATCTGCTTTGACTTGAAAGCTGCTGCATTCCCAGTGATTAACTTATTCGGGCAACCAAAACGAGACAAAATATTATTCTCAAGGAATGGAATTATTACCGCATCCGTAGCTTGCCTAGTGGGAATTGCTTCGATCCACTTCGTGAAGTAATATGTCGCTGTGAGGATCCATCTATGCTGAACTGAAGAAGCGAAATGAATTTCACCAATGAAATCCAACCCCCACTGTTGAAAAGGGGCACTCACCTCGATGGGCTTAAGCGACAAAGGCTGTAATTTCTGTTTTCCTTCAAAAATCTGGCAGTTATGACAGCTCTTGACAACCTTAAACACATCAGCAAACAATGTCGGCCAATAGTATCCAACCCTCAGAATTTTGTTTGCCGTTGTTTTCCAAAGAAGGTGACCACCACAATCTCCTTTATGGAAATCCTCCATGACCTGCTTCGCTTCTTCTTCCACCAAACAATTTAACAAAACGCCACCAAGATCTTTCCAATAAAGTGCAAAATTCAAAATACAAAACTTAGTAGCCTTTAAATTAAGAGTTCTAGCTTTGTTTCTAGCCATACCAAGTGGCGCAGACAAATTCTGAAGTACATATATGATATTTGAATACCATGGAGAAAGAACAAACATTTTTGATACCTGAAGTGATGAACTTTCCTCATTTTCATCGGACATAGTAGCGATTAGATTTATGTCTAAGACGTGCAGATTTGATTCAGCCATCAACTTCGCCAATCCCTGACCTTTAAAAAGCTTTGTGGGCCTTATCTCCACATCATATTCCAGCAAAGCTGCTATCCACTTGCCACGTCTTCCTTCAGGATCATTCTGGACCAAAACATCTTTGACAACAGTGTTAGGAACATAAGCTAAAATATGGGAATGCAGAATGTACACACGGAAATCTTTCAGTGCTTTAACAAGTGCAAGGGCTTGCTTCTCGATAATGTTGTATTTCAAAGCAGCATCTCTTATAGTTCGGCTAAAGAAATCAATGGGTCTCTCATGCTCATCTTTTTTCTGCACTAATACAGCTGCCATAGTATGCTCTGAAGCAAATGAAAACAATATAAAATCCTGAGTATAATTCGGGCTGATTAGAACTGGAGCTGAAGAAAGAGCCAATTTTACTAAATTGAAATATTTTATAGCCTCTTCCGTCCACAACACTTGGCTGTCCTTCTTAAGCATGTTTTTAATCTCCCTAAGATGTTCAGCAAGATTAGGAACAAAGCGGCGCAGAAAATTCATTTTACCATTAAATGATTGAATCTCCTTCTTATTCCGGGGTAGGTCAATTTGTTGAATCGCTTCCACACGTGCTGGATCAATACGAATGCCATCTTTTGAGATAATGTGCCCAAGTAGTTTTCCTTCATCCATGGCAAACGAGCTCTTCTTAGGATTCAACGACACACCATATTTTTTGCACTTTTCAAAGACAATTTTCAAATGATACAAGTGTTCTTCATCTGATTTGGAAAACATGGTCAAATCATCAATGTACACAACCAAGAATACATCCTTCTCATTTACGAAAGCCAAGTCCGTTTCCTGCTGAAAAGTGGCACCTGCGTTCTTCAAACTGAAAGGCATTTTTGCATAATGAAATGTTCCCCACGAAGTGGTGAACGCTGTTTTGTCTTGGTCATCTTCATGGACTAAAATTTGGTTATATCCAGAATAACCATCGAGTTGTGACATGCGAGATGCTCCAACGACTTGCTGAAGTATGTGATCCATTTTTGGCAGCAGATAATTATCCTTCAATGAAACCTTGTTGAGATTTTGAAAATCAATGCACAAACGAATCTCACCGGTCTTCTTTCGCACGGGCACCAAATTAGATATCCAATCAGAAAAATGGATGGGAACAATGATTCCTGATTTGTACAACCTATTTATCTCCTTCTCAATTGATGGCAACAATTTTGGATTAAGCCTTCTTAACTTCTGTCTGAAAGGTTTTTGATTAGGCTTAATAGGAATAGTGTGCTAAATTATATTGGTGTCATATGTCTTCAAATCAGAATAGTCCCAAGCAAACACATTGGCAAAAGATGACAAAAAACTGATATATTTGGACTTTACCTTTGGTGGAAATGTTTTGGACAGCTTTACCATCTTCGGATGCTCAACTGTTCCAATATTCACGTCTTCGACTCCCTTCTCTGTTGGCTGCAATGTTGGTTTGCGGGCTACGTCATCATGATCAAAGAGTTCTTCTAAAGGTATCAAGCCTTTAGGAATCACATTATCCTTGAGCTGCAACACTTCCATTTGATTGATCTGCACATCATCTTTTCCATCATCATGTTGTACATCAATTGAGGTATCTTTGAATTTACCTTTGTTTTGCAGAAAATCATTAATCTCCTCATCATCTTGGAAAACTTGCCAATATCGTTGATTGTCTGGGACAGTCGGACGATGCTTCACATGGATTTCAAATTTATTGCTTGAGTTCATAGGAATATTCAAATTACTTGCTGCCTTAGCAAGTGCATCAGCAATACTATTCTGAATACGAGGCACACACGTCAAAGTGTAATCTGAAAACAGCTTCAAAATGTCTAGAACAACATTCCGGTATGCCCGCATCTAAGGATGCTTTGCTTGATATTCGCCTTTAACTTGCTTAATCACCAATTCGGAGTCGCCATATACAAAAATCATCTTATCATTCAGCTTTCTTAGGATCTTTAGGCCAGTAATCAAAGCCTCATAGTCAGCTTCATTGTTTGAGCAATTAAAAGCAAGTTTGTAAGAACATACCCGCACATTACTCAACACTTTTTTTGGAGCAGAAAAAGGACTGCGTACCCAAATTCCAATTCCATCACCATCATTACCCACTGCGCCATCAAAATCCATGGTCCACAGGCCATCTTCCTCTTCTTATAAGTGTTGAAACTCTTTTTCCTCTGTTTTTCTGCTTGCTGTCCATCATCTTTTTCTGATTGCTGAAAGGTATTTCCATGTTCTTGTCCTTCTCTCTTCAAAACTTCTCTAAAATTCTTTGCTATTTCTGGAATGTCATCTGCTACAACTAACTGACTATCAATATCATTGAAACTATCTGAATACAAAACAAAAGACTCTAGATCTGTATGTACATAATTAATCAGATGATTAATTGATTTCTCCTTGCTCGTAATCATGTATTTCATTTTCTGTTCACGATACAATCTTCTCATTTGTCCAAACACTGGAATCGTTGCATAAGAGAAATCAAGCTACATAGTTCCTTTGATCTTTTCTCCCTAAGACCTTGAGAGAAGCACACCGAATCGAGGAGGAATGTCTGCCACAACAACATCCATCAAAATATTCTTAGCCAGAATCTGATCCAAACTGACCACCAAGTCTTTAATAAGCCCAATAAATCTCACCCTACTGGAATCAAATGAATACAGATCATGATATTTCCTTGTGATGTCCAAACCCAACTTCTCCATGATAGCTTTTGGCATAATATTGTGGGAAGCGCCAGAATCAAACATAGCATTGTGCAACACAAACTCATGCACTCTCAAACTGATATAAAAAGGAGACACATCATTGTATGGAGACTCACCATTCAATGTTGGTCCAAAAATCAGTTCAGGTTGATCATCTTCCACACTCACCATATCAGAGATTGGATCAAAATTCAAAATTTTGGAAACCTGGCCTCTATAACTGCTGTTTTTCATTAGCTCTGTCAAGGGAATAGATACCTTCAATTTAGAAATTTCATTTTCTAAACTAAAAGTGGAAGTTTTCTCTACCTCTTTGGCTGGAACCTCTTTCTTCTCAGCTTTATCTTTTGGTACAATGGGCTGATTAATTTGTTCATTTGTTGATGGAGATTTGTTAGGCATAGGGTCAACAACTTCTTTGGCTTTATTTGGTGCAATTGGTGGCTCATTCTTAGATGCTGGACCTTCCTTTCTATTTTGGATTGGATTGATGGGGACATTTCTATTTCTTAATGAATGCTGACACTGTTGGGCAGACAAGGCATGCATATAACCTCTTTATACTCGTCTGACTCCTCTTCAAGAGCTGTGTCATTCGACAAGATAAAATTTGCATCATGTTGTACAGATGAACTTTCTGCATACTCATCATCTTCAGTGATAAATGTGGGCATATCATCAGGAGTAAAGAAGTGATTTTCTTCTCCTATTACATGGTCTTCATCATCAGATTTGGGGCCAACAAAATTCTACTGAAGAGGTGTCTTTACTTGCTGTTGTTGTGATGCCATTTCTTGTGCTCGCTGCTCACGCTGTTTGATCCTGAATTGTGGCTGCTGCTGTCCACGAAAATTGGGATTCTGAATCTGCAGTTCAGGCTTATCAAGTGTCCACCTTTCAATCATCTTTTCTACCTTGTGTAGCACCTGATCTGAGGTAGAGGCCTCTTCTTTTATTGAGAATTTCTTTTCAGCTTTCATTCTGGCTCTCTTATCATTCAAATTCGCCTCAACACTAACGGTAATTTTCTGCATTTCTTCTAAGGTAGCTGGATCTCTCTCCCTTAACTGACAAGCCATGTCCGGATCAAAACCATCCGGGAACTTAAGCAAAGCTGATCTTCTAGTTGGCTTTAAATCATCCGGAATTGCATTATAAATTGCATTGAATCTAATACAACAGTCTTGAATGGACTCACCATCATTTTGCTTGATCTTGGTATATTCAGAAGTGATTTGCATAAGATCTTTCTTTACTTCCTAGCATTCCAAAAACTGTCTTTTAAGCTCTTCTAATGTAGGAATACTTATGGCCGACAAATCTCTGAACCATTTTCTTACCTCGCCACCGAAAGTCTGCACGAGTAACCTCATGGTCATATTTTCTTCATCGATCTCATGGAGATCAAATAAATCTGTCATTTTGTCAACATGTTGCTGAGCTGTGATACCCTGAGGCATGCCATCAAACAAAGGAATTTTGCTCTGGTAATCTGCGGGCATGTCATTCAAAACTTGAGGCAATGCGAGAGGTGCAAAACGAGCAGCCATTTCTCTTGGTAGATTGGTCTGGGGGATGTTGGAGGAGTAGGAGAAGCTGATGTGTGAGGTGTATGAGGAGGTGTGTGAAGAGGTGAAGCAATTTTGGATGTAGAAGGAGTAGACGGAGGTGAATTTACAACAGACTTTTGATCAGCAATATTAGGCTGTGGGGGAAGGGTGGGAATGAAAGGTGGTTCCGTTGGAACCCTTGAGCTAGATGGAGTTGCGATAGCTCCAAGAGTTGCAGATGCAACTTCTAGGAAATCAATGATATTTGCAGCCTTAATGTCAGTTTGGAGTTGTCTGAGAATGAAATTTTCAATAGACTTATTAGACTTTTCAATATCTAGAGCAGCAAGAAAGTCTGGATTTGGTATGCTAGACTCAAGAGCATTTTCAGACTTGGTTTTAAACAATGACAATTCAAAATTTTCATCAAAATTAAGCTCTTCAAGATACTAAAAAATTGCAAGACATGAACGAGATTTAAACACGGGAGTGACAGAGCTCTCTTGGTGAACAATTCTTGAAATCAGATTAGGATTCTCATAGAAAGGGCGAGGATTTGGATCTAGGTTAGCTCTGGTATATCTTTTTGAAGCCAGTGTGTTATTTTCAAGAAATCAAAAGAACAAAAAAATCTTGATCATCCTGTCAAATCCTAAGCTTATCATCCACAAGCTTAGAATTCTCAAAAGTACTGGGGTGATTTGCAAATCAAGTGTCATGATTACAAGCTAGACCGAAGATTGACTGAAGCAGCGTTTATCTACTTGCGCTAATACAAAGCAAAAGAATTTCGAAGGCTACCTGGCATAACTTCAGGCTCCTTATACAGCTTAGAAAACCAATGACATCAAAAAGAAAACCATTTTATCCCCAGTGGAGTCGCCACTATGTTAGAGCCTAGATTTGTCTCAGGCTGAAAAGACAAGGTTCTAGGTCCACATCAAACCACGCTCAGCCTCATAGCTAGCCCTACGAGGACAGGAGAGGGCTCTCTCCGGGTCAATCTCGACAAAAGGTAATCGATGAGGCTCAAGATGACTAAACTTGCAACTAATCTTAGGCTAGGTATTAAGTGCAGGGATTTGATTTGGTTTTTTGTGAGTTTTGTTGAAAACATGGGAAAGGCAAATTTGGGCTTAGGGATGAGGCACAGTTTCTGCAGAGGTCTGATTGGGGAAAGGAAGGTGCTCATTTTGATGCTTTAAAGTGAGTGATATGGATAGATCATACTGGTGAGGAGCTAAGGAAAGCAAGAGAGTCTCAAGATTTCCCCTTAAACAGATGAAAACATGAAAATTTAAACAAATTTAAAGGCAGAGCATAGCAGTTATGGATTCTACCTTAATTACTCATTTGCTCAAATTTAGAAGAAGAAGCATGAAAATGATACGCATAACACTAGATAAACTTACAATTACTCATATAAACACACCATCAAAACATAAAGCCACATGGATCCCAAGCAGTGCTGCAAAACCCTGGTCTTTCCTTAGCCAAAAATGCAAAAGTGAATGTACAATAGAGTGCCAAACTTTTCCCAAGAGTCCAAACCTGAAAATGACTTAGAAATTACATAATATAGGCAAACAAAACCAATTCCCTTGCCTCTAGGGGTCGAGCTCATCATTCTAGGAGTTGTTTGAACTAATTCTAAACAAGGAACTGAAAACTAGGTAGTCAAACAACTTTCCCCTATATGCTAGGAAACTAATTCATTCACTCACATTTCACCTTTTGGTGAATGAATCTTCTAGAACAAGTAAAAATGTGCCAATATTACATCATGTTCACCCAATTACATCAAGATAAGTAAAAAATTACATCACCAAGCAAAACTAGTCAAACTGGCCGAATTTCTGAGCTGGAAGATGGAGAATTGGTCAAAAAACCTCTGTGGGCCGCGCCAATTTCTGTATGCGTCGGGCAACTTTGATGTTGTTTTTGAGGCACTTTCTGAAGTCCAAATTGAGCCCACGTATGCGTGTTGGAAAGCCCTACTTGTCTAATTTACAACCCAAGTGGAATTTCTGAATTTGGTGCCCATTTTCCCCTCCAAAACCTCAATCGCCCAAGACTGCTTCTTGTGTGTGAAATTAGAGGCAGGGAGGCCATTTTTAGGGTGTTTTTGACCTCCTGAGGACTCAAAACTTGCCCAAACTTCTTGGACATGCACCAATAGTCATGATTTTTCACGAAAAATCCAAAACTATAAACTTTTTTGCATTTGGAGCCTCCAATCATAATCACGCGCCATGTGGCGCGGCGCACAAGGAGAAAAACCCTATTTTTTGCACAAAAATTTACAAAAATACCAAAAATGCCCCAAATTTCTTGAAATTTGGGCTAGATATTCTTCATCAAGTGTTATGCTGGGTTAACGAGGCTTCGGCCAATATCTAAAGATGATTGAGCTCCCTTTGCCTCTTTTGTTTTTTGATTGCCTTCCTCAATTTCGCCTTCAAATTCCGGATTCGGGCCTTGCACACCTTGTTTCGCGCCATGTAGTGGAAAGCCATGTGTCTCAGCAATGCATGGCCTTGTCGGACCTGTCCAATAGCCTCTCTAAGTGCATGTTAACTCTCTCAATATTGGCCTCCCGATCCTCATTAATCTCTTGCTCCAATGACGTGAGCTCAACTCTTCTCCTTTGTGCAGCTTGGTGATGCTCACGAATGTTTTGTAGCTCCATGATTGCCTGCTAATGTTCAAGCTGTTTATTCCTCTACTCCAAGTACTTCATGGTCCACTTATCCCTCTCCAAGTCAAGGGATAAGGCTTCGATCTCTGTTTTCTGCTCGTCGATGATCTCTCTTAGTTTGGCGCTTTGTGGACCCATATCTATATCATCATCATGAATGAGAATGGAGTTAGTCTCTCTTTCACCTGAAGGCCCCTCACCCTGCATTGGGCTCTTGCCTTTGTCCTGTACTTGTGATGTTGATGGAGGAAGCGAGGCCCCTTCTACCCCGGGTGGAGATAACACTCGCTTTGCCGCTGCAAACAAATATCCGGTGCCTCTCTGATATGTGATGAATACCAGCACACTAGCGGTCTCATGGCGCTCATACTAATGAGACGGTTCACCTTCATGCTTAACCTCTGACAATCCCCGTGAAGCTCTGAAGAAGTCATGAGAGATGAAATCATCCCAAGTGATGCCCTGCAATCCAAGCTGATGAACCACCAAAATCTTAATAAGAGAAAAATGATAGACAATATTAAGTTGCTGCTAAGGGGTTTTATGCTGTATAAAGGTGGTCATCCTCTCTATGTTCTGGCAAATGAAATACGGAATGTTCATCATCTGTACCCTGGTGAAATGCATGAGCAACCTAATGTGATAAGCATAGAGATGAGAGAACTGTCCCTCACAGCTGAAATATTTCATGATCAATCTCATTAGTGGAGCATATTCATCTTTCAAATACCAGAACGGGAACACTCCCTTGAGCTGCCTCAAGAAACTGGTTTTGATGTATGGCTCATAATGTTACCGGTCAATCTTCTATTTCTTATGCCATGGTTCACCAATGTTCGGTATACCGGTTGCTAATGAGACAGAATCTGGTGTAAGTGTGAAGGTGACACCAGCCAAGATAGCTTGATCTCCGTGCAAGTGTGGCACAAAAAGAAAAGCCAGCTCATGATGAAATTGGACACTAGCCACCTTTTGAAAAAACTTATAGCATGACTGATGCTGAAAACACTGCATAGCAAGAGGGCAGGCCTACAATTCTATAAGGGTGGTCGGTTCTTCCCTAACATGTCTGCCACTTTTATGAGGCCTCCGAGGTGCCTGTTCTTCCAAGGGTGAATCACTTTGAGTTTCCACTTCATAGTCCGATGAATGCTCAGATTCCTTGACTGCTGTACAATATACCTTGAAGAAAAGATGTTGCTGTATATGAACTGTGCTCGGATTGCTCTTTATGAAATTGCTGTGTTGTAATGCAATATAGTTGGATTCTACCACCAAGGGGAAAAAACAAATGCAACTAGGGAGTGTTAGGAAGGGGAGGGGATTAGGGAATTTTTGAAATAAATTTTATTGGGGAGAGGAGGGGAATAGAGTTTAGGGTTTTGGGATTGTTGTATAGGATTGGGAGATTTTTATAAGGGCTAGAGTTTGGGGTTTTTACATTTGGAAGTGCGTGGTAGGGAATTGGGAATAGGATTGTAGTAATTTTTTAGGATACGGAAGAATGAGATTAAGGAAAAATGGAATAAGGGAGAAGGGAATGATGGAAAGAAGGTAAAAATTGAATGGAGGGGGAACCTTGGTACCAAAACAATGAATTTGCAACCCTAACAGCAATTGGCTTGATGACTTTTAGAGGTACGGTTTGAGAGTTTTTGTTGCAACCATTAGCAGCCACAAACCACCATCATGTATCACAAAATTTGATGCAACATCAAGAAGAAGGCCCTACCTGGAAAATCCACGCAAGGAATGAGCAATTTGGAGAAGTTTGAAACAATTTCGGGCTTTGGGCTATATGCGCCGCACCAAGAACCCAGTGCATCATGCACTCCTTGTGCGTCGCGCCCGTTCAGAATAACACTGGGCAAAAACTTTCAGTGCGTTGCGCCACCTGTTCTATGCGCCGCGACAGTTAGCTGCAAGCAATTTCTCTCCAAAACACGCAATGCTCACCCAATTCGCTTTGAAATTATTTTCTCCAACCTTGGCATGTAGAATGACATTCATCTTCATGTCAAAACCTTTATAAAGACATCAATTTGATTTTTGGTTCTCCAAAACCCGTTTTTGTAATTTTTTGCAATCGGCACTTTTTCACAATTTATAGAACTCTGACTTTTTGTTTCCTCCTTGATTTTTGGTTGAAATGATAAATTTTTTGGCAATTTTTTGCAGGAATAGCTGACATGGAATTTGGCAAAGGAGACCAGGGCTGCGCCTGAAGAATTCAAGAACTGAGAATTTTGGAAAATTATTACAAAAAACAAAATGTCGACTTGTCTTCAAAATAGAGTTTTGAAGAAAAGTCATAATTCATCCATATGATGATAAAAATCTTTGAAATAACAACTTATCAAGGACTTCCCTCTGGCTTGCTGGCTTTATTAGACTTTGTCGAAGACCAAATTGACTAACCCTAGACCTAATGGATAAAATGATTGTTATGACCTAGAAACTGAAACAGGACTGCAAATGACTTTTAAGATTTAATTTTGATGAACAGACCTGAGCCAACAGTGTAAAGCATAAGGGGGATGAATGACAAAAGCCCTTCCGATAGATTTATGGCATGCTCGTAACGGAATGCAACTGAGCGAGCGAAATGGACACCTAAACATGAAATGCAAAAATAGTTTTGATCTCTGACGGAAGGATGACCAACCCGACTCTAACAGAGCCCTTGGTTTATTGACATATGTGATTGGGGTTGAAGTGCCCAAATATGTCTATAACAGTTGCCCCCTAAAGCATGAGGTCATAAATCTTTTGATGTCAGGTGAAATGATTTATCATGAGAATCCGAGGTATTCGAACTAGAAGGTGACCTGTATAAGATAAAACACAATACATCATCATCATATTATTTTCATGATCTAGCTGAGGCGGGCATTCCCATTCTTAGCTTTATAAATTCATTTTCATGTACATAGGACAAATAATTGTTTGTTGTTGCAGACTGGTGATTCTTTATGTGTAGATTCATCATCCCTTAGCTTGGATGATCATCTGTGAAACTTTTGTGTACATTTGATGTCTTTATTTTCCTGAATATATCGTAGCTCGGATGGATGAAAATAGATCCGGGGTCTTCAAACTCATTCAATATTCGCTCGATGTACAAGTTGATCCATGTGAAAAGATGTTCTGAAGTCAAACATGGAAAGGGATCTCCTGATTACCAGCCAATAATGTAAGCTGTTAATAGGCACGAGAGGAATCACCGATAATGATAATGACCCTAAAGGTACTATAATACAATTCATGTGGTGTGAATATATGAGTCGATGTCGAACACCATGCAAAATCTTTCGATCGAAGGCCATTGATGTAAACTTGTCACCGGAAGTGAGAAACTTGTCATTGAGGCATGCAAGCTTCAAACTACTGAAAGGGTTGTTTCCAAGTCAACTTCTTGGATAATGAGACGATGTCAACAAGAAGTGACCCGTCGTAGGAGGGCCTTGATGTATCCCACATCTATGACAAGAAACAAAGAAAATGATTTTCTGGAGGTGAAAATGATCTGATGATACAAGGTTTAGGAATGGCGGTCATGAAAAATGGAGGGTGAAGGTATTGCAGTGGATGAGGCGTTCGCTGGATGGTGAATTCTCTGAATAACTTCTCTAGAACATATCGGTGACACTGGGATGGATTGGTAGCGTTAACCCCAAAAGATGGATGGTACAGAGGACCAATGGTGGTATGACTAGTGAACGAAATAACCCAACTTGACTCAATCATGGTGACAGAGTGAAAGTGTCATGTTCAAGAGCGACCTGCTACCAATAAAATTCTTCAAGTTTTCTTCCCTTTTTCCCCAGTAATTGCTGACCAGTACCTCTTTGTTTTTGTCAAGCTTGAGGAGGATAACATATGCTTGTTGTATAATTTTCCCTTCAGGCAAACCTGTCACTATGTTTTAGCGAGCCTAGCAACAGTGAAACTCGTTCTTGTCTTGATGGACAAGTTTGTCGCTATTGTTTTAACGAATTTAATGACAAGGATAACTCGGTCCTTTTCATGTTTAGAGAGTTTGAAAAGGGACGAAAATGAAACTTCAGTAGTTCTTTTTCGTATCATAATCCCTTGAGTCCGAAAAAGATTAAAATTATACAAAAGGGATGACTTTTCCGATCACTTTAGCAAGCCGAAAAAGACAAGCGCTCAATCTTTTTGTGGGACAATCCCTTAGGTCCAAAAAGATTAAAATACAAGAGGGATGGCACTTCCAATCATTTTAGCAAGCTGGAGAGGCCAATTGCTCGACAATCTTTTCATATTTAGTGAGTTCGAAAAGAGTTTAAAGTATACTCGTTATTTCCAAACACTTTAACGAGCTGGAATTCTCGACAATCTTTTCATATTTAGTGAGTCTAAAAAGAGTTTAAAGTAGACTTGTTTTTTGAGGAATGAGTGGCGTTTATGGTAGCGAACGGGTTCCGGGTAATCTTGGAACTAGTTCCGGGTAATCTTGGAACTTCTCAAAACATGGTGGTGTGAAGAGGTTGGCTAACAGGACCACTCATCGCAACTGTTCCTCAAAATGGTAAACAATCAAGTGGAAGCATATGATCGGCCAAACGGATGGAGGTGATGGAAAGAACACAACCAAGGTTCGAAAGGTAGATAGAATGGCAATCACAAAGGTTATTTACTAAAGGTGGGTTCATTTTTTAATGAGCTTGAACTCTGGGGGAACATATGCTCATTGGCAGGTTTATTTTTTAACAAGCTTGAACCTTGCGGAAACATTGCTTGTATTCAGTTTCATGTTTACACAAGCTTAAAACAAAAAACTATGCTTGTTATAAGTTCGCATGCCCCCAACATAATGACGCAAATCGAGGTGCATGCCCCCCAAGCTTCATTGCATTCAACGTGGTGGTTGGAATGAAGGTTTACCTTTGAGATCTTTGAAATACTCGACTTGGATTTTACGAGATCGTAATCAAAGACTCAATTTGGAAAGGGAGTTGTTTCATTTGTTGCTTTGCCTCTACAGGTATTCTCTAAAGCGGGATAAGTAGGGAAGAGTGGCAAGCTCTATCAAGGGAGAGAGGAAACAAGCAAGGAGCCAAGCGGAAGATATAGGTTGGTCCTCTTTGCTTCTCTCTTATCTATCATACATAAAGGAAATATCAAAGTGCTTTGAATTGTAGAAATAGAAGAGAGGATTACAACCCAGCTATCTGATCCAGCATCATCCTCCTAGCATCAAAGCCCTCTTCACCTCATGAAAAAGGAAGATCACCCAACAATACAACATTTCTTCTCAAAGAGAAATCAATAGCGCTTCCTTACAAATTACAAATTTCCAGCCTCTAGATCTCTCAGATGAGGGATCCATTTATAGATATTTGCAGAGGGGTGAGTCAACTTCTATGTTTTTGATTAGTGTCATTTCACTTATAGTTCTTGGTTCCACTTGGAGGTTTCATGATCTCTTACTCGTCCCTAGGCGAATTCAGAGAGGCAAGTGTCATATGAGAAGTTTCTAGAAGATTCACTAGGTTTCCACTTAGCAAACTGTCTCTGCCATTTGTCCATTCTCACTCATCACACCCTACAGAAGGCCTTTTTAGTATGTATTGCACTTCTCATGTGTAGCAGGTGAGATGCATCACACCCTGACCATGGAGCAGTCAGTATGGTCCAGTTTTGGCCAGTTCTGAGTGGTTTTTCAGGTGGAACTTCTGGGAAATGATGTAATCAGTTGACCATGATCCTTTAGGGTATGAAACAACACTTTTAGGGGTTAAAGAGCCCTTGGTTTATTGACATATGTGATTTGGGTTGAAGTGCCCAAATATGTCTATAACACTTATGTGAAAGAGTGGACAATGAGATACAAAGGGGCAATGCTTGATTTAGTGAAGAAAATGAAGCCACAAGCGGAGCTTGATAAAGCAAAGGTTCGCTTATTTAGAACAACAAGAAACTCGCCTCATTCATTGGCAACATTCAAAAATCATATGTATGGTTGTTTAGTAGTTTGGATGTCTTGGTCAGAACACACCAGATCCCATCAATAGGTTCACTCACCAAATCTAAATCTAAGAATCAAGTCCGATAGGAGGTTGAAGAGTACTTGAAGCAGCTGAGACAGAATGCCACCAGGGAAGAATTGGAGTTGAACAAACAAAACATGCATAATTTCATCGGTGGTCCTGTCAAAGTCTAAACAATGCTTCTCATGCTTCAAAACGAACTGGACATAGATTCCAAGACAATGTACTTGGATGCCATGGAGGCCAGAGTCCGCTTCCAGACAAAAACCATCATGCAGTTTGATGACACCTTCACACAATACCAATCTTGGCACTAATATGTGACCGATAAGCAACAAGTTGAGGTTATTAAGGTAGACCTCACCCAAACTCAAGTATAATAGTGTTGATGTCCTTCTACTTGTGTGTTTCTTTCAAGATTCGTACTATTACAATCTTCCAAGGGGCACACATCCTTTTCCCTTCATGTGTTGGAACCTTCATGCATTTCACTTGACTCTCCATAGGGGCACACACTTGCTCTCACCCAAAGTCATCATACATCCCTCTGCACGTTTTTGTAGTCAAGGCATAGCATTACCACCCACTGCTGGGAATCCTACTCCAAATGGTGTGAGGTCTAGTGGGGACTTCATATTGGGGAGATCCCCTAAATGTTGGTAGGTCCAACATCATCAATACCTTTGATCAAAATATTATATGAATGTTTGATTCTAGATCATTCATTCGCACTTCATAGATTATACTAATGTACCTTGAGAGCCATTGACTTTTCTAGTGGTTTCTCTCACATCTATTAACGATTCTCATCATTGACCGATAATCAGATGTTGTCTGCCATGTTCAACTTAAACAAGTTCATTTCACATAGTTAGACTCGTACTAGTGATTGATGGAGACGAAGACTCTGAATCTAGTTTCATCCATCTAGGATGCATGGAGTTTTCATGATTGATGTACAAATTCATATTGTATGATCATGGATATGTTCATAATTAGTCTATTCAAGCATGGATCCATGATGTATGTTTAATGGCCATGTCTTTGGTTTGTTTAAATGGATTGTTATGCATTTCTAGACTCAGTTATAGAATTTATTGATATGTTATATTGAGTATGGGAATTCCTACCTCATAGATGATTTCATTATTATATTGTATTGTGATCCTTGATTGTCTACTTTTAGGTCTCCAACCAATTGATATTCGATCCATACTTTTGCATGATAAAGCACTTCAACCCTCATACACAGTTTTTGACTTTGCGCTTTAGGGGGGAATCTCTTACATGTCATTTTCCACCATTATCAAAATGACCCCAAATCTAGATCCCTCACTATCCGAAGAACCATTCTCAGTAATCCCATACAAAGTGAGAAGAAAAACCATTTTGAAGATCCCAAGAATCTTGGATTACAATGCTTAAAATCCCTAATTTTAAGAAGTGTCACACCTGTCTTAGACATAAAATGTGACACCGTAGGTTCAGTTATTGACACCTATCCAGTGTGTCATACTATTCTCCATTATAGAGTGTGACACCCTTTCAACACGGGAAAATAAAAAAAGTAAATTATAGAACCTTGTTGAGGAATCTTCCCTCAACCAACTAGACCTCGGGCTTCTACCTCTTTGGATATCATCCTAGGAATGATGGACCTCATCCCCCTTATCATGGAACCAATCCCCTATAGTTATGGATCTCATTCCTTATAAGATGGATCTCCAACCTCCTCTCCTCTCCTATAAATACAATGCAGACTAAAGGAGTAGGGGTTGACTTTTGAAGTACCCTTATGTTGTCAAATTGAAGAGTGAAGGCTTATCATTGCAAGAGGAAGGATTGAAGATTTACTAGAAGAGAGATTATGACATCAAGGCCAAAAGGGTTGTAATATTGTCTTCCCATTGTTAATACAAATTGCACTATTTCTCTCATACAACGTGTTCAATGTTTACATACATATATCAAAACTCAATCTTTTGGTTAGAAATAAATTAAATTCATTTATATATTGTATGCTTTGATCTTGTGTTGTTTCTGTCATTGTAGATTCCATTTCAGGGATTGAAAGTGGAGCAAGATCTCAAGCAAACAAAGGATTTAAGGCTTATTTCGTTCATTGGGTAAGTTTACCTCTGAATGATTCAAGTATTTCTATAGAAGAATTAGTGTATTTTGTTTTGATTGTTACTAGGCTTGGTTTCCAAGCCTAGGAAGATCTTGTTCTGTCCATAGAATAAGATTTGTTTGGATAATTTTTTTGAAAGTAATTCATGCATCCATTAGCTCGATCCAGGAATGGGGCACCAAGTACATGAATGCACTTGGCAAGGAAAACAAGGCAAGAAGTAGAATTGGAGAAATCCAAGGTTAGAATTCTCATGCAAAGTAAGAAGCAACTTGGTACTTATGTGGCCATCATTATAGCTGCATATGCATGATTATACAATGGTTTGAAATCCATGGTCAAAGAACATAAGATCCATTCATTTGGACCATTTCCAGACACAAGGGGTAGAAACATTATCAGACAGGAAATCCAAGGATACTTGGATAGTTTGAGACAGGTTACTACTAGACAAGTGATGAGCCCCAATATTTGGTATAATTTGGGCTCATTTGGCCTACTTGCTTTGCTCAAACCATTCACTTTTTACTGCTTATGCATGCATTTCTTAGTTTATTCGTGTTGTTTGTAGGAAGAAGGGTAGAAATTTTATCTACGTGACTAATGCATGATGCTTTCAGGTTTTTGGCATTAAAAGGGAGGAAAAGACAACGAAAAAGGAGACAAGGAGACAATGAGGTGGCACTGCTGGTTTTTAGGAGAGGATGTCCACGGTCTTGGGGACTTTCCTCGTGATTCCCACCAAGAACTCCGAGCTCCAATCCATCTCCCCACCGAGCTTAGAAGCAGCCAGCTGTTCTACAGGAACATCAGTTATAACTGTTCTACAGGAACAGTAGTTATGACTGTCCTACAGGATCAGCAGTTAAACTTTAGTTGGACAGCCGAGCTCCTAAAATCAAGGACATCTGTTGGATGATCGTTTTTGCATAAATACTGAGGCCGTAGCCTTGCAGAGAAGCTTTTTGAACCTTGGCATTACTCTTGTAATTGGAAAGTACGAGCTAGAGCTCAGTCTTTTGTTCCTTTTTGTAAGCCAATTTGGCATGACATCAGATTATGAATAAAGAAGGCAGATTTTGATCTAGTTCTGAGTTTTCTCAAGGAGCTATAGCTCCCAGGTTAGGGCCCAACCTGAGAGCAATAGATCTCCTCAGTGTTGTAATGTGTTTGCATTTCGTTCCAGCACTTTGAGTTTGTTTATTTTCACATGCAATTCGAATTCACAGTTTGGTAATTTAGTCGTTTTCATGAGCATAGATAGGACTAGTTTATGGTGATTTGCTTTCAGTTGCTTAAGTTTAATAGGAGGATAGATATAATCTCTTGGAGCTCCAGCAAAAAGGTTGTAAAGGCTCACTGCCATCCCTCTGTTAGGGATTGGGGTGCAGTCCATGAACAACCACCAAAAAGAAAAGCAGTTCTTCTCATTTCCATGCAAGCTGCTGTTAACACCCAGGTTTTTCCCTATGACTCCCAAGGGAATACGGCCGGGGTAACCACTAACCAATCTTTGGACAACAGTTTCTAGCCAAACTGTAGTCAGAGAGGGCTCTCTCTTTATAATTTATCTCTGTTTGTAATGATTTTAGGCTAGCTATAAGTTCAGGTCTGTTTTAAGTTTTTTGCTTGGATGATAATTTCAGTCAAGGTGCTTATGTATTTTCCAAAGAGTTCTAGTCCATTGGGCTATGGAGTCAGTGGTCCGTTAGTTTGGTGTGCTGATTTAACAAAGTGATGAAATTGCAGAGCTGGGTAACCGTCTGAGAAACGATGCTATGAATTTGTGGTTTAGTGTGATATGCTCAGAATATGAAAGGCAGTTAAGGATCTTTCATTAAACTGAAATACTGAAATAGTGATAAAGAGATAATGTTACCTAGAAGCAGTGAAGGATTTCTAAATAGCATTTACAATAAAGATTTAAACAAAACATGAGCATTTAAGAATTCATGTCCATTTAATTCTGAGGAAAACATTTACAGCAAAATAAGATTGACCACAGGGTGTGAAGGAAACATATCCTGCACTATTCTTTTTCTTTATTGCTAGATTTGATGAAAACATGAGCATGTGACAATATAGGAAAACAAAACAGAGATTTAAGAAAACATATCATTCCACCAGACAGCACAAGAATTCTGCAACAGCACTTAGATCATCAGCAAAACACCATACTTCCAGAAAATCACTGAGCTGAGCTTGCTCTTTGTATTAAACTCTTCTGAAAATATACAGTATACATGCCTTAGAGTGAAAATTCTCAACCCTTATGCGTTACCAAGGGGAGTATATATAGAAAGTTTACATAAGAAAATATCTAAAACGAAGAGTACATGCTGCATTAATATCCTGCCAACTGCTGGAGTGTAGTAGTTGAGAAAGTTAATGTTGTAATAACTTCCTGTCTTTTAGCTGTCAAAATTGGTCAGAGCCTATTGATCCGGTGGCAGTTGGAGTCGGTTGAGGGTACGCTGTCCAAATTTGCGCAACTCTTTATCTTTTGGCTGACCGTTTGGAGTCTATATGCTGAGTCATCACTCAGCTGCTTTCAATGCTGACTTTATTATGCTGTCTGTCTTTAAAGTGACTTTAAGCTGGCAGTGACCAAACAGCTGGAACTACCGTGGAAAAATCTGAAGCATAAACTGCCACCAATCCTCCTTAGGCATTTGATGCCTGCGTATTTTTATCAATGTTTCCTCTGCCTCTGTATGTTTGTAAAGATTGGGAGGGGTCTCAAACAGGTGATTCACCTCATTCTCAATGAAGAACATGCCTTCAAGCTTTTCATATAAACTTTGTCCTGTAGGAGGCCCTGCTGGTTCAGATGTACTACCAGATGCAATAATCTGATTTTCAATAGTGGTTGCCATTCTGTTGGCCAATTGATCTAGGGAGATCAGCTTTCCTGCACCACTTAGCAAGCTGGGCAGGCCTTTTGCTTGCATCACTCCCATTTTGGCCTTGTATTCCTCCACATCTGCTTGCATTTCAAAAAAATTCCTCTCTACTGTTTGTATATAGTTTCTTAGAGTTAGTGCCTTCTTGGCAGAGAGGACATCTTCTGTTCTGTTGGGAATGCCTATGGCTGCCAATTCTTCCCTTTCTGTCTATTCAGGAAGTCTATCATCCTGTTTGCCTGTTCTGTTTTGTTTCCTAGTACTGTCTTGGCCTTCTGAATTTCCGCTTGTGCTTGGCCCATCAAATCCATCTGCTCATGTATTATTTTTATTGACCTCCACTGCTGTTTGTTGGATTGGCCAATTTTAGCCCATAAGATTCTCTTTATGTCAGCCATAGCTGTCTCTAGATTCAGCTCCTTTTCTAAGGCGTTTATCTTGTCTCTTTGGGCCTTTATTTCTCTGCCCTGTTCTGCTACAGTCATTTTGGAGTTGGTATACTTGGAGTCCAGTTCTGCCAAATTTTCCTTGGCCTTCTTTATTTCGTCTGCTTGGAGCTCCATTGCTCTGACGGCCTTGGTCAATTCTTCTATACTTGGACTGGCATCTGGGGCTGCTGCTGTTCTTGCTTCTTCTGCTGTAGGGGGCACTGCTGCCCCTGAAGTTGCTGTTGTTGTTGATGTAGTTGGAGGAGCTTGGGAAGTGGAATCTGCTTGTTTTTCCTGTAATATTCCTTCCAGCTCTTTCTCCAATTCCCTAATCCTGTGGTCTTGCTGCATTAGGAGGTCTAGCTAGTCCTCAGCCCGTTTTTGCTTTTGAAGTTCTGCTGTTTGAGGGTGCTCTGTGGGCTGCAGCTTCAACCTCTTCTTTAATGCGTTCAAGTCATCATCTTTTTTTCTTCATGAGGGCCTTTACACTCATTGGATCACTAGGATCATGTCCTAGATCAATGATGATCTCCTCCAGGGACTTTATTCTGTTGTCTTTGGCTTGGGATGACAATCTCTCAAAATCCAACTGGGTGTTGGTGTTTTTTAGGGACTCCTTCAGCTCATGGGCCAAGGTGGCCTTCTCTACTAGGGTTGCATAGACCATCTCTCCGGTTTGCTTGTGAAGTTCAATTTGGTCCATGGGATGTATATCCCTGGCTAGGACCTCCACCCTTGTCTTTATGAAATCTGCAGGTGTCTTAGGCTCCGGCCCCATTGGCTTGTAGTGGCTCAGGAGCAATTTCTCCTGCTGAATGTCATATACCGACAATAGTCTCTCTTGCTGGGTTGGTGTTGCATCTACGAATTGCTTGTAGACCTCGGCCCTTAGCAGCTCATTCTGAGCTTTAATCTGTTTGAAAGAAGCCTTGGTGCTTTTGGGCTTCTTGGCCAGCTGGGAAGAGGAGGACACCTCTAAGCCGATTTGTAAAGTTTGCTCCTGCTGAAAGGAGCTTGTACCTGTGTGTTGACTGCCCTCCTTGTCTTTTCTTTCACTCTCCAAGACATCATCAGTAATGTCTTCTACCTCTGGGGAGTCTGCTCTTTGCCTTTTGGCTTCTGGCTGGTGGGAGGATCCACTGAGAGGAGTGGACTCTTTTCTATCTCTTTTAGTTCCCCTTTCCTCATGTGCTGGGGTCTGTAAGATTGTGGCAGTTACTGGCTCTTTTTGTGGAGGTGGAATTTGCAGTGTTGGAGCTGCTGGGAGCTGAGTCTGTGGAGGGACATTTTGCCCTTACTGCTGTTCTTGTTGCTGCCCTGTTTGCTGCTCTGCTTCAGGGGCAGGCTTTTCTTTTGTTACCTCCTCTTCTGTACCCATTATACCCTTGCCTTTATCTAACACTGGTGCTGATGTAGAAGGTGCCTGTGGTGCAGTCTTTGTAGCCGAGGTCCCTCCTCCTATTGAATAAGGCGGTCTGAAAGGTACCTGCTGCACATAGTCTAGGTTAATAGTCTTTTCAAGCTCCCTCCTACTCTTTAGCATTCTCTCTTCCTCAGTTAGATTTTCAACTAGAGTGTCCATCTCCCATTCTTGCAGGTTGGCATATTTTTCAATGTGAGAGTACTGGCAATGTTTAATGCCTATAAGCCTATACTTGTTTCTTCTAGCAGTGATGAAACCTTGAGGGTCATAATTGACCCACCGAAAACTATAGGATAACTTGTATTTATCCTTGAGGATTAGGTCTGCCTCTTCCCACCCTTCTTTTTTGTTCATGATGAAGGGGCCCAACTCGTGTTTGAACTTGAGGTGGGCCTTCTTTTTGGCGCTGTGGAAATGGGTGAGGTCTGACTGAATCAACTGCCTGTAATATTCCAAGGCAAATAACCTCATAGGTACATATTTTGGGAGCCTGTATGGACAGAGCTCACAGCCATAGATCCTAATGACAGTATGGTTCTCATATAGGTACCAGTCACCTATTTTATATTTTCTAGAAAGCTGCAGGGCTTTCTTTATCTCATTTGATACTCTGGGAGGAGGGGACTTCATCAATAGGCAAGAGACTGGGTATACAAATTGGTCAACAAATTCACAGTAGGTATAGGGTGAGTTTGTGACCTTATGAAAGACAGAGGTCCAGAAGATAACATATCTTCTTTCCCCTTTGTGATCCAGCCTTCTGATGTAGCATGGGAAGGCTTCAGAGTGGTAGTACATGAATAGGTGGTAAATATAGGCTGAGTACCTGAAGACCCCCTGCCTGTCCACCTTGCTCAGCTGATCATGAATCTTATTGGCAATGAATTTAGCAAAGTTATATTTCCTGGCAGGGGGTTTGCGTGGGCTATATGCAGATAGCAATACCAGCATTGTTTTGTCCACATGCTCACTGTTTTTGTATCCCAGCACATAGGCGATCATGTCCAGTAAAAGCCTGCCTATATCATTGAAATGGATACCCAGGTAGGGAGGTGGCTCTGTAGGCTGGCACTCAGGTCTCATGAAATCTCTGGTGACCTTTTGAATCTCCTCGTTGGTCATCTTTTCACCAGTCTCTAGCAAATAGCTCATGGAAAATGGGATTAGCAATTCTGTCTGATCAAAATGTAACATTTTGTTGATAGACTTAGCATTAATGTAGAAAAGGATCCTTCTAGATGGAGTGCTAACAGTTCTGTGCTGCACATTATAGTTTTCAGCACATAGGTGAATGATTTCAGGGAAGACATTTACAGCTGGGAGACAATAGTATGGTAGGTTTGACTCCCATATCCCATGTGTACCATGACCATCCTTATAGTCCTCTCTCAACTGACTGAAAGTCTACAAGAAGTCCCTGTTGCCCTCAAAGTCTTCAATAAGACAGTCCTTGTCAACCAATGGCAAGGCCTCCAGCTCTCTATTTGTTGGATTCAATGGAGCTACACTGAGGGATGAGGATGCAGAAGCAGCCATTGTAAAACTTGATTTGAAATAAGGTGATGGCAATTGTTTACAAAGTCTTTTTAAAAGCTTGAGTAATAGGACCAATACAGACCAAGTCTGAAGTGTTTTTCTCAGTGAAAATGCAAGTTGGTTTCTGCAGTTTGCTGCAACCTCTCAGGGACGTGAACTACCAAGGGTAAGCTGCAGAGGTAATGAGGTTTCTTTTGGTAAAAATGCAGCTGGCCTGTACTCGGCAAAAGGGAACAATGCCGAGCACCTCGAGGACAACTTTATGGTTTCATCCCGTGGAATGACCGCTCTAATGTCGAATTATAGTTTAGGGGTGGTGCAGGTTGCTTGGGCTTGCTTTAGGTAACAAGCAGAGTTGAATTTAGGATTTTTACCAGTTTTTAATGGTGAATTTACAGAGAATTGGAATGCATGGGCAAAAGTGGGGAAAACTGGTAGAATACCTGGAAAAACTAGCTTGGAAGCTTGCGGGCCGGGCTATGGAGGTTTAATGCCGTCGAATTCTGGACTTGTAGCGGTCGAAATGTTGAATTTGATGGCTGGGGACAAATTTCGCGGCAGCTGGTTGACAACGACTACTTCTCTTGCGCGTGAAAATGACCCAAAACGGCTCATTTGGTCGCTTATAATGTTAAATTTGGAAAAAGTATGCATTTGGCGCTTTTCCGCCGATGACATCAGCATGACATCATGGCGGGGCCTGGGTACGGAGGTGACGTGGCTGTTGAGGTGTGAGCCAGGGTGGCAGGACATGGTGGCGGGTGAATAAGGTGGCAGGAGTACGTGGAGGATCACATGGCGCGGGGGTGGGCGAAAGGTGCTACATCAGGATGACGCAACGATGACATAAGGGACGGCGGTATCGGAATGGTGGTAAGTGGGTTCCCCGCACCGCCTTTGCTGATGAGTGGTATTGGGGAGGGGGGCTCCGAACAACCCCGGCGTTTGACACGCGTCCAGGGTACGGAGCGGGAAACCACTTTCCCCGGACGCTAAAGGTCGGCAGATCCGGGCCCAAGAATACCCGCCCACCGTTAGATCATGGGTGGCGGAAGATCAACGGCTGGCGGGCCCTCCGACGGATCGTGCAGGTTTGGGGGTCCCGCCGGCCTTAATTAAATATTCATTTAAATATTTACAGCGGAGAACTATAGGAAAGGGGGTTTTTCTGTTTTTTCGGGATTTTCATGGGTTTTTTCATAATTTCAAAGGGGTTATGGGTAGGAAGGGGTTTTTATAGGGTTTTTCTTTGCAAATGACGGTTTAATGAGTGGAATGACTTGAAACAGGGGATAGAGATGAGGTATAGGTTCATCAAAGTGACCAGATGTCATTTTGATTCCTTTTTAGAGAACATATGGCTATAATGCCAAGGGGAGGGATATTTATACAAAATTTGGGGTTTATACACCATGGTGTTAGTACTAGTAGGGGAAAGGTAATATAGGGGATTTACATAGTAGAGTTAGAGTTAGTATGGGGAAAATGAGAATGAAGGGGAAAATCACTAAGTTTATTTGAAACTTACTTAGTTTAGGGAGTAGATCAAAATGAAAAGAATTTTACACAGGAAATGTGGCTTTTAAATGAACAAGAACCATCATAAAACCTTAGAAATTTCTCATCAATCTCCATGGATGAAGGGATGTTAGTAATAAGAGTGGAAGGGGAATTTGGGGAATTAGACATGCTCCTTTGCCTTGCTTTTCTTATTTAAACCAGCAAGATTCAATCTGGAATGAATACCACTTCTGCAACCCCATCTACTTACCCAGCTACTTTGCCTAGCATTTTTTATTTCTTCTTGGAGGGTGCACTTGGACTTGCAGACCCTTACTTGCCTTTTCTTTTCTTTGGCTTTTTCTTTTGTTTTTTCTATCTACTTCTACCCTTATTTCTTCCAAGGTCCCAGATTAAGCTGTTGGGAGCCTTTTCTTCTCTACCTGAACTACTTGTCTGCCAAGATTAAACAGTTTGGACAGACTTCTTTCTCTAATCTACAACTGCAAATTTAAACCATGGAATGATCCAGATTAGACTGTTGGACCATCCATCAAAATTGGGACGCATTAAGCTATTTACACACCTTGTACTCCTTTGGAAATATGTGATCTTTGCATGATCAAAGCAGAGCATATTTGGAACTTCTATAGCCAATCATGAAATATGAAACCTATTGGTATAGGTAGCTAACAGTGGCTCCACATGGGGATGGTTTTTCATTTGAAAGACCAAGAACAGCAGGTCAGATTGCCTTGGCCCTTGACATGTTTTACCCAAAACTTGAAGTGTGCTGCTTTGAAATGCCAAACTTGTGCTTTTCCTTCTTAGTAGATCTCTGAATCTATGTGCCTTTTGCTGACAGTGAATAAACTTGGAAAACTGCATTTTTACAATCTAAACAGAAAATAATATATACATCTGCATATATACAAGGAAACCTCAGGCTGTACTCATGGGTAATAGTCAAAATAATGCTTCAGCATCCTGCCATTCACAGGACCTTCATCCAAGTCAGTTTCATTAAGACTTTTTAGGAAGTAAGTGTTGTTACCTTGCACTGCTTGGACAACAAATGGTCCTCTCCATAAGGAATCAAATTTTCCATGCTTTCCTTTGTCTTCTCTTCTTGCATCCCACTTGAGGACTTTGTCTCCCACACTAAAATCTTCTGCCTTAGTTTTGCGGTCAAAAGCCTTCTTTAGCTTTTCTTCTAACACTTGAGCTCTGCTGAAAACTTGATCTCTAGTTTGCTACAGACATATGATTTGATTGATTCTTCTTTGCATATCATTTGGTTCAGCTTGGCTTTCTTGAAGAAGCTTCATAACAGGCACTCCTAATGATGAGGGGAATTTGGCCTCTAATCCATAAACCAACTCATATGGGCTGGTCCCAATTGATCTTTTGGTTGTTAGTCTATCTGCCCATAGGGCATTCACAAGCTTCTTATGCCAATTCTTTTTGTTCTCTTCAAGTACTTTCTTTATGATATTTACCAGACTTTTATTTGATGACTCAGCAAGGCCATTTCCTTGGGGATAGTATGCAGTAGAATGGCCCAAAGTGATGTGAAATTTATGGCAGAAGTTCACCATTTTCTTGGATCTGAAAGCAGCAGCATTGTCTGTTATTATCTTGTCAGGACAGCCAAATCTAGCCAATATATTGCTCTCCAAGAACTGAATAATTATTGAATCATTTGCTTGTCTGCATGGGGCAGCTTCAATCCACTTAGTGAAGTAGTCTGTTGCTGTTAAAATCCATCTGTGCTGTCCTGAAGATGAGGGGTGAATTTCCCCAATGAAATCCAAGCCCCATTGTTGAAAAGGTCTCTCTGTTGCAATAGGCCTTAAAGGAAGTGGCAGCAACTGTCTTTTTCCCTCAAACACTTGACATTTATGACATGAGGTGATGAATTTATTGACATCAGAGAACATGGTGGGCCAGTAATATCTAGCCCTTAGTATCTTGTCCACAGTGGACTTCCAGTACAAGTGCCCACCACAGTCACCTGCATGAAATTCTTTTATGATATTGTCAGTTTCGTTTTCAATTAAACAGTGCAACAATATGCCTTCATGGTTTTTCCAAAGCAGATTGCCATCCATCACACAAAATCTTGAGGTTTTCATTTTTAAGAATCTACACTTAGTTCTGGACAGTCCTGGGGGAGCACACAGGTTTTGTAACACATAACAGATATCAGAATACCAGGGGGATTGTTCAAAGGCTACATTGATCTTTGGAGTCGCCAGCTCCGGTTCACTGTCCAGCTGGTTAATGTATAAGGCTTGGAAATTTGTTTCTGTCATTAATTTGGCCAAGCCTTGCCCTTTTATTAGTTTTGTAGGTTTTATCTCAATGTCAAATTCCAAGATGTTGGCAATCCATTTTCCTCTTCTGCCCTCTAAATTTTCTTGGGTGAGAATGTCTTTGACAATAGGACTTGGCACATATGCTATAACATGGGAATAAAGGATATAAATCCTAAAGTCTTTAATGGCTTTGACTAAAGCATAAGCTTGCTTTTCCATGATTTGATACTTTAAAGGTGCATCTCTAAGAGCTTTGCTAAAGAAAGCAATTGGCTTCTCATTTCCTTGGTCATCTTTTTGCAAGAAAACAACAGCAATAGTATGCTGGGAGGCAAAAGAGAAAATGATAAATTCTCTGTCAAACTGAGGATTGGTCAACACTGGGGTTTGGGTAAGGGCCAATTTTATACCTTCAAAGGCTTGATTGGCTTCAACAGTCCATTTGACTTTTGAATCTTTCTTTAGCATGTTATTTAATAATCTGATTAGTTCTGCTAAGTTTGGGATAAACCTTCTCAAGAAATTGATTTTTCCCAAGAATCCTTGCAACTCTTTGACATTTCTTGGGTGGGGCATTTGTAGGATAGCCTGTATCCTATCTGGGTCAATTCTAATGCCATCTTTAGAAATGATGTGGCCCAATAGCTTACCCTCCTCTAAACCAAACAGGGATTTCTTGGGATTCAAGGAAATTCCATATTTTCTGCATTTTAGGAAGATCTGTCTCAGATGTTTTATATGTTCTTGGTCTGATTTTGAGAAAGGTGTAAGGTCATCTAGGTAAATGACTAAAAAGTCAAGAATCTCCTTGGCAAAGGAAATATCCATGGCTCTTTGAAAAGTTGCCCCTGCATTTTTCAATCCAAAAGGCATCTTTACATATTTGAAAGTTCCCCATGGGGTTGTAAATGCAGTTTTGTCTTGGTCATCAGGGTGCACCAAGATTTGATTGAAGCCTGAAAATCCATCCAGTAATGAGATCCTTGAGGCCCATACCACTCTTTGGAGAATGTGATCCATGTTGGGTAAGGGATAGTTGTCTTTGAGGGATACTTGGTTCAGATTTCTTAGGTCCACACACAGCCTGATTTCCCCAGTCTTCTTTCTTGTAGGGACTAAGTTGGAGATCCATTCAGAGAATCTGATTGGCGCTATGATGCCTGCCTTAAACATTTTTTGTACCTCTTGTTCCATTGCTGGGAGAAGCATAGGATTGATTCTCCTCAGTTTTTGTTTAAAGGGCTTTTGATCAGGTTTGAGAGGGATTGTATGCTAGATAACAGAGGTGTCATAGGACTTTAAGTCCTCATAACTCCATGCAAAGACATCCTGGAACTCTTTAAAGAGGTCAATGTACTTAGGCTTTTGTTCAGGAGGTAAGGAAGCAGACAATTTAATTATTTTGGGTTTGTCAATTGTACCTATGTTGCATTCTTCAATGGCTGCATTTAAGGGCTGCATTTTTGGTTTTCTGGGGATGTCATTTGAGTCAAAGATGTCTTCTAGTGGAGTTAGGCCTGTTGGTAGAAAATTGTCTTTCAGCTCTATGATTTCAGTTTCAGCATTTTCCACTTCCTCACAATTGATTGATTGAATTTGCTGAATGTTTTCCTTGTTGAAAATTGTTGGATTCAACATTTGTTTTGTTGTTCTAGGTGATATTGGGTAAACAACCTGTTGAAACTGTAGTTGTGATTGACTTGCTGTATCAAGTATTTGTGATTGACTTGCTGTATAAGTGTCAATATTTAATCCTGCAAATTCTTGTTGCAGAGTTAAAAAATGGTTTATTTGCTTGTCATCCTCAAATACTTGCCAATCATTAACATTGTTCGGGATGGAGGGTCTGTGTTTTACCTCAGCTGTAAAACAATGATGGGGCTCAAAAGGCAGCTTGTAGGTACTTGCAAAGGTGGCTAAACTATGAGCATGTAGGTTGTGGGTTCTAGGAATTTTAGTGATTTGAAATTCAGAGAAAACGTTTAGTACTTCAGCAACAGCAGACCTATAAGTCCTTAGTCTTTTGTCATTGGTGACAAAGTTTCCCTTCACTTGTTGAATAACCAAATCTGAATCACCCATGATTGAAACCCTAGCAGCTTGTAAGAACTTTACTAACTTGAGGCCTAGTAAAAGAGCTTCATATTCTGCCATGTTATTAGTACATCCGAAGTTCAGTCTATAGGCTCTCCCTTCTACATGACTATTCTCTTTATTGTGTACCCAAACTCCAGCTCCTGCCCCTAATTTATTGACTGAGCCATCAAATTCAAGGAACCATAGAATATCTTGTTGTGGGGGAGATTTGATGATCGGTTCATGGGCTGGCAATGAGAGTAGCAGTTGTGGTTTTTCATCCAGCTTGTCTTCTAGGACAGTTTCATCATTTGATTGGGTATGCTTGATATTTAGAACAGCAGCAGTATCTAGTGTTTGATTGACTGTTGTTTCATGGGTAGTAATTCTTTCGTTTGAGTTTTCCTCCTGTATGAGTATCTTGGTTTCAACCTCACCTTTTGAGGGAGTTGTGCTGTCATTGAAGAGAATGTATGAGTCTATGTCTGAATGGATAGCATATATGGGGAAGTTTTGAGGCTTTTCTTCACTGCTGACCATATATTTCATAAGTGTTTCTCTGTACAGTCTTTTTGGTTGCCCAAAAACAGAGATGGTGGCATATGACATGTATAATTGTAGGGAACCTTAGAGTTTAGCTCCCCATGATCTTGATAACAGCATCCCATACTTAGGTGGGATATCAGCAACTACCACATCCATTAGGATTGTCTTGTTTGGGTATTGAACCAGAGACACACATAAGTCTTTTATGAGACCTAAACACTTGACTTGGCTGGAGTCAAAGGAAAATAGGTCCTTGTATGGTCTTGTTATGTCTAGATTCAATCTCTCCATGACCGCTTTTGGCATGAGATTGTGAGAGGCACCTGAGTCAAACATTGCGTTATGTAATATTTTATCATGAATATGTAAACTGACATAAAAAGGTTGTATCCCTGTGACTACTATTTTTCCATCCACTTCTGGGCCAAACAGGAGTTCTGGGGTGTCATCCAGCACATTGACATCATCTTTGTTGCTAGTGAGTTGAAGGGACTTCTTAATTTGTAGTTTATAGATGTCATGCTTGGCTAGTTCTGAGAGAGGGATTGCTATCTTTAGTTTGCCGATTTCAGTTTCTAGGTCAAAAGGTTTTTCAGATTGGGTTTTGGGGTTATAGATAACAGTCCTTTCCTTGTTCATTAAATCTTCTTCTTTATTTTTATCTTGACTTTGGGACTTGCCTCTTTTACTCATCTCTTGGGGAGTAACGTTTAAATTAGGATGAGAAGATGAAGTGGCCAGAGGCTGCTGTCTTAAGGACAGTGGTTCAGTGATCTCTTCAATAATCACTTCTTCTGCAGGTGAATTTGCTTTGTCATTAGGCTCTGTGACTATGACTCTTTCAGGCTGCTGATTGTCCTTTATCTTTTCAGGCTGGTTTACATTCACAGTTCTGCTCCTTAGCTTGTATTGTTTATGGACCTCATAAACAGAAGTGTCATAACCTTGCTTAAAGTCAAAGGATTCACCTGATTTAGTTTGGAACAGTTTGATTTCATCATCCTCATGATCTTCTTGTGTTAAGAAAACTTGACTTTCACCATCTAGACCCAATAAATTAATCTCAGGATCTTCATTGGGCTCTATTGATGTGGAAGTTTCTGCATAATTTTCTTGGAAAGGGGGTCTTATGTCTTGATCAACACTGGTTTTGCCAATGCCTGGGTTTTGAGTTCTCCTAAAATTTGGATTCCTAGGAGGGTTGTTTTGTGGTGGTTCCCATGATGATTTTCTCTCAACCGATTCCACTCTGTCACCCAATCTTTTCATTCCATTGAGTATCGCATCTAGCTTTTGATCAAAGGCAGAGGGTTTTTCTTTGAAAACAGTCCTCTTTTCCAACCTTGCCCTGTTTCTTTTGGCAATTAGGTTGGCTTCCACTATAACTGCAACCCTTTGGACCTCTGCAAGGGATTGAGGATCTCTTTCCTTCAACTGATAGGCCATGTCGGGGTCAAAACCATCAGGGAATTTGTACAAAGCTAGATCAGGAGGAGGTCTTAAATTTTGTGGAATCGCGTTATATACATTGTTAAATCTTGCACAATACTCCAAAACAGTCTCTTGGGGACCTCTTTTGATAGTGTCATATTCCGCAAGTATGTGCAGAGGATCTTTCTTCTTCTCCCATCTACTAGTAAAGGCTTGATACAGTTCATCAGGAGTTGTGATGGAATTTGCATTCAGGGATCTAAACCAAGTTCTTACATCCCCAGTTAGGCTCTGAACAAACATCCTCATTCTGACACTGTCATCATCTATTTCATAGGTTTCAAAATGGTCTTGCATCCTCTTAGCATGTTGGACAGCTGTCAGAGGACCATTGGAGTCAAAATATGAGATTTTGGTTTGGTAATCTTGGGGTAGAGCTGCAGCATTAGCTGGTATCTGCAAGGGTGCATATCTGTTAGCCATATTTACAGGATTTAGAGGATTAACAGGGGCAACTGGGATAATAGGAACAATGGGTACCACAGGGGTGACAAGTGGGGGTGAACCTAGTGTGTTGGTCAAGGGGATATGTGCAGTGGATGAAGATGTGAGAGGAGGAATTTGAGATGTGGATGGTGAACTAGGGGAACTAGGGGTAGACCGGAAAAGGACCTTGCATGGAGTAGGGATGAGGCTGGGATGATCTAAGTCCGAGGTTAAATCAGTAGGTTTCTCCTGCCTTTGCTGCCTCCTGATGTTTCTAGGGATGGTATTTGGATTATCAACAATGATGGGTGGATTAGGGTCAGGATTTGCCCTAGTATGCTGTGGATTTTTCTTGGGAGCCAGCTTCTAACTGTTTTTTAGGATTTTGTAGGAAATTTTTATATCTGTAAGGACTGGATAAAGATTTTGGAATGGCTATATATACTTCAAAGCTGAGATGAAGATTCTCTGAAAGAGCTCTTCCCTAAAACTGTCAATGTTACACAGAAACAGTTTTGAAGGCCTCCTGACTTGTTTCAGGCTTGATTTCAAGCTTTGAGGGATGTATAGAAATTGGAAAATCCTAAGAAGTCCCCAGCGGAGTCGCCAATTATGTTAACACCCAGGTTGTTCCCTATGACTCCCAAGGGAATACGGCCGGGGTAACCACTAACCAATCTTTGGACAACAGTTTCTAGCCAAACTGTAGTCAGAGAGGGCTCTCTCTTTATAATTTATCTCTGTTTGTAATGATTTTAGGCTAGCTATAAGTTCAGGTCTGTTTTAAGTTTTTTGCTTGGATGATAATTTCAGTCAAGGTGCTTATGTATTTTCCAAAGAGTTCTAGTCCATTGGGCTATGGAGTCACTGGTCCGTTAGTTTGGTGTGCTGATTTAACAAAGTAATGAAATTGCAGAGCTGGGTAACCCTCTGAGAAACGATGCTATGAATTTGTGGTTTAGTGTGATATGCTCAGAATATGAAAGGCACTTAAGGATCTTTCATTAAACTGAAATACTGAAATAGTGATAAAGAGATAATGTTACCTAGAAGCAGTGAAGGATTTCTAAATAGCATTTACAATAAAGATTTAAACAAAACATGAGCATTTAAGAATTCATGTCCATTTAATTCTGAGGAAAACATTTACAGCAAAACAAGATTGAGCACAGGGTGTGAAGGAAACATATGCTGCACTATTCTTTTTCTTTATTGCTAGATTTGATGAAAACATGAGCATGTGACAATATAGGAAAACAAAACAGAGATTTAAGAAAACATATCATTCCACTAGACAGCACAAGAATTCTGCAACAGCACTTAGATCATCAGCAAAACACCATACTTCCAGAAAATCACTGAGCTGAGCTTGCTCTTTGTATTAAACTCTTCTGAAAATATACAGTATACATGCCTTAGAGTGAAAATTCTCAACCCTTATGCGTTACCAAGGGGAGTATATATAGAAAGTTTACACAAGAAAATATCTAAAACGAAGAGTACATGCTGCATTAATATCCTGCCAACTGCTGGAGTGTAGTAGTTGAGAAAGTTAATGCTGTAATAACTTCCTGTCTTTTAGCTATCAAAATTGGTCAGAGCCTATTGATCCGGTGGCAGTTGGAGTCGGCTGAGGGTACGCTGTCCAAATTTGCGCAACTCTTTATCTTTTGGCTGGCCGTTTGGAGTCTATATGCTGAGTCATCACTCAGCTGCTTTCAATGCTGACTTTATTATGCTGTCTGTCTTTAAAGTGACTTTAAGCTGGCAGTGACCAAACAGCTGGAACTACCGTGGCAAAATCTGAAGCATAAACTGCCACCAATCCTCCTTAGGCATTTGATGCCTGCGTATTTTTATCAATGTTTCCTCTGCCTCTGTATGTTTGTAAAGATTGGGAGGGGTCTCAAACAGGTGATTCACCTCATTCTCAATGAAGAACATGCCTTCAAGCTTTTCATATAAACTTTGTCCTGTAGGAGGCCCTGCTGGTTCAGATGTACTGCCAGATGCAATAATCTGATTTTCAATAGTGGTTGCCATTTTGTTGGCCATTTGATCTAGGGAGATCAGCTTTCCTGCACCACTTAGCAAGCTGGGCAGGCCTTTTGCTTGCAGCACTCCCATTTTGGCCTTGTATTCCTCCACATCTGCTTGCATTTCAAAAAATTTCCTCTCTACTGTTTGTATATAGTTTCTTAGAGTTAGTGCCTTCTTGGCAGAGAGGACAACTTCTGTTCTGTTGGGAATGCCTATGGCTGCCAATTCTTCCCTTTCCTGTCTATTCAGGAAGTCTATCATCCTGTTTGCCTGTTCTGTTTTGTTTCCTAGTACTGTCTTGGCCTTCTGAATTTCCGCTTGTGCTTGGCCCATCAAATCCATCTGCTCATGTATTATTTTTATTGACCTCCACTGCTGTTTGATGGATTGGCCAATTTTAGCCCATAGGATTCTCTTTATGTCAGCCATAGCTGTCTCTAGATTCAGCTCCTTTTCTAAGGCCTTTATCTTGTCTCTTTGGGCCTTTATTTCTCTACCCTGTTCTGCTACAGTCATTTTGGAGTTGGTATACTTGGAGTCCAGTTCTGCCAATTTTTCCTTGGCCTTCTTTATTTCGTCTGCTTGGAGCTCCATTGCTCTGACGGCCTTGGTCATTTCTTCTATACTTGGACTGGCATCTGGGGCTGCTGCTGTTCCTGCTGCTTCTGTTGTAGGGGGCACTGCTGCCCCTGAAGTTGCTGCTGTTGTTGATGTAGTTGGAGGAGCTTGGGAAGTGGAATCTGCTTGTTTTTCATGTAATATTCCTTCCAGCTCTTTCTCCAGTTCCCTAATCCTTTGGTCTTGCTGCATTAGGAGGTCTAGTTGGTCCTCAGCCCGTTTTTGCTTTTGAAGTTCTGCTGTTTGAGGGTGCTCTGTGGGCTGCAGCTTCAACCTCTTCTTTAATGCGTTCAAGTCATCATCTTTTTTCTTCATGAGGGCCTTTACACCCGTTGGATCACTAGGATCATGTCCTAGATCAATGATGATCTCCTCCAGGGACTTTATTCTGTTGTCTTTGGCTTGGGATGACAATCTCTCAAAATCCAACTGGGTGTTGGTGTTTTTTAGGGACTCCTTCAGCTCATGGGCCAAGGTGGCCTTCTCTACTAGGGTTGAATAGACCATCTCTCTAGTTTGCTTGTGGAGTTCAATTTGGTCCATGGGATGTATATCCCTGGCTAGGACCTCCACCCTTGTCTTTATGAAATCTGCAGGTTTCTTAGGCTCTGGCCCCATTGGCTTGTAGTGGCTCAGGAGAAATTTCTCCTGCTGAATGTCATATACCGACAATAGTCTCTCTTGCTGGGCTGGTGTTGCATCTACGAATTGCTTGTAGACCTCGGCCCTTAGCAGCTCATTCTGAGCTTTAATCTGTTTGAAAGAAGCCTTGGTGCTTTTGGGCTTCTTGGTCAGCTGGGAAGACGAGGACACCTCTAAGCCGAGTTGTAAAGTTTGCTCCTGCTGAAAGGAGCTTGTACCTGTGTGTTGACTGCCCTCCTTGTCTTTTCTTTCACTCTCCAAGACATCATCAGTAATGTCTTCTACCTCTGGGGAGTCTGCTCTTTGCCTTTTGGCTTCTGGCTGGTGGGAGGATCCACTGAGAGGAGTGGACTCTTCTCTATCTCTTTTAGTTCCCCTTTCCTCATGTGCTGGGGTCTGTAAGATTGGGGCAGTTACTGGCTCTTTTTGTGGAGGTGGAATTTGCAGTGTTGGAGCTGCTGGGAGCTGAGTCTGTGGAGGGACATTTTGCCCTTGCTGCTGTTCTTGTTGCTGCCCTGTTTGCTGCTCTGCTTCAGGGGCAGGCTTTTCTTTTGTTACCTCCTCTTCTGTACCCATTATACCCTTGCCTTTATCTAACACTGGTGCTGATGTAGAAGGTGCCTGTGGTGCAGTCTTTGTAGCCGAGGTCCCTCCTCCTATTGAATAAGGCGGTCTGAAAGGTACCTGCTGCACATAGTCTAGGTCAATAGTCTTTTCAAGCTCCGTCCTACTCTTTAGCATTCTCTCTTGCTCAGTTAGATTTTCAACTAGAGTGTCCATCTGCCATTCTTGCAGGTTGGCATATTTTTCAATGTGAGAGTACTGGCAATGTTTAATGCCTATAAGCCTATACTTGTTTCTTCTAGCAGTGATGAAACCTTGAGGGTCATAATGGACCCACCGAAAACTATAGGATAACTTGTATTTATCCTTGAGGATTAGGTCTGCCTCTTCCCACCCTTCTTTTTTGTTCATGATGAAGGGGCCCAACTCGTGTTTGAACTTGAGGCGGGCCTTCTTTTTGGTGCTGTGGAAATGGGTGAGGTCTGACTGAATCAACTGCCTGTAATATTCCAAGGCAAATAACCTCATAGGTACATATTTTGGGAGCCTGTATGGACAGAGCTCACAGCCATAGATCCTAATGACAGTATGGTTCTCATATAGGTACCAGTCACCTATTTTATATTTTCTAGAAAGCTGCAGGGCTTTCTTTATCTCATTTGATACTCTGGGAGGAGGGGACTTCATCAATAGGCAAGAGATTGGGTATACAAATTGGTCAACAAATTCACAGTAGGTATAGGGTGAGTTTGTGACCTTATGAAAGACAGAGGTCCAGAAGATAACAGATCTTCTTTCCCCTTTGTGATCCAGCCTTCTGATGTAGCATGGGAAGGCTTCAGAGTGGTAGTACATGAATAGGTGGTAAATATAGGCTGAGTACCTGAAGACCCCTTGCCTGTCCACCTTGCTCAGCTGATCATGAATCTTATTGGCAATGAATTTAGCAAAGTTATATTTCCTGGCAGGGGGTTGGCGTGGGCTATATGCAGATAGCAATACCAGCATTGTTTTGTCCACATGCTCACTGTTTTTGTATCCCAGCACATAGGCGATCATGTCCAGTAAAAGCCTGCCTATATCATTGAAATGGATACCCAGGTAGGGAGGTGGCTCTGTAGGCTGGCACTCAGATCTCATGAAATCTCTGGTGACCTTTTGAATCTCCTCGCTGGTCATCTTTTCACCAGTCTCTAGCAAATAGCTCATGGAAAACGAGATTAGCAATTCTGTCTGATCAAAATGTAACATTTTGTTGATAGACTCAGCATTAATGTAGAAAAGGATCCTTCCAGATGGAGTGCTAACAGTTATGTGCTGCACATTATAGTTTTCAGCACATAGGTGAATGATTTCAGGGAAGACATTTACAGCTGGGAGACAATAGTATGGTAGGTTTGACTCCCATATCCCATGTGTACCATGACCATCCTTATAGTCCTCTCTCAACTGACTGAAAGTCTGCAAGAAGTCCCTGTTGCCCTCAAAGTCTTCAATAAGACAGTCCTTGTCAACCAATGGCAAGGCCTCCAGCTCTCTATTTGTTGGATTCAATGGAGCTACACTGAGGGATGAGGATGTAGAAGCAGCCATTGTAAAACTTGATTTGAAATAAGGTGATGGCAATTGTTTACAAAGTCTTTTTAAAAGCTTGAGTAATAGGACCAATACAGACCAAGTCTGAAGTGTTTTTCTTAGTGAAAATGCAAGCTGGTTTCTGCAGTTTGCTGCAACCTCTCAGGGACGTGAACTGCCAAGGGTAAGCTGCAGAGGTAATGAGGTTTCTTTTGGTAAAAATGCAGCTGGCCTGTACTCGGCAAAAGGGAACAATGCCAAGCACCTCGAGGACAACTTTATGGTTTCAGCCCGTGGAATGACCGCTCTAATGTCGAATTATAGTTCAGGGGTGGTGCAGGTTGCTTGGGCTTGCTTTAGGTAACAAGCAGAGTTGAATTTAGGATTTTTACCAGTTTTTAATGGTGAATTTACAGAGAATTGGAATGCATGGGCAAAAGTGGGGAAAACTGGTGGAATACCTGGAAAAACTAGCTTGGAAGCTTGCGGGCCGGGCTGTGGAGGTTTAATGCCGTCGAATTCTGGACTTGTAGCGGTCGAAATGTTGAATTTGATGGCTGGGGACAAATTTCGCGGCAGCTGGTTGACAACGGCTACTTCTCTTGCGCGTGAAAATGACCCAAAACGGCTCATTTGGTTGCTTATAATGTTAAATTTGGAAAAAGTATGCATTTGGCGCTTTTTTGCCGATGACGTCAGCATGACGTCATGGCGGGGCCCGGGTACGGAGGTGACGTGGCTGCTGAGGTGTGAGCCAGGGTGGTAGGACGCGGTGGCGGGTGAATAAGGTGGCAGGAGTACGTGGAGGATCACATGGCGCGGGGGTGGGCGAAAGGTGCTACGTTAGGATGACGCAACGATGACATAAGGGACAGCGGTATCGGAATGGTGGTAAGTGGGTTCCCCGCACCGCCTTTGCTGATGAGTGGTATTGGGGAGGGGGGCTCCGAACAACCCCGGTGTTTGACACGCATCCAGGGTACAGAGCGGGAAACCACTTTCCCCGGACGCTAAAGGTCGGCAGATCCGGGCCCAAGAATACCCGCCCACCGTTAGATCATGGGTGGCGGAAGATCAACGGCTGGCGGGCCCTCCGACGGATCGTGCAGGTTTGGGGGTCCCGCCGGCCTTAATTAAATATTCATTTAAATATTTACAGCGGAGAACTATAGGAAAGGGGGTTTTTCTGTTTTTTCGGGATTTTCATGGGTTTTTTCATAATTTCAAAGGGGTTATGGGTAGGAAGGGGTTTTTATAGGGTTTTACTTTGCAAATGACGGTTTAATGAGTGGAATGACTTGAAACAGGGGATAGAGATGAGGTATAGGTTCATCAAAGTGACCAGATGTCATTTTGATTCCTTTTTAGAGAACATATGGCTATAATGCCAAGGGGAGGGATATTTATACAAAATTTGGGGTTTATACACCATGGTGTTAGTACTAGTAGGGGAAAGGTAATATAGGGGATTTACATAATAGAGTTAGAGTTAGTATGGGGAAAATGAGAATGAAGGGGAAAATCACTAAGTTTATTTGAAACTTACTTAGTTTAGGGAGTAGATCAAAATGAAAAGAATTTTACACAGGAAATGTGGCTTTTAGATGAACAAGAACCATCATAAAACCTTAGAAATTTCTCATCAATCTCCATGGATGAAGGGATGTTAGTAATAAGAGTGGAAGGGGAATTTGGGGAATTAGACATGCTCATTTGCCTTTCTTTTCTTATTTAAACCAGCAAGATTCAATCTGGAATGAATATCACTTTTGCAACCCCATCTACTTACCCAGCTACTTTGCCTAGAATTTTTTATTTCTTCTTGGAGGGTGCACTTGGACTTGCAGACCCTTACTTGCCTTTTCTTTTCTTTGGCTTTTTCTTTTGTTTTTTCTATCTACTTCTACCCTTATTTCTTCCAAGGTCCCAGATTAAGCTGTTGGGAGCCTTTTCTTCTCTACCTGAACTACTTGTCTGCCAAGATTAAACAGTTTGGACAAACTTCTTTCTCTAATCTACAACTGCAAATTTAAACCATGGAATGATCTAGATTAGACTGTTGGACCATCCATCAAAATTGGGACGCATTAAGCTATTTACACACCTTGTACTCCTTTGGAAATATGTGATCTTTGCATGATCAAAGCAGAGCATATTTGGAACTTCTATAGCCAATCATGAAATATGAAACCTATTGGTATAGGTACCTAACAGCTGCAACATAAACGTTTTCATTGAATATCTATCCATGCATTTTTGACATCGAACCGTACTTCCACACTTCACTTCCATGCATAGGTTTCATTTCTTGTTTTCCATTTCTGTTCATAGGGTTCATTGCACAGTTATCATAGGATTAATGAATTTCTCGTTTTGATGCATAAGTCATTTGTTTCATTTACGCTGCTCCTTCTCAATCCGCTTTCTCCTTCTTCTTCTTGATCTATCCTCAAGTCCTATTTAACCTCTGTCTTACGCATTTACCCTCCAACTCTCTCATTTCCCACATAGCTCCATCTCCTTCAACTTTCATTGATCCCATCCTTCCAATCATCAACCCACTGCATACACTCTTCCTCCATCTGATTCCTCTGCTCCTGAGCCATCACCAGCTCCATCTCCATTTCACCTATCCTTCCACACCACTCCGAACCTTCACCATCTTCCAAAACTTCCATGGCCAATCATCCTGTAGAATTGCACAGCCTTCCTGTAGAAACCCCTGAGTTTCCTATAGGATCCCCTGCAGACTTCCTATAGAAGTATGCAAACTCGGTTGCTGAGCATCCGAATGTGGTAGACTTCTGGGGATTGATGCTGGAGACCCTCTGGGACCTCCCTTAGCCATCCTAACCTTGCCCATGCTTTCCTTCCATTCCAATCGCTCCTGCACAACCAAACCCTAATCAAAAGCATCATCACAATAAATCCAACCACTTAATGAAAAAGTACAAAAACATGATTTTCCAGATGCAAGTAGCTTAGATGCATGTATTTCAGTTCACTGCAAGCAATGGCATTGTTGGTAGTTGTTCCATTCACAGTTTTTCATAGTTAGGGCCTAGCTAGTTGAATTAGGGTTTCCTAGGGTTTCCATGCTTTATTGGTTTTCAGTTTCCTTCTGCAATTAGACTAGTCTCCTTTGAGTTAGCTTTCGTCCATCATTGATAAAGCTTCTTCTGTGAGCCTATAGAAGTTGGCTTGAGCCCTAGCAGACTTGTGCCAGCTGACCAAGTGACAGCTGCGACAAGAGCTAGTACTTGTGCATACAGCACCGTCGCTTCCAAGTTTGTACGAACTACCGGGTTGATAAAATTAAGAGACAGGAAGCTCCAGGAGTTGTAGCATTATTGCTACAATACTGGAGCTCACCATCTTTTTGGCGCCGTTGCCGGGGAAGCGTCAGAGTATTAGCAATTGTTGCTTTTCTTCTACTTTCTTACCCTTACCTTCTGCTAAGTAGTTCACTTCATTTCCATTCTGCAAAAGTAGCATAGACTTTTCCTGCTTTCATAGATTAGCATTTCCTGCTTTCATAGATTAGCATTTCCTTTCTGCAAGCGTAGACTAGCATTTCCTTCCTGCAATTTCATTTGAGCAAAGTAGATTAGTCCTTTCCTGCTTTCAGTTAATTTTGCATCTTTCATAGATAGTTGTAGATCAACCTGTCTCAGTTTTGCAGGTACCAAAAGAAAAGCAAAGAAAAAGCAATCAAAGAGAAAAAAGAAAGTCTTTTCCATTTCATGCCTCGTAGGAACCGAGATAGATCAGGCAAATTCCTACCAAACACCCCCACCACATCACTGAGTCACCCCTCTCTCCTCTTTGGTGACAGTGACCCAGAAGAACCTATAGGTGAACATCCTGAGATATCCAAAGATCCTATAGTAGAAGAAGAGTTAGAGACTACTCCATTTGAAGCTATGGCTGATAATAGAAGAGAAGATGAGAGAATAGAAGGCGCCTTCCCCATCCGAGAGACCAATGGAGAGATGAAAATGAAAAACATTAGCCCCTCCGCCTTACCTCACTTCCATGGGTTGACCACTGAAGATCCAGATACCTTCCTGTTTGAGTTTGATGTCCTTTGTAGAACCTATGACTATACTGAAGATGAGCAAAAGTTGAAACTTTTCCCTTCCACTCTTAAGGATGCAGCACTACGCTGGTTCATGGGTTTACCTGGGAATAGTATCACTACTTGGGCTCAGATGCAGCAAGCTTTCAACACCAAGTACCGGGATTACTATAGGTCCAAGGAAACAAAAGGGGAAATCTTTCAGATGTCCATGGGAAATGATGAGTCCTTAAAGGATTATGAGGAGAGGTTCCAACTAAGCTATAAGCGGGCCAGGTGCACACTTGACCCTAAATCCCTCAAGTTGGTCCTACTCCGAGGAGTCCCTGAAGACCTCTTAGATACCCTTCACATGTTAGATTGGGGGGACATTTACCAACTGCCTTATGAGGACATCAAGACTGTGTTTAGAAACCACTCCAGGGCAGCTCGGAAATGAGGTAGAGGAAACCACCTCTCAACTAGTGTCCCTTTCTCCAAACATGAGCTTGCAAACCAATTAGAAGATCTTAAGAGTGAGGTGAGACAAACCATTGCCATGCAGCTTGATACATTCAAGATTCAGCAAAAGAAAGAAGAGGCTGAGAGAGCCTTGGCTGTCTTCTGTCCTAGGTGCACAAGGAGGCACCCTAAGAACGAATGTCCATTGCATTCGGTTGAAGTGTGTTTCGTTTGTGAGGAGGACCATCCCACAAATCAGTGTCCAACCTTACCTGGGTTTAAAGCCATGTACCAAGGGACCGAAGCTCCCACAGAGCCTCTCTATTACCTCAACCAAAGGAGGCCACAAGGATCTAGACCTTATCAGCAGGAGATGCAAGGGGCATCTCAAGCTTATTACAACCCCAACCAATCAACTCCTATGCCTTCCTGGGGTCCCCCTGCTCATCCTTCATGGTCCATGCCTCCTCCATGGTCTTATCCACCTCAGTACCCCACTCAACCTACTTCTCATCCATATCACTCACATACCCAGCCACAGCCTCAATGGAATGCACCTCAGTCGGGGTGGAGGCCCCAATACAACACTCCTCCTGCCATTTTGCCTCCACCACCAGTTCAACCTCAACAATTACCTCCTGCTCCTCCAAGGCAACCTCAAATGCCTGCTCAACCGAACCCGAACCCCAACAATAGATAGGCCCAGCAGGTATACACTGAGGAAACCTCATGCCCTACCTATGCTGTGGAGATCCAGGAGATCAACCTTCGATCTGGAAAGACTCTACCAGATCACCAACCTCCTCCCCCAGAGGATGAGGAAGGTAAACAGGAAAGTGAACCAAAGGCTATTCCACCCTTTCCTGAGAGACTAACAGCCACCACACAACCTAACCCAGAAGAAGATGAGCTTTTGGGTGAGCTCAAGCAGTTGTGTGTAAAAATCCCACTTCTCCAAGCCATCAAGGATGTGCCAATATATAACAAGCTGGTTAAGGAGAAGTGTTTCAAACACCCAGGCAGACGGAAGAAAGATGCCTCAACTATCAATGTCATAGGACAACTGTCTGACCTTATGCTACGACAAGTCATCTGCCCAAAGTACCTAGATCCTGGAAGTCCTGTAGTAGATGTTCACATCAATGGCACCATTATCACCCACACCTTGATTGATCTGGGGGCGGCCATCAATGTGATGACTAGGGATACCATGCTTAAACTCAATCTTCAGGGTTCCTTGAGGAAGACCTCGACAGTACTGCAATTAGCAGATCGCTCCACCGTGACTCCCGAAGGGATTGTGGAGGATGTCATGGTCTCCATTGATTCTTGGGAATACCCTGCAGACTTCCTGGTTCTGCAACCAAAGGCCAAGCTTACTGGATATCCTCTCATTTTGGGAAGGCCTTGGTTAGCTACTGCAGATGCTTACATAAGTTTTCGGGCAGGAAACATGACCATAAAAAATGGTCCCATGTCCAAGCAGCTAGTCCTATACCCTCCTGCCCAACCTTCTTTAGAGCATGATTTACCACTCTGGTTGGAAGAAGGAGAAGAAGACGAGGTGTACTCAGCACCTCTGTGCACCTTAGATACCACTAGAAAATACCCCCCAACCGAGGATGACTTGATCGAGACCTTGATCCAGAATCCACCTTCCAGTGCACTACCCTTAGAGGAATTGGTGGAGGATGCCCAAGCTAGCACCTTAGTGGATCTCTGTACAACCAACCCTGTTACTCCCAGAGTCAAGAATGTGGAGTTCGGCCTTGAGAAAGCATTGAAGATCAGCTCCTCCCTATCTCCTTCCCAGGAAAAGGAGCTGTGTAGTCTGTTGGCCAACCACCTAGATGCTTTTGCTTGGAGCTATAAGGAAATGAAAGGAGTCCATCCTTAGGTCTGTACCCATCATATATACATCAAAGAGGATTGTAAACCGGTTAGGCAACCTCAGAGGAGAATGAATCCAACCCTTAAAGACATTGTCAAGGAAGAATTGCAGAAACTGTTGGATGCCGGATTCATCTACCCCATCTCAGATAGTGAATGGGTGTCCCCTCTAGTGTTGGTTCCCAAGAAAAATGGGAAATGGAGAATTTGTGTGGACTACCGAGAACTGAACAAAGCTACCAAGAAGGACCATTTCCCTCTACCTTTCATAGATCAAGTGTTGGATGGACTGGCAGGAAAGAAGTTCTTCTCTTTCCTGGATGGGTTTAGCGGGTACAATCAAATCCAAATCAGCCCGGAAGACCAAGATAAGACCACCTTCACTTGTCCTTGGGGTACCTTTGCCTATCGAGTCCTTCCCTTTGGGCTATGCAATGCTCCTGCTACCTTTCAGAGAGCTGTCTTGAACATCTTCTCGGAGCTGGTCCATGATGCAGTGGAAATATACATGGATGACTTTACTCCTTATGGGGCCAACTTCCAGGAAGCATTGTCCAACCTAGGGAAAGTCCTAACCAAATGCACCGAGATGAACTTGTTCCTTAGTCCTGAAAAATGTGAATTCCTAATGACTGAGGGGACCGTGCTAGGCCATACCATTTCTTCCCAAGGATTGCAGGTGGATCCTAACAAAATTGCTCTCATCAAGAGGGTTCCACCTCCTCAAAAGGTAAGGGATGTCCGGAGTTTCTTGGGATTAGCAGGATACTACCGGAGATTCATTAAAGATTTCAGCAAGCTAGCCTCGCCATTGTTTGGTCTGTTGGCAAAAGATGTGGAGTTTAAATGGACTGACGATTGTCAGAGGGCTTTAAATGAATTGAAGGACAAGTTGGTGTCAGCCCCAATCCTGAGAGGTCCAAACTGGGCCCTACCTTTCCACATCCACACTGATGCCTTGAACAAAGCCATAGGTGTAGCTTTAGGACAAGTTGAGTAGAAACTTCCATATGCCATTTACTTTGTTAGCAAAAACTTGTCCAAAGCTGAGCTGAATTACACTGTAACCGAGAAAGAATTCTTGGCTGTGGTCCATGCATTGAACAAGTTCCGACATTATATTACTGGTTACCAGACCTTTGTACATACTGACCATGCTGCTATTAGATATTTGATGAATAAACTAGATTGAATGCTCGTATTATTAGATGGTTACTTTTATTGCAGCAGTTTGATCTAACCATTGTTGATAAACCAGGTAGAGAAAATGTTGTTGCTGACTTTTTATCTAGATTGGATTTGTCTGCAGATGAGGATGGAACAGTGGACGATCAGATGCCTGATGAACATCTGTTTGCTATTTCAGTACTCTCTCCATGGTTTGCTGATATAGCAAACTATCTTGTTTCAGCACAGTTCCCTCCACACCTATCTTCCAAAGAGAAGAGCAGAATCATCAGAAAAAGTGCCTCATTCACTTGGATCGGGGGCAATCTGTTCAAGCTTGGCCCCGATCAGATATTAAGGCGTTGTGTAAGGGAGGAGGAATTCTTTGATATCCTCCTCACTTGTCATGATGGGCCTTGTGGAGGGCATTTTGCAGCAAAGAGAACTGCCTTCAAGATCCTGCAGGCAGGCTACTATTGGCCCACACTTCATCAAGATGTCAGAAGATATGTCAGTCAGTGTGACCAATGCCAAAGAATGGGGAAACCAACCCAAAGGGATGAGATGCCTCTCCAACCTCAAGTGACTCTTGAGCCATTTGAGAAGTGGGGCATGGACTTTGTGGGCCCAATCAACCCCTCTTCGAGGCAAAGGACTTACATCATTGTGTGTACTGACTATTTGACAAAGTGGGCAGAGACCAAAGCAATCAAAGCAGCAACAGAAGAAAAGGTGGCCGAGTTCCTAAGAGAGAACATCTTCTATAAGTTTGGCTATCCAAGAGAGCTGGTCACCGATCAAGGGAGCCAGTTCACCTCCAACCTGGTTGAAGATCTCCTAGCTCATCACAAGATCAAGCACAGGACTTCCACCCCTTATCACCCTCAAGCAAATGGGCAGGTGGAAGTCACCAATAGAGCATTAGAAGGGATCTTGACTAAAGTGGTGAGCAGCAGCAGAAAGGACTGGACAGATCACCTGGTAGAAGCCACATGGGCCTACAACACCACTTGGAAGACCACCACCGGTTTCACACCATATGAGCTGGTCTATGGGAAGAAAGCTTTGTTGTCCATTGAGTTTGAATACAACACCTTGAGGATGGCAGCTCAGCTGGACCTAGATCTCAGCCATGCTCAACAAGAAAGGCTGCTGCAGCTGAATGGCCTGGACGAGCACCGCATGCAGGCCCTCCTTCACTCAGAAGTGGTTCAACTTCAGAGGAAGGTGTGGCATGACCAACATCTCCATGACAAGCAATTTCAGCTGGGAGATTGGGCTTTGTTGTATGATTCCAGATACAAAGATTTCAAGGGGAAGTTGAGAATCAGATGGCTAGGACCATATACAGTGGAGAAATGCCATGACAATGGATCTGTCCTCATTCAAACCATTGATGAGGAAGCCATTCCCCTGCTTGTCAATGGGCATCGATTGAAGATCTACAGGAGACCTCTCTCAAGACAAGAGTTTATCAAAACTATGGAGGAATCTGTATTGGTCATAGAGAAGGGTTCTGCCTCTGCCTCTGGCACACCCCGAAAAAATATCTGAAAAAAAAAAAAAACAAAAAAAAAAGAAGAAAAGAAAAAAAAAGAAAAAAGAAATAAAGATCCTTAGGTGAAAACCTCTCTGAGGCGCCCAAGGCAGGTAGTAGGGGTGAAAACCTCATTGAGGCGCTCCTATTTCTTTTGTTTAAAAAAAAAAAAAAAAAAAAAGAGAAAAGAAAAAAGAAAAAAGAAAACACAATAAGCAAAATATGGTAAAAATTGCAGGTTGCAGATGCTCTATGGAGAAGAGGAAGCCTTTCAACTCACAGCCAAGGGTCCTTATCATGCTGTCAAGGAACCTCATCAGTACCTCCTCTAAGAGCACCCATGTTTTTCAAGGTATGTGCAATTTTATCATGGTTTGAATCTTCTACAGGAAGCTGCTGTCTTTCTACAGGAAGGCGCAGTCTTTCTACAGGAAGGCACGGATTTTCTACAGGAAAGTGCAGACTTTCTACAGGAAGCTCTGTGTCTACAAGAAACTTCTTGTAGGAGTTTTGGATGGCCAGAATTCATCTTAAAAAGAGATTTCATGACCATGGATTGGTTTGGATGCATGCAAGCCTCTGTTGGCATCCTTGCACGTTGCTGTCACCATGCCCCACCACCCGTGTCGACATGCGGCCAAGTCCCTGCACAAACAAAGAAAATCGATGAGTTCTCGTGGGAAAGCCATTTCCAAAGTTAACAAATGATGGAATCTCATACCACATGCATCAAGAGCTCCGGGATTGTGATCGAGAAGCCAGAACCGCCATCGTGCAACATGCACCCAAGGAGAAAGGACTGTTACGAGACCCCTCGCGGGGATCCTGTAACAGTTCAACCTGCTCGAGTGGATACCATTCACAGCACCGCCATCCGAAATGAAACGCGGGCGCATGCAAGCAAAACCACCCACTCTAGCGTTGGCAGCATGTACCCACGAGCTTCCGGGTCTGTGTAAGTCGCACGCAGCAGGTAGATCCGCTCACCATCGTCCGAGAACTGGAAAAATCGTGTGCAACCGCGCAGGTAAGTGTTTCCACCCTTCCTTCCATCAAATCGCATGAATCTAACTTCGAAATTGTTTGCAAAGCGTAAAATTGAATGGTTGAGCGGCCGTATGGCCAGTCGACTGGCCATGTCGGCCAGTTAAAGTGTAATTGGATGTTTGGGTGGCGGTCACGACAAAGAGAATGAACGGCATGCACGTGGGAACACTCTCGTCAGAAGCATAAGTTTAACAGGAAAGGCGGCGGCAAATCTATGGGAATGAATGCAGCAGCAAGTGAATACGCACGCGGAGGATGGATGACGTCGCCCAACGGTCCGGCGGGGACAGCTCATCCCCCGCGCCATGGATTGCACCGATTCAAAATCCAATTGGCTAAATCATGCGCATGCATTTATCATCCAACACTTCAACTCGGATAGCTATTCTGATCTCCTCTGCACTTTGATATGCCGAGTTGTTGGCTACCAGAACGCTGGTCAAGCACACCGCGAGCGCGGCCAACTACAGTCCTCCCCGAGAATTGCGCATGGCTTCTACAGGAACGCAGTTCTACAGGAACGCAGTCTATAGGAACGCAGTCATCTACAGGAAAGCGGGTGCCTCGCGAAAAAAGGTGGCCAATTAAGGAGGTAACCCTGAACTCTTAATGTAACTGGTTATTAGAAGTGGCAAGACCATCGTCCACGGTCGGGTTATAAATATATTGGTGGAATTGTTGTTTGCTGTGCCGTTTCTACCGTTCTATAGGATGTTGGTATAAGTAGTCTGTGTTGAAATTTTGTATGTGCATGCTCTGTCTTCATAGACCAAATCTTTTTTGCATCTGCCACCTTTAGTTAAAACGACCGTGTTCATCATGCCGGGTGGGTTTATAAGACGAGAGCCCACTGATTCAACTAACTTAAGGAGAAACCCGGCAGTGGTAGAGCTCTTCACCAGAGCACAATGGATGCCTTTTTGTGATAAGCTGCAGGGCTACGATGATGAAGTAGCCGAGGAATTCTTGCAGGCTTTGAAGCCTAAATCCCAGACACTGGCCACAGTAAACTTCAGAGGTCTAAGCCTCAAACTCAACCCAGAACATATCAGTCGGATCACAGAACCTCCTATGGGTCTGCCGTGGGATAAAGAGGAGAGAAAGCTGAGTCAGCAGGCAAAGAAGGAATTCTTTCCACCTGAGGAAGAATTCTCGGAGGATAAAAACGGGGTGAGAAGAACGAGTCTATCACCACCTTGGAATGAAGTCAGTTTGAAAATCATGAAATATATTACTTGTGAAGGCCGGTTCAGCATCGTGTATGCATATCACTTTCGGCTACTCACTGAGTTGAGGCACCGAATTGACCTTCCTGTAGAGCAAAAACTGAGCATCCCTTATTATCTCCTGCAGTCCGTAATGGAGTGTGCTACAAAACTAAGAGAGGGCATACCTGATCAGATAGCCCACCATGGGTTAATAAAGCTGCTTGTGGAAGATGCATTGCACTCATATAAGGTCCCCCTCTCATGGGAATCCTTCCGCAATTTGACCAAAGATGGGGATATTAAAATGTTGATCGAAGAAACAGGTTCCTCTAGTAGTGAGGAACACGAAGCAGTGGCCGAAGAACAAAGGAAGAAGCATGAGGAAAAGAAGGACCAAGAAAAAGGTGGCACACCTATCCTGTCAGCAAGGGAAAAGAGGATGAAGAGCAGAATGGACAAAGCCGAGGTGGCCCACGTCAGCCCAAGTACCTCAACAGCACCTGCACCCAAAGCAAAAAGCAAAACTCAAGCAGGCAAGCAAGCGGAAGTGGAGACACCTGTGTCTACAGGAAAGCAAAAACAGGCTTCTACAGGAAGCCCGAAAACACAAACTCAGGCTTCTACAAGAAGCCTGAAAACACAAACTCAGGCTTCTACAGGAATCCCAAAAATCATTGAAAAAGAGGCTTCTACAGGAAGCCCGAAAACAAAGACAAAGGCTTCTACAGGAAGCCCGAAGATCAGTGGGAAACAGGCTTCTACAGGAAGCCCAAAAGCAAAGACCAAGGCTTCTACAGGAAGCGCGAAAATCGTTGGAGAACAGGCTTCTACAGGAAGCCCAAAAACGGAGACAAAGGCTTCTACAGGAAGCCCGAAAGTGAAAACACAGGCTTCTACAGGAAGCCCGAAGACAGAGACAAGGGCTTCTACAGGAAGCCCGAAATTGGAAAAAGGGGCTTCTACAAGAGGCCCGAAAGTCATTGAGAAACAGCCTCCTACAGAGAGTCTGAAGGCAGAGAGAGGGCCTTCTTCAGGAAGCCCAATGGCGGGAAAGAAAGAATCTTCTACCAGAGGCCCAGAAGTGGGCAAAGCAGGGTCTTCCACAGGAAGCCTGAAATCTGAAAAGGAGGGGCCCTCTACAAGGAGCTCTGAGAGAGAAAAACGCAAGAAAGAGAACGCTGGCATTCTCAAAAAGGAGGCAGTAGTGGCACTGGCTGCCCTCAGTACACCTCCAAAACCGAAGGAGAAAAGGGAGAGAGAGACCCCTCTACCATCTGAAGCCAGGAGAAGTAAGAGGATGACCACGGGCAAGCCACAGCCTCCACCCAGCAGCCAAACCACTTCAGGGGACATCCCTACTTCACCCAGTGCAAGAACCCCCTCTAAAAAATCAGCCACCCCCGAAAAGGGGAGCCCAAAAATAACTTCCTGGACACGAAAAATAGGCCAGTCGCCTTCCAAAGCCCGGCTCAAGGAAATAGGAAAGGGGAAGGAAGCATCACCTTCGTCACCACCAGGGGCGGCAAAGGCAGGGCCGCCAAAAACGGGAAAGGAAGAAGCGCCACCCTCGGCAGAAAAGGCAGAACCACCAAAATCAGGGGAGGAAAAGTGTGCTCCGGGCTCTAGTTCTCCGCCAAAGACGAGGAGCCAGGGCAAAGTTGCTCAAGGATGAGCAAATAGTTTAGCTGGGGGGTGATGATGAGCCCCAATTTTTGGTATAATTTGGGCTCATTTGGCCTACTTGCTTTGCTCAAACCATTCACTTTTTACTGCTTATGCATGCATTTCTTAGTTTATTCATGTTGTTTGTAGGAAGAAGGGTAGACATTTTATCTACGTGACTAATGCATGATGCTTTCAGGTTTTTGGCATTAAAAGGGAGGAAAAGACAACGAAAAAGGAGACAAGGAGACAATGAGGTGGCACTGCTGGTTTTTAGGAGAGGATGTCCACGGTCTTGGGGACCTTCCTCATGATTCCCACCAAGAACTCCGAGCTCCAATCCATCTCCCCACTGAGCTTAGAAGCAGCCAGCTGTTCTACAGGAACAGCAGTTATAACTGTTCTACAGGAACAGTAGTTATGACTGTCCTACAAGATCAGCAGTTAAACTTTAGTTGGACAGCCGAGCTCCTAAAATTAGGGACATCTATTGGATGATCGTTTTTGCATAAATATTGAGGCCGTAGCCTTGCAGAGAAGCTTTTTGAACCTTGGCATTACTCTTGTAATTGGAAAGTACGAGCTAGAGCTCAGTCTTTTGTTCCTTTTTGTAAGCCAATTTGGCATGACATCAGATTATGAATAAAGAAGGCAGATTTTGATCTAGTTCTAAGTTTTCTCAAGGAGCTATAGCTCTCAGGTTAGGGCCCAACCTGAGAGCAATAGATCTCCTCAGTGTTGTAATGTGTTTGCGTTTCGTTCCAGCACTTTGAGTTTGTTTATTTTCACATGCAATTCGAATTCACAGTTTGGTAATTTAGTCGTTTTCATGAGCATAGATAGGACTAGTTTATGGTGATTTGCTTTCAGTTGCTTAAGTTTGATAGGAGGATAGATATAATCTCTTGGAGCTCCAGCAAAATTTTTGTAAAGGCTCACTGCCATCCCTCTGTTAGGGATTGGGGTGCAGTCCATGACCAACCACCAAAAAGAAAAGCAGTTCTTCTCATTTCCATGCATGCTGCAACATAAACGTTTTCATTGAATATCCATCCATGCATTTTTGACATCGAACCGTACTTCCACACTTCACTTCCACGCATAGGTTTCATTTCTTGAAATCCATTTTTGTTCATAGGGTTCATGGCACAGTTATCATAGGATTAATGAATTTCTCGTTTTGATGCATAAGTCATTTGTTTCATTTACGCTGCTCCTTCTCAATCCGCTTTCTCCTTCTTCTTCTTGATCTATCCTCAAGTCCTATTTAACCTCTGTCTTACGCATTTACCCTCCAACTCTCTCATTTCCCACATAGCTCCATCTCCTTCAACTTTCATTGATCCCATCCTTCCAATCATCAACCCACTGCATACACTCTTCCTCCATCTGATTCCTCTGCTCCTGAGCCATCACCAGCTCCATCTCCATCTCACCTATCCTTCCACACCACTCCGACCCTTCACCATCTTCCAAAACTTCCACGGCCAATCATCCTGTAGAATTGCACAGCCTTCCTGTAGAAACCCCTGAGTTTCCTGTAGGATCCCCTGCAGACTTCCTGTAGAAGTCTGCAAACTCGGTTGCTGAGCATCCGAACGTGGTAGACTTCTGGGGATTGATGCTGGAGACCCTCTGGGACCTCCCTTAGCCATCCTGACCTTGCCCATGCTTTCCTTCCATTCCAACCGCTCCTGCACAACCAAACCCTAATCAAAAGCATCATCACAATAAATCCAACCACTTAATGAAAAAGTACAAAAACATGATTTTCCATATGCAAGTAGCTTAGATGCATGTATTTCAGTTCACTGCAAGCAATGGCATTGTTGGTAGTTGTTCCATTCACAGTTTTGCATAGTTAGGGCCTAGCTAGTCAAATTAGGGTTTCCTAGGGTTTCCATGCTTTATTGGTTTTCAGTTTCCTTCTGCAATTAGACTAGTCTCCTTTGAGTTAGCTTTCGTCCATCATTGATAAAGCTTCTTCTGTGAGCCTATAGAAGTTGGCTTGAGCCCTAGCAGACTTGTGCCAGCTGACCAAGTGACAGCTGCGACAAGAGCTAGTACTTGTGCATATAGCACTGTCGCTTCCAAGTTTGTACGAACTACCGGGTTGATAAAATTAAGAGACAGGAAGCTCCAGGAGTTGTAGCATTATTGCTACAATACTGGAGCTCACCAACAAGACTTGGATATCACTAGGAAAAACATTCAGTTGTATGTAGTTGGACCTGCTAAAGTTAATACGAAACTGTTAATATTATGGAATGAAGCACGAACTGGCCAGAGTCAGATATCAACCAAATCTTCCTTCAAAGTTTGAGGACATAGTTACACAATACAAATCTTGGCAACAATATGTTACTATAAAACTACAAGTTGATATTTTTGAGCTATATTTTCCTCAAACTCAATATTAAAGTATTAAGTTTTGTCTTATTAGGCTTTATATTTTTTTCTTATATAGAGTTTTGTCTTATTGTATTTTGGAAAATAATAAAGGTGTAAATATAAGTGGAAGTCCAAGAGTCAAGTGTGGAATTTGAAAAGTCATTAGTTAGAGTAAAGACAAAAGGCATCTAAGGGTAATGAGAGAAGCTCAAAGGTCATAAGGGGAGATGAAGATTCATATCAGTTTTTATAAATAAACCCTCATAACCCAAACAACGGGCTTGGAATTGAATATTTGTTGCTTTGGCTTATTTATTATAGGATAGGAAGAGTATCATCTTTGGAGATGCAAGTTGTGGCTTCATGTTCCACTATTGAGGCTAGTAACATAAAAATGTAATTATATGATTGGAACTTTCACTTAATAATCAGAAGCTCTAAGAGTCGACACACTTTCATGCTTATATTTTGGATGTTGTAAGATTACATTTTATATATTTTTGGTATATGTTGTTTCATTTATGCCAATGTGAATGAACTATTTCATTAAATTTAGTATGCATCTTGTTGAATGTGTGTTGTATATGCTATCATGATCATTTTTATCTTTTGAACTACTTTGCAAGTTAACTAATGATTCTTGTTTATGTGCTCGTGTGTCTCTTCTAGGATAATACTGTTACTTTTATTCAAAGGGATTACTCTCTTCCTTTTGGTGTGAATGAACCATTTATGCATTGCAATTGATATCTCACTAAGTCCACACACTTTCCATCACCAAATCTGTGTATATCATCTTATGTGTTCATTGCAGCCAAGACACATCTTTGAGATCAATGATTACCGACCATATTCTGGTTAGGGCTCAAACTCCAAATGATGTGGGGTCTAATTGGGACTTCACATCAGGGAGACCCCCTTCCTTGTTGTTGACATCCAACACCGTCAATAGGACAAAATTCAAATTCTGTTGAAATGAAGAAGGATGCATTATTGAATCATAAGGAGTATCAAAAGAAAAACTTTTCAAATGAAGGAGAAGTGTTGATGGAAGTGACCTAATAGTATGAGAAGTATTATGTTTTTGAAATTGACAATTGGTGTGTGTATGTAGATATTGAATTTCCCAAGGAAAACATAGTTGGGCTAATGGATGAAGGGAAGTCGTTAATACAAGTTGAGATAATTTTTCGGTAGTATAGGCTAGGAGTGATGAATTTTTCTTCTACAATACAGGGAGAGACCTCGATGGAAAAAAATAAGGATAAGTATACAAACAAAGATCTTGTTGCTGAAATAAACAAGACAATGTTAGCTTAGAAGAGCCTTCAAGAGAAATGCGATGAAGTTGATGAAGATGAAGATATATATTTAAATGAGCTACTCATGAAGGTTGATGAAGACACTTTAAATCTATTGGTGGAGTTGATCCTTGAAGGAAAAGTTGGTGAATCAAATGATTCACATCCAACATGTAAAACTTGAGCAAGAAGAGGATGGTAGTAGGACCAAGCTGGAAGGTGAAGCTAGAAAGATGAGGATGTTAATGAAAAAAGTACCCATGGACATGTACAAATAGAGGAGGAAAACAACCAATAATGAAAAGCAATTAAATGTGCAATATTTCCCTAACAACATAAGTAACATGTTATAAAATTATGTGTGGGATCTTGGTAGAGTGAGATAAGAATTGGAACAACAAGCCAACTGTGTATATGAACAACAACAAATTTTCTTTTGGGATCCTAGAGGGTTTAATCATTTGACTAGGAGGTTAAATTTCTCCACCTGGGGATTATAATGCAGGAGCATCACTTTAGGAAATTTTACTTTCTGTAAGATCACAAGGGGATCCTGTAAATTCTAGACTTAACTTTTTTTTCTCCAAATTATTTAAGTAAATTAGAATTAAAGGAATTTTATGATAGAGCCAACTGTCCTGATTCTAGAGGAAAATGGATCATTAGGTTGTTGGGATATTTTTAAGTGAGTATTTCTAAATATTGACAGGTGTTTATATTAGTTTTTATGTAGCAAATAACTTTGGACAGGTGTCCAACTAGTTTTTGGACTGTTAGGATATTTTTCAGTTATATGTAAGTATGTATAGGAGGAGGAGAGACAACTCTTGTGATAGAAAGGGAGAGAAGATATCAAAAAGTGATTTGGAAATTCTTATGTAAATAATTTCCTTTATGTTTAAGGAATGCGATATGATTTTTTGTTCCTAAGTTTCCTGTCCGAGTGTATGTATATTTACTTCCAAAAATAGACCGTGTCTTTGGGTTGATTCCAATGGTGGAATGTATGTGAAAAAATTAGGAATCATTGATAATTGTAGGATCAACGATTGTTCACAAGGTCAATTGAGGGGACAATGGTGTGTATGGTTGCAGAGAGTTGTGTTCAACCACAAAGGATTGTGTTTGTGGCTTGGAAGGAATTGTATTGGCACAGTGCCACAAGAGTCAAGAAGATGCACGAACCACTGTTGGTGATGTTTAAATAGGTCGCACAGTCGTCCTTGGAATAGAGAATGCTGGCAATGATCGTCATGTAATAGAAGATGTGATATGTAATGAAACGTTTCTCCTAGTTCCTATGGTAAATAAAGGGAAGAAAAAATGGTGACTACTTGTTTGAAAGAAATTGAGCCCATTTGTGAAATATGTATCGAGAACCATAAACCAATAAACACCAAAGAAATTAAGGTTAGTCCAGTTATGAGCAAGGATAGATTGCTGAAGATGAGAGGAAGGTACAATTTTAGTAACTAAGACCAAGTGTTAATAAGCAACATTTTGAGTGGATTCAAGAGGGATCGAACTTTGAAATTGTAATGATTTATAGTCAGGCATGGTAGAGTCAAGGGAAAGGGGAATGTGCTTGAACTCATAATCAACAAGAATGCCTAACTCCGATTACAGGATCAGTCAGGCTTAGAAGAACTAGAGTTATTAGGAATTGGAACACTTTGGCGAAAACCATACAAGATCCCAACCCCTTGTTGTGGTCCAGACTGTTAGTTGGCAGTCAGAGTGAACAATGTAAATGTAGCACATTGAAGGGAGACTGAATCCCGACTTCATGTTGGACCCAATCTAATCTACATGGAAGTGGAGTAGCTAGTTGGAATTACACCTAGATCCAAATCTGGCCTTGAGTTTGTTTTGGGAGTCATAGAATGGTTGTGAGTTCCAAAGCTTAGCTTAACTTGCAATGTGAAAAAAGGAGGATCGGAGTAACTTTCCTTCATGTGGATTGTGGGGAAGAATGCTTTGAACCCCTGCATATTTTAATTAATTTTGTTGGCCTTAGACTTGGAGAGAGGCCATCAAAACGAGAAAAATAGGAGGTATAATTTGATTGTATTCTATCTTGGTTCTCGTGGACCCATGAAATATTGATCTAGAATTATATTCATACATTTTAAGGAGGAGGGTCATCTGGAATTAAAGGGAACTCTCCTGCTAAAGGAAATAAGGTTTTTGTTTTAATAATAATAAAAGGAAAACTTCGCTCAAAGAAGTGTGAATAAGAGGAGAAGCAATTTGATTTGAGCAGAATAAAGGATTCTGGGAAAATATAATAGGCCATCAAAGGGGTCTGCTATCAAAATCTCTCAAACAACAAATTATTTTACAGTAAAAAACTTGAGGAAATTTTTTTTATCTTGAGAGACTTGATGCCTCTCAATGCTTGAGAGATCCAAGGTTAAGATGGATCTACGTTGGTTTTTTATAGATTTACATCTCTCAAACTATCTTGGTTACCTATATAATTATACATCCTTGGCCTTATCTTGAGCCATATTGAAGCCTTCTCCAAATCTATAAATTTCTCGTCATTCCTTGTATAATTATAAGCCAAGATTCACTATGTCTCATAAAATAGTGCCACATAGTGGATTACCTCATTCCTTTAAAAGAAACTCCAAAGTGGATTGATGTTCATTATTCATTTCACTTGGTTTCATAATGCTTTGAGACCCAATAGTTTGAAGTAGCTTTCTCTACCTCCCTAGGATAGTCTACACCCAAACTTGTCATTTTATCATCCACTACTTTTGAGACAAGGTGAAGTTCATTAGTGCTTCACATCCTTTATGCATAAATTATTGGTTCATATCCTACAATTCTTCTAATATTATATAGAATACAACTCTTTTCTCTTGAAATATTTTCTTTACCATCTAAGCTTTTCATGACCTTTACCTTATGTTGTATGATGCTCATATTTCCTTAAAACCTTTTTTACTTCACTTCCCTTCCTCTTGTTAAGGGGGTTAAGAACTCACATTCTTCTTTATGATAAAAAATATTATTCCTTTTTAAGCTAATATAAATACCACTTTCTAAAATAGTCAAATATATTGTATTTTCCATTCCTTTCTTATCATTTTCTTGTTGTATTAAATGTAACAACTATTATAGTTACCAATTACATCATAGCTCTTACTTACAACTTTGATTTCCTTCGCTGATTGTAGTTGATGTCTTTTCTACATCCTTTTTAGAAACCTTACTTTGATCACAACTAACTTGGTTACTAATAAACCTTGGTATTATACTCAACTCATATACATAAACTACCTATTATAGTCCCACCAAGTATCCTTTATTATTTAAATAAACCTCCTTCTCTTCATGAAGGTCTCATCACATAGGAAATACATTTCTTTGCATGATTATTTATGCCTCTATAGGCTCTTGTTTCTATCACATATCCTTTTTATTCCGAGTCAATTGCACCTTGTTAATCACACGTAATGATGTTTCTTTATCATCCAAAGCTCAATGAATTTATTATACAATTACTTCATAATTAAATAAAAGCACATAGTTTTTTGAAAATCAGAAATCCTCTATTCCTCCATAATTTCCAAGTAACCAAATAAATATTTTAGAAAGAGAAGGCTCATGTTATATTCTCCTCTAGAACAATTTTTTAGTGCTATATTCCTTCCAATGCCTATACCTTTGCTAATGTATACACTTTTTCAATCTCGTTCTTTGTATTTTTTCCATACTCTAAATTGGAAGTAAGAGTCACAACTCTGAAAGATCATGATCCTTACATTTACATTTGAGAGTATAACTCATCATAGTTTCACTACTACTCACTTTTAGAGTAATATTCTATTGTAGTGGCTGCAACACCCTCCAAAATTTTGGCCTGCATCCAATTTTAGAGTTTTCCTTGATGTTTGCAAGCACTCGGGTTCATCCCGTGAGCCCGTGTTGAGTCTTTGCACCCTCCTTGCTTGATTGTTGATCAAACATATTTTTGCATGATGGTCACAATGTCATGCTTACAACTTTTGGCTATGCATAAGGCCCGTCTTCATGTGAACAAGTTGTATTTGCTATGTAAACATTTGTTGCACTCACACACAAAGTTGTATGCACTGTCACTCAAATGTCGTCGCGGTCGTTCAATGATCTAGAACAAATGTCGCGCTTGTCACTCGCACCATCAGTTAGTCACACTGAGTGAATGTTGTCTTGATGGTTCGAAGCATATTGTCATTAAGTCATGTTGAGTGTGTGTTTGCAAGGTCGTGCATGTGCGAAGTCACTTGTTCACACACTTGGTAATTCTGTTGAAGCTATGTTGACCGGACCAACCCCAACAACCGGACCTTTGTTCAGCTACACTACGCAGTTTCAGCCCTGAGTGAACATGTACTACTACCCAAAATTGGGCAGAGCTTGAGGCTGCCTCCCAGGTAGTTTGCACTACACAATGCAAGAATCGACTAAATTGACTGTCACTAGAACAACACAAAAGTTTCCCATCAAGACATCTCAATCTGCACTGCCCGCAAGCAACATCAACTAAGCCTCCAACTGGTCAACTAGAGAGTTTGAAAGGTTAGTGACCCCGGGCCTCAGTCCTCCTAAAAATTGCACAAAAGCTGCCAAGCATGCCCACTTCTGCTGACTGAAGAAATTGTGCAGACATGCTGATGGACACTCACTTCCTGTCACTGCATTTCCCTAAAAAATTGCATAGTTTTTCCAGCCAGTCACCCTGTCAGCCGACCTATTGCTCCTCCTAAAAACTGTGTAGTTTTCATGAGCAGTCTCCCAGCTTCCCAGCATCCTGCTCAGCTCAAAAACTACGCAGGGATGTCCAGCAATCCAACCTCCCAGCTCTGTGTAGTTTTTTCCTGGAAGCCTTCCGCACTTCGCTACCAACTCCCCAGAGAAATTGTGCAATTTTTTCCAATAGCCTCCCATAGCGCGTTGCTAGCAGCCCAGAGAAATTGAGCCGTTTTCACTGCCAGTCCCTCCCTGCTTCCTGCACTGTCTCCTTGAAAAACATTGCATAGATCTACCCTCGATCCAAGCCAAATCTCACGGATAGTCACTGTCGATCCGGATTACCCATCTCAGCCTCCTAGTGACATATGCACAATTTTCATGGATAGTGCCCAGATCCCGCATCCCAGCCTGAAATGTGCTCTGCGCAATTCCAAAACCTTGTCCCCTCTTCACCTTTGTCAAAAATTAAACTCAGTTTTCCACCCATATTCTGAAAGCCTGACATTCCCTTTAGGTGGTCTAGAGCCTCGTATATTGTTAGTACTTCACTCAAAGATCAAAAGAAAAAAAATTCCCTCATGCACTACGCTTTCTCACTGCACCTGTGTTTTTAATTTTTCACTAAAAGAAAAATACATTTCAGTTGTTGTTTTGGGTTTGAGAGATGAGATTTGTTGCCTCGGTTTGCTATGTATGTTTTTTCATTCTGAGTTTCCATAAAACTCTTGTATAAAGCCCTATTTTCATAATTTCTACCATATTGCTGCACTCAAATTGGAAAACACTGAAATTGCACTCAAAAGCCCTAGAATTCATATTTGCTGTGAAGTCATGACAACTCCAGATAGAAATAAACACAAGGGATGAGACATAGTGAGGTTTGAGCCTCAAGATCTTACCTTAATAAACTCAGATCCAACAATTAGAGTTGCATTTGAACAAGTTGGTTGCATCAGATTTTGTGAGAAGATCCAGGGATATAGTGTACAACTCACTAAGGAGTTTTCCTTGAATTTCACTGGGTTGGATGTTAAGATTGGATAATTGAGTTTTCCAGTGTCATATGTCACCATTTCAGCTTCTACAGAGATTCCTCTACATGGAGAGCAATGGATCAAGGGCATGCCTCTAGACATAGCCAACTATAATATTTCTTGAAACCAAATTACAAAAACAAGGGGTATGGAGCTATTACACCTAAAGAATACCTACTTGAACCCTACAACAAACTTCTAAAGGTAATCCAAAGATACTTTACTTTTGAAGGTAATTTGGGAGAATCTATCAGCATCATTTTAGGCTTTTGATGCATTTCACATGAAAAGGCCCTTTGAATCCGTCTTTCTATTTATTTAGAATCCTTAGTAAGATGGTAGATAAATTTCAAGGTAAGAAAAGCCAAGTGGAGCCCAATATTTTCCATTTTTGTTTGACTAAGTTTTTGGTGGTAAAATATTTGAACAAGAAAAATTAGACATGGTAGACATTCTTAGATTCATCAAAGTTGACAGTTGAGTTACCAACTAGCCCTTGGAGTAAAAAGGACACAAAATCATCTATGGCAGGAGATGTGAGACCACTAGTTGAAATTTCAGTAAAAATACCATCAACTTCAGTTGATCCATCAGAAAAGAAAAAGGGTAAAAATTTGCACTTTTCTCCTGAGGTAGTGGAGGTTCCCAAGACGCCATTTACTAGAGCTACTACAAAGAAAGTGTCTTTGGAACACACATTTGAGCAGCCAACTGAGGTTTTAGACACCATACCAGAGGATATTGTTCTAGATGATAAAGACAAGGAGATCTTAGAACTGCAAGAACAATTGAAGAAGGCACACTTGGTCATTGCCCAACTACAACATGACAATAGGGAATTGAAGAAGACTGCTTTAGAAAGGACACCTAATATTGGTGAAACAAAACTAGTGATAAAGGCAGCTCCATCTATCACCAAGTCCAAAGGTAAAGAGAAGATTGTGACAGAGGACATTCAAGAGTTAGAGGCTCCATCAACAAGAGTTCCTGTGACCAGGTCTTTAGCAAGAAAGTTGCAGCTACAAAAGGAAGAGTTAGTGCAAAAAGAGAAGAAGGTTGAGGTGGATGAAGGGAAGCATACTTTTCATAGATTGAGGATGCAATTGAAAAAATCCAAAAGTGAAATTGTTGAACTTAAGAAGCAGGATGAAAGTGTCAGGAAAAAGATATATGACTATTTGAACATGTATGAACCAACTTTGTCAAATGCTAAGTATATATTGAAAATGAGTCTTCCTTTGCATAGGCAGCTCAAAAACATCTGCAGACAGAACCTCACCTTGAGGAAGGAGCTAAGGGTTATTAAACAATAGTTGTAGGATATACAAGGGAAGGACAGGGGAAATCTTGATGTGTTGGTTGAAGGAGCCAAAGTTTGAGCCTTGAAGCAGGGAATTGAAACACTTTTTATTTTACCCTCTTTCTTAAGTATACTAGTCGAATGATGTTGGAATAATGAGGTTGAGAGGTCATATTTTGCATGAAATTCTTCTAGGAGCATAGTTAGTCAAACTTATGAAGTTTATGAAACTTTTTCCAAAGGGAGTAGTTCACACAACATGTTGTCTTTTGACAAGGCAATAGGGTTTGATGAAAATGTAAAATTTTCGCATCTTTTTGGTAAGTGGGTACTTGAAAAGGGATTTCAACATTGTCATCATCATCAATATGTTGTTTATATTTTTTCAAAGACCTCTGTATTAGTCATAATTGTGAAGGATAGGTTTCTACGTTGTGCTTTAATACAAGTGTTGCACTTCTATTGTAGGTGGAGTTTTGAGAGATGGAGGCTTTGCAGAATGAAAATAGGTTTCTCAAGGGGAAGTTGATGATGCCCATGATATTTCACAAGTGCATCAGTCATTGAGAAGTTCCGAAAGTGATTAGAGTTACATAAACCATCAGCTCATTGTGCTTCTGTGTTGTGTGCCTGCTGGACTAGGAAGTAGCGTAGCGCCAATGCTGTGCTTCCACACAATCAACCCTTTGATCATGGAATTCATGTCAAAATATTATGTAATTAATTTTTATGGTAATGGTTAATGTCCTAAAGCAAATAAGAACTTTGAAACTTGATTTGAGCATTGCATTTAATGTAAATTTGTTTGAGAAAGTTTGAGTCAAAACACTCTCATAGTTTTTAGAGAAGCAGTTCTATATTTGATGTAGTAGGTAGAAACATAAATTCATCCTTTTAGGGAATTCTGTTCATAGAGGTGAGAAATGATTGTTTTGATGAAAAAAAGGTGGGTCAGGTTTAGGATAAGAGACACTATGCATTGTATTTTCTGATATTCTTCCAGTGAATGAAAAATACTGGGGTGTGATTTTACAGGGATTTTTGTGTCCGTTCCTAATGGTGATGTAATTTATTATGTTTTAAGTTTTCTCTCTTGTAGTTTACATGTTTGAATGCATGTATTCGTTTTGGTTAAACAAGGATTTATCTCAGAAATCGCTGTCAAAGTGCTCTGATATAGTTTTCTAAACTATTGATTTTTTTCTTCTTAAATGGCATTTAAAATTCATCCTTCAGTTAGATGCTCTATATGTAATTTCCACCATTCATCTTCCAACCCTTCTACATTGAATTAAATTGAAAAAACCAACAAGATTCCCTATCTTTCCCTTGCAAAAATATTCCTCATCCCTTCATCCTCTCACTAGAAAAAAATCAACTTTATATGATTGTATTCCCAATGGATGTTCCCTCTACCCTACCAGCAAATTGTTAAAGCTATACCTTTGATTCCAATACCTAGCCTAAAACCTAAGTGACTAAACATTTGGATATAAATCCCTCTCTGAAACTAGAAGGGCTAGATTCTAGTTTCAATGTGGTTTTTGGTTACCTTTGGGTTCTTCTCCTCAGCCTAGAGGAATTACAGAGTGCTAACACATCCTATGCAGAACTCTAGAAAGAAATGAATATTCAAAATCCAATGAATTCCCCTGCATAATCCCTAACCCTAAAACTTATCTAATTCATGGGAGGGAATATTTTAACATTTAATGAAAATATTTTTAACTACTTTTCCCTCCATTACACATTCATTTGCATTTCATTTCATTTTTCGTTTTCTTCAAATGTACATTGAATTTTCATTAGCTACCATTTACAATAATATTTATAATGGTCACATTGGATTCCCAATAGGCCCTTAGCAAAAATCATTGGCTCATCCTGATCCAGGTTCAATCAGATAACCACAATCACTTGTAATGCTAAAGTGTGATCCCAATCCACTTGTAAAAGTTGAATCGTAGGTTGCACAATTATATCTTCTCTACTTTTCACTCCCTCCTTATGCACCTTTGTCTTCCTATGGGCATCCCATCCACTTGCTCATAAGACCCCATCTCTTCTCTACTCTCGTGGGCATCCTAAGATGTGCTTGCAAGACCCCACTCTCTTCTTATCTACTCTACTATGTTTTATGCTATTATGCCTTTAACTACTGCAACCTGCATCCAATTCTTTGTTCTTCAACCTTATTCCATTATCCATTTCTATCATAACCACTCAGGCCCTTTGTCGTCTATCAGTTTTGATGTTGTTGGATTTCAAAATTTATGTCAGGTTGGAGTCTTTAGCTATAAAACTTTGTCTCTCATCTTCTTCTATTCCAATACATTTGAAAATGTAGTGTGCCAACTGGTTTGTGCAAAACCAACTAGTGATACTCGTGGGAGTCTTAATAAATATTGCCCATAGATTATGCCCCAGATTACATTTTTGTTCTTGGATATGCATGGGTTATTTGTGATCTGAAAGAAACATGAAATATAACACTAAAAATAGTAGGACATAAACATAAGCCGCTAGTGAAAACTTATTGGAAAATGAGTATAAAAATAGGTCGATACAATCAAGATCAAAATTTTGGGTTCTTTGTGGTATGAGTTGTAGCTCCACCAACATAATTCGATATAAATAAAAACAATTAACTCCCTAATCCTATGCGCCTTCCTATACATGATCCCGACATATTAAAACCCACTTAGAATTATCATTGTTTTAAATGATATAATAACTGAGAAAAACAGTGTAGAGGCCAACGTTTGAGCCTGAACCAATGTCGTGGGCTTGTTGTCATCATTACTATCATGAGCATGGGCATGCTTGTGAGCTAAGACTTCATGGCATGGAGTGACCACTAAATCACTCTTTTTCTTCTTGGAAACCTTTATTTTCTTTGAAAATCTCCCCAACATTGACATCGTTGTAAAGAGCATCATATTGTTCATCCTCCGTTGATGACCATTTCTTACTCTGCGAGGACAAAAATGGCTCCACTAGTTTGAAAATGATTCTTCTACCCATAATATTTATCCTCATAGTCCAATTCTTCTTCCTCCACTAGATCCATAATCTCAAAAAACAAGTGGTACAACACAACAAAATAATTGGAAATTTAAACTCACCAAGAAAAAGCTCATATTACCAGTACTACACACACTTATTATGCCTATAAAAACCCTAAGAAACACTCCTCCAAACATGTATATTTATCGTTTTTGCCTCTATCGAAAACCTTCACCAGAAATTCATTTGTTCATGGAATGGGTTTAGGCTTTATGTCTAAGATGTAGTAGTTCAGTTGCTCGCTCAAGAATTACCATCAAGGCATTTTCCAAGTTATTCTATGGGCTGTGAACTGGTATAAAAATGATTCCAATTGTATTGACGGGGAAATCATCATTTCCAAAAATGAAATATTTGGTGACCATATGATGTGATTACATTAATTTCATTTCAACCCTCGAGTGTGGTCCAAATTCTTCTAGATTGTATGTGGTAGTGTTTTTATGGAAATGGTGTACCAAAAGACACTTCCTTAGTAGTTGATTGTTACCTGCAAAGGATCACATGAATAATTGGTGTTGTTAGTGGAAAAACTTAAATAAACATAACATTGTAAGTAGTGCAAACAATGCATACATAAACATAAACTAAACAAAGAGGTAAATACACAAACAATGCTCAAATGGAATAAATAAATCAATAAGATAATGGAAAAATCTCCTTTTATTGACTGCTGGTAGTAGAGGTTAAATACAATAGATGATCTTAGACACTTGAAGAGAATTATTTTAGCCATGGTGCTCAAAAATCTTCATCAAGGGGATTTATTTTCCTCAATCTCTTTGCAAGTTTCTCCTTTCTTTCAAAGAAGTATGAAGACTCTTCAATGGTGGATTCCTCTTCTCTCACTAAGATGATGGATTGCTTAGAAGCAATATGGCCATCATGCTAGTGTTCTTCCCTTCTTTGGATTCAACAATGCAATGGTGGTTTGCTCAGATAGCAATTTGGCCAACATAACAATGTCTCATATTTTGGCTCTCCCATGGCCTGTTTATATAGAATTTTTGAATCCATCTTCCTCCTCTTGGTTGATGCATGATAATGACACATGAGTAGGACAAGATGATTCCATTGTGGGCTATGTATCTCAAATGTAACTCAAATTCGGTTGTACTAGACTAAGCAAATGTTAGAGAACCAACACCAACTGTGTAGAGTGGTCCTAGATCGCTGAGTCATCCTTTTTTGCAACCACACAGCTTTCGAAAGATATTCCACGTGCATGCATTTATCAAATAAATAGACGTGTGGCCTTAATTTTTTTTTATTTATAAACTTTGGACCTTAGGAGAGTATTGATTTTTTAAACTTCATGATGTATTTAGATGGAAAATGTTCACTTCTGCATTCTATTGGACGCCTTTTAGTGCCTTATGGATTGTACTAATAGGTGTATGATTTTCCGGTGTTGACATTTGTTCCTTGATGTATGAGGTTAGGAGGGGCTGTATAGCTGAAATACATCACATTTTATTTTTTGATGGAGAGTCTGATCAACTTTTTGAGATAGAGGATAATTTGTTGTGGAGACGAGTAGAGAAAAACCCCTTGATTGAGTATAAATGGTAACCATGATCTGGTGAAAAACTACAATAAAAATGTGTCTATACGAGGTGGGCATGTCTCATTCTCATTATGATGACTAATCGTAACTGATTACAATCAGACAAAGAATGGTTTTTGTCCAGTCAACATTGTGGTAGTTGACATGTTGATAGCTGATGATGATAACTGCTAACGCCCTCAAGGGTGCTTCCTGGTCAAATAGACTTAATATGGTTCCCCTATGCATGACATATGTGAAGCATTGTTAACTAGGGTGTTGTAGTATGCACAGGTCTTCGACTTCGGGTACCTCCCCTGTATCATGGTGTAAGCATTGTTGGATGAGGTTCTTATTGATACAGGTATCTTTAGCTAAATGAAATAACTACAATGGTAACTAAGTACGACACCACCTTGACATGAAAGTTTGTGTTGGTGTCAAATGTCAAGGGGACCGATGACATCAAAGGGTAATAATGATTCCTATTGTGCCACCTGAGGATATCCCTTCAAGTGGGGGGTATCCAAGGTACTGCCCTTATCCTGGAACACAAATGTTGAAGTCGATAGGAGAGGAGCATTAACCACCTGACATGTTGAGTCAGGGAATCAATATGAGATGTAAACAGATTGTAATAACTTGGGTCAGATAAGGCATGATAGCGAGAGTTGACGATATAAGAGGATATGGACAACTGGCTCAAGGTCAGAGCTTTTTGTGTAAATGGTAATAATAGTGATGGCCCTGGAGTCGGTAGGATTTCCAGGGTGGGTGTAAGTATGTTCTGATGGGCATGAAAATGGAAAGTGATTGCTAGTGAGGTGAAATATCTGACCAAGGGTGACTAGAAATTGTTGCCATGAATAGAAAATAATGTGGGTGGGAATCTTTTTCCTAAAAAATCTTTGTGCACTTTCCAACATAATATGAGGGTGGTTTGGATGTACAACCAAGGAGAGGAGTGCCCCATAATGACGATAACCTGTATGGAGGTGTGGCATTTTTTGTTGAGGATGAGGGACCCATTGGTTGGTATTCATGTTGGGTTAGTGAGGTGGATGAAGTGACACAAATGGGCTATGAAATACAGGCGAATAAAAGGCCAAATGTAGGATGCAAAGTTGCAACCGTATAGATTCATTGTAAAGTACCAGTGATGGCCCGGGAGATGGTGTGCATGTGTAATGAGTGTAGCATAACAAGGTTGAACTTTAAGGAATGTAAGTGGGATGGTTCTCGAGCTGGAGTGAGTGGTCACGGTTCCTGTTAGTGACAAGGGGTATGCAAAGATGAATTGAGCCATGAGTGGGGTGGGGGGAGTTCTATCAACTGGCGCAATTGTTTATCATATATGAAGGCGAGGTGGTGATAAACATGGTCGAGATGAGGGACCTTATGGTTCATTTTGGAGAAATGATGTCAAGATATGCAAATATTAAGAGGAAGCTTATCATGCTAAGTGGAGAATGATACCTGCTCTGTTATTTGCTTGTTGGGGTGTTGGTCGAAGTGGATCATGTGCGATGTTCCTACAATGGACACAACCAATACCCCAAGTGAAATCATTGTGTAAAACATACATATAATCTGTGACTGATTGAATTCTATGAATTAAAGAACTAGAGGAGTACCTAACATGAGTTTCTAAGTGTGTGATAGGCCCAAAAATGAGTTTTTGCATTTACCGGAATGGAGAGTTCCATGATGAAGATGGTGTGGTACTGATCCATGCATCTCTTTCGGTTTTGTCAATGGATATCCTAGACTTCTATAATGGACCCCAAAATATGGCGAAAGGGCGATAGATAGGGCTAAGGGGGCCAAATATCACTCATTTTCATTGCTGAGTTGTAGAGGTCAGAGTGAGTTCCTGGAGCTTTTCTTGTCATTGCAGTCAGCCAGAGAACCTGGGACGTACGTGGGGAGATCCAGGGAAGAGCTTGTACCTTACTCTTCATTAATTTGGTAGTTTTTAGGGTAGGTAGGTCGTACATGGGTCCTCTTGTATGATCTTCTAGGGTTAATTTCTCTTAGCCACGCAAGTGACTTGCTTGGCGTTTTGCATGGCAAATCCACGCAAAAATCCTACTCAGACACGTGCATCATGTGTCTGAGGGTATAAATGCCGTGACGAAACCCTATAGGATTCGTCATGGCTTGGACAAATTATTGTGTGAGGATCACATGTTTGTGTGAGACAACCATGTGAATCGTGTGCCTGTTTGAGAAACAGGCATGTGGTCGTGGGCGTGTTGGACGTCGTGTCTTAAGGGAATGACAAACACGTGTCCATGCATTTGTTGGGAAAATAGATGCACGATATTGCGTCTTTCAGGCTCATAGGCGCGTGGCTATGAGAAAAAAGGGTTTCTCATGGTTTTTTCCGTTTTTAATAGCCTAGGGGGTTATATTTTTGACACATGGTATCCTAGCTACCATGATGATTTGGAGGGAGAGGATTTGGGAGTGATTGCGTACAGTTGTGGCTTGGGATCCAGTAGCTAGCCAACTTCCCGTGTAGTGGAGACTTCTGAAGTTCCTTCATAACCCCACGATGAGGTCACAGGATAGGTTCCTGTGTTGCTTGATCAGATGGTGGGATGTGGACCATCAGGTGATAGTCATTCGGCTGATGGATTTTCGATATCGGTTCATACTGATATTTACTTTGTTACTGGTTTGTTGCCTCATGGGGAGGCACTACCCTATCCACTGCTAGTTGGGCATGTGGATATTCGACATTGGGTAGAGGCAGAGGGTGATGCTCATTGTGAGCCTAACCCTTATGTGGAGGGTTGTATTAGGATTATAGTTGTGTTGAACATAGCTGAGTGAGAAGCGCTAGATATGATTGTGAGACTAGTGGGGTTAGCATCCCGTAACAGAGCATCGGGGCCCCATACAACGGTATTGCAATAGATACAAACGGGGCACTTCTTTGATTGGGCACAATTATTGTGTCGGGGGATGTTGTCACAGCTTATGTAGGTGCAACATGGTACAATTAGGAGTTTCTACTATGGGAGTGTGCTCTTCATAATTATGGATGAGTGGGTAGTTATGCTTCGTCCGGTCTTAACAGTACCAGCGGGGCCCACCAGGGACACATGTATACGTCATTGGGGAGGTGCAATTCCAAAAGATGGGGGTGGAGAGGTGGGGCATTACTAGAATTCCACTGTAGAGGATTGGTTTAAATCCAATCCTTAGTTGATTTTTTATTTTCCTTGTCACGGAGTGGACTTCTAGATACGCGACTTCCTTAGGGTGATGCCTGCGGACCGGCAGGTATATTTTGATTTCTACATTTGTATATATATGTGTGCTTTCATGTATCATAATGACACTTTGTTTATGATGATGTTTACACCATGCCTTGTTTACTTGCAAATGTGGGCCGTGGGGGTGACCACTAGCCTATTTGGTAGGCCACAATTCGAGGAATATGGGTGTTGCAGGGGATGCCCCTATTCCCTAAAGGTCGAGGGTGGTGAGGCCACTAGTTGTTCCTTGGGGTGGTCTTGAACAACTGGAATAGCGGCGCTGGTTCGATATTTGTGGGTCCTTCGGAGAGGGTGGCATTGTAGTAGTGGGCAAGAATGCAGAGAGATGGCGCGTGCATGCTAAGGATGCAGAGGCGAGCTTGGCTGCTATCGAGGTACATTTACAGAGCAACTGTGATGTCTAGGGTTAGGTGGAGACCCTGAGTAGAGGGTTTCCTATTGATGAATGGGTTGGCTTGGTGGGGGTCATTATTGAGACGACGATGTCACTAGAGCAAGCACATTGACCATTTTTGCACTGCATCCATGGCGATGGCTACGACTGGTTCAATTTTGGCTCCAGATGTAGAGATTGGGCTGTCAGGGCCCTAGATAGACTTGATGGTTATTTTTTTTTATGAGATTATGTATGTACCAAGGAAATCACCATTTATGAGGATGCTCCCCTATATTTTGTTGACTTATTTTTCCTTGTCCATGACCAGTGGAGGATGTGATATTTTTTGTACTCATATATTTTTTGCTGTATATATGAGATCATTTTTTGGCGGATCTCATGATGTGTTATATGCATCTATACTTCTTGTCTATTTCTGCATTTTGTTTGAGATGTATATTTTGTTCATGTTTTATGTATCGTGATGGTTATATATATGTGATGCATGCAAATCTAGGATTTGATTAGAGATGCGATCAGGTGTATGAGTTTAATCCCTTGGTATGTGTAAATTTGATATGATCAAAATATATAGTTAACCTTTGTGCATGCAGATATTTATGAAAAAGGCATGAATCACGGATGTGAAAGGTCCTATTTAATTGTGATACAACTAGCTGGGAATCAAGGAATACATGCAAGTGACGAATACCTAGGTGGTGGGAATTGACCAAGAGGCCTATGATGGCATCGTGCTCTTCTTGATTGTTGGTGGCTAAACCAATACAAAGTCCATTAAAGAGACAAGGTGTCTGGCCAAGAGAGTATATGGCCCAAGCTGCAGCAGTGAGGTTTTACGACCATCAAGATGCGCTATCAGCAAAACCGTGATGATAAGTTGACGGAAGATCCATCTGTTGACACATGATGAGAAAATGATTTTAGAGTAAATCCATGATGAGGTGATCATCATCAAAAAATAATTCTTGGTGCATACATGTATACTCTAGAATTTTATGGATGAAAGTTTTTGAGGTAGAGACCATTGATAGGATTTTTTAGGCAAGTTCCATCAGGCTCTGACAATATGTATTCCCCTTTGAGGAGGCAATGTTTGATGATGTATGGACTCTTCTAAAGGGTTTAAATTTTTCTAGGTCCTACTGCTGCCGAGGCGAAATCGTAGCAGAGGACTAACTCCCCCTCGGTAAATTTCTGAGGGGTGATGTTGCAATCAAATGAGGATTTGAACCTATTTTTGTGGGCTTCATTATTCTGGAGGGATTATCATCAGCATTCATCGACGAGGTCTATTTGTACCAAACTTTGTTCCAAAGGTGTGGTGTCTAATAAAATCTCATTGGTGGTGTGAAAGGTGGGGATCTCACACTCGATGAGAAATATTGCTTCTATGCCATATACGAGTTGGAAGGGTTTAAATTATGTGGATGCCTTAATTGTTGTGCGGTATGCCGACAGGGCAGAGAACATAATATGATGCCAATTGGTTTTGTGAATGTTCATCATACATTGTAACATGGTTTTAAGGGCCTTATTAATGACTTCTACTTGTTCGTTGGATTGCGGGTAGTATGGTGACGCAAACTCATGAGAGAAACCAAGGTTTTGGGATAGTTCTTCAAATATTTCATTTTTGAAATGTTTACCGTGGTCTGAAACCAATTCCTTGGGAACTCTGAACTATGTTATGACATGGTTGAAGAAAACCATGCAACAGTTTTGATGGTGTTATTATATGTCGGCATTGATTCTGCCCATTTGGTGAAACAGTCCACAATGACCACAATGTATTTGTGGTTTCTAGATGATGGGGGTTACATGTCATGAAGTCAATGCCCCACTTACAGAAGGGGCCAACCACTATGACTAGATGTGAGGGAGTGGGTGGTGCTCATGCCTTATGAGCATATTGTTGACATTGCTCACATCGTTTGAATGCTTGTATGCAATCATGGAAGAGGGTGGGACAAAAGTAACCAATGTGAAGGATCTTCTGGGAAGTGGCCATTCCTGATAGGTTGCCGCTGCAAGCCTTGCTATGAAATTCATTTAAGGCTTTCTCATCTTGTTGATGATCGAGGCATTGACGTAAGATGGTGTCGATGCCTCGTCGATAGATGACATCCCCTAATAGGAGGTAGCGGGGTGCTAGCTAGGGTATGCGCCTTCAATCGTCACCAGTAAGCTTGGGTTTGAAATTTTGAGTTTGTAAAAAGAGGAGGATATCGTTGTACCAAGGGTCATCCATTGACACTAAAAATAGATGTTTGTCAGGAAGAGCCTCAGTAATGGGAGAACCTTGATGAACTCAACAAGGATAAGTGCTTTTTTCTCTCGGGGGAGTTAAATTATAGATCAAACCCTTGTAGAATAACCACGCATCAAGCATATTTTTTGTTATGGCGAGTGAGAAGGTACTTCATGGGGTTGATGGCTGCTATTACAGTAGTGGTGCAAAGGATGATGTAATGCCGAAGTTTTTGTATAGAATGTACAAGGGCTAGGGCAATTTTTTCTTGTGACTCATATTTCAATGCAAGCCTGGATAAATTCTTGCTAATGTAATAAATGACGTGCTCCTTGTTGTCTGGTCCATCTTGGACTAATACCCTAGGAATGGCTACTTCTAATGCAGACAGGTATAGGGTATAGTCTTTGTTGTGGTTATGGGGGCTAATCAAAGGAGCTTGAGATAATGCATCTTTCAAAGCATTGAATGATTTTTAGGCTTGATCATCCCACTAGAAGGGGATATCTTGACGAAGGAGGCATAGGAAACCTTACACGCAAGTAGCATAATCGGGTACAAAGCATCGTAAGAAATTGGCCTTACTCTGCAGGCTTTGTAATTGCATTAATTTTTTGGTGGAGGTACCTCTTTAATGGATTGGACTTTGAGAGGGTCGACTTCGATCCTTTGTTGGGAAATGATGAAACCCATGTCTTACTGTGTGTTGGGACTCCAAAATGTCTTTAAAATGACATCCACTTTCACCTTTATCGCCACCATTTCACTCACATGTCGCAATTCAATAACCATATAATCTTTCATTAGCCACCATTTTCATAAATATATGGGTTGGGATCCTTATTTACCAAAGTTATTTATTTTATGTGTTTAAAGTGAATTTATGATTAAAAACTAGGAAATTAACATGTTTTCATGTATCTATATATGTGGCTTGAGTTTCATGACATGTGTAGGTCATTTGGAAGCTTCCAAGGCACCCTTATGTGGCCTCCAATGCTCAAATTTGACTTCCATTCAAAGGAGATTTGGATAAAAGTCAAAGAAGGATATGTGTCATATTTGGATTGTAATTCTATGAGGTGTCTCATCATTTCTTATTTGGATTAGAAATCTATGAGACACTTAGGGGATATGTGTCTAATTATGAGCTATTTGGTTGTAACTATATGAGATTTTATTGTATCTTCATTAAATAGGGTAGTTTCGTATGTTTTTGTATAAATAGGAGAGCCTTCTCCTTTGAAAGGCATGTGTAAAGTTGGAGAAATGCTCATGTTTTTAATAGAGAATTTGGAGCTTATACTTGGAGATTTGAAGATTTAGTTTTTGCTTGCATATGGATCTTCTTCACTTGCCATCCTCATACACCATTGGAATGGCCATCTGATGATTGTGAGATTTAATTGCTTTTATAGATCAAAGTTCATTTGCTTTCTTAGTATTAGTTTTAGAATGACTGTGTAATCTTTGCTTTTCTAAAAACATTTCAATAAGGAAAATTTATGTATTTTCTAATTGGACTAAGTTTGAGGCAAGGGCTCATAGTTATTTAGTTCGTTTTCATGTTTTGTTATTTACTTAGATTAAACCATCAATTCATTGTATAATTGAATAAAGGATCAGGCCAAGAAGGTGACTTCAAATTGGGTGATTGAATGTTCAACCTATGCAATCATTGAGCTTTACTTTTTCATGCCTTTATATTTTCTTTTAAGATCCTCATTTAATTGCATTAACTGATATTCCTAAAGATCATTCTAAGAAATTGATTTAATCATATTTCAAGATTGAATGGTTGAATATTTGATACATGTAATTATTGAGTTATTTTCTGCACACTTGCTTTTCTAGGACATTAGAAGTTAAAGTATAAATAGTTGCTTACACATCATCTCAAGAAGGTAACACTTCATAATTGAATGCTAGAGTTACTAAGCATACATTAGTTGTTTTTGATTTCATAGGTTAGTTGAATTTAATTTTCATTATTTGATTTCATAGATTAGATGAATTGGTTTTCGTTATTTTTTAGTTAGATTGATCTAAACTGAAAGACAATTTATAGCACATACAGTGCACGCATGCTTCACAAGTTTACGAAACTCCTGAGTTGACAAATTAAATGATAGGCAATCACTTTTCCCCAACACTGTGTAGACACAAAATACACTCTTGAGGGGGTTCAAGCATAGGTTATATTGTCGACATCTCTGAAAAACCAGGCAGAGGTCCTCTAAATGGTTGGCACATTTTTTGGAACGCATTGTGAGGTCATCTAGATATGCAAGGATGAGATGAGCTAGGTCATGGAAGATGTAGTTCATGGCCCGCTGGAAAGTGGCACCAACATTTTTAAGACCGAAAGGCATAAATTGGTATGTGAATGTACCCCAAGGGGTTGTGAATGTTGTTTTGTACTGATCCATATGGTGAATTTGAATTTGGTTGTACCCAAAGAACCCATCCATGAAGGATAAGGCCTCATGATTGGTGCAAGCATCGATGACTTGATTGATGAATGGTGTTGGGTAATTATATTTAGGGCATGCTTGTTTAAATTCCTAAAACTAGTACAAACGTGAATGGTGCCATGTTTTTTCATGACGGGTACAAGGTTGGAAACCCAGGACATGTAATAAATTGGGTAGATAAATCCATCTTTGTGAATTTTATCAATTTCTTGTTTGATTGTTTCTACCTTAGAGGGATGTAATTGACGTTGTTTTTTTCAGAGGGGATGGACGTCTGACCATGTGTCAATGTGATGTTCCAATGTGGTGGGACTGATACTTGGCATCTCTGATTAATCCCACACAAAAATAACCTTCTATTCTTGGAATAGAGATGTATATGCGATTATTTCTTCGGGAGAGCATGTTGTGCCCAAGGAGATCTCTTCAATTTTTCTATGTTTGTTTGAAATATTCACCTTAATGGTAGGTGAAATGTTGGACATGTTCCCTTCCTCAAATGCATAAGGTGTTGGGATGGGATTCTTGAACCAATTGACTTTTCTTGGTGGGAGGAAGTATTTTGATTCAATGGCATAGATGTCGTGGGTTTGCGCACTGCTGGGAACAAATGTTTTTTTGGCTAGAAATAACAAACGATGGTGCATGGCGTCCTAGGGATATTCAAGTTCTATCATGGATTCTAGAATATCTTCATCTGTATGAAAAATGTTATCTAGGGTTGACTTTGGGTTGAGGATGTAGAAACAAGAGAGGTTGAAAATGTGTAGATCGGATGGCTTTGTACCATCGGAGGTGTTACCAATGTTGAGGTGGATTTTGTAGTCTCGACACCTAAAATGATGAGCAGACAACACAAATCATGGTTCCTACAGATGAGGAAATAAATTGTATATGATGTTGTGTGTCATCAGCATTGGGTGGTGGAAAAATCTCGGTTATGGGTGGTTGTGGCTATCTGGGAGGAAGCTCTTGCGTTCTTGTTGGTGTACAAGGGGAAAAAGTAGCTTCTTTAATAGGATGTTGGCATTGAATCCCAAGTTGCCAAAATATGTGTAACATAGGGCATGCCTCATTTCTATGAGTGGTATTGGTATATATTCCACATACTGGTCTAGAACTAACTGAGTGGATATTATGGGAAGCAGTGTTACTCATAGTATGGGATGTTGATGCCTGGTTATAAGATGGAATATTCGATCTGGATTGGTGGTGGTGAGGGGAGATGAAATGAAAAGGACCCTACCTTGTTGTTGGTTGTCGTTTCTCCTCAAACACATACATAATAGACCTTGATGCTTCATTCCTGGTGGGTGGTGAATGATTTGATGCATAAGTATCTAATCCAACTAAATCATTATTCTCCACGATAAATCACTGCATGAATCCTAATAATCGATTGAATCAAGAAATATGGGGAAAGTGTCACACATGATGGTTTCCAGCACAAATCTGGCAAGTGTGACGCATGTGCCTTAATTTGGTGCTTCGAGTGACGTGGGGAACTAGGTATAATTGGTTGAATGCCCATAACTCAGGGCATTGGTTGATCAAATGTTCTGGTGCATCGCACAGAGCACAAGTGGGTGACGATATGTCATGTGTTTGTTGAGGTTGCCTCCGATCGTGGTGGGAGGTTGATGGACCTAATGAAGGATAGGAGCAAGAATCTTCTTCTCTTATGACATAAAAAATATTTTTGGAACCATCCTCTATGGAGAGTAATGGGGTATTAGATTGGGTGATCGCACCTAACGCATCCCAGTATCGAGGAATTTCAGGGAAATGATGGGTACAATGCCTGTACTCTACGCAGATAGCGCATGCATGACTGGTGCATACTGCCTTAAGATCTGTGGGTGTGTTATTCTTCCCGATAGGGGTGAAGGGTTTACAGGCTCTTTTGGGGCATGTAGTAAAGCTTTGATCTCTTTCAAGTCGGGGCACTTATTGGTGGGGTGCCCTATTGTTTCACACAAGGCGTAGGGTTGATGGACCCTAGAGGAGGGATTGTTTGAAACTTCTTCCTTTTTACCTTTTTTTATTTTCTTTGTCTTTGCCTCAACCGGTGTCGGTGCAAGCACTACTTGTGATGTAGGCACTACTTGAGTAGGCGATGTATGGGGGTGTCACATGATCCTTGGGAAACTTGTTCTAGTTGGCATGACCCGTAGGGCTAAATACCATACCAATATTGTGAGAGTGATGTCAGGTAATGAGAGTGTTGCGATGACTTGGTGCAAGAAAAAAGTAGGTGGGGGATATAAGAAGGGCATATGGGTGGTGGAATTAGGCAATAAGGTTGTATTGGTAACAACATCGTTGTTATCATCCGGAATTGGTTCTTGATTTTGGGTGGTGTTTAATGAGGTCATCATGCACACTAGTGCTCCAGTGTTGGGGCAAAGTTTTTGTAGCAATGGAGGGTTGTTATAGACATTTTTGGGCACTACAACCCCAAGCATGAAATTTCCATAAAGCAAGGGCTCCTAAGTCCCTAAAAGTGTTGTTCTAACCCCTAAAGGAACAAGGTCAACTGATTACAGCTTCTCCCAGAAGTTATCCATGAAAAACTACTCAGAATTGGTCAAAACAGGATCATTTCAGCTGCTGCATAGGCAAAGTGCGTTGCATCTCACCTAAATACATTGTGTGGGTGCGTTTCATTTCAAAAAGCCCTTCTATGGGGTGCGATGGGCGAGAAATGACAAATGGCAGTGTCATTCCGCGAGGTGGAGAGGCAATGGAAGCTTCCAGAAACTTCTCCTGTGACACTTGCCTCTCTGAATTCGACCAAGGATGAGTAAGAGATCATCAATCTCCAAGTGGAAGCAAGAACTATTAGAGGGAAGACACTAATAAAATCACAAGCTGACTCATCTCCCTTATAGATATCTATATATGGATCCCTCATCCGAGAGATCCAGAGGCTGGAATTTTTCATATTGTAAGGAATTGTTGTTGGTTTCTTGAGACAGAACATCAGATTGTTGGGTGATCTAAGCTTTGTATGAGGTGAAGAGGGGCTTCCTTGCTGAGAGGATGATACTGGGTCAGAACAACTGGTTATAGCTCCCCTTGGCTCTTTCTTGTTTATCAATAAAAGCTATTCAAGTTTTCCTCCATACTCTTGTGTAATTTATGTTTGCTGCATTTGTATGGTCAATTTACATATGATCCTAGATTGTTTATGATTATAGATCCATGTTCTTGTATAGTGCTATGCTACTGTGATCTTACAGGTACTTTGTGAAGCTGGGCGTGCAAGGGAACAAGTAGCGAAGGACTATCAAGAAAGAGAGGAATCGAACCAGGAGATTAGCGCAAGACAAAGGTTGGTCTTCTTTGTTCTTCTCTATCTATACTTCATAAAGGAAAAACGAAAGTAGCTTTACTTTTTTGTTTCTAAGGCAGCTATCACACCTTAGTGGGATAAGCAGTCCCGAGTAGACACTTTTCCCTATAACAAAATGGCGACTCCACTGGGGACGAATCAGTTTGTTTGTTTATCTTCCTTGTTGTCTATTTCATAAACTTACAGATGGAGCCTGAAGTCGTGCCAGGTAGATTTCAAACTGCATTTGCTATGCAAATGAAAAGTAGATAAATGTTGCTTCAGTCAATCTCCGGGATCTGTTTATGATTTAAACAACTGATTCACAAACTCTCTGATTGCCCCTTGTGGTAGCTCTTAGATCCTCCTTAGATCTACCCCTGATCATTGCATTACTGATTGTCATTTTCTCGGCCAAAACCCATGAATTGAACTGCAAACTGTGACTCGGAACCCAAGAAAAGTCTCGTCTCTGGCCCAATGCAGGTACTGTTCTGAGAATCTGAAATTCAGCGCACTTCTCGAGTGTAGTAGGTGCGCTGCATTTCAAATTAAGCATTGTGCAGTTTTGGTTTCTGTGATTCATTCTTTCCAGTTCTATTCATGAATTTTGCTGCCTGTGATCAGTATATCTCTGTTTGAAGCCCCTTTTCCTTGCTTTTATTCTGCCTCCTTTGTACAAAAGAACTGTAAATGTTTTTGTGTGTTTGTTGAGTCATTTTCGGTTCTCCTTTGCAAAAAGTAACATAATCGCACTGTCATCCTTTGATTTGAAAGTGTCGCAAGTGTCGTTTTCAATCATAGGAAAGAGTTCGATTGCTGAAGATAGTCGATTATCCTGTTACTATTGTTTTTGGTCTGAATTTATAATTTTTCTAGTGTCAAAAACAAGTATTCATTTCCAAATCGTAAGGTGTTGTGATTGCCTCCATTTTTTATTTCGAAAGGAAACTTGTTGATAACTGTCGCTTGAAAAGTAATTCAGATTTGTGCATCAACTTTCTTTTTATCATTCACATACTAAGAAAGTCGAAAACAAATACATGCATGTTCATTTGCATTTAGACAGTCTGATTGGTTTGATTTAGGAAAGTGCATTTAGAGTGTGCTCTTTGCTCTTTGTGAAAGGATTCTGTCTTTCTTTCCTTAGTAGCTAGGATTTTCATTGCACAAAGAAGATAAAAAGATTGTTTATCATCTTAGATTGAATTTTAGGAATTACATCTACATCTCGCGGTGAACCTGAGAGACAAACTTCATAAACAAGATCAACTATAAAATAAATTCAATGAATCTAACAACGCTTTGGAACCTAACGCACAACATTTAGAAGTCTAGGTTAGAGACATATTCCGGCGTCGTAAAGCCTGGTAACTGTTGTTCTCACTGATGGTTGGGTGATTCCTCCACTTTGAGACGACAAGTGCCAGTACGGACTTGTGCTCCCACGTACCGTCGAGTATATTTTGGGAGACCACAATAGGCTTAATCCTTTATCCATAGGAAGCCGTGTCTGCCGCCCTATCGATCGCAATGCACTGAACACAACATTCGGGAAGATTGACTGCCATACCATAAAAAGTATTCTGCAGTTTTGCGATTGGTTTGGTAATCCCTCTACCTAGATTTCCAGAGCAGTCCCTTTCGTTCCTTTTCAGACTCTTTAACGGAAAAGGTCCATCTGAGCACTTGTCACTTCAGGCTCATTAAAAATCGAAGGCGACTAGAGTCATATTTTGTTTTTTCTCGACTCTTAAAAATTGAAAAAACAAGTTGTGTCAAAGCGTCTAAAATTTATTTTTAAATGGAATAATCATCACCCTTTCCTATGTTGATCTTAGGTTGAAGAAAATGGAGTCCACCAACCAAGGAGTTCCTCTTGGAGGAAATCCTAGTCCCTTCTCCTCTTGGAGAGATGTTGGTGCACCCCATATGGCCACATTGTCGCTTCCAGGATTGACAATCGGCTTGCCCGTATGGCTCTTCTCAACCTCTGTCATTCAAAACACCGCAATTCCTGAACAATCGAGTCAGCAACTAGATGAGTCTAGAGTTACCCACCAACCTTCTACTTCCTCCAATTCTTCCTCTCCTCCTTCCTCTTCGCTTGATGAGGCTGGTAAAGCCAAAAATCAAGTACCTGAGAAGAAGAAGGAAAATAAGAAGAAAGAGAAGAAGAAGAAGGAGCCAAAAGCGAAAGGGGGCAACCAAGCATCGTCTAGCGAAAATCCACACACTGCACCGACCAGGCCTAAATCGCCATGTGTCATTTGCAAAGGAGACCACTATCATAGAGATTGTCCTTGCATCCCTCGAATCTTAAGGGACTGGTCTCCTCGTTTGCACAACCTGGTGTCGTCAACCTCTAATGATCATGTTGAAAACACATTGTCGACTAGTGAAAGTGAAGCCCCAGGAAAAAAAGGAAAATATAGATTTCCTTGTAAACTACGCGAAGGTGACCACGTCGTCCACCGTTGTCCCTTCTTAGACGAGGCGAAAAGAGTTTTGGACGATCGTCTGGTTTCACCGTTACGACTTCCTCCTGGATATAAAAAACTCTTGCCGAGTCCGTCACTAGTTGAAAAACCAGCTGACCCACCCAGATGGTCGGCTGAAGCATCTATCATTGAAGACAAACCATCTGAACCCATACCAGACGAAAGTCAAAAGGTCGAGGCAGTAGTTGACCCAGTCTTGCCTTCAGAGGTTCCATCTTCAGATGATACAGTCACCGAAGAGAACAAGGATGACACCGTCCAAATTCTTTTCGTAAGCACAGACTCCGATGAACATGGGGGAAATTTACCCATTCCTTTACTGCAAGAAGGAAGTTTGTCAGAGTCATACCCGGCCATCTATTCGGTCCCACCTCCAAACAACCTAGTGGTCTCCTTCGATTGGAATCAACTAGGCAGACCCCGTTTACCGGCTAGTGTACCATTCCGCATCATTGTTCAAATATATAGGATGGTTATGGCCGGTACCATCATAGATGAAGGGGCTTCTGTGAGTATCCTTTCCTCGACTGCTTGGAAAGTGCTTGGTTCGCCATCGCTTTTTCCTGAAATGAGAAATCTAACAGGCTTTGACAAAGGAACCAGTCGATCGTTAGGGATCCTTGCCAATGTGCCCATAACATTGAGGGGGAAAACTGTTCAAATGAACGTAATGGTAGTTCAAGGACCCCTGGATTATAATATACTCCTTGGAAGAGACTATATTTATTGCATGGGAGTGATTGTCTCCTCACTCTTTAGATTAATGTGTTTTCCGCACGAAGGAAGAGTGGTCAAGCTCGTAGACCAACTTTCATTTCCCGGATCACACAGAGAAAATAGTCATATACCATCCCTGAATGGTCTTTTCACACAAGGAATGTCTCATCAATCTCCAATCCGTCTGCCTGATGAGTGCGAGTGATTCGGGGGACATGACTGAAACCCAGGGGGCATGCACCCTGGTCTGCTTCGGCAGGAAAACTTCGGGTATAGGGTAGGTTTCCGCGAGAGAATATGACTAGTCTGTACTCCCGTCCGTGATTGGAAGAGGGGGTTATTCTGGAATAAGATTCTCTTGTCAAAGTTATGTGGGTTGGCAAGCATCGCCACTCACCTTTGTTTATTTCGATAAACATCGCCGAAGAAGTGTTTTGTTTACGCCGTAAATAGAACAATCTTTGGTAACCTGTAAGAGGTAGACCTCTCTCGGTAAAGAAAATGTTTTAACGGAAGGAAGAAGGGGTAACCTTGAAATTTTGTTTTATACCTGGGGCCATGAAAACCTTTTGGCGTGCAAGCGAGGAGCGACTATTTTTTTTTTAAATTTGTAGGTCCTCTAACCCTTTAAACTCGTAGGATTGGTCGTTTCCTAACTTGCATAAAGAAAGGATGTGGGGAAAAACTCTAAAAGTTGTCATTTTTATATATGAGACATTCTTATTATACAACTGGATTAATCGAGCAGTTTTAGGACATAGTTCAGGCTCGTTAAAAAATAAACATAAGTCATGAGCAAATGTTTCCCCCAGTGTTTAAGCTCAATAAAAAAAATGAACCGATTTCCCGGTAAATAACCATCGTGAATGTAGTATTTCAGCCTTTTAACAGCCTTGGTCATGTTCTCATCATCACCTCCACTCTGTATTGGCCGATCATTCACCTCCATTTGATTGTTTACCCCTTTTTGAGGAACAACTGCAAAGAGTGATCTCACTAGCCATCCTTGTAACACTGCCGTGATTGGAAAATTCCAAACCTTACCTGGAATCAGCTGCTACCCATTTTATCACTCGTTCCTCAAAAGACGAGTCTCCTTTAAGCTCTTTTCAATTGACTCGTAAAATATGAAAAGATTGTCGAGCCATTGGCCTCTCCAGCTCATTAAAGGGACCAGAAGTGCTATCCCTCCTCTAAATTTTAATCTTTTTGGACCTGAGGGATTATTACACAAAAAGATCGAGCGCTTGTTTTGTTCGGCTCGTTAAAAGTATCGAAAATTCATCGCTTCTATATTGTTTTATACTTTTTTGGACTTAAGGGATTAGATGACGAAAAAGGAATTTTGGAGTTTCCTTTACGTTCCTTTTTAGACTCTCTAAAATTGAAAAGGACTGAGTTATCTTTGTCGTTAAACTCGTTAAAATTTTAATAGCGACAAACTTGTCTATAGACGAGAACGAGTTTCAGTATCACTAGGCTCGTTAAAACATAGTGATGGGTTTGCCCGAAGGGAAAATTATAGAACAAGCATATGTTATCCTCCTCAAGCTTGACAAAAATAAAGAGGTACTGGTCAGCAATGACTAGGGAAATATTGGGAAGAAAACTTGAAGAAACTTTGTTGGTAGCAAGTTGCTCTTGAACATGACACTTTCACTCTGCATCCAAGTCGGGTTGGGTTGTTTCATTCACCGGTCACATCACCATGGTCCCATCACACCATCCACATTTGGGGTTAATGCTACCAATCCATCATGTCAGTGTCGCCGATATGTTCAAGAGAAGTCATTCAGAGATTTCACCTGTGTCTCACCCGCTACAATACATTCATACTCCATTCTTTCATGACCGCCACCCTGAACCGTATGTCATCAGATCGTTTTCACCTCCATTAAAATCATTTGCTCCATTCCGTGTCACTGATGTGGGATTCATTAAGGCCCTCCTGTGACGGATCGCTTCTTGTCGACATCAGCTCATTATCCAAGAAGTTGATCTAGGAACACCCCATTCAGTACTTTGAAGCTTGCATGCCTCAATGGCAAGTTTCTCACTTCCGGCGACAGGTTCACATCAATAACCTTCGACTGAAAGATTTTGCGTAGTGTTCGATGCCAAGTCCTTTATTCAGACCACGTGAATTTTACTGCAGTACCTTGAGGGTCATTATCATTATCGGTGATTCCTCTCGTGCTTGTTAACAGCTTAAATCATTCGCTGGTAATCAAGCGATGTATTTCCATGTTCGACTCCAGAACATCTCTCACATGGATCGACTTGTACTTCGAGTGAAGATCGAACGAGATTGAAGACCCCGGATCTAGTTTCATCCATCCGGGCTGTGATATATATTCAGGGAAATAAAGACATCAAATGTACATCATTGCTGCACAGATAATCATCCAATCAAAGGGATGATGGCTCTACCAGAATCATCAGTCTACAATCAGACAATTGTCTGTCCTATGTACATGAAAATGAATTTATAAAGCTGAGCATGGGAATTCCCGCCTCAGCTAGATCATGAAAATATTATGAAGATAATGTATTGTATTGTATCTGATTACAGGTCTCCTCCCAGCTTGAAAGAACTTCGGATCCTCATAATAAAGCATTTCACTCGACATCAAAAGATTAACGACCTCATGCTTTAGGGGGCAACTGTTATAGACATTTTGGGCACTACAATCCCAAGCATGAAATGTCCATAAACCAAGGGCTCCTAAGTCCCTAAAAGTGTTTTTCTAACCCCTAAAGGAACAAGGTCAACTGATTACAGCTTCTCCCAGAAGTTATCCATGAAAAACTGCTCAGAATTGGTCAAAACAGGATCATTTTAGCTGCTCCATAGGCAAAGTGTGTTGCATCTCACCTAAATACACTGTGTGGGTGCGTTGCATTTCAAAAATCCCTTCTATGGGGTGCGATGGGCGAGAAATGACAAATGGCAGTGTTATTCCGCGAGGTGGAGAGGCAATGGAAGCTTCCAGAAACTTCTCCTGTGACACTTGCCTCTCTGAATTCGACCAAGGATGAGTAAGAGAACATCAATCTCCAAGTGGAAGCAAGAAATATCAGAGGGAAGACACTAATCAAATCACAAGCTGACTCATCTCCCTTACAGATATCTATATATGGATCCCTCATCCGAGAGATCCAGAGGCTGGAATTTTGCATATTGTAAGGAATTGTTGTTGGTTTCTTGAGACAGAACATTAGATTGTTGGGTGATCTAAGCTTTGTATGAGGTGAAGAGAGGCTTCCTTGCTGAGAGGATGATGATGGGTCAGAAAAACTGGTTGTAACTCCCCTTGGCTCTTTCTTGTTTATCAATAAAAGCTATTCAAGTTTTCCTCCATACTCTTGTGTAATTTATGTTTGCTGCATTTGTATGGCCAATTTACATATGATCCTAGAATGTTTAATGATTATAGATCCATGCACTTGTATAGTGCCATGCTACTGTGATCTTACAGGTACTTTGTGAAGCTGGGTGTGCAAGGGAACAAGTAGCGAAGGACTATCAAGAAAGAGAGGAATCGAACCAGGAGATTAGCGCAAGACAGAGGTTGGTCTTCTTTGTTCTTCTCTATCTATACTTCATAAAGGAAAAACGAAAGTAGCTTTACTTTGTTTGTTTCTAAGGTAGCTATCACACCTTAGTGGGATAAGCAGTTCTGAGTAGACACTTTTCCCTGTAAGAAGGGTCTCCTGGTAATGTCCCTAGGAGTGTTGATGGCTTAAACTAACCTAGGATGAGCTTAGTGTAAGTAGTGATTAACTTGCTGGAGGAGGAGACTAAGAGTAGCACACCATCAGGTATGGGTGAAATTTCCTTCTCGTAGTATGTGAGTTGATTGATAGTAATGATTTTTCCTTCATGGGGGAACATCATTATCCTGAACACCGATGAGGCGACTGTGAGCATCTCATACATATAACTTCAGCCTAGTAGGATTTTGTAATCCAACTGGGCGTCTAGTACTTCGATGTATATTAACACAATTTTCCCAACCAACTTAATTGGCATGCTAGGGTATAAGCCAACAGGAGCAAAAGGGAACCTGTCGTATGCTCTAAATGTAATGCCAGAAGGCTTGAGTTCAAGGGATCCCAGTTTCTGCCACACAGATTTGGACATGATACATGTGGAAGCCCCTTTGTTGACGATGCAACGATGAATGTTGATGTTTTGGACTGAGACTGGGATTTGGAAAGCAACGGCTGATGGTAGCCGTGGAGTAGCTTTATCCAAGTCGAAGACCATTAGGCAAGAATCAGATGGGTTGATTGCACCTAGAGAGGAAAGTAAGGCTTTCCATTGGGTTGTGCATGTTTGCAGGACTTCTAATGATGACATAGTTGATGGTGATTGTGTTAAGTTGTCGACTATGTTGTTGAAGCGAACAAAGTTCCTTCTATAAATTAATTACTCTAGAAGACTTGGAATATAAAGATATCCACGCGGATACAAATATTATATTAAATGTATGAATAAGAATGAGAGTGCATGATTACAATGAGAACAAGAGGCTTGCTTATATACCAAACAAGTGTCTCTTCATGAAGAGTCATGTCTCATTTAGACATGCCTCTTCAACCTAATTACTAATTAACTAATCATTATTTATGCTTATTATCATTTATTTTACATTATTTATATATATTTTATTCGTAACATTGCCTTCTTCCTCAAAACGCTTTGTCCTCAAAGCTTGTCGATGAAAAAGGCTTGATCTCTTTTTCGGCTTTGAATGTCTTTTGGTCTCGGAGTAGTCATCTTCATTGATACAAGTTGATATGATCTTCTAAGTGACAAATAAAATTGTCGCACTGAGAAGGGATTAGACTGTCCGAGATTAATCTTCTGTGTAGTATTGTGATCACTGGAATTTTGTAACGACTTGTTAGCATAAGACTGGATTGAGATTACATCACTATTATCTGGAACATTAGTTTGTTGTTTCAGTTCTGAATGGTTCAGATACGTAGCATGGTTGATTCGTCTATTCTCATGATTCGGATGCCGATATGGGACTTTACTTTCCCTTATTGGGCATGTGGCAATTTTTAGATTTTCTTCTAGCAAAGATGTTGTTGAGTTGGTTATGGAACATTCACTAGGGATGTTCATTGTTTGAACTACAACATCTAAGCGTGTCATTTCTTCAATTGACTTGTCTTCTTGAGTAGTCATATCACTGGATCGGTATTTTTTCCCTTATTTTCAACTTGAACTGTTGCGATTGTAGATTTCGATACTTCTTCTAGAGTGAATTGTTCTAACTTATCTTTTAATTCCTTCTTATCATCCTTAAGTTTCTTAGTTTGAGTGAGTAGACTTTGATTATGGTTTTTTAGTCGTAAAAGTTCTTTGATTTCTAATTTATCAACCTTATTTTCAGTGTTTTGAAATTTAAGCTTTTCATCTTTTAGATCTCTGATTTGTTCTAATAAATTTGAGGAGCTACATAAATACAACTATGATCATCTTTCGAGTTGTTTCGTGTGTGCAGTAAAGGTCCTTTGACCATTTTAGGCATAGATTATATAGAAGGTCGAGGGATGGTCAATGACCTTGTAGGTATTTCCATAGATAAGTGTCACAAGGAATGAGTCTATCTTGCGGACAAGATAGACCTTCCTAGAATCTAATGATATCTAGTGACAAGCAAGCCAATCAAAAACTATCTTTCTCTAAATATGAAATTATAAACAAAGGAAAACAAGTGGTTTAGGCCTACCTTGGTGTTAACGGGAAAAGTGTCTACTTAGAATGCCCCTATCCCACTAAGGTGTGACAGTACCTTAGAAACAAACAAGGAAAACTACTTTCGTATTCTTCTTTATGAACTATAAACGAAGAGGAATAGGATGAACCAACCTGTGTCTTGCGCTAGTCCTTTGATCCAATCTCTCTCCTCTTTGACAGCTTCCAGCTACCTTCTCCCTTACTTGCCCAGCTTCACCAAGTTCCTGCAAGATCACAGAAGAGGAAAACTACACAAAGACATGGATTTACATTCATAAATAGCTTAGGATCAGATTTAAGCTAAACATGCAAATATAACAAAACATCATTGATACACAAGCATGTAGGAGAAACTCAAATAGTTTTATTGATATAACAAGAAGGTCCAGGAGGAGTTACAACCGATGATTCCTGATCCAGCATCAACCCCCCAGCAAAGGAATCCCCTCTTCACCTCCAACAAAGCATAAATGACCCAATACACTGATCTCTATCTCAAAACCAACAACAATTCTCTGCAATGTAAAAAATTCTAGCCTCCTGGATCTCTGGGATGAGGGATCCATATATAGATGTATGCAAAGAGGATGAGTCAGCTTATGACTTGACTAGTGGCTTCTCTCTGTCAGTTCTTGCTTCCACTTGGAGACTGAGAGCCTCTTACTCATCCTTGGTCGAACTTAGTGAGGCAAGTGTCAATGGGGAAGATTCTGGAAGCTTCCTTTGTCTGTCCACCTCGCGAAATGACACTACCATTTGTCATTTATCGCTCAGTGCAGCCTGGTAGTGCATTTAGGTGCATTGCAACACACCTAGCTAGTGTACTGGGGTGCTATGCAACGCAGCTAGCTAGTGGAGCAGCTGAAATGATCCTGATTTGACTGATTCTGAGCAGTTTCTGGTGGAGAACTTCTGGGAGAAGCTGTAATTGGTTGACCTTGTTCCTTTAGGGGAAGGAACAACTCTTTTAGGGACTTAGGATCCCTTGGTTTATGGACATTTCATGCTTAGAGCTGTAAGGCACAAAAATGTCTATAACAGTTGCCCCCTAAAGTATGAGGCCATTTATCGGGTGAAATGCTTTATTAGGAGGATCCGAAGTTCTTTCAATGCTGGGAGGAGACCTGTAATAAGATACAATACAATACATTATCTTCATACTTTTTTCATGATCTAGCTGAGGCGGGCATTCCCATGCTCAGCTTTATAAATTCATTTTTATGTACACAGGGCAGACAATCGTCTGATGGTAGACTGATGATTCTGATGAAGTCAACATCCTTTTGGTAGGATGATTATCTGCGCTGCAATGCTGTACATGTCAATGTCTTTATTTTTCCTGAATATATATCGCAGCCTGGATGGATGAAACTAGATCTGGGGTCTTCAATCTTGTCCGATCTTCACTCGAAGTACAATTCGATCCATGTGAGAAATGTTTTGAAGTCGAACATGGAAAGACATCGCTTGATTACCAGTCAATGATGTAAACTGTTAACAAGCGCAAGAGGAATCACCGATAATGATGATGACCCTCAAGGTACTGCAGTACAATTCACGTGGTGTGAATAAAGGACTTGGCGTCGAACACCACGCAAAATCTTTCGGTCGAAGGTCATTGATGTATACCTGTCGCCGGAAGTGAGAAACTTTCCATTGAGGCATGCAAGCTTCAAAGTACTGAATGGGGTGTTCCTAGATCAACTTCTTGGATAATGAGCTGATGTCGACAAGAAGCGACTCATCAAAGGAGGGCCTTGATGAATCCCACATAAATGACACAGAACGGAGCAAATGATTTTGATGGAGGTGAAAACGATCTGATGATATATGGTTCAGGATGGCGGTCATGAAAGAATGAAGTACAATGTATGGTAGTGGATGGGACACGGACGACTTCTCTGGATGACTTCTCTTGAACATGTCGGCGACACTTATGTGATGGATTGGTAGCATTTACCCCAAATGTGGATAGTATGGCGTGACCATGGCGATGTGACCGGTGAATGAAACAACCCAACCCAACTTAGGCATGGAGTGGAAGTGTCATGTTCAAGAGCGACTTGCTACCAATAAAGATTCTTTGAGTTTCTTCCCAATTTTTCCCCAGTCATTGCTGACCAGTACCTCTTTATTTTTGTCAAGCTTGAGGAGGATAACATATGCTTTTTCTATAATTTTCCCTTCGGGCAAACCCATCGCTATGTTTTAACGAGCCTAGCGATAGTGAAACTCGTTCTCATCTAAAGACAAGTTTGTCGCTATTAATCTTTTTAACGAGTTTAACGACAAAGATAACTCGGTCCTTTTCATTTTTAGAGAGTCTGAAAAGGTACGTAAAGGTAACTCCGAAGTTCCTTTTTCGTCATCTAATCCCTTAAGTCCGAAAAAGTATAAAACAATACAAAAGGGATGAATTTTTGATAGTTTTAACGAGCCGAACAAAACAAGCGCTCGATCGTTTTGTGCAATAATCCCTCAGGTCCAAAAAGATTAAAATCTAGAGGAGGGATAGCACTTCCAGTTGCTTTAACGAGCTGGAAGGCCAAAACTCGACAATCTTTTCATATTTTACGAGTCAGTTGAAAAGAGCTTAAATAAGACTCGTCTTTTGAGGAACGAGTGATAAAATGGGTAGGAGCTGATTCTAGGTAATGTTTGGAATTTTCCAATTACGGCAGTGTTACAAGGATGGCTAGTGAAATCACTCTTCGCAGTTGTTCCTCAAAATGGGTAAAAAATCAAATGGAGGTGAATGATCAGCCAATGGAAAAGTGGAGGTGACGGTGCAAACACGACCAAGGCTTTAATGGCTGAAATGCTTCATTCACGGTGGTTATTTATCGGGGAATAGTTCATTTTTTAATGAGCTTAAACGCGGGTGGAAACACTTGCTCATGTCTTATGTTTATTTTTTAACGAGCTTGAACTATGTGCTAAAACTGCTCGATTAATCCAGTCATATGATAAGAATGTCTCATATAAAACAACAACTTTTAGATTTTTGCCCCACATCCTTTCTTTATGCAAGTTAGGTGACGACTAATCCTACGAGTTTAAAGGGTTAGAGGTCCTAAAAATTTAAAAAATAAATAGCCGTCCCTCGCTTGCATTCCAAAAGGTTTGCATGCCCCCAAGTATAAAATATGGTTTCAAGGTTACCCCTCAATTTGCAGACAAAACATTTGTTCTATCGGGAGAGGCCTACCTCTTACAGGTTACCCAAAGATTGCTCGATTCGCAGTGCAAACAAAACACTTCTTCGGCGATGTCTACCGAGATAAACAAAGGTGAGTGACTCTGTTCTGTCAACTCACATAACTTTGACAAAAGAATCTTGTTCTAGAATAACCCCTTTTCCACCGACGGACGGGGTACAGACTAGTCATATTCTCCCGCGGAAACCTACCCTATACCCGAAGTTTTCCTGCCGAAGCAGACCAGGATGCATGCCCCCTGGGTTTCAGTGATATCCCTCCGAATTACTCGCGCTTATCGGGAGGACGGACTGGAGATTGAGACATTTCTTGCGTGAAGAGACCATTTAGGGATGGTATATGACTATTTGCTATGCGTGATCCAGGAAATGAAAGCTGGTCCACGAGCTTGACCACTCTTCCTTCGTACGGAAAACACATTACTCTAAAGAGTGAGGAGACGATGGCTCCCATGCAATAAATATAGTCTCGTCCAAGGAGTAGGTTATAATCCAAGGGTCCTTGAACTACCATTACGTTCATTTGAACTGTCTTCCCTCTCAATGTTATGGGCACATTGGGAAGGATCCCTAAAGGTCGACTGGTTCCTTTATCAAAGCCTGTCAGATTTCTCATCTCAGGCAACAGCGGTGGTGAACCAAGCGCTTTCCAAGCAATAGAGGAAAGGATACTCACAGAAGCCCCCTCATCTATGATGGTACCAGCCATGACCATTCTATATATTTGAACGATAATTCGGAATGGTATGCTTTCCGTTAAACGGGGTCTGCCTAGTTGATTCCAATCGAAGGAGACAACTAGGTTGCTTGGAGGTGGGACCGAGTAGACGGCCGGGTATGGCTCTGACGAACTTCCCTCCTGTGGTAAGGGAATGGGTAAACTGCCCCCATGTTCGTCAGAGTCTGTGTTGATGAAGAGAATTTGGACGGTGTCATCCTTGTTCTCTTCAGTGACTCTATCATCCGAAGATAAAACCTCTGAAGGCAAGACCGGGTCAACTGCCGCCTCAACCTTTTGACTTTCGTCTGGTATGGATTCAGATGGTTTATCTTCGATGATAGGCGCTTCAGCCGACCACTTGAGCGGGCCAGCTGGATTCTCAACTAGCGACGGACTCGGCAAGAGTTTTTTATATCCAGGAGGAAGTCGTAATGGTGACACCGGACGATCATCCAAAACTCTTTTCGCTTCATCTAAGAAGGGACAACGGTGGACGGCATGATTTCCTTCGCACAGTTTACAGGGAAATCTAGCTTTCCCTTTTTGTCCTGGGGCTTCACTTTCACTAGTTGACGGTGTGCTTTCAACATGATCATCAGAGGTTGATGACACCGGATTGTGCAAACGAGGAGACCAGTCCCTTAGTATCCGAGGGATATAAGGACAATCTCTGTGAAAGTGGTCTCCTTTGCAAATGACACATGGCGATTTAGGCCTGGTCGGTGCAGTGTGTGGATTTTCATTAGACGACATTCATTTTCCACCATTCGCCTTTGGCTCCTTCTTCTTTTTCTCTTTCTTCTTCTTCTCCTTCTTCTCCCTAGGAACTTGACTTTTGGCTTTGCTAGCCCCATCAAGCGAAGAGGAAGGAGGAGAGGAAGAATTAGAGGAAGTAGAAGGTTGGTGGGCAACTCTGGACTCGCCTAATTGCTGATTCGATTGTTCAGGAATAGTGGTGTTCTGAACGACATTAGTTGAGAAGAGCTAGACTGGCAAGCCAATTCTCAGTCCTGGAAGCGACAATGTGGCCATATGGGGTGCACCAACATCTCCCCAAGAGGAGAAGGGACTAGGATTTCCACCAAGGGGAATTCCTTGGTTGGTAGACTCCATTTTCTCAACCAAAGATCAACGTAGGAAAAGGGGGTGAATATTCCGTTTAAAATAAATTTTAAGACGCTTTGACACAACTTGTTTTTTCAATTTTAAAGAGTCGAGAAAAAACAAAAGATGACTCTAGTCTCCTTCGATTTTTAATGAGCCTGAAGTGACAAGTGCTCAGATGGACCTTTTCCATTAAGGAGTCTGAAAAGGAACGAAAGGGACTGCTCTGGAGATCTAGGTAGAGGGAGTACCAAACCAATCGCAAAACTGCAGAATAATTTTTACGGTACGACAGTCAATCTTCCCGAATGCTGTGTTCGGTGCATTGCGATCAGTAGGGCGGCCGACACGGCTTCCTATGGATAAAAGGTTTTAAGTCTATAGGGGTCTCCCAATATATACTCGACAGTACGTGGGAGCACAATTCTGTACTGGCACTTATCGTCTCAAAGTGGAGGAATCACCCAACCATCAGTGAGGACAACAGTTACCAGGCTTTACGACGCCGGAATACGTCTCTAGCCTAGACCTCTAAATGTTGTGCGTTAAGTTTCAATGCGTTGTTAGATTCATTCAATTTATTTTAAGTTGATCTTTCTTAGAAGTTTCCCTTTTGGGATCACCACGAGATGTAGATGTAATTCCTAAAATGTAATCTAAAGATGATAAGCAAGCTTTTATCTCTTTTCAACAATGAAAATCCTAGCTACAAGGGGAAAAGAAAGACACAATCTTTTCTCAAAGAGAAAAGAGCACACTGTAAATGCACTTTTCCTAAATCAAGCCAAACAGACTATCAATATGCAAATGCACATATGCATGTATTTGTTTTCACTTTCTTAATATTGATGCCTAAAAAGAAAGTTGATGAACAAATCTGAATTTGCTTTCAAGCGACAAACACAAACAAGCTTCTTTTCGAAATCAAAAGGTAGAGAATATTATGACACTTTATGATTTTTAAATAAACACTCGTTTAGACGCTAGAAAGTGACAAATTCAAACCAAAGACAAAATTAAAAGCATAATCGACTGTCAACAGCAAATAAACTTTCTCCTAAGATCAAAATCGACACTTACGACAGATCTAAATCCAAGGACGATAGTGTGACTATTCTACTCTTTCAATGGAAAACTGTAAATGATGTAACAAACACACAAAGAACATCTACAGTCTTTTTGTACAAAGGACGCAGAATTAAGGCAAAGAAAAGGGGTTTTTAAACAGACACACATTGATCACAGGCTGCAAAATCAGAGACAAAACTGAAAAAATGAAGCAAAGAACCTCGGCTGCACAGGGCTAGGCTGATCAGCGCACCTGTTACACAGAGAAACTGAATTGCAGTGCAGGTAGCCCTCTCGGGAACTGCGTTGAAATGCATAATCTCTTCACTGTGCCTGCGCTGGGGCAGAAACGAGACTTCTATCTGGGTTCTGGGTCACGGTTTGCAGTTTAATCTATGGTTTTTGGCCGAGTAAAAGCAATCAGTAATGCACAATCAGAGGGTGGATTTAAAGGAGTTCTAAGAGCTATCACAAAGGGTAATCAGATCATTTGTGAATCAGCTGTTCAAATCATAAACAAATCCAGTGAATGGATTGAAGTAGCAGGTGTCTACTTTGCATTTGATAATGGCAAATGCAGTTCGATTGCTACTTCTGTGTTTATGAAACAAACAACAAGAGAAACACAAACAAACTAACTAGACACGATCCCCAGTGGAGTCGCCATTTTTTTAACGGGAAAAGTGTCTACTCAGAACGCCCCTATCCCACTAAGGTGTGACAGTACCTTAGAAACAAACAAGGAAAACTACTTTCGTATTCTTCTTTATGAACTATAAATGAAGAGGAATAGGATGAACCAACCTGTGTCTTGCGCTAGTACTTTGATCCAATCCCTCTCCTCTTTGACAGCTTCCAGCGACCTGCTCCCTTACTTTCCCAGCTTCACCAAGTTCCTGCAAGATCACAGAAGAGGAAAACTACACAAAGACATGGATTTACATTCATAAATAGCTTAGGATCAGATTTAAGCTAAACATGCAAATATAACAAAACATCATTGATACACAAGCATGTAGGAGAAACTCAAATAGTTTTATTGATATAACAAGAAGTTCCAGGAGGAGTTACAACCGATGATTCCTGATCCAGCATCAACCCCCCAGCAAAGGAATCCCCTCTTCACCTCCAACAAAGCATAAATCACCCAATACACTGATCTCTATCTCAAAACCAACAACAATTCTCTGCAATGTACAAAATTCTAGCCTCCTAGATCTCTGGGATGAGGGATCCATATATAGATGTATGCAAAGAGGATGAGTCAGCTTATGACTTGACTAGTGGCTTCTCTCTGTCAGTTCTTGCTTCCACTTGGAGACTGAGAGCCTCTTACTCATCCTTGGTCGAACTCAGTGAGGCAAGTGTCAATGGGGAAGATTCTGGAAGCTTCCTTTGTCTGTCCACCTCGCGGAATGACACTGCCATTTGTAATTTCCCGCTCAGCGCACCCTGGTAGTGCATTTAGGTGCGTTGCAACGCACCTAGCTAGTGTACTGGGGTGCTATGCAACGCAGCTAGCTAGTGGAGCAGCTGAAATGATCCTGATTTGACTGATTCTGAGCAGTTTCTGGTGGAGAACTTTTGGGAGAAGATGTAATTGGTTGACCTTGTTCCTTTAGGGGCAGGAACAACTCTTTTAGGGACTTAGGATCCCTTGGTTTATGGACATTTTATGCTTAGAGCTGTAAGGCACAAAAATGTCTATAACACTTGGGTCCAATGCAAGTTTGTGGGAGCCTCGCTCCTTTGATCCAAATGAGCTCACTTGTAGCGAATCTGCAAACACAAACAAGCAAACAAATTAAATAGCACCTGAAAAGCCAATATCATAAAGCATACTTATCATGATGATCAAGGAATTCATGAAACAAATGACATAAGACAATTTGTTGAGAAAAATGAATCTGATTGTATTAATTCAAAAAGAAGAATAACTTTACAACCTATGCCTTGATGCTGTACAAGCTCCTCCCAGGGTCCAACAAGAAGTCTCCTCTACTTTGACAAGTTTCACTCTCTTCCTAATGAAGCCAAAAACGTATGGGATATCTCCTCTCAAGCTTAACTAGGAAGTCTCAATTCCACCAGCATTTACCCTAAAAAATGTTCAACTTCTAACCTCCCTAGCAACCAGCCCAATGCCTTAATTTATAGTGCAATGGAGGGAAGTTACTAGGTCCTCCTTCAAAGGGATAAAGCCCTCCTTCAAAGGGATAGCTCCTCTCATCAAGGGATTAGCTCCTTTTCTTTTGGGATGCATGAACCACCTAAGAGCGAACAATCTAGGTCAAAATTCCTTCTAGAATCGAATTAACCCAAAGTGAGTTTTTTAGAATAAACTTGCACTTTTTTTATTTTCATAGGGGTCCGCACCCACTCCTTTAGGGACAGAGAGGGCAGGTCCGTAGTTATTGTGAACAGGGGGTGCGGGACCACAGGTAACAGTGAGAGAAAGTGCGGAACCAAAGCTTTGTTGATTTTCAATGTCTTTCTCTCATTTTCAAAGCTTGACTTGAAGAGCTGAGGTCTGAGACTTGCTTAGGAGGATAGTACAAGTGATGATAGACCCATACTGACTGCAAATAGTCATGGTGACGATATTTTTGTGTAACAAATTTCCCCCTAAAGTGCGAAGTCTGTAGTAGATGAGGATTTCATTTTTCATTTAGGAAGGGTGAAGTACTTTATCATTTCGAGGAACATCTTGTGGAGAGCCCGGTTGGAACCTGTAAAAACATTCAATGCAAAATATATATATGAGATCATATCATCGCTGAGGTAGGCATTCTCATACTCAGATAAAAACTCACTACAAAACTAACTACTGCTCTGATAGAGGAATGATCTTGTAATACATCACAAGTATAGACACATGTAGACACAGTATGGACGCAACCATCTGTTTATGAATAGTCCACAATATAATGAATACAAAATTCCTCACAGCCTGGATGGCGGAAACTAGATCCAGGGTATTTATTTCTACTTCCCGAAATAGTACGATTCTATCCATGCAAATGAATGTGTTGAAGTCGAACATGGTAGAAGCCACTTGATTATCAGTCAATGATGTAAACTGTTAACAAGTGTGAGAGAAACCACGAGTAATGTCAATGGTTCTCAAAGTACTCAGTACAATCCATGAGATGTGAATAGATGTGTTGATGTCGAACATGGCACAGAATCCTTTGATCGAAGGTCAATGATGCCACCTATCGTCGAAGGCGAGAAACCTGCCATTGAGGCATGCAGATCCCAAGGTACTTGCGATTTCTAGATTATCTTTCTAGATAATGAGCTGGAGTCGATAGAAAGCGATCCGTTGTAGGGAAGCCCACAGCACGAAATCATAGATCAAGTTTGAAGAAATTTATTTGCAAGGACTGACTCAGGGATGGTCAAGATGGATGAAAGATATTTCGCAGATGAATGGCTTATTGGCACTGACCTCTTGAACACATAATGACATGGCAGATGGTTTGGTGACAATTGACCCAAAGTTAATACCCAGAAACTCGCTGAAGACTTTCAATGTGTTTTGATCAACTGTTAGGAAAAATATTTCCCAACCTAGGTGAATAAAAGTGTCGTGTTCAAGAGTGGTTACAAAGTATGACAAACAGGCTCATTTTTCTCTCTTTTCCCCCACCATTTCTAGCAAATACCTCTTTATTTTTGACAAGCTTGAGGAGGATAACATTTGCTTAATTATAAGCTCATCCTTCGGATGAGTCGAACTTAGTTTAAATTCGAACCCTAATAAGGAGTGGTCTGTTCCTATTTGTAATTGAACAGGTCTTTTACTATTAAATTTTAACAAGTCCAATATATGAGAAACTTGGCGTTTTTTAACTTTAGAGAGTCTGAAAAACTTAAGAAGACTCCAGGGTTGACCTTTTTCGTAAATTTGTGTCTCCCAAGCCCGAAAAAGTATAAAATAATACTTGAGAGAACCGCTTGATCATTACGACCAAGGAGTACTTTTCGTAATTAGTGCCTCTGATCCGAAAAAGTAAAAAAGCGATCAATGACATGTCGTTTTATAACCAATATTGAATTTGAAACAACAAAAATCCGGCAATCTTTTCATGTTTTTACGGTCAGAAAAGAGTTGTAAGTGGACCGTATTTTTAGTTCCATTTTAACGAGTTTAAAAAGAACAACTCGGCGATATTTTCATGTTTTATGAGTTAGAAAAGAGCTTAAAGGTGACTCTAATGTTTTTTCGTCGAAAATGACCGATTTTGCCTGAAAAATCCGTTATCCTGAACAAAAACTTCAAACATTACTCATACCTGTTTAAAATGGATAAAAATGCTGCAAAAATTACCTTTCTAAAGTGAAACATAAACAAATTTACAATTCATTTATTCAAAAAACTTATAAAAAGGGCTTTCGTCAATTCATTTTTACCGTTTGAGATTTGGGTGAGAGAATAGAGCTTTTGGTCAGAAACTTCCCGTGAAGATTGCGGAAAATCCATTCGTCGGAATCGAGTGCCGTCTCCTCCAGGTAATCCACATCATCCTACTCTTCAATTTTATCCATTTCAAATCGTTTTTTAGGGTTTCATTTCATTTTTTAGAGGATTTTTAGGCTACAGACCCACGCGCGGGGGCTCGCAGGCACAACACAGGTAACCTGCGGACCCCGACTTTTTCTCAATGGGGAAAAGGTCAGGGGTCCACACCTGCCGTGAAGGAAAGGTGTGGACCCATGCACTATCTCTAAGATAGAGGGTGCGGTCCCCGCAACAAGGGTTTTTAACCCTAAATTTCCCAAAATTCACCGAAACAATTAAATTTTTTGCATTCTAATTCGCCTTTTTGTTGGATGTAGAGTATACATCATGCTTGATTGGCGAGAATGGGAGCATGAGGACGTAGATCTTGACGCATTAAATCACCAACCTTCGATCGATGCATTGAAGGCATGCGGCTTGTACAAATTTTGGGCCATACTTGGCATGAGGGCTCAGGTGGACTTCTTGTAGTGGCTGGTAGACAGGTGGAGCATACAGGACCATTGCTTCTTCATTGGTGGCCACCAGCTCGAAATTGAGCTGGAAGACATATACTTTTTTACTGGTTTGTCTAAGAGAGGCGAAGACTTGACTCTATTCGGGACTAGGCCAGGTGGCCAGTCTGTCGATAGCCTGCGGCTAGAGTTCTGCAACAACCAGACTAGAGACAAATGGATAGACATCAAAACCATATCCCGTCCTAAACTCATGGTGATCACGTTTACTATTACCAGGCTCTATGGGAGCACTGCACTACATATAGCCACTGGATCCCAGATGCGGATGGCAGTTGACTGCTTTCGAGGCACCATCTTCAACTGGTGAGATGCTGTGTTGGCCAATGTAAAAGGCCAACTGACCAGAGCCAAGAACGGACAACTGAATACCTTTGGATATGGTGCTTTAGTTGTGAGATTTGGTCTGAAGAGGGTCCCAATGTTGGTCCCGTAGCACCTCACTGTTGGAGGTGGACTTCCTCGAGATCCCAAACTGATGCGATGGGTTGCAGTTATGGCCCGTCATCCTGATGAGGGGACAGAGGTCGTTCAATTCAAACCTGAGTATTTCCATTGGTTGGAAAACCAGGTTTTTGCTATTTAGGACTTCCCTTATGTTGGGGTAGATTTTCACGGTGACCCAGACATGGCTCTTCCACCAGGAGAGTAATGGGATGACTCAGGTAAAATCATTTTCAACATTTTCCTATTTTAATTTTTTTTTGTTTTTATCTCATCCCAAAACTGATAGTAAAAGTTTCAAATGCAGACGTGGGTCCACAATGACCAGCTGCTCTCTGGCCTTACGAGAGGAAACAACCAGCTATAGCGGCACCAGCCCCACAGGATGAATCAGCAGAGACCTTGGCCGAATTGGAGAGCCATCTAGAGCGTTTGACAGGAGACATTCCAGAGACTGGCATAGATGACATTCCTCGTCGACTACAGCGCTATGTGATTGGGGTCCTAGGAACTTTTAGGAGGTTCCTTTGTAAGGTGGCCCGTACAATGGTTTCTTATCGAGATCATCACCAGTGATAGGATGATCGCCTATTGTAGACACATATGACATTTTTTCTTTTTGTATATCATTTTTGCCGATCATAAGGTGTTTTTCAACCTATGATCGAGGACGATGTATATTTTGACACACTCCTATATTATACTATATCACTATTACCGGCTTATCTTGTAAAACATGTTATGAAATGCTTTTAAATTTACATGTATGATTATTGCAAATGTCTACTTAACATTCGAGAAGAAATTGCATCTGCTAATGTATTTAAAGATCTTGGAAGATGTTGATATTCAATATTAATGGCATATACTCTATTAAGCTGTAATACAACGAGTTCAGAATCTAACCTCACTATCAAACTACGAATCCCAAATGAAATAGATTCAGATAATAACTCAATCACTGCACTATACTTGGCAATGTTGTTCGTTGTTTGACCGAGGCTTACCCCATGCATAGATACCAACTCATCAGAGGGCGAATAGATAACCCAAGCTGCGGAAGAAATGTTCCGTGTATTACGACAAGCACCATCAACAAAACTAATGTATGTTTGGAGAGGCATCGACATCTACAATATCAAGAGTAAAACCAAGATAAGCAGGAATAGTGACAAAAAACACTCTCTAAGCTAAGCACACTTTTTAAGACTAAAACACACCACCTAGAAAGAAAACTAACCTAACTAAAAATCTCCACACCCATTTTAAGCATAATACCTCTTCAGGTAAAGACCATTTCTAGGTTTGCCTAAAGAGTCCCCGTCAAAGTTTACCAATTCATAGGCCCCTTTTGCTAGCTTTCGCTTGACAACATAGGGACCATGCCACATAGGAACGAATTTCCCAGCACCTAATTTATCATTTACTTTATCATATAATAAGACTAGGTCTCCTTCCGAAAAATTTCGAGGGGTCACATTTTGATCATACTGAGCTTTAATACGTTTTGCATGAGTTTCGATTGCCAATGCAGCATCACGTCGATTCTCATCTAGTTGAGCTAAGTATAACAAACGTTTTTCCTCTTCGGAAGTGGCTGGAAGTAACTCGATGGCCATTTGAAATGACGGGATTTTGCATTCAATGGGTAACACAGCTTCCAGACCATAAACTAGTTGGAAAGGAGTGAACCCTGTTGACATTTTTACTGAGGTTCGATACGCCCAAAGCGCTGAAAATAGCATGTTATGCTAATTCGACCGATGAATCCTGATGATCCGTCAGATCATAATGACTAGAACTTTGTTGATGGCTTCAACCAGACCATCAGCCTGTGGATAATAAGGAGTTGAACTATCGTGACACAAGCCAAGCTGGCCTGTAAGTTCAGTCATCATAACTCGAAAATGACGCCCATGATCAGTGATAATCACTAGTGGAACACCAAACCTAGCAATTATATGATTGAACATGAAAATCACAGCTGTTTTGCCATCTGCCTCAAATGTAGGCATCACCTCAGCCCACTTGGTAAAATAATCTACCGCAAGGATGATATATGCGTGCCCCGCGACTGAGTGAGGGTTACATGTAATAAAATCGATACCCCATTTTGCAAACGGACCGACGGCAATTATAAGGTGGAGAGGAGCAGGTGGAGCGCGCATCTTTCGATCAAAAATTTGGCAGTTGTGGCATTTTCGGACCGCGTTAATACAATCTTTAAACAAGGATGGCCAGAAGTAGCCAGCGCGCAATATCTTTTGGGCTGTGGCATACCCAGACATATGACCACCACACGCTCCAGAGTGACAGTCATTTAGAACCCTTTCAGCTTCCTCATGAGTTAAACAACGTCGAAAAACAAAGTCTGCCCCACGGCGATAAAGAGTATCTCTAATAATTCTGAATTGTTGGGACTGGAATCGTATTTTTCGACGTTCTGACCTTGAAATTTCTGGCCAAAAGGATTGGGTCTGGAGATAAACAATGATATCCCCATACCATGGATCTAAAGTGCTGATTAGAAACAAGGATTTTTCCGTAATGGGCTCCTCTGCCACAATTTCCGTGTCAGCACGCGGGAAATCACACATTAACTCCGCAAAAACTAAAGATTTCTTCAACTTAGACTTTTTAAATTCCAAGTCGAGCTCCTATAGGATCACAATCCATTTGGAGTACTTGCCCCCTAGCAATTGCTTGGTTAAAATATAGATCATAGGGTTGCAATCAGAAATTACTGTAGTTTTACGTAGTAAAATGCAATGACGAAAACGTTGGACAGCTTGAACAACTGCCAATGCCAATTTCTCCACATGTGAGTATTTTAGCTCAGTTGGATTTAAAGTTCGACTAAGGTAATATATCACATGTTCAATACCGAATTCATCTTCCTGAACTAACACCATTCCAATGGTGGAATGGGAGGCGGCGAGATACAAGAAGTAGTCCTAGTTGTAGTTGGGAGGATGTAATAACGGTGCATGGGTCAACGTGTGTTTTAGTGCATCAAAAGATTTCTGAGCTATCTCATCCCAATAGAATGGAGTATTCTGCTTCAACAACCGGGTAAAACCCTTTGTAATCTCGGTGTAGTTAGGAATGAATCGTCGTAAAAAGTTTGCTTTCCCTTACAAACTTTGGAGTTGGCGAAGACTCGAAGGAGGAGGCAATTTGACAATAGCTTCAACCTTCGAGGGATCGACGTGAATGCCGGCTTTCGAAATAAAAAACCCCAGTAAACGACCCGTTTCTATACAGAAAACACACTTGTGTGGATTCAACGTAATCCAATAATGCCTACACCTCATAAAGATTGATCGTAAATGGATGAGATGATCAGCTCGATGTAATGAATGAGCAGGAAAATCATCGAGATAGGGTTGCACAATGTGCTTGATGTCATGAAACGCATAAGACATGGCCCTTTGAAAAGTTGCCCCGGCATTCTTGAGCCCAAAAGGTAATTTTCAATAAGCAAATGTCCCCCATGGACAAATGAAAGTCGTTTTTGGTTGATCGGTAGGTAGAATATTGATTTGATTGTATCCGGAAAAACCATCCATGAAGGAGAATATTTCACTACCGGCACAATCATCAATGATTTGATCGATATAGGGAGTTGGGTAATTGTCCTTTAGACAGGCTCGATTAATGTCCCTATAATCGATACATATTCTTATTGTCCCTTGCTTTTTGTTAACCGGAACAATATTCGATACCCAATCCGTTAACGGAATCGGATAAATGAAACCTGCTTTGAGTAATTTTTCAACTTCTGCTTTAATAACAGCAGCTTTTCTTGGGTGAATCTGACACAAACGTTGCCGGACGGGTTTAGCGTCCGGGTAAGTTTTGATTTCATGAACAACAATTGCGGGGTCAATTCCTAGCATTTCCTCATATGACCAGGCAAAAACATCGCGGAATTCTTGAAATAGGGTCTTATATATTTGAATTTCATCTTCTGTACACGAGGCACCTATATGAATGTTTTCAACAATTACAGGCTTAACCGAAATGTTAATAGGAATAGTTTGAGAAATGTTTCCCAAATTTAACTCTGAATCAGGATTTTTCATTGGATTTTGAGATTCCTTGACATATTCAATCGTAAAAATTGATGAAAAATCATTTTCAAAACGATCACTCTCGGGTAAAAACGAAGATCTATGATCAAGATCTTCCCATGGTAAATCATCGACACATAGGATTTCACGAATTTGCTCATCAGTGTGACCAAGTTTAGAAAACGTTGTTGAATCCGAGTTTGATGTGAAAAGTGGTTCCTCATGGACCACATTCATTAAGTCAATTTTGGTTGAAGAGGAATCAGAAAATGACTGCACGACCTGATACGCAATTTCATATGGACTCAAAGGCATAACATCACCAAATGAGTCTATCTCAGGTTCAGAAGGCACGATCCAAGGATCATCATAAACAATGGTGTCTGACGAAATCATATGAATGGCTATAGTAGAAGACGATGCATTGATAGGAGGAAAAGGAAAAGTTCCCAGTAAACCGGCATCTTTAACTAGTCCTACTCCAACATACTTATACGGGATAGTCGTTTTACCGACATGCTGAATACTTTCAGAAGAGGCTGGGTCGGATGAAAAGTAAGTCAGCTGGTCTATAGTTACGAATTTTCCATTATGAGGGAACTTTATAAGCCGAAAGATCGATGAAACGACATCTTTCATAGCATAAGACCAACTACGACCCAAGAGAAGGTTGTAATCTAGAGGGGCATCAACCACCTCCACATCTAGATTAACAGTTTTGCCTTCAACCCCTATATGTAGATCCTGTAGAATGCCAAAAGGACAAAACCCACAGTCATCAAAGGCCTTTAGAATCATCGGGGATTGATTTAGCGACGAAGAACCAAGTGATCTCCAACATTGTATCGACATAATACAGGTTGAGGCTCCCTCATCAATCACAGTCTTGTAAATAGGTCTGTTTTTTACTAACACTGGGATCTGGAAAGCCATTTGATGAGGTAAGCACAGTGTACTATTTTCTAGATCGAAAATTATAAGGTTCGAGTCCTGAACGTCAACAACTCCTATAGCCGACAATAGTAATTTACGTTGTGCTGGACATGATTGCAGCACTTCCAAAGCCGACATTGCTGAAGGTGAAATAGCTAAATCTTCAACAATGTTATAGTTTTGAGCCGCTCTCGCATGTGGATTGAAAGCTGACTTTCGAAGTATACCCTTGGTGGGCGGTTTGATTACTAAGTTTGGATTAGGTTTCTCGATCTGTAGTGGATCGGAACCAGGAGCTGAGGTTGATGGGTTAGAATGAGAAGATTCTGCTTCTTTACCATCAACAGGATTTTTACTACCATAATCATGTGATCGAGTCGCAATCCAAACATGGGACATCATCAGTATGGGTTCTTCATTAGCATTTGAGGAAGAACCTATCATCTTATTGTCTTTACTTGGAAAAGGATCCTTCAAAACAGCAGGCATTTGGGAACCTTTGACAATTTTCGCAACCTCTGCACGATGAGGGCAGTCTCTTGTAAAATGCTCTTCGTCACAAATGAGACAAGGATAATGAGGTTTGTGTTTCTCATCATTTGATTCCACTTTTTTTGGTTTCTCTTTTGAATTTTTATCTGTTTTATTTTTCTTCTTCCCTTTCTTCTTACCACCGGATTTTGATTTGGCTGTAGATGACTCTACAACATGAATATCGGCGGAAATTTCCACGGAAGAATCTCCTATCGGGGAATCTGGCAAGGTTATGATAGGAGAAGAATTCTTGGAAGACTTCTTCTTACTTTTGGTGTTAACCGTACCAATCATTACGTCAGCGGCATGAGACCCTGAAGGAGCTGCAGCGATTTGATTTTTCTTAGGAAGATTGGGGATTTTCTTGTGTAACGTACCTGACTGAGTATAAACTAAGTCAAGGTACTATGCTTGAGCAATTACTTGCTCCTCATTAACGACTCCGGCCTTAGCTACATCCTCAGTGATCTTTGGCAATAAAGATTTTACAAACCATTCAACTAAGATCTGATCCGGAATAAAAACCTTCACTAAACGTCGTCGACGTCTCCATTCATGAATGTGATCTGAAATGTAAGTGGACGTTGACTGCTTTAATGACGTTAGTAAATCTGTGCCATTGTCATATCTGATTGGCAACTGAAAATGAGTTAAAGACGAAGTAGCTAACTGACTAAAGTTATAAAAAGTGGCTCGCGGTAACTCAATGTACCACTTGGCTGCAAGACCAATTAGAGTGCGCTGGAAAAGCCTTTAATGGATTGAATCATCTGAAATGGAGTTAGATGCACAACAGAGGTGATAAGTCATCACATGGTTCGACGGGTCCTCTCCTGATTTGCCTTCAAACTTAGGAATATCACCAGGAAACTTATTCGGCATTGGCAGCCAAAACGGAAGATAATTAATGGGATCGTTCGTTAGGCGCGACAAGTCAGGCAAGTCCAAAGTTGCGATAAACGGCAACTGACGATTAGAGTCCCTAAAACTCTAGGTCATGAGACCAGCCCCAGGAGGAGGATATCCAAGATAACTAGGAATTGGGATTGCATTTGGGATATTATATCCTCCCAGAAAACCAGGATTAACCGGACTGTACTGGGGTTGTTGAGGTTGTTGATATGTATACCCAGGGTACGGTTGATACTGATAGACTGGCTGCTACACAGCAGAACCAAATTGGTACTGTCCCTGGTACGATTGATAAGTAAATTGAGGTTGACTTGTGACAACCGTACTTGAAGCAGGTTGTCCTACAGGCATCTGAACCGATGTTTGAATTGTGGATCCAGACTGAGGTAAAGATGTCTGAGGAGTTGATATAAGAACAGTAGAAACCGGAGCTGTCGATACTCCAGAAGTAGGTGGGGTAGATTGAACAGATGTTGCAGTAGTTGCAGCATCCGTTTGAGGCGGAGTATGAAGCGTACTAGGTCTAGGCTGAGAAACTATCGAAGGTACAGAAGTTTGAATAGTAGACTGGACAGGTTGCTGGGGTGAACCAGAAACTAAGGGTTGTCCAATTTGAGATGACAACTGTACATTCGGTTGCAAGACCTGTTGAGTTTGTGATGGATCCCACACTAAGTTCATTCCAGGGTACAAACCCATAACAGGTTGAGAATATTGAGGACCATAACCGGGTTGAGGGTATGGTTGATAATTCAGAGGTACATTTCCAGTTCCTTGAACATATGATTGACCGGAAGGTGGTTGGAAACCTTGGTTCGAGTACTGACCTTGGGATTGATAACCTTGAGGCACGTACTGATATTGGGGTTGACCTTGAGGTACATATTGATACTGGGGTTGACCTTGAGGTACATATTGAGTCTGGGGTTGACCTTGAGGAACGTACTGTCCCGTAGGTATGTACTGTCCTTGAGGTTGCCCCCCAGGTGCAAATTGGGTACCTTGAGGTTGCCCCCCAGGCGATTATTGAGGATTTTGAGGCTGCTCCCCAGGCGGTAATTGGCCACCTTGAGGTTGAGGAATAGTACCTGACGTCATGAGAATACCTTCTACACTCAACGACTTAGTACCATTATTTCTAGTTAATAACCCTTGTTCAATGGGTTGAGGAGATGCTCCTGAAAAAGTACCAGTAAGTGACTGATACCCAGAGGGAACAGAAGGACCGCTGTACAAAAAAGATTTTGGAGATTGAGAAAACATGGACGACTGTCTTGACATATTTAACGGAGGATAATAACCTCTAGGTGTTGGGTGATAAGGAATACGAGGTGGTGAAAAACTTAGTCCCGGGTTTTCCATAAAGTTAGTCAATGAAAGATACCAAGCACTGCTCCTAGGTGGACTGTAAAAGATTGATTCACGCTCCCTAAGTTCTATAATAGGTTGATTTTCAGAGATAGGGATGCCTACTTCTTCTTCCAGAGTAGCAAGTTCTTCAATAGCTATAAGTCCAAAAGGAAGATTTTGGGTAATTATTCTTTATACCCTGGGTGAACCAGGACCACTAGAAGTTGGAGAGGTAAATCCCGATGTCGGAGTAGCAACAAATTCACTTTCAGGTTCAGATATTTCAGGTTCCTCACCTATATCACTAATAGATGAAAAGCTACCAGTAATTTCGAAACAGACAAAGATTGTGGATTATAATCTGCTACTAAAGCTTGAAAATCAGGATGTACCACTAAAGAAGACTCTCCTTCTTCAGGTGACCCAACTCTATTGTCTCTAGGAGTTACGAGGCCTCTTAACTCTTCAGGCTAGCTCGGTGAAATCTCAGGAGGTTGGCCCCGAAGTCTACGGGACTTCCTCGGTAATTCAGCCACGATTAAAAAAATTTAACTACTTCACACGCAAACAAAGTAAAATATCAATGAAAGCCACCTAAAGCCTCTAAAGAACCAAACAAATTTGAATCACACGCCTAAAGAATCTAGGAGATCAAACCACACACAAACAGTAACTTTCCGTACTGAAAACACTAGTTGGTGATGAAGTCCAACGTCGCAGAGTTCAATACAGAAATGGAGGTTAGAACAGTTACCCCGGCAACCTGCTTAATGAATAGACTGGCACAAGTTCCTCCACTAAACCGTCTCGAGTGAAGAGAACCCCCCAGAAAATCCAAGTGAGTCTAGTCAACGTCTGCTCCAGGTACAGTGGGATCTTCCCACCACTGTCACCTTAGGAAGAATCCTATAGAATATGGTCACTATGGTTACCAACAGAAACAAATATACCCGGGGGAACGGTCTACGATCCGATATGCATGCAAGGGCAGAGTAACAAGCTCAATCCCCTTAAAGGCTCCTGACATAATCCAAGGTTTAACAACAAGTGACCCCAGGCTCCTCGACAATGGTTAATCTGAGGTTTACCATTTTTAATACGTGAATATCTGGCGTCATTCCCAATGAGGAAGGATTGATTCCCACACTGGTTCGGACACGATCTCGTGCTTCTCCTTTAAGAGGAGCTTTCCCAGAGCATAGATGCAACAATTGGATTTTTCTCCTACCACAAGATACAGCTACTTGTTTGTTTTACTGTCTTGGAGAGTTAATTACTCCCTACTCCAAGACACTAGCCTAAGCTATGTTGGTGTATTAGAGCCCTAGAAACAAAAAGATTACTAGATAGATTTTACTTTAAGCGTTTATTTTTATTGGTTTTTGTTTAAGTCAAGAGGTGCAGAGATGAAACTCGTGGTGTGAAGACTCGACTCAAAATCACTAAAAAATGCACTTAAGATGATTAAGCAATCTTTTCCCTTCAATGAACTTCTAGCTAGGAAAGAGTTTGAGAATGCAAATGCTTGTAAACACAAATATTTCTTAACCAACAAATTAAAAGAAGAGCTTTTTGTCTTTTCCAATGCACTCAAAACGAGACAACTAGTTATTTTCACAAAAATTTCCCTTTTCTTTCAAACACTCAAATACTACAAAAACAAAATTTTTCCAAAAGAGATTTTTTTATTTTTTATAAAACACTCAAAACTATGGAAATAACTAATCTTGAGATCTATAAAATATAAAAACTATTTGAAGTCAAAGCTTACAAGATGTCTTTTTCAAGGATGTTTTACTTAGCTATAAACAAACTAAGGACTAATTTGTCCAGAATCACAAATCAGTCAAAAAACAACCAATTTTTGTTTTCTTTTCTAAAAATGAAATCCAAACTTTTAACACAAGCCTTTTCGAAGTTTCGCAAAGAGAAAACACAAGGTGGGTTCCTCAACAAAGGTAGATTTTGCAAATGGTCAGACTCATAAGAAGGCCAGTAAAAACCAAGGTGATTTGAGGCTTCTACAGCTTCTAAGCTCAGAGCTACTACAAGACCAAAATGAAAACCAAGCCCGGAAACCAAAACTTCTAGGAATTTCACCTAAAACCCTAACACCAATGGAATTAACCTAAGAAAAGCTTTTGACAAGTTACATGTAGGTCTGGGCAGGGGATAATAACATCTAAACAAAAACTAAACTGACTGAAAGAGAAAATCTTAAGTTTTTCAAAATTTTAGCAGGGTCCGCAGGCCCACCGTTCACACAGGTGTGGTACCGCTCTGTGCTAAAAGCAAAAGTGCGGATAGGTCGGCACTATGTTCCAAGACGAGGGTGCGGTCCTCTCCCAAAGTTATGAAAAACAAAAAATACTCTTAGATCTACTAACTCTACCCAATTCCACACACAACAAGCCAAAAACAGAAACAAAAACATAGTTTCTCAGGTCAAAGTAAAAACAAGGAAAAAATCAAGTCCCCAGTGGAGTCGCCATTTTGTCACACGGAATGAGTTGATCTTGCGGACAAGATAGACCTTCCTAGAATCTAACGATATCTAGTGACAAGCAAGCCAATCAAAAACTATCTTTCTCTAAATATGCAATTATAAACAAAGGCAAACAAGTGGTTTAGGCCTACCTTGGGTCCAATGCAAGTTTGTGGGAGCCTTGCTCCTTTGATTCAAATGAGCTCCCTTGTAGCGAATCTGCAAACACAAACAAGCAAACAAATTAAATAGCACCTGAAAAGCCAATATCATAAAGCATACTTATCATGATGATCAAGGAATTCATGAAACAAATGACATAAGACAATTTGTTGAGAAAAATGAATCTGATTGTATTAATTCAAAAAGAAGAAGAACTTTACAACCTGTGCCTTGATGCTGTACAAGCTCCTCCTAGGGTCTAGCAAGAAGTCTCCTCTACTTTGACAAGTTTCACTCTCTTCCCAATGAAGCCAAAAAGGTATGTGATCTCTCCTCTCAAGCTTAACTAGGAAGTCTCAATTCCACCAGCATTTACCCTCAAAAATGTTCAGCTTCTAACCTCCCTAGCAACCAGCCCAATGCCTTAATTTATAGTGCAATTGAGGGAAGTTACTAGGTCCTCCTTCAAAGGGATAAAGCCCTCCTTCAAAGGGATTAGCTCCTTTTCTTTTGGGATGCATGAAAATCCACGTCAAAATTCCTTCTAGAATCATCTAGAATTAACCCAAAGTGATTTTTTCAGAATAAACTTGCGCCTTTTTTATTTTCACAGGGGTCCGCACCCACTCCTTTAGGGACAGAACGGGCAGGTCTGCAGTTATTGTGAACAGGGGGTGTGGGACCGCAGGTAACAGTGAGAGAAAGTGTGGAACCAGAGTTTTGTTGATTTTCAATGTCTTTCTCTCATTTTCAAAGCTTGACTTGAAGAGCTGAGGTCTGAGACTTGCTTAGGAGGATAGTACAAGTGATGATAGACCCATACTGACTGCAAATAGTCATGGTGATGATATTTTTGTGTAACAATAAGGTGGACAGATTGGGCTCTGGGGGAGCTTCATAACTTTGGTTCCAAGTTTGCAGGAGGATATCCTCTCCTGTCATGAAAATCTCATGGTTAGGATTGTTATGGGGGTTCCCTCTAGGTAGATGAGGGTGGGGAGTTTGTTGCTACATGTTAACTACTCCTTGGTGGGGGAAGGGGTCCTGCATCACTGTAGTTTATTGACATCCTTGCCCCCTATTGTTCTATATCCCATTTAAGTTAGGAATTTGAGGACAGGGGTGGATCTAATGACCGTATTCCCCATAGATAACACATGAATGATTAGTATGTAGACTTGTGTTCTTGCCTTGTTTTTGTGGGTTATTGTTGGTCGTTCCCTGGTTTTTATTCTAGTTGGGGTTGCCCCTTCCCGGTGCTCGTGGGGGTTGTTGTTAGTTGTTATCTCCCTGTTCGGGTTCTCCATTTGGATTACTTTTTTGTTTTTTATTAGCAACATTTGAAGGATTAGCTGAATTCAGTTGTTCCTCCAATTGCTTCTATTAAGCAAGAGAAGGTTGCACTAGATTCACCCTTGCATTGTTTTGCGTTGGTGGGTTATTCTGTTGTTGTGCTGGGAAAGGAGAATATTGGTTTCCTTGTCCCTGGTTAATGTATGGATTCTGGGAAGAGGACATCATGTATGTATTCCTAGAGGAGTATTAGTTTCCCTGTTTGGTAGGATATGAGCCTTTTGAGGGGGTTGATATTGGTTAACCCTGTTGATCATATTCTGCATAGGTGTGGGTTGACCATGATAATACCCTGTATGTTGCAATGGTGGTGTGTTTTGCGTAGCATCAAATGCTTGGCCATTGAACGAATATCCAAGGTATTGGTAGTTATTGTTGTGTTGATTTTGGGATATGGACCCAATTAATCCATCAACATCATTGGATGCACATGGGATATCTTTATAAGTTTGCAGGTGCGGGACATCCGGGAGCACATGATAAAGGTGTAGGTTTTAACCCTATATAGAGATTACCTGTATACGCATTCTAAATCACATAAAATAAAAAATGCGAGAACATAACACATAAAACACATATACACAGATATTTTCCCCTGGATCGCAAAACCGGGACTACCAGCTTGATTTTTCATTATATTCCTTTCAATGTTATAATACATATTTATACATGCTGAAACATCCAATACCATGGACTGAAAACCATCGCGTCCAAAAACATGTGCGAAAATCCTGCATAAAACCATAGGTGGGTCCACCCAACCTAACATAGGTTCGAAAACCAAAATTTTCTGGGGCGTTGCCCCGAACCCCATAGAGTGGGGTTACGTGCACCCCTTAAACCCCCTGTGACCCCCCCACTACACAATCGACGCAACGAAGGAGGGGCTTCGCCCCCCCTCTAACTCCTCGGTTAACTACATGGGCTAGTCATGGAAAGAATATAACACAACCCAAAATGCTCCCACTTGTTGTTTTATTTCCACAGGGCGCCACAAGAGAGCTTAGTCATTTATCCAGTCCTGCAATGCCCATTGTTTCTTTACACTAAGAGAACTTCTCAGAGCTCACAGATTTTGTCAATGCATCTGCAGTATTCTTGAAAGTGTCCACCTTTACGAGAAACACCTTTTTGTCTTCTATCATATCCCTCACAAAGTGATATTGAACATCAATGTGCTTTGTCTTTGAATGATATGCAGGGTTCTTTGCTAAGAAAATTGCACTTTGGCTGTCACAGTCTATCCTTATAGCTCCTTGTACTAACCCCATACTTGAACACAATCTCTGCAACCAAATTGCTTCCTTGCTTGCATGAGTGGCTGCCATGTATTCTGCCTCTGTAGTTGATAGTGCCATTACATATTGTTTCTTGATCATCCAACTCACTGCACCTCCAAATAGGTTAAACACATACCCACTTGTAGATCTTCTCTGATCTAGATCTCCAGCCCAATCTGCATCAACAAAGCATTGAATATCCAACACTCTGTCCAATCCTGGTCTTCCTTGGTAGCACAAACCATAATCACTAGTGTGACGCAAATAACTGAGAACCTGTTTCACTGCTGTCCAATGCTCCTTTCCTGGTTTTGACATAAACCTGCTCAATGCTCCCACTGCATGTGCAATGTTTGGTCTAGTACAGACCATTGCATACATCAGGCTACTAACTGCACTTGCATATAGAACATGGGACATGTCCTCTTCCTCTTCTTGTGTCTTGGGACACTGTTCAGCAGATAACTTTACACCTACATGAATAGGAACCTTCATCGGTTTACTATCCTTCATATTAAATCTCTGCAATATTTTATCGACATACTTCCTTTGGTTTAACCAGAGCTTCCGCTTTGCTCGATCTCTTTTAATTTCCATGCCCAAAATATAGTTTGCAGCACCAAGATATTTCATGTTGAATTTGGAGGACAATTGGGTCTTCAAATCCTGGATAATTCCTTTGTCATTTCCAACCAACAACATATGATCCACATACAAGACTAGATAAATAACACGGTCACCAATTAATTTAAAATACACACAGTGATCTACTTTGCTTCTGGTGAAGCCAAGTCCCCGTATAAATATATCAAATTTCTGATACCACATCCTTGGTGATTGTTTTAACCCATACAGAGACTTCTTTAACTTGCATACCAGTTCTTTCTTACCCTTCACCGCAAAGCCTTCAGGTTGCTTCATGTCGATCTCCTCTTCGAGATCCCCGTGAAGAAATGTTTTCTTCACATCCATCTGTTCTACCTCAAAATCAAAATCAAAATCAACAGAAATAGATAAAAGTAATCTAATAGAAGCTACCTTGGCAACAAGAGAAAAAATATCACCAAAATCAATTCCTGGAACTTGGGAATAACATTTTGCTACCAAACGAGCTTTGTATTTCTCCACCTTTCCTTCTACATTTGTCTTCTTTTTGAACACCCATTTGCTTCCAATGGGTTTCCTTCCAGCTGGAAACTCCACCAGATCCCAAGCCTCATTTTTGTGCAAAGATGCCATTTCATCAACCATGGCCTCTTTCCAGATTTTTCCATCCTCTGAATCTACTGCTTCCTTCATAGTTCTGGGATCATCATCAGTAATAGATAAAGAAAAACTTGAACAGAAAGCAGATGGACTATACCTTTCTGGTTGCTTTCTTTCTCGAATTGATCTTCTCACACCTAGAGTTTGTGGCTCTTCATCCTCTGATTCCTCCTCTGCTGTAGAGTCTAATTCTTCCTCTTTTAGCTCAAACTATATCTTCTCAGGTTCCTTTGGTTGGACTTCATGTTTAATAACATCTTTCAGCTCTCTGAACACCACATCTCGGCTATACACAACCTTCCTTGTTATTGGGTTCCAAAACTTATAACCCTTTAAACCATCCTTAAACCCAATAAAGATTCACTTTTCAGATTTATTATCCAACTTGGTTCGTTTCTCCTTTGGAACATGTACATATGCATCACATCCAAATACCCTCAGATGTGAAAGAGAGGGTTTCTTACTAGTCCATACCTCTTATGGAGTTTTATCCTCCAACACTGATGAAGGTGATCTGTTGATCAGGTAACATGTTGCCTCCACCGCCTTTGCCCATAATTCTTGTCCTAACTCGGCACCACTGAGCATGCTTCTTGTCGTTTCGATCAATGTCTTGTTCATTCTTTCTGCAACTCCATTTTACTGAGGTGTATATGGAGTAGTCTTCTACCGTACTAGACCACACTTATTACAGAATTCTTCAAATTCCTTACTACAAAACTCTCCACCGATATCTGTCCTCAACACCTTTACCTTCTTCTCTATTTGGTTTTCCACCGAGCCTTGAATTCTTTAAACCTGTCAAAGACTTTAGTTTCTTCTTAAGGAAATATATCCATGTATTCCTTGAGAAGTCATCTATAAATGATACATAGTACACAAACTTACCCAGTGATGGAACCTTCATAGGTCCGAACACATCACTATGCACAAGCTCTAATATATGTTTCGCCCTCTAACCACTAGAGAGGAAACTCACCCGATTCTGCTTCCCATATACACAATTTTCACAGAAATAAAAATCCAGAGAGCTATTACTCATACATTCTACCATACCTTTACCATGAAGTATTAGAAGGCCCTCCTCTCCAATATGTCAAAGCCTTTGATGCCACAACATGGTCTTCTCTCCAGAGACCACTAGATTCTTTGCTCCACTTTCAGGAACAACAGAACTGTTGCACCCATCAAAAACCATGCTAACTTGCAGCTTGTACAGAGTTCCAATCCAAAATGCCTGTATCAATACCAGTGCTCCTCGAGCCATCTTGCAGGTATCGTTATTGAACACTGTTTTTACACCTGCATCATCCAACTTGCTTACAACAATCAGATTTCAAGCCAACGCAGAAATATGTAGAACACCCAGAAGTGTTCTAACCCTTCCACCATGAAATTTAAACTTTATTTTTTCGTGACCAACGATTCTAGCCTTCCTATCATCCCCTAAGAAGACATCACCACCATTGTATTTCTCATACTCGCAGAACCACTCTCGATGGGGAGTGAAGTGAAAGGATGCACCTGAGTCAATCAACCATGCCTCATGATCTACAGGTGTACTTGAAGAAGCCAAGTACACATCCCCACCTTCATCTGAGGTAGTTTTCGCCTCTGTAGAAGGAGCATCATCAGATCTCTTTCCTTTATCAAGAGCTTTAGATTTATAGTCCCTTTTGTAGTGCCCTTCCTTTCCGTATTTCCAGCACACCACCTTTACAGGTTTTCTTGGAGATTTAGATCTCCCTCTAGATTTAGATCTCTCACTCGATGACTTATTTTTGTTTTTGTTCTGGGACCGTCCTCGTACAGACAAGGCATCACCACTATGGTTCTCCATATTTTTCCATCTCATCTCCTCCATCAAAAAGGATGAGAATATTTCATCAAACTGCAAGGCTGTTGGGTAGCAGATCCCTCGCGTAATGGTTTTGGGGCTTAAAGCCCACAATTTTGGGTATTACTATGGTAAAGGTTCAGCGAAGTGTGCGGAGCGCGAATTGTAATGAGTCAAGTCAAAGGGTTGTCCTCTTGAGAACAATGTAATCTAATAGAAGGCGAGTTGGCTTGCCTATGGTCCACGGACCATGGGAATGTATAAATAAAGTAGGACTCTAGGTTTAGACGTCAGTTTTGGTAGCTTTTGGTGAAGATATGAAGTTTATGGGTTTGAAAGAAGCAAGAGTTCTCTGAGTCTATAAGTACGAGTCATGGGTGGTAGTAGTTAGAGTAGGCTCCGCAGCTGCATGCTCAAAGGCCTGGTAGAGTCCGCAGTTGTGTTCGCGAACCCCTGCAGCTGAGTGCACAGGGTGGAACTGATTGTGCTGAACAGAAGATTAAATAAGTGTTTCTGAATTACTGTGCATTTGGTCATAGATCTATATTTTTATGCTTATATTCTGAGTTTATGCATATCTATAAGATTTATGGTTGCACACATTGGTTATAACTATTGAATGCTTGATTAAAGACCTAAAGAATTAGATCAAATCTATAAGAAACACCTTAATAATAAGAATCTAAGAAGTGCCTCATTGCTGAGCTTCACAAAGGCCAGACTGCTGTGCAGAGTAACGTGAGTGTGTAGATCGGTTTGCGACCCTTCTAGTCCTCATCAAGACATCCCTAGGGTGCATAAACTTGGTTCCAACACCCTCCCATACTACCTCGGGTGAGACTTCAGTCCACGCTCCGTGGACTGTTGCTGAAAGGGCCGGTAGTGTGGGATTTGTTTGGCTAAAACACTTCCGAACCTGGGTCAGGCCCCAATAAGCCAACAAATGGTTCCATTGCCGGGACCGGGATCTGCCTAAGGTGTTGTGGAGGTAAATCCTCTCTGCGGACAGAGACGATCCCTACTAGCCCAAACCGGGTCTAGCAACAATCAAACAATGTTATCACGCAAGTTCCTAATTGCAAATTAAAAGTGGATGATGAGAACCTACTTGGATTCCAATGCTAATATTCATAGAAGAGACGTCGTTTTTGTTCCTTTGCTTGCCCATCAGGAAATGATCGCCTGTCTCGAACAGTTTGCTTCTTGTATCCCATTTCAGCCCCTTCAAACACCTATTCAAATTTATCAAGTGTCTTCTGAAGGCAATATGGGAAACATTACGCATACCCAACCTATTGACATCTCTGTGAAACCAGGGATTGTCGAACATATTCACATTGGAGTCACTTGTACTCCAGAGGAAGTTCAGCTCTACACCAATCTTTTTCGCGAATTTCGTGATGTCTTCGCTTGGTCCTACGAAGAGATGCCCGGCATTGACCCTAGCATAGTGGTGCATGAGATACCTACGTATCCGGTTGCTAAGCCCGTTCGTCAATGCCTACGCCCCGTGCACCCCCGAAAGGCTGCAGCCATTAAAGCAGAAGTTGAAAAGCTTCTCAAGGCTAGTTTCATCTACCCCATGCCACTTACGGATTGAGTTTCTAATATAGTCCCTGTGAAAAAAAAGCAGGGTACCATCCGAGTCTATGTTGATTACCGTGACATTAACCGCGCCTGTCCTAAGGATAACTTCCCCACACCCTTCATCGATCAGCTCATTGATGAGTGTGTGCGAAGTGAAATCTATTCGTTTATGGACGGTTTTTCTGGGTATAACCAGATCAATATCGCGCCCACTGATTAGCATAAGACGGCCTTTATTTGTCCTTGGGGAACTTTTGCTTACAAGAAGCTCCCTTTCGGTTTGAAGAATGCCGGTGCTACCTTCGAACGTGCGATGTCCGATGCTTTTCATGACATTTGTCACATTGTACAACCATATCTGGAGGATCTACCAGCTCATTCAGTCAAACGTCAAGACCATCCTTCCCATCTTCGTGAAATCTTTCTCCGCTGTCGACACTACCGTATCAGGCTCAATCCTCATAAATGTGTCTTCTGCGTTGAATCAGGCCGACTACTCGGGTTTATCGTCTCCCGAGAGGGCATCCGTCTGGATCCCCTCAAAGTCGAGGCTATTTTGAACCTTCCTCCCCCTGCTTCTTTGCAGCAGTTGCAGAGCTTGCAGGGCAAAGAAAATTTCCTAAGACGATTCGTTCCGAACTATGCTGAGGTGGCTAAAAGTTTTACACGGTTATTGAAGTGAGATACACCCTTTCATTGGGATGCTATCGCTTAGGAGTCTTTCGGGCGTCTCAAGGGTCTCCTTGTTTCTGCTCCATTATTGCAACCTCCAAATTACCATTGTGATTATACTCTGTAACTGGCCGCCGCCGATACCACTATCGGCATGGTTCTCGTGCAAGACGACGATGATGACAATGAGTACGTCATATATTACCTCAGCCGCAACCTCTTGGATACAGAAACTTGATACGCTTACGTCGAGAATTTGGCATTGGCCGCTGTTTGTGCCATCCAACGCTTCCGGCATTATATCTTATTGCGCACCACAACCATTATTTCTGATTGCAACCCGATGACGTACATTTTGTCACGTCAGTTGCTGGGGGGAAAATACTCAAAGTGGATTGTCATCCTCCAAGAATTTGACTTGGAATTTACTGCTGCCAAGTCTAAGAAGTCCCTGGTCTTTGCTGAGTTACTTTGCTCTTTGCCATCTCCTTCTGCACCCCCTCACTCAGAGGATCATATCCCGGACAAAATTCTTTTTCTGATCAGCACCCTCGATCCCTGGTACGGGATATTATTGTATATTTGCAGACGTCCTCTTTCCGCCCCGCTGTATCCAAAGATGCTCGGCGACGGATCCGTCATCAATCTCAACCCTATCGTATCATCGGGGACACCCTGTACCGTCTCGGCGTTGACTCCATCCTCCGCCGATGTCTAACCTTTGAGGAAGCTGAGAGAGTCCTGAATGACTGCCACTCTGGCGCATGTGGTGGTCACATGTCCAGATATGCCACAGCTCAAAAAATCCTTCGCATTGGTTATTTCTGGCCCTACATTTTTAAGGATTGCATTCTTGTCGTCCGTTCGTGTCATGCGTCCCAGAAATACCAGCAGAAGATGCGTGCGTCGCCAGCTCCGCTGCACCCTGTAGTCACTGTTGGCCCTTTTGCAAAATGGGGCATTGATTATATGACCTGTAAGCCTTGCTCGGCCGGGGGGCATGGGTTTATTATCGTTGCCGTCGATTACTTTACAAAATGGGCCGAGGCGATGCCCACATTAACTGAAGACGGTCACACAGCGGCGCAGTTTTTGTTCAACCATGTTATTACGCGGTTCGGAGTTCCGCAGGCCATCGTCACGGATCACGGAAAGCATTTCCGTAATCACATGATGACCGAACTGACAACCCAACTAGGCTTACGGCATGATAGTTCGACCCTGTACTATCCTTAGTCTAATGGCCAGGTTGAAGCGTTAACAAGATTTTGGTTACGATGCTTCAACATATTGTTGACATGCATAAGTATAATTGGCATCTGATGTTGTTTCTCGCCTTGTGGGCCTACCGAACCTCTATGAAGGATGCCATCGGTTTCACTCCATTTCAACTAGTTTACGGACTGGAGGCTACCCTTCCTATAGAATTTGAAATCCCTTCATTAAAAATAGCCGTCGAGTTGCTTCCCAACACTACTCCGGTAGAGGAATAACTTCTTTACCTAGAACGGCTGGATGAGACCCGTCGCTTAGCCTCTCTAGCTATCGAAGCTCAAAAGAAGAGAGCTAAAACTCACTTCGACCATACCATCCATCCTCGTTCCTTTGTTGAGGGAGATCTAGTCTTGCTATACGACCAAGCAAATGACAAGCTGGGGGTGGGCAAACTCGAGCCCATGTGGCTAGGCCCTTATATTGTAAAGAAAGTGTTGCAGAAGGGGGCATATGAGCTAGTCGACTATGAAGGTAATCCTCTTGATAAGCCCCGCAATGGGCTATACTTGAAAAAGTACTACGCATGATTCCATGCACTTCGATTTATACATGTGTGTGTGTGTATGTGTGTGTTTTCATGTTTTTGGCTTGGTGTGAAGGCGTGATTGCCCCTTATTGTGTTTTTTCTCCTTGTGCAGATGTCGGGTGCACCTTATGTTGGTTTCGCTGATGGTTCCTGCCGCAGCACTCGCAATTTGTCCTCTGCGGCGTGGGTGATCTACGATCCTCATGGTGAGTTGATAGATCTTCAAGGTGTGTGTTTAGGCTGTACTACAAATAATGTTGCTGAATATAGCACTGTTATTGAATTAGTAGCCGAGGCGATTAATCTCAGTATTCGTACATTGGTTGTTAACCTAGACTCTCAACTTGTCGTCCATCAGCTCAATGGGCGATATTCCGTCAAAGACCGTCACATTTTAAGGTTGTACTTACGTGTTAAATTGTTAGAAAGGAATTTTGACTTCATCACATATCAGCATATTCCACGATGATTAAACACATTATCTGATGCATTGGCTAATCATGTATTAGATAGACATTTGCGTAATTTATAATCAAAACATTATACAAGCAAGCACATAAAAGCACAATAATAAATCATAGGCATATGTATATATATACATGTGTCGCAATGTTTGCACCGCGTGCGTTACATAGTTCAAAAAATAATACATGTTCATCCTTAAACATTCCGGGACGACATGTCCCTCAAAGAATATGCATAAAAGAAGCCTAGAAGTCTAATCGCGGTGGTGCTCATGATAGCACATCACCGCGTGCACCAATCGTCTCAACAGATGATGAATGCGAGTCGGCACCCCCACTGTGTGCCTCTGGTATGCAAAAGGCATATCTGCCAGTCTAGCGTAACCCAGAATCCCTCGGGTGAGTCCCTCGAGATTCTGCACCAGTTCTTCCCACACGGCACCCTCTGCTTGAGGGTCAGCTGCAGGCTGGACCCTCTGCGGTATAGGAGACAAGCCGGCTGGTCGCTCTGGGCCAACATCTGCATATATATACAACTGTCATCAAAACATGCATGTATTGACAAAAACAAAATATACATAAAATATCAAAAAAAAAAAAAAGAGATCATACCCAACTCCTCGTCCCACTCCTCTCCCTCTGGCAATGGGAGGTCTGGATCCCCAATGAAATTAGTCCCCGCGTATGGCCAATCCTCCACCACAATCAGCTGACGGCGGAGCCATATGAAGAACTCGGGCCGCCAGGACATCTGCTGGCCCCCTCCTCCTCTGGGCATCAGTGTTGCCCAGCGAGCCATCCTAGGCTCTCGTGGCAATGGATCAACCACTATAGCTCCCTGAATCTGAAAGAGGGGTAATCGTTCCAAGAAGAACGACACCACAATTGAGCCATACCCGAACTGTTTCACTCCTTCTCGCTTACACTTTGTAAGCTGCCTTTTGATATTGGTGGTCACCGCTGTAGCCCAGTCAAAAATGGTGGGGCTGAGGCATTCTGTCGCTAGTAGCAGATGATTCTTGCTCGCCTCATGGGGTGCCTATACCCCGGCTGCATGAGTGATGGTGAACAGTATCACCTTGAGAACCAAGTCCCGAACGGTGGCAATATCCACCTTAGCACTGTTTTTCCCAAATTGTGCCCCTGGACACACTCGGGCCATCACCTCACCCATCTTCTCCCCGGAAGGTCTACTTCCGGTCAAGATGGGACTTGCCCCTCTCCATGACAGCCCAATAATGAAATACACATCAGACACATCCAGCTCTAAGGTTTGGCCCCATAAGCGAAATACTTGGTCATCCACGTCCCAAGCATCAACTATGAACTGCAATAACTTGGGCTGAGCTCGCAGATAAGATGTGAGGAAGAATTTCTTGAGACCACAGTCTCTTAAAGCATTCATGCATCCCTCATCCTCTATAGCCAAGGCATCTACGGCATCATGTTCCCGTTCTTTCCATTCCACCACCATTTTGCTTGTTTCCTGCACCCACAAGGATGAATAAATCGTTATTAGGATACTGGTAAGCTTACAATCCGGATAAATTTCAAATGCGATGGCAAATTTCAACGAAAAAATTAGGTCGCACGGTTGGCGCGACTGTTTCTAAAACAGTCGCGCCAATGGCGCAGCCCCTTTAGGAAAATAACCCCATTAGCGCGGGTCCGTGCCGGATACCCGCACCAATGGGGCGCGGCCCTAAATTTTGAAATCCTCCTTGCAGAGGCTCAATCAGGGAACAAAATGCATAAAAAAGGTATGGAAATGGAGCTAAGGGAAGCGCCTCTTACCTGGAACCGACGAAATCCCGAATGGTTGCACGGATTGGCTGTAATCACCGTCCGAAGTTCACTCCCCAAACGGACCACTGCTACTATTCAAGAGGTAAAAAGTAAAAGTAATTCTATTTTTTACCATTTTCACCATATTTATAAACTTTTTAACTTGTACTTAGGTTTAAAAAGATATTTTTTTGAATATTTTAATATATTTTTGGTCGAAAATGGATTTTACGCTTTCTTCTTGTGCAGCGATAGGTCTTTTACGCGACTTCGGTGGTGAAACGAGTTGTATTTTATACTTTTTTGGACTCGGTAAATACACGAAAAAGTCACTATGGAGTCATCTTTCAGCTCTTTTCTGACTTGCTAAACATGAAAAGATCGCCGAGTTATCCCTCTTGACTCATTAAACGTAAATAAGAGGCGGTCGTCTTTAAACTCTTTTCCGACCGTGTAAAAAATGAAAAGATCGTCGGACCCTTGTCGTTCCAGGTTCGTTAATGGTCACGAAACGACATGATATCGATCGCTTTTTACTTTTTCAGGTCGATGTCACTACATATGAAAAGTACTCCTCGGTCGTAATGATCGGGCGGTTCTTTCGAGTATTGTTTTATACTTTTTCGGGCTCGGGAGACACAACTTTACGAAAAAGGACCCCCCTGGAGTTTTCTTTTCTGTTGTCTTTTTAGACTCTCTAAACAGGAAACGACGCCGAGTTCTTCCTTTGTCAGACTCGTTAAAACTTAATGACATCGGATTCTGTCATAATGACGCCCTACAAGCATATGTTATCCCCGTCAAGCTTGTCATCAAAAAATAATCGGGGTACTCACCAGAAATGGTGGGGAAAATGGACCCATAATTATTGTCGTGTTGGCAGTATGTCACTCTTGAACATGGCACTTTTCTGCATTCGTGTCTAGGTGGGAACCTCTCATCTTGTTTTATACTAGCCTCCGTGGGTTTTGGTTATGTTGTTTGACCTCTCATCTACTCATTGCCTTGTCACCATGACCCTTGATCATTTAATGTCAAATACTGCCAAGTCCGCTGTCGTGCCGCCGATATGTTCAAGAGAAGTTGACCTCTGCAGAATTACAACCTCCCTATGATACCTCACATAATTCTGATTCACCACAACATTCTTCCTCTGTCTCGTGTCAATGATGTGGGAAACATTATGGCCCACCTTCGATCAAGGTCACTTCCTGTTGACTCCAGCTCATTATCCAGGAAGCTGATCTAGAGACTCCCTTCGATGCCTTGGAGCCTGCATGCCTCAATGGCAGGTTCTTCATGTTCGACGAGAGGTTTTCATCATTGGCCTCCGATCGAATGATTTTACGGGTGTTCGATGCCAGCTCATTGATTCGCACGCCGTAGATTGTACCTATAGTACCTTGAGGACCATTGTCATTATTGGTGGTACCTCTCGCGTCTGTTAACAACTTTCACTATTGGCTGGTAATCAGACGATGTTCATGCATGTTCGACTTCAACTCATGTATTCGCATGCCTGAACTTGTACTCTGTTTGGGTCGAGATGGAGCGCAAGACCCTAGATTTTGTTTGTTGGAATCCAGGTTGCGATTTGTGGCTTATTATGATCATTACATGACTCATTCACTGGATGGCTGCGACCATGCCTAAGTCTATTCATCGATCCTCACTGGATGGCTGCGCCCATACCTTGGATCTAGATTATTATGTACTCCGTTATGGATGGCTGCACCCATACCACCTATATCATGTACTTGAGATATCAGTTGTACTTCTTTATGCAGGTTCTCCGGCGGCAGTGTTTTCAGTTACGCATGTTCTTGTAAAGCATTTCACCCCTCTCTCCCTCGGGCCTCATGCTTTAGGAGGCATCTGTTACACAGCAATTTGTCACCGTCCCTGTTACCCCTCTCCTGGACACTGGAGGACTCATTCCGGGACCTGTGAGAAGTGACATGACCTGAAACCACTTGCATCATATTCCTCTAAGTATGAGCTTCATATGCCCTGAAGACATCTCCTGCAGAATACCCATAAAAAGACCTCTTTTTGCATTGGCGCAGTTCCACAGTGTACTTCTCACGCCAATGGGGGAAATCCTCTAAAGAGAGCGCGCCATTGGCGCTCTGTCTCAGAGTCGCACTCGCGCCAACCAAGTTGGGTAAAGTTTTTAACAAACAAACTTCTGAAGGTTCTCCCTAACCCATTCATCAATTGAATCCCTGTTGAGGTAGGATGGTTTGGCTTTGAATCTCCATAGAAGGGAAGTGGTTTTCCACTTTTCATGGAAGCTTCTAAGTGATAAAGCCAATCCCATTGAAATTGTGATTGATCTTATCTCCTTCCCGTCTATCTATAAAAGATTGTCTCTATGCCTTGAGCAAGCTAGTTCCAGCATAGTGCTAGTGATAGAGAATTCCAGGAGTTCAAGAGATTGAAGTCGCAAGAGCCTTCTTTGCATCCATAAGGCCAAATCTAAGTGAGGAGATTCTTGTCACCAAAGAGAGAGAGGCTTGTTTCCCATCCCAACAAGCTTTGCAAGACTTGTGTAGCTGATCACCCAGCCAAAGGAGGATTTGACGTCAGAACTATGGTTGTATTCTTCTTTGTTATTTATCAATAATAGATGACTATCATTATGGTTCCACTCTCATTGTCCTTTTTAATGATTGATGTTGAGTTATATCTTTTCTGACTGATATATAATTGCATCTATTGGATTTTATGCTTGTATTTGTGCTGTTATTTGCATGTGCAGGTGTCCAATCACGGAGATCGTGGGGATCGTGACTGGTCGAAGCAAAGGAATGAGAGCGACGTCTCTTCTACGAATATTAGCGTTGGAATCCAAGTAGGTTCTCATCATCCACCTTTAATTTGCAATTAGGAACTTGCGTGATAGCATTGTTTTATTGTTGCTAGACTCGATCTGGGCTAGTAGGGATCACCTCTGTCCGCAGAGGGGATTTACCTCCACAACATAAGGGATGTCTGATGTCGGAACACTGGAACCCTATGAAGAAAGAGATTGAAGATTGGTTGGATCAGAAGCTTCATGAGTTCGTGGTTCAGGAAAACAGAACTCCGCAGATATTTGAGAAAAGGTGGCTGGATCGCTACATATACATAGAGATCCATTAGATCTTCTTCATGTCCTTCTCATCAGAGCTGTATGAGTGGATCGCGAGGCTAACTGGTAGTCAGGGAAGGTGCAAACTTGAATAGCCCATCGTGTGGACCCTAGAGTTGGTGCGCAGGCTAGAGGCATTTGAAGATAAAATCGCACGAGCAGTAGATCATTAGCTGGATCGAATAATAGGAGGGTTTATCACTGAGTTCGTGATAGACACAACCGTGAGCTACAGCGAAGTGGAGCGACATTTCCTCAAGGAACCGTGAGGTAGGTACATCAAATCCCTGAATACCTAGATTAAGATGTTGTTATGCGAAAAATGGGTGATGCGAATCCATTAATAGGTGGAACGAGCGCGAATGTAGAAGACAGCTGCGTGTACGGGTTGGAGGCCCTCAACATTGAATGCAGTCTAGACAGCGAAGGCAAAGCGGTTTGGGCACCCACCTACGACGAAGGATGTAGCTGTATGTTGTGCAACCATCGCCCCAACTAAATCTGCGTGTACCAGGGGTTCGCTGGGCCTATAGGACCATAAACAAGACAGGGTGTGTGAAGATGGCCCTATCTGCAATCAGACACGATGAATCCAGGAAGGCTGAGAAAATTTCCTTGAATACTGCCCCTGTAGTGTGGACTAACCGCCAGGACTTGGGCAAATGAAATCGGCGGTTGCAGGAAGCCATTTAGCGCGGCAGCTTGCAACTTCGTGAACTCGATGAAGAATGGGCTCGGCTAAGGAGGAAAAGCGTGATGTTGGACAAAGAAATCAACAAAATGAAAATCAAAGTCACACAAGTGGGCCGCTCGAATCTGAGAATAAGGGGACTAGACCTGGCCGACCCTACTACGGTACTAGAATGAGCTACGACCCTGCTATCATGGCTGCGACCGCACCAACGGGGGAGTGTACCATATACAGCAGAGCGTGAGGGGCTACCAGATACAAAGGTACTAGAAAGGTGCCCGTAGCCTGGGATAGCAAGAAAATTGAACTCCCGCACCAGGGGTGCAACCACCTGACTATTCGTAGGAGGCCCAGTCTCAGTGCTCCACACAGTTGGAAGAGGGCGCGGGACTATAAAGGAGTCTGTAGGGGGGTTGCGCGGCTCGGATGTGGTGCACAAAATCAGTATGAAGCACAGAACGTGTCCACGTACAAGGGACTGTGCTACCGCATGGGGAGGATGGAAGGTGACCGTTACAGATATTGTTCATGACAAGATGTCCCATTTAAGACACCGAGGAGCGGATGACGTGTAATTAAGACACAGGGTTGAACAGATCTACTGCCAAAATCACATTAATGAGCCACGAAAGGGGGAAAGGTCGAATTTGAATTCAAAGAGGCATATAAAGCACAGGTGGCCTATCACCAAACAACCCTTGGCACTACGCATATTAAGTCATTCCGTTATCAAGAAGCCAGGAGCATGATGAATGAGGCAGTCGTGAGAGCAAGTCCGTGGTTTCAAGCATTATCAAAGGATATGCAGGAGTCCCTAATTAGGATGATATCCATAACCAAGGACATTATGTAGAACCCTATGCCACAAGAAGGAGGTACAGCCGAGATCCCTAAATCACCTCAGACACCACGGTCCAAGAAGGACACACAGGTAGCAGGACCGATCCGGATGTCTCCGCGAAATCCGTGATTCGGTAAACGGTCGATGGAAGAAAAAGGCAAAATGGTTACTATTGAGAGTGATGATGAGGAAGAGGATCCTCTGACCTTTGTTGAAGAGATGGAACTAGCGGAAGAGATGGAAGAAGATATCCAGCTAGTACGGGCTCCAGCAAAATGGCCTAAGTATGTCCCTCCACGGAAAGGGAGGGTCAAGGTACCTAAAGATTTGGATGCCGTTAAAAGCACACTTATAACCCTGTCCCTCCCCAACGGGGTTCTGTTCAAAGGAATGGCGATTAGCCGCATTCCTAGTATGAAATTTGAAGATTGGGATCTTGCAGATATTGAGAAGTTTCCCCATTTGGAAACTAGTGAGTTGATGGAACAAAGCACGGAGGGGGCCGTTACAACACTATAGCTGTAGAAATGGCTATGAGGGGTGGAGGAGGTTGGGCTACTCCACCTCTTGTCAATTCCACATTTTCATCGGTCCCCAATCACGATATTGGTCATTAGGAAACTGATCTGCCTCGTGCACGATGGGTACTTATGGCTAGAAAAACCCATCCCCATCATGGTGGATCTCATTCATAGGATCTCGACTTCCCTGTGAAGGAAGGGACCCCGCGGAAATGGTTGGCACGAGTGGCGACTTGACGATTGTGGAAGCCATGAAAAAGAAATAAAAGTTGGAAAAAAAGTGTAGAGGGTATGTTATTACTAGTATTCAGGACAAAGGGGTCCGCATTGCTACCCAGTTGTTGATAGGAAAGGTCATGAGAAAATGCTGAGGTAGTGAAGTACCAGCAATGGTCATCGCATTAGCTGAGCAATGCGCAAAAGGGGTATGGTTCAATTGGGTGTAGTTCCTCTGTGACGAATTCTTAACGAACTACAGGGAGGCCCAGGAGCAGGGTAAGACCTTCCACTACTCGTGGTTTCTCTTATCCATCCTATTAGTGATAGGTGAATTGCCCGAGGATAGTCAAGTTCCTCCTATTGACCAGGATTGGCCAGAGGCAGCAAAATACGTGTCGCTATGGGCAACGAAGGATGCCACAAGAATCCAAGAAGTCACGATTTTTTGGATATTGATGGATGCAAACATACGACAGTGGATCAACCAGCAACCCCACCTATCTACCAAGGTATATGACAGTGTGAAAAATGTTGTTGACTTTAAGGTGGATATGCACCATGTGTATATCTGGGCGCGTAAGGATCCAGAGCAGACGTGGACCACGCTTCCCTTCATCGCCATTGACAATGCTATTTTCGTGATGCTTGATAGCTGGCCACCGGAGTGGTGCAGACCAGATGTGATAGGGTGCGATGAGACTGCGATCCAAAAATTGAAGGCTGCCACCAAGTTCCTAGCATAGCAAAAGCAGAACGAACAGCTCGCTGAGGAAGTACGGGCATCACGGGAGGTAGCGCAGGCTGCCACGGAAAAGGCGATAGCAGGAAGGGCTACTACCATAGAGGACGAAAGAAGCCCGAATGTGACCACAGAGCCGAAACTGGATAATGTGACCGAAGGTACAGAGCCAAGAACCACCTATTCACCCTAAAAATGACCGCGCGCGACAGAATGATCAAGGTCATGGAAGAAGACCAAGGCATCCAAGTTGGACAGAGAGCCTATTACACTAACCGAGGGTGACCTATGTGACATCGGGGATATAGTTCGTGAAGCCACCAGGGAGGCACTCGATGAGGCAATGACAGAGCAGAAGACTGTGTTGGGGGCACTCAGGACGCAACTGCAGGAATTTCAAGCATGACCCCCACAGCCGGAAGTGGTAGCTGCCCATGGAGCTATGGGTACATCAGCAACTGAGCAGCTGCTGCGGGCCAAAATGGCTAATACTATCACACTCCCAGTTAGAGCATTGAAAGCGAACAATGCGGAGGACAGAGCTATGGTAGGCCGGCTCATGGGACTTGGATTAAACTTCGCTGCCCTCCCACATGAAATCTTATACCAGCTACAGGATGGCGCAACAACTCCGTGCTTGGGAAGGACGTACGGTAAAAATGCTCAGTGAGCAACGAATTAACATTGATTATTTGAGCCTCCAACGTGATGAAGCGGTATCACAAAATCGACAGTTGGAACAAATTGTTGAGGAAGCGTGTTGTTGTGCCCCTGAACCCAAGATTGCAACAAATTTACTTGTAGGAATCTAGATCCACAAGTTGGCCAGTGGGTTCCACAAAGCGAAGGAGGAAGCAGCGAGGATCCAGTTGGACCTCAGCTTGCAGATCGCAGAGCTGAGACTCAAGGCGCAACCATCTACACCACCAGAGGTTAGAGAGTAGCGGCAATGCGCCATCCAATCCGAGCAGGAAGTAATAGCACGTGCCATACAGGAGTGCATGGGCTTGTTAGATCAGTCATTTACCATGGTCACTTCACTACACGAAGACCCAACACTACAGTAGTTAGAGACCGAAGCACAAGAGTTGCAGCAGGCCTATGGTAACGGGGGACCACGCAGACAGTTGCCATTACTTAGCAATTGACTGAGATGAGGGAGGCCTAGGCTCTCAAGGCACAAGTCGACACCGCTCGCCAAAAAGAAGCAGTCCTTAAAGAACACATCCAGCCTTGGCTTGATGAGGCACTCGCGGTCACTGTTTAGTCAATTTAATGTCTTAAATTGCTCTACATAAATTATCAATCCGGGTATCGTAAACTGATGAAGTGTGGTGCACTATATGTGCTTAGTTAACCTTTCTCTTACTTCGTTGTTTTATAGTTTATGTTCAACTCTTCCTAAAACTCTGCTTCAAACACATGTGCTGTGTAAAGCACGATTAAGAAGTAGTCAGAAATAAGTCCAAAAAGTAGTCAAGCTCTAAGGTGACAAGTAAGAAAAACCACTTTAAAGACCAGTTATAATGTTCAACTCTTCCTAAAACTCTGCTTCCAACACATGTGCTGTGTAAAGCACGATTAGGAAGTAGTTAGAAATAAGTCTAGAAAGTAATCAAACTTTTAAACTTGCAAAGAAAGAGCTTGAAAGAAATAACTTGAAATGAAACTGAAAGCAAAGAACTTGAAATGACTTGAAAGTAAATGACCACTTCCAATGGCACTAGACACCATTCATGCTGCTGCAAATAAAAGAAAAGAAAGTCACTTTTAAAACCAAAGATAAAGATTATCTCTTTCTAACTCGATGCTTCTAAGCACATGTACTGTGTAAAGCACGGATAGAAAGTAGCTTAAGTTGAATTAGAAAAGTGAGAAAAATCTGCTTTAAAGACTAATGATAATATTTTGCTCTTTCTAATTCTCTACTTCAGCCATATGTACTATGCAAAGTATGATTAGAAAGTAGTGAAAGATTAGTCTAAGAAGCACTTAAAACCAAAAATCTACTTTAAAGACTAGTAATAATATTTTTCTCTTTCTAACTCTCTACTTCAGCCATATGTACTATGCAAAGTATGGTTAGAAAGTAGTGAAAGAACAGTCTGAAAAGCACTCAAAGCCAGCTGCAAGTTAGTGATATTTTGATCTTAAAATATAACAATTTATGATGAAGATCATTTATGTGTTAGCAGCTCTTTGAGAAATAAAATTAAAAATCAGCTATAAAAGCAAAGGCAGCAGCTTGAACCTGTCAACTTCAAATACCATTAGTTTGTAAAGCAAATACATAAACATAAAAACAAATCCCGGGAGAAAATAAAATGCAATAATTCAAACTGTACAAGGCAGGGGCCCCCTTCTACCTATGAAATCAAAGCATACTTAAAATTGCATGAATGAAAATCTAATCTACCTTACATTCTACAAAGCAATATTTACAAAATGAAATCTAATCTACTTACATCCTAATATGCTCCATGACATCTACTTCACATCTCCTTCCATGTTGAGAACATCAAAGCTTTATTCAATTTCTTCAAAAGTGCAAAGTACAAAAGCTTTCAAAAGCCATGAGACTAACAAGCTAAAAGGACTAAGAAAAGACTAAAGGAAAGACTAAAGAGAGACTAAAAAGAGACTAACTAATTAAGGAGAGAGATCTCCTATTTATACAAAAAGATGAGAGCCATCTCATTAATGATAATCCATGAATCTCTCCCTCTACCTCTAGAGTCCTAATCAAAATAGGAACTGATAAGACACATGTCTTTTGAGAGTTACAATACAATTAGGAGATGTGACACATATCCTCATGATCCCATGATTCTTTTCAACCAAATTCGAATTTGGCCTTAGAGTGCCACATAAGGGTCTTCTAGAAGCCTCCTTTCAACCTACACATGTCAACAAACTCAACCCATTTGTTAGGTATAAGCATATGCACATTATTTTCTAATGTTTAACCACAAATTCACTTAAAAGGCTTAGAAATAATAAATATTGGAAAAACATAAAGGTAGCCCAATGATAATGAAAGTGGGATGAATGTGGTGACATAGTAGTGAAATGGAGGTGAAATGGAGGTGATATAATGGACATAATAGCGAAAGTGTAATGCAAATGAATGACATTTTCAAGACTCAACAGTCACTACCAACATCGAGGGAAAGCTAGCACACATGTAGGCCGTATATGAACCGGTGAGTGAAATTGATAATGAGGCATTGGAGGCTCGCGCACAATGGGTACAACGGATGGCAGAAGAATTTGTTGCAGACATAAGCAAAGTGTAGAAGTTGTTGAATGACCTCCACGCAAAGATCAACACACCAGCCGAGTGACTCGAGATGAGTCACGATGATTGTGTTGGGGGCCTGTTGGGCAGCGTATCCCCCACGTAATGGTTTTGGGGCTTAAAGCCCACAATTTCAGGTAAAAACATGGTAAAGGTTCCGCGAAGTGCACGGAGCGCGAATTGTAATGAGTCAAGTCAAAGGGTTTTCTGCCCGAGAATAATGTAAGATAATAGAAAGTGAGTTAGCTTGCCCATGGTCCGCAGACCATGGGAATGTATAAATAGAGCAGGGCTCTAGGTTTAGAAGTCATTTTTGGTAGATTTTGATTAAGATCTGAAGTGTATGGGTTTGTAAGAAGCAAGAGTGCTCTGAGTCTGTAAGTCCGAGTCGTGGGTGGTAGTAGTTAGAGTAGGCTCTGTAGCTGTGTGCGCAGAGGCTTGGTAGAGTCCACAGCTGTGTGCGCAGACCCCTGCAGCTGAGTGCGCAGGGTGGAACTGATTGTGCTGAACAAAATATTAATAAAGATAAGTGTTTTTGAATTATTGTGCATTTGGTCGCAGATCTATATGTTTATGCTTATATTCTAAGTTTATGCATATCTATAAGATTTATGGTTGCGCACGCTAGTTATAATTGTTGAATGCTTGATTAAAGACCTAAAGAATTAGATCAGGTCTGTAAGAAACACCTTAATAATAAGAATCTAAGAAATGCCTCATCGCCGAGCTTCGCGAAGTCCAGACTACTGTAAAGAGTAGCGTGAGTGCGCAGATCAGTTTGTGACCCTTCCATTCCTCATCAAGACATCCCTAGGGTGTGGAAACCTTGTTCCAGCACCCTCCCATACTACCTCGGGTGAGACTTAAGTCCACGCTCCGCGGACTAGTGCCGAAAGGGCCAGTAGTGTGGGATTTGTTTGGCTAAAACACTTCTGAACTTGGGTCAGTCCCCAATAGGGCAACAAAGGCAGTTGCATTGCTACCTATTGCAATAGCTAGACTATCCCATGAATCTGGTAGAGAACACAACAAATTGATGCACTTATCTTCATCTGAAATTTTAATATCAAGAAATGCTAATTGACATACCACAGTATTAAATGCGTTCATATGCTTTGTCACCGAGTCTCCATCTTTCATCCTCAGGTTATACAACTTTTTCCATAGGAACATTGTATTCACCAGAGGCTTAGATTGGTACAAAGTCCCTAAGTTTTCCCACAAAGCCTTTGCCGTATCTTCCCCTAATACATTCAGCAATGCTAAATCTGAGACACACAATCATACTGTGCTCTTTACCTTCTGATCCAACTTATTCCATTCTTCATTGGACACTCCCGTTGGTTTTGTACTTGGATCTACTGCGATCCACTCATATTTATCCACCAATAGATCCTCCATCTTGAGTTTCCACAACTCAAAACTTTGACCATTAAATTTATTTATCTCTATCTTTCCACTGCTTGCCATCTCCTTTAACCACCAGAATCGATCTTGTAGATCTCCCACCGAACAGGGTCTACCACAGGCTCGAGCGAAACCCCTCAGTAACAAAGGCATCCCCTTGAAGCCAAAACAGCTCCAATACCAAATGTAGGTTTTGACCCTGTACATAAATTACTTGCATACGAATTCTAAAACACATAAAATAAACAATGCGAGAGCATAACACATAAAACATATATACACAGAGATTTTCCCCTGGATCCCAAAACTAGGACTGCCAGCTTGATTTTTCATTATATTCCTTTCAATGTTATAATACATGTATATACATGCCGAAGCATCCAATACCATGGACCGAAAACCATCGCATCCAAAACCATGGACCGAAAACCATCACGTCCAAAAACATGTGCGAAAATCATTCACAAAAGCATAGGTGGGTCCGCCTAAACTAACATAGGTTCCAAAAACAAAATTTTCTGAGGCGCTGCCCCAGACCCCATAGAGTGGGGTTACCTACACCCCTCAAACCCCCTGTGACCCCCCCACTACACAATCAGAACAACGAAGGGGGGGCTCCACCCCCCGTCTAACCCTCTGGTTAACTATGTGGGCTAGTCATGGAAAGAATATAACACAACCCAACAAAATGTACCCAGACTGGGTATAGATAAGCTCCATCTATTGGGCTTTACTAACAACTTATTCCTCGGTCTTCGGGGATGAACTTACCATGTCCTTAGATATTTCAGATGTGAGGGATCTCAGGAACAAGTCCAAGAGGAATTTATCTTCAAACTAGGTTTTACACAGGCTACAACATTTTTGCCATTCATGGATATGATCCGAGATGTGGGTAACAGATATTTGTTTGAAGCGGGTGAGGAGTTCCAGATTCGAATCATGGCCAAGAGGGAGCTAGAAGAAGGTGAGGAAAACTGTTGCTAATGAGCTCAATTTTTTGTGTGACGCAGCAGGCTAGTAAATATACCATTTCTTTGTAGGTTCAATTAGGGTGTGTTGAAATAGTCATAATCTAATAGCATCATCGGTGATACTATTAGATGAACACCACAGGTGAAAAGTCATGACATGGTTCTCTAGGTATTCAGCCTGTTTTCCTTGAAAGTTTGCAATATCTAAAAGGAGATTGGTGGGCATAGCCGACCAATTTTGGCCATGGGCGATTAGGCCATTGGTTAGCTTGCTTAAATCCAGTAGGTTTAGTGAAGCTAAGAATGGGATTTGTGCATTACCTGTCATTGAAAAATCATTATGGATAGCTATATGCAAAGGGGTCCTCTATGGGAAGTCTCAGGAGAACTACCTCGATGGGTGTCTCGGGGACTGTCCGGAGGAGTGGTGTGTGCGCTCCCAAAGGGGGTAGCACGTGGGGACCCTTTTGGAGTGGTGAAGGGTGTAATTTGTCATGGAGGGTTTCTAAGAAAATATGCACCAATAAAGGAAGATCCAATAATGGTGGTTGCATGACATCCTCTATGCTTAAATGGTGGGAGTCTTGACACACCTCCTGGTAATGGGGGGAGGTTTAAAAAACATATGGATCGACGGAGAGCCATGGGGTCCCCTATGGTGTCGATTAGAGTGTGTGCTACTTTGTGTATGGTGAGGGAAGGAGATAAGTATCAATGTAATATGGTCACGTACATAAAACAAAGCGAACATATAAATGGTTTATTTTCCTTTAATAATTAAAATATGTGATTAAGAAAACAAGAAAAAGGTATTGGTTTGTAGATTTCTGTGGAGTGGTTTCTGAGAGACTGAATTCGGATATTCCATAGTGTTCATCTTTTCATTAGTCGGCATTTCGAGCCTAGACCAAGACTCCTACGTAGAATTAATCATCCTTTCCATTCTCAAAGTAACTGGGCCTTGCAAAGATATCGTCTGATGGGTCCTGGGGCAACGTCTTGAAAGAACTGGTGACGCCTTCCAATAGCCAAAGAATCAACCAAGGTAATGGTAATGAGGCTCAAGCGTTACCTATAATGTCACCTATAGGGAAATGATGCCCTATATTTTGGCCGCTAAAGTACCTTCATCCCATGTGAGCATTCGAGTCTTTAGCTTCTTGGTAGTGAGTTACCAGTATCGAGCACTAGATGGGTCTGGTAGCCCCAAAGAGTACTGCATGTACTAGACCTAAGCTGGACCCCCTATGGATCAGGTCTCTACCATGCTCAGGTATTCTTTTCCGTGGGATGATTGAAGGATTTTAAGCTCCCTAAAAATTCAACAACTATGTTTCAAAGGTGTAACATGACCATGGGGGCTTATGGGATGCCCACCCCTAATGGTCCTAAATTGGACTATAATGTTTTTGGTGGCCTCTATGGGGAAACTTAGTTGGTTCAAGTTATGGTTTTTTTAAGGAGTCTTAATTCACGTATGGAGTGATTTTGTAAGCCAAAATAGACTAAATACTCAAATCTCCGAAAATTGGATGCCCTTGGGTACAAAGTGTATGGAAGCTTAGTGTGTGATGCAAGTGAGCATACAAAGTGTGATAAGATGTGGATATATGGTGATCCTTTACACCGTCCTTCTAAATACACTAAGTGTTGTTTGTTCCTTTCATGGAAAAAATAAATATATTGTGGATTAACATGGAAAAAAGAAATATATTATGGATTATGGGCCACTTACTCTTTTCCTATTAAACTATGTGGAGTTGAACAAGAGAGATGGAAATTCAAATGCCTTCGAGAAATTTTTCATGTGCAAGCCCAGGTTCGTCTAAGAGATGCAAGGGAAGCAGAGATTACTTATTTTCTATAATAACATTTTCTCCTAGTACCAAAAAATTATGAATGAAATGATCTGGTTAGTAGCAACATTTGTGGATGATTTGCCACTTCTTTTCTAATTTAGCTATGTGATTTGCAGAAAATTTAAGCAAAATAGTTTGAAAAACATATGTGGAATTTGACCACTTACCTTTCTCCTTAATTAAGCCCATGTGTGTATTTTCAAATGAAAAATGAGAAATACTCTATTTGCTTCACCAATTGAGGTTAGTAAAGCAACCAAGGGTATTAAACAAAAAATACATAATGCAAAGGTGAATGAAATTCGCTAAAGGTTGCCAATCACCTGAGAAAAAATAAAAATACAAGGCTCATTTTTTCTTTCTATAGGTCGCGTGTGTTTAGTGCACACAAACACATGCACATCTGTCAGAGGGAAAGTCACGCATGCAAGAAAGAAGAGGAAAATTTTCACTTATGCGGGCTCAGAATAGGTCCTTGCGGCCTATAAAAATTCTAGAGAGGTTTTGAGCGTCTTTTAGGATGGTTGTGCATAGAGGAGGTCTTGCAAAAACAATCTTAAATTAGATTAATGAAAAGACAATTGTATGGTAGCCATTCCTGTGGTAGTGTTTTTGTGGTAGCGGTGTACCAAAAGACACTTCCTTAGCAATTGATTGTTTCCTGCAAAGGATCACAAACATAATTGGTTTTGTTAGTGGAAAAACTTAAAATAAACATAACATTGTAAGTAGTGGAAACAATGCATACATTAACATAAAATAAACAAAGAGGTAAATAAACAAGCAATGCTTAAATGGAGCAAACAAATTAATAAGATAAAGAAAAAATATCCCTTTATTGACTGCTAGTAGTAGAGGTTGAATACAATAGATGAATCTTAGACACTTGAAGAGAATTCTTTGAGCTATGGTGCTAAAAAATCCTCAGCAAGGGGGTTTATTTTCCTCAATCTCTTTGCAAGTTTCTCCTCTCTCTCAAAGAAGTATGAAGACTCTCCAATGGTGGATTCCTCTTCTCTCACTAAGATGATGGATTGCTTAGAAGCAATATGGCCAACATGTTAGTGCTCTTCCCTTCTTTGGCTTCAACAATGCAATGGTGGTTTGCTCAGATAACAATTTGGCCAACATAACAATGTCTCATATTTTGGCTCTCCCATGGCTTGTTTATATAGAATTTTTGAATCCATCTTCCCCCTCTTGGTTCATGCATGATAATGACACATGAGTAGGACAAGATGATTCCATTGAGGGTTGCATATCTTCAAGGTGACTCGAATTCAGCTGTACTAGACTGAGCTCATGTCAGAGAATCGACCCCAAGTGTGTAGAGTGGTCCCGGATCACTGAGTCATCATTTTCTACAACTGCATGACTTTCAAAGGATATTTCACGCGTGCACATTTATTGAAGAAATAGACGCGCGACCTTAATTTTTTTTTCTTTATAAACTTTAGAACTTAGGAGAACTTTGATTTTTAAAACTTGATGATGTATTTAACTGAAAAAATGTTCACTTGTGCATTCTGCAAGACAAATTTTAGTGCCTTCTGGATTGTACTAACATGTGTATGATTTTACGATGCTAACACCGTCAATAAACATGCTCTCTCACCATCCATATTCACCCACACAAAACCCATAGCTTCGTTTCTTCACTATTTACAGGCCTTCTTGACATTGTGCACTCCTCTCCCACTGCACAATTCATAAACATCCTTTTCCCTTGCACATGCCTTCTTGGCACTGCATAGTCCTCTTTCCTTGTGCATTGGTCAAATTCAATGTCTCCTTTTATATTCAAGGCAAGAATCATTAAGTGCCAGATCTCACACATGAATAGCACTATGAGTGTAGGGTAGAAATCATAAGTGTCAGATGTGAAGGATGATGTCGACATCCTTTTCCTGCTTAGCAATTTCAAAAATAGAAAATTGTTGCATGCTCAAAAAATAGAAAATACAACAAGTATTGCAACAAATTCGACTATATAGTGTTAGAAGGAACTCAGAGAGAAAAAAAATAAAGAGGTGCTTCTGTCTAAACTCAGGTAAGGATTAAAACCCCATTTATAAAGCAGAAATGGTTGTATAAAGCATGGTTTGGAGTCTTAAATTCGTTGAATAAAACAGAAAATTTGCAGATTCTTAGTGCTAAATAGTGTAAATTGTTTGGAAACCTCTTAAGAACACAAAGGAATGGCTCTATGTCCATGCTAACGATCTTAATGGCCTCTATCTCTATAACTCAGGAAAATGTTCACCAAGAAGTTAAAGATGTTGCATTTTTCTTGAGGCTACAGATTGGCTAGGCCCATAACCTTAGTTTGAACAAAAGTTCATTCGCCTAGGTTTCTCTCCACCATTGTTGCCACCCATTTGAAGAGTGGAACCAGGCTTTTCCATGCCAGGGCAAATTGTTGGACAAAATTTTTACCCTCTGTCCAGGAGGGCCAACAAAAGAAAATGACCACAAAAAATCAACATAAAAACATTTATGCACAACAAATAAACTAGCACACTACCTCACATAACACCACTGCTACAAATGAAACATGAAATTGGATAGCAAACTGAACTTGGTATCAAAGGTTTGGATTTTAGGGTTTCGCTACTCCAAAATAGGTCATCGTGGCATTTTGGCTATAACCTATTTTTAGCTTTTGAAACGTCGCAGAAAAAAAGTTATAGAAAAAATACCACGATGACCTGTTTTGGAGCAGTGAAACCCTAAAATCTAAATCTTTGATACAAATGTTATGAAACCATCTCACAAAAAGATATAAAAGATAAGTCAATGACTTAGAAATTAGCCTCTTCAAGGGGGCAACCTCGTTTACATTACACAAATGAACAATTCTTGGATGACACAAATGACAAAACCTCCTTTCTATATATAGGAGTCTACAGGGTCACAATATAATCAAAGCCGACATAACAATAAAATATAAGGGCACAAAATAAACAATAGTGGGTTTCTATGGGGCACAATAATAACAATATGGGGAAAATAGGGGCACAACAATAACAATAAGGGCTACAATGACAATAGTAACGAGGGCATCACTAGTATTATAGGGACCTAACATAAAGGTTGCACTGCATCCCACACTCTTCTTGCACACTAAACACCAGATGAAGAACTATACAATGAAAGGAAAATTCAGAACCCAATGAATTCCCCTGCATAATCCCTGATGCTAAAACTTATCTAATTCATGGGAGGGAATATTTTAATATTTAATGAAAATATATTTAACTACTTTTCCCTCCATTACACATTCATTTGCATTTTCATTTCATTTTTCATTTTATTCAAATGTACATTTCATTTGCATTAGCTACCATTTACATTAATTTTTCTAATGGTCATATTTGACTCCCCACAAATTCTATCTAATCGATCAAACCATTCTTCCTAATTCTAGTCAATGTACTTGGCACATTGATAACATCCCTAATGTTGGCTTGTTGGGGCCTAACCCAGGTTCAGAGTTAATTAGCAAAACAAATCCTTGTACTACTGGCCCTTTAGGCAACAGTTTGTGGAGCGTGGACTGAGGTCTCACCCGAAGTAGTATGGGAGGGTGCTAGAACCAGGTTTCCGCACCCTTGAGATGTCTGAGAGGTTCGAATGGTCCACTATTTTCTCATGCACATAGGCTGCTTTGTGCACTTTCCTGTTCCTCGTAGCTTGATACATTGCCTTCGCGCAACCCTAACCAGGGGCTGTGGAGCTCCTGCACCACGCTCTATGCTATTACCCGAGATCTTACTTATCTTTTAGTACTAGTTAATTACCATCGCCTACTTGATTGTCACACAGTAAATAAACAATATACTTGAAAATTATATCCAATCATGCATTAAACCAGGAAAAGATACATAGAAATATAGTAAAACTTCTCTTTATTGATTCTCCCAACGGTTACAGACTCGACCTACCCTGCGCACTCAGCTGCAGGGGTCTGCACACTCAGTTGCAGACTACTAGGCCTTTGCGCACTCAGCTGCAGAGCCTTCTCCTACTCTATGACCCATAGACACACTTTACACTTTGACTCAATCACTTAGACTTCTCATCTTCTTCTATTCTATCTTCTATTAGTTATCTTATACACTTAGAGCCTCGCTCTATTTATACAATCCCATGGTTCGCGGACCATGGGTAGGTCTATCCAGTTGACATTACATTACAAAAACTATGGTGGACAACCCTGTGACTCTATTATAATTTCGCACCCCGCGCCCATAATTCATGGAGCTTTTACAAGAAGACTCAGTAAAAACTTGGGCTTTAAGCCCCAAAACATGCCTGGGGGGATTCCATGCCCAATAGGCCTCCAACACAAACATCGTGACTCCCCCTCAAGTCACTCTATCAGTGCAAAGATATTTGCATGGAGTCCATCCAACTATGCTCGAGCTGCGGCAAGGTCAGCAACTCACTGAGTTGTTTCCTGCTAGATCTGTTGCATGCATTGTTCGGAGATCACTATGTCAGAAGTGCTTCTCTTGATCAGTGTGTGTATCCCTTGCATGTGTGCGAGCTTTCCTTCAACACATGTTGTGATGGTGAAGGCCTCGTCGATCCAAGGCTGAACGCGTACCTTCAGGACTGCTTCCTTGTGTCGTGCCACATCCACCTATTCTTGCAGTGCTTTGGCTTGTTGCATCCACGCGAGCCTCTGATTGATGGCCACCTTCTACACAGTTCCTTTAACATTGTCATATTGTTGTTGGAGTTATCACGCCTCTGTCTCTAAGCGCTGGATGTTGGGGTCCTCCTGTAGATTTGTGAGGACGTCAAATGATTCTTCCAACATGTTGGTGCCGTCTCATACTGCACTTCCAATTTTGTCTAGTCCCACCGTGATAGTGCTAGCGTGTTGTTCTCTAACTTCTAGAGGGGTGGACAGCTGCACCTTTAACTACATCTTGGTGATTTGAAGGTTCAGCTCCAGATGAACCTTTGTCATTTCCTCCTACACCTCACGCACCCCTGCTGCTAACTTGTGGATGTGCGCCTCTACTGGTATGTCTGCTGGGATGGCCAGCTCCGGGACGTTTTGGCAAGCTTCATCTATTACCTAGACTAGCTGTCGATTCTGTGACACCACTATGTTGCGCCACAAGCTCAATTGTTCCATATTGATTTTTTACTCGCTAAGGACTTGCAGTGCACGTCTCTCCCTAGCTCGCAGCTATGCAGTTATCCCATCTTGCAAAACATATAAGGTCTCTCGCGGGAGTGCAGCCATATTGATACCAAGACCCTTCAGCGTGCTAACCGTAGGCCTGTCAGCTTCATTTGTTGTCATTAGTGCCACTTTTGGAAGCACTATGGTATTCGTAATCCGAGCGTGCAACATCTGCTCTGCTTCCGTTGTTTTGACTGCGAGGCTGGTAGAAAGGGTACCAGCCTGAGGAGGGTGCACCTGCAACTCCTACAGCTATGCTCTGAGGGCCCCCAACACAATCTCGTTCTCCTGCATGAAATTTTGGAGGGCCTTGGAGGTGACATCGCACATTGTCTTGTTGATGTCATGTAGATCACCCTTGGTTAGTGTGATCAGGTCAATAGACAACTTTGATGCCTTGACATTCTTGCGCGACCCTGCCTTCTTGGTTGGGTGTGTGTTTCTAGAAAAACTAGTATTCCTAAAGAATGCTAGCTCTCTAGGTTTGGCAATAGGGGCGATTTTAGGGGCGAATGTTCGCCCTTTGGCGAAATTAAGGGGTTTTAAATTTTTAGTGGGCGAATATTTTGTATCATAGTACATTTTTACAAATCACCTCAAATAGCCCACCTTATTTTAAGGGAGAGGGTAAAAAAGGTAAATTTAGCCCTTGAAATTAGGAGTTACAACCTTCCATTCGCCCATTTTCAAGAATAGGTTTTATTTAAGTGAATCCTGTGGGCCAAAGGCCCAAATACCATATTTATAAAAGAGGTATGGTAAATTAATAAAAATATAAATAAATGAGAGGTATGGTAAATAAATAAAGCATTTTTTATATTTACTCCATAAGTCACCTTTTATACATGCAAGGGTGTAAACAAATAAAAATATAAGTAAAGTGGAGGTATGATAAATAAATAAAACGTTTTTTTATACTTACTCAAAAGGTATGGTAAATAAATAAAAATATAAATAAACTAGACGCATGGTAAATAAATAAAACCTCTTTTTATATTTAGTCCATAACCCTCATTCTATTTATGAAGGCTCAAGAAAGAGGTTTTATTTAAGTGAATCCTATGGGCCAAATACCATATTTGTAAAAGAGATATGGTAAATTAATAAAAATATAAATAAGAGAGAGGTATGGTAAACAAATAAAACATTTTTTTATATTTACTCCATAAGTCACCTTGTATTTATATGGTAAACAAATAAAACATTTTTTTATATTTACTCCATAAGTCACCTTATATTTATACTATGGGACAAATACCATGGACTAGATTGTTATCAATACCATGCAAAAAAACATTACTAACCCTAATATTAGTATTAATAAAAATAAAAATGGCACATGGTATTGACCCATGGTATTCACCAAAATGGCACATGGTATTGACCCATGGTATTCACTTGGAATGTAGCATATTTAAATGGGGGAATTAAACCAGCATAAATCCATCTTTACTCTGGATCTACTAACCCCCGAGAGGTATCAAATATCATGATATGCAAACTAGCATAGAGTGAAAAAATATTTGATCCGATCAAGAGTAAAAATGGATGTTGTAATTTAATGTATGTTAAACATTTAGCTTGGTTAAAATAAAAAATAAAATAAAAATCAACTATTAATTTTATTAATTTTTATAAATTACTAATAGTAATTTTTAAGCTCTAGGTTTATGATAACCCATGGTATTGACCCATGGTATTCATGTGAGCATCGACTATTTAAAGGGGAAATTCTATCTTAGATGCATCTTAATTCTGGGTCTACCAAGTGCTCAAAGGGATAAATAGATTTCATCCCCCTAAGAGTGGTAGATGTGGAGTTAAGATGGATATAGGTAGGTTTTTATGATAATGAAGATATTAAATAGACTTAGGAAATTATATTGTAAAAACATCTTAAGGTGAATGGTTAAAGCATAGACATTGGACAAGTATATTTGTATACTTCTGTTTTAAACTGAAACAAATCCAGGGCTAAAAGGAATGGATTGATTGCACTAGTCATCCTTCTATAACTTTCCAACATATGCTGGAGTAAACAGATTGTAATTTGGGTAATTTTTCTAATTGCAAATGGGAACATACTTGTGTATTGGCAGGGTGTTTACGAGGTCCCTAGAAGTGGAGTAAATATATTGCAATTTGGGTAATTTTTCTAATTGCAAACAGGAACATACTTGTGTATTGGCAGGGTGGTTATGAGGTCCCTAGAAGTGATTAATTTGAATTTTCCTTGGTTTTATATATAGTATTAGGTGTTTTCTCATGCTTTCTGTGAATGGCACGGGTGAATTTTATCCTACACCCACTAGGTTATCGATATGTAGTTTCGGTAATTTTGATTTCAAAAGATATTTTAAAGAAATGCAATGATTTCATTTGTGTATTCAATAAACACAAGATTTTATAATTGAGTAAAATATTCACCATGCCTAGTGAGAGATTCGCCAAAAAATTATATATACATATCATATTATTGATAAAATTGCCTTCCATTTTTCCTATATACCATGGAGATTCGCCCATTGATTATACATGTAAATTTGGGGGGGTTCTTAAAATTTTACCTATTTGGCAGCTACCCTAGAAACGACACTTTAAAGCAATTCAATGATTTCTTCTATGTGCAACAGATAAGAGAAATATAATGGAACCAACCTAGAACTTCCGCTTAATCCCTTGCTTGATCTCTCTCCCCTTTGACAGATCCTGCAACTCCTCCCCGTACTTAACACGCTTGGAGAGTACCTGCACAAGTACAACAACAAAGAACCATCAAAGCATCGTGATCTATTAAAACATAAAAATTACAGAATCAGATATATAATGAACAAATGATGGCATTCACAAATGATAACATTCACAATTGCACAATCATATGGAAGAAAACTTGAAGAGCTTTATTAATAGAAGGGAGAATTACAACCCAGTTGTCTGATCTAGCATCATCCTCCTAGACAACAAAATATCCTCTGAATTCCTATCATAACTCATAAGTGGTCATGAAGGAGAGATTTGGTTCCAATGCCCCTAGTACATAATGTATAACATCACTGAATTGATCATCAGTTGATGTAGGTATGGAATAGTTTGCCACATAATTAACCCATGGTGGGGATGATACCATTGGTAAAAAAGGACCATTTAAGGAAGATGGTTGACTAGGAGCCATATTCAAACTGGGAAATGAAAGCTGGTCAATGGTGACAATCTTGCCTTCAAGCGGGAAACAAATCACTCGAAAGAGTGTTGAAACAGTAGCTCCCATGTGATAAACATAGTCACGCCCAAGAAGTAAATTGTAATCTAAAGGTCGTGGGACTACCATCATGTTCAGATATATAGTTTTTCCTCCCAAAGTGATAGGTAACTAAGGAAGGATCCCTAACGGTCGACTGGTTCATTTGTTAATGCCCAACAGATTTTGTGTAATAGGCACAAGCGGTGGCGAAACAAGCACTTTCCAATCAGTTGAGGAAAGGATACTCACTGATGCACCTTCATCTATAATAGTGCCAGATACAATCATTTTACAAACTTGTACTATGATCTGGAAAGGCACATAAGAAGGAAGGCAGGATCTTGCCAGTCGATTCCAATCAAAGGAAGTGACTAGACTACTTGGAGGGGGTACCATAGAAATGGGAGAATTAACCCCTTGAGTTATAAGAACTATAGGATTTCCCTCCTGTCTTAATGGAATAGGCGGATTGCCCCCAAGCTCGTTAGAATCCGAAGTAACAAAAAGAACTTGAACAATATCATTTTCACTCTCTTCGGAAAAGGTACGATTTGCTGAAGGTGAAATCAGGTCAACTTTTGCCTCGACCTATTGATTTGGGTTGGGTATAGACTCATTGGATTCACTTTCAGATAGAGTGGTTTCGACTGATGGTTGATTTAAGTTAGTCAGTTCATCACCTAGTGAAGAATTCAGGGAGAGTTTCCTGTAACCAGATGGAAGTCGTTGTGGTGAAGTAGGACGGTTATCTAACACTCTTTTGGCTTCATCCAAAAAGGGACAAAGGTGAAAGGAATGATTACCTTCACATAACCTACATGGAATCCTGACCTTTCCCTTCTGTCCATGAACTTTATTATCACTAGTTGATGGTTTGTTACCAACATGATCTCCGGAGGTTGATGACATGGGATGGTGTGAACAGGAAGACCATTCTTTCAAGATCTGAGGAAAGTGAGAACAATTTTGATGAAAATGGTCTCCTGCACAAATTATGCATGGATATTCTGCTTTGTGAATCTTAATGGATGGATTTTCATTAGATGTTGCATTCAAAGCAATGACTGCTTTGTTGCCCCCTTGTTGAATTGGATTCTTCTTCTTCTTCTTCCCTTTCTTCTTCTTCTTAGCCACCTGGTTACTAGTATCAATACTTTCACCAAGCGAAGAGGAAGAAGGGGAGGGAGAAACAAATGAGGAAGAAGGCAAAGGGTTAACATTAGGATCAACTGGAGGTTGATTTTGTCCTGTTGGAGGTGTACTCAATTTCAGGGAAGTCTCGACATTTTGAACCAAGGAACTTCAAATGAGCCATACTAGTAGGCCAATGGTAAATCCTGGAAGGGACAATGTAGCCATATAAGGAGCACCAATATTTCCGAAAGAAGGAAAAGGACTAGGATTCCCATCGAAAGGGATTCCTTGATCAGTGGACTCTAGAGTTTTTGCCATGTATCTCAACCTAAGATCAACTAAGGAATAGGGATGTTATTCCGAATTCAATTAATTTTAATGTCACTTCGACACAACTTTGCTTTTTTAGTTTGTAAGAGTTGAGAAAAAGCTAAAGATGATTCTAGTATCCTTCGATTTTTAATGAGCTAAAAGGACAAGTGCTCAGATGGACCTTTTCTTTTAAAGAGTCGAAAAGGAATGAAAGTGACTACTCTGGAAAATCTAGACAGAGGGATTACCAAACCAATCGCAAAACTACAATATACACCTTGGTGATAAATTAAAAAGAAATTACCAAGGACTTATGTACGATAGTCAATATTCTCGAATGTTGTGTTCAGTGCATTGCGATCAATAAGGTGACAGACTCAGTTTCCTATGGATAAAGGATATAAGCCTATTGTGGTCTCCCAATATATACGCGATGATACGAGGAGCACAAGTCCATGCTATCACTTGTCATATCAAGGAGGAGGAATCACCCAACCTTCAATGAAAATGATAGCCACTAGTTTTAACGACGCCGGAACACGTCTCTAGCCTAGACCTCTAGATATGTTGCATTAAGTTCCAAAGAGTTGTTAGGTTCATTGAAATTTATTTTAAAGTTGATCTTGTTTAGAGTTTTCCTTTTAATGGTTCACCATGTGATGATGATCTGAAATTCCTAAGATGCAATCTACAATGATAAACAATCTTTGTTTATTTGAGCAATGAAAATCCTAGCTACTAGGGAGAGAAGATAATAGTGCTTTTAAACAAAGAGCAAAGAGCACACACTAGTGCATTTCCCTAAATCATCTTTTTGCACACAAATCAAAAAATGTTAAATGCAAATGCATGTATTTGTTTTCGTTCTCCTTAATGTGAAAAATGCCAAAAAGGAAAACTAAATGCAGCAAAGATCTGAAATATTTCACTCAAAATGACATTTTCGACAATTTCTTCTTCAAAAGAGAAAGGAAGACTCAAAACGACACTTTTCAATTTTGAATAAAAATGCTTTCGACACTTCGAATATAAACAAATCAAACCAAATACATGAAGAAAAGTTCAATCGATTATCAAGGGAAGGAAGAATTCACGACACTTCTCTTTTCGACACAAAACGACAATTACAACACTTTTTGTATCAAAGCGACAAATCGACTTAAACAACTTTTCAAGAAAGGATTTTAAATGATGAAGAAATACACAAAAACATTCACTAATCCTAATGTAGTTGAGGCTGATCTAAGTTATGCAAGTAAGCTTTAGTAAAGAAGCACTATTCATTTGCAGCAAAACAACCAAACAAAACTGAAAACAAGGTAAAAAACCCTCAATTTCTAGATGGAAAAAGAGTTTAGTCAATCATCACACCTAGGATTCACAGAAACAGAGATGCATTGCACTTACTACACTCAAGAGGTGTGATGCATACTGAGTTACAGTGGAAGACAGTGCGATGGTCCAGGGAGCGCAACTGAAATGGGTTTTGGCTCAAATGAGTAGTTGTTTTCAATGTGTTAAGCTGGGTTTTGATGAACAATAAAGAGCAAAATATGAAGGAATGTCTTGAGAGGTTACTGAGTTACTAAAAGGGCATCTAGATTTTCTTGTAAGTTAAATGTTTAATTCATAAACTAAACCAGAGATTGACTAAAGCAGCATTCATCTACTATCCAATTGTAGATCAAGAGCAGTTCGAAGGCTACCTGGCTGACTTCAGACTGTTTATAAAAAAAAATAACAGCAAACAAACAACTGTTCATTACCCAGCAGAGTCACCAATTTGTTTTTGGGAAAACTAGTATTCCTAAAGAATGCTAGCCCTCTAGGTTTGGCAGCTACCCTAGAAACAATAGTTTAAAGCAATTCAATGATTTCTTCTATGTGCAACAGATAAGAGAAAGATAATGGAACCAACCTAGAACTTCCGCTTAATCCCTTGCTTGATCTCTCTCCCCTTTGACAGATCCTGCAACTCCTCCCATACTTAACACGCTTGGAGAGTACCTGCACAAGTACAGCAACAAAGAACCGTAAAAGCATAGTGACTTATTACAACATAAACATTATAGAATCAAATATATAATGAAAAAATGATGGCATTCACAAATGATAAAATTCACAATTTCACAATCATATGGAAGAAAAATTGAAGAGCTTTATTAATAGAAGGGACAATTACATCCCAGTTGTCTGATCCAGCATCATCCTCCTAGCTTCAATCCTTCTTCACCTCATGAAATAGATCCATTTATAGATGAGGGATCCATTTATAGATGTTTGCAAGGGTGTGAGTCATCCATGGGGTTTGATTAGTGTCATTCCACTTGTTACATTGGGTTCCATAAGAGAAGGGATTGGATTTTCTTAGATCCCTTATTCATCCTAGGGTGAATTCAGAGAGGCAAGTGGCATAGGAGAAACTTCTAGAAGATTCCATGAGCAACCACCTAGAAAACTGTCTCAGACATTTTTCCATCCTTGCCCATCACACCCTATAGAAGGCCTAAACAGTATGCATCGTACCCTGGCAGTGTACCACTCAGTATGCATTGCACTTTGCCAGTGGAGCAGTCAGTATGGTTCAATTTAGGAAATTTACGGATGGTTTCTCAGATGGAACTTTTGGGGAATGATGTATTCATATGACTATGTTCTTTTAGGGTACGAAACAACTATTTTAGGGATTTGTGAGCCCTAATACATCGACATATAAGTTTGGGTTGATGTGCCCAAATATGTCTATAACAATGCGGGCGCTTCAACTGTATTGACGCAATTTGTGGGTTTGTGCCTCCCTCTTCTTCCTCTGCAAGTTGCCCATGCGAAGGCGATGTTTGGCCCTCGCACGCCTTCATGGCTGCCTCCTACACTGCTATTGCTACTGCCTTTTCCTGCTCAGTTACTGTCTATGCAGCATCCCATGCCACCCACGCTTCTGCTGCTGCTGCTTCCTTCCTTCTCTTTTTTGCCAACTATGTGATGCGCAGCTTGGCCTCATCTTTCTTCCTCTATGTCACCGACCTCTCTATCTCCGCGATGTCTAGAGCATGCCACTCTGGCAGCCATGTCTCTAGGACGTTAAAGATGACATCATTTGTGGCTACAAAGGGTAGCTTCCTCCATTGTTTGGTTGGGTCCTTGCGCACTCTGATGTAAATACTATGGATGTCCGCTTTAAATTCCACAAAAGTTTGAAGGCTTTTGTAGACAGTGGGTGACAATCGTTGCTTGCGGTTGACTCCCATTCTTAGTTTCATCTCCATGAACACCCAAAATATTTTACTGTCATGAATCCTAGTGGCATCCTTTGTGGCCCAGAGCGAAGCACACTTTGCTTCCTCTGAGAGATCTCTGTCAATTCTGGGGAATTGACTATCCTCCGTAATTCCCCTGCCACGAGTACTATGGATAGCAAAATCCATGCATAGTGGAACGTTTTTCCTTGTTCCTGAGCTTGGCGGAAATTCTCCAAAAACACCTCGCAGAGGAACTCAGACCAGTTAAACTGGACACCCTCCATGCACTTCTCAGCCAGTGCGACCACCGGTACGAGTGCGGCGTTTGCACGAAACTTGCGCATAACCTTACCGGCCAGTATTTGGGTTGCCACTTTCACGGCTTTGTCATTGATGCTGGATATGGCGTAGCCCCTTTTCTTCTTTGTCAACTTGTACTTCTTCTTTATAGCCTCCGCGATGGCAAAATTATTGTTCTTCCCTTCCGAGATGTCCGTGGGGTCCTCTCCTTTGTATGGAAGCTAGGAAATGTGGTGAATCAAGTCTGTCGTGATGGGGATGGGCTCCTCTAGCCACAAACACCCATCATGCACCAGGCAGAGTAGTTGCCTGATGATGAAAATGGTTATTGGGGCACGGTGGAAATGCGACACCCAGAGCAGGTTAAGTAGCCCGACCTTTTCCACTTCGCGCAACCACTTTTGTGGCTCTAATTCTGTAACCCCCGCCGTGGTGTTCTACTTGGGCTTCATGAGGTGTGAGGTCTCAAGGTGAGGGAACTTCTCGTGGTCAACGAGGTCCCAGTCTTCGAATTTTAAGCTCAGCACCCGTCCCAAGTGTGTGCCCTCAAAAATAATGTTGACTGGGAGGAGCGGGGTTTGGAGCGAGCTCTTGGTCTCATCAAGGTCCTTGGGCACTTTAGCCTTCCCTTTCCATGGGGGGACATAGGCGGCCATCTTTGTCAAGGGGTGCACAGGCTCAGGTTTCTCCTCCATGCCTTCGTCCTCGTCTTTTGTGATGATTAGGTCCTCCAGGTCTTCTTCTTCTTCATCAGTCTCTATGGTGATGGCTTTCCCCTTCTCCTCGATTGACAACTTGGTGCGCAGCACATTCCGCAGGGACACACGTACGGGAACCAACGCTTGTTTTTCCTTCTTGGGTCTTGGCGTGTGCGGTGATTTCAGGATTTCTGCCACAATCCTAGCACCTTCCGAAGCATCCCCCACAGTTAGGGTCTGCATGGCCTCTTCAATGGTCATTTCTGTTATCTACATAACTTCCTCAGCCATTGCCATCATGTCTGTCTAGAAATCTAAGACTCGCGAACTCAGGGGCTCAATCAATGATCGGAACACAATAATCAAGGCTCTTCTCAATAGCTCAATTCACAAATGACAAAGTGTTGTTTGTTGGGCAGCCCCTGGTAATTTATAGCACTTTTTGAATTTGAATTCGATTGTTCCCTCCAAATCCGGTTCATTAATGCTCCCTTGGCGGCAAATTTTCCCAAATCTTGCCCAGAAATCACGTCTTAAATGCCTACTGCTTGCTCCATTTGGTCTTAAGTCGAGCATCCCATCATGAATAGTGACTTCAATGGTCACTTTTTGGCCAACCCGCGCAGCAGCACAGCCCCCCATGCACAGTCGCAGACCTTGTGACTCTTTGCTTCTATGCGCAGCTCCAACATCGCGCAACTCCTGGGCAGAATAGTTTATAGTCCTGCGCTTCCTTTCAACTTCCTGGAGTGCTAAGATTATAGTTCCTTCGGCTAGTCAGGTGGTCACACCACTCGTGTAAAGTTTCATCCTGTCATCCATCATGTTTCCTGGAAAATACCCACCTTTTATTGTTACAATCAGCATCACACACTTTACCATCTGCAATGCGCTACCCTGGTCAATTCGCTTAGAAATGTGCGGTCCAGGCCAAGGCATCAGACTAATCAATTCGCAACTATAGGCCTTAAACTTGTCATTATGATTGTACACATCCTACCTTATCACCCTGGTCTTTTTGCTGAGAAAATATTCCTTTATCTTGTCCACCAAAGTGCTTTTCTTCCTTAATTGTACCCTTTCTTCTTCAAGTTCTTGGAGTTTGAAATTTCCCTAGTGGATTTCTGCTTCCAAGGTTCCGTGAACCATCGTATCTACCAGTGCTATCATGCGTGGTCTATGCTATCTAGGTACCATAGGGCTTATAATGGTTGCTTCATACTCTAGCCTTGGCGGTGCCTACAAAGTCAAGTTCTTGCACGCGGTCCTATAAGCCCATAGAACCGCTGGTACGTGCAAGTCCTAGTTAGTCTGCTTCACATTGTGGACCTTGTTCAATGCTTCACATACTTTGATAAAAGATTTTGCGTGGATATTCTTTTGCACACTTGGTCTTTCCATACTTTGTGGTCCCAACCGGAGGGGTCATTTGCGCCATTGCCTTACCCTCACCTGCTTACTAATCGTGTCTCCTATGGTGAGGACGATGTGCATTCGTGCAAGTTTTGCACCATATGCCTATATCTACCTAGATAGGTTGGTGCGTGGGTTGGTTTGTCCGATAATTTTATCTGTTAATCACATCGAAGGCTTCCCAAACTACATTTACATCATCCTTCTGCATTCGTGCCATTCGTCAAAACTTCTTTGGTGCATCCCCCACCATTGTGTGGGCGTAGCTCGTAGTACCCATTTTAGAGCATCGAAATGCTGCTGTTCCGGTACTTCTCTTTCAAATTTGTTTAGGAAGTCATCCACCTCACTTAACCCGTGATATATAGGTAGATCTCTTACCTCTGTTGTTATGTAGCACAGTGACCTTTTCATCATGTTACAGTTGAGCATGGTTACCTCGTATAATTGGTTATGCCATCGTTCTATCTCCTCGTCAGAATCTAATGTGTAGGAGCTTTCGTGATCCCATGAGATTCGGCCATCCACGGTTGGATTTACCCAGTCTTGCTACCACCGGTTATCTTGTATATGTAGTCAAGATCGTTGTTGCTGTCATAGTTGTGCACTGACTCCATGTAGCGATCCTTCTGTAGGGTCTAAAGGCACCACTACGTGTAGAGACTTTTCCTCAAAGATCATCTCGTGCTTATTTAGATTTATCACTCCATTCATGACAATAGCCCAATCTATTCCAAATAGTGTGGGATAGGGATTTTTGTCATCAACAATCTCTATTACTTCAAAATCTTCTAGTGCGCTTGCTCCTTCAATATCTACCGTGATTCCCTGCAATCTCCCCATAAGTAGCATCTTTTGTTGGTTTGCCATTCATAGTTCGATAGAAGAACATTACAATGCAGGCCTGCCCATGCGCACCCATGTATGTTTTGGCAGGACGTTCGCATCCGACCCTAGACCTAGAATCACTTAGTCCATCTCATATTCCCCAATCTACGTGGTCAATCTCATTTCCCTTCCTGTTCACGTTGTGTGCTTCTCGATCTTCCGAACTATGCGCGGTTCTCCTGGCATGTTCCCAGTGCATCTAATTATGAGTTCTTGCAGCCCCTTTACAGCTTTTCTATCACACAACATCTTCATGCATGTCTCCAAGAATGTAGTGAGCATCGATGGGTCCATTTCCGGCTCCAGTCTGTCTTTACTTCCTAAAGTGGAGGCATCAGCAAAGCTCCTCTTAGCTTCCATGAAGGTATCCTTAGCGCACTCCAAATCAAATTGTGGTTCTTTCGTTGGAGCCTTGCAAACCCAGGTACTTTCTTCAAGTTTCTTGCCTTTGTCATCTCCTATCGTAATTCCACTCCAGAGCACGATATTTACATTAGGGTATTCCTCGCACAACTCAGACCTCATCATTTGCAGGTTCTGAGCCAGAGGAGGTTCGAGTGTTCCTTTATCGTGCAACCTCGCTATCAATGTGGGACAATCCTCTGTCTCATGATCAAACAACGTACAATACAAGCATTATGGTGGCATTGGATTCATACAATCACAGGCATAATTCCCTGGACCTTTGCAATTGCAACATATCAGCTATTTGTGACCTCTTCCTGGTCCTCCTCCACCTCAGCCTCATCTGTGTCCCTGAAGTCTGGTGCGCGCCATTCCTTTGTTTTGATCGAGGGCCTGTGTTTCAGCCTAAACTCTGTAGGTAGGAGTTCGATCCATCATTAGTTCATAACTTCTACAGGTGTGCTCATCATGTCCTACCGACCTACAAAAATTATAGAACAACTGTTGTGAATTATGCGTATACTTCTGTAATATATGGCAGTTATCTATAACATGCTTTCCTCCTATCTGACAAATTGCGCACCATAATGCAGGTGATGCACTTGGTCTTGTTTGTGCCTCCGGTCTCAGTGGCATTGGCCCTCCTCCAGCAAGATAATTCGCGAACTTCGGGCAATGGTCCTTGTCGTGCCCTCGACCCTTGTATCTTACGCACCATACCTCATCGCGCATCTCTGGGTGGGTTGTCCTGTCTTGTTTCAAACTCTATACCTCCAGGCACAAGTTTTTCAACTGCGTGTGAATCTGCTGAACTCCCAAGTTAGGATCTTGTATTGGAGTCTTATGCAATCTCATCACGATCTCCAAAGCCTCAGCTTCAGTGGTTACCCTTTGTTGTGACAACGCGCTCCGTATATGCGGCATTAACGATGCTACAAATCATTCGCGGTGTTGCCCATCTATTAATGTCATGTTCACTTCGCGAATTGTGCACTTCATTCTTTGATCCAATTCCCACGGGGTCTCACTTGGTAGCATTGTGATTTCTTTGAATCCAATGATCGACTGTGCCTCTGACTTTGACCTGCTAAATTCTTTGTTTAGCACAACTTGGATATCTGTGATCCCTGTATTTGGATTTTCATTGGAATGCTTAATGTACCAGGCCAGCGCGTGATCCTGCAGAGTGCTGACCAATGTTGCCTTCTTTATATTGTCGTCTGTGACACCCTGTGCTTCCCATGCAACTTTTATCACGAACCAAAACTGGTTTAGATCTTCATTTCCTACTCCCTTGAACACTAGTAGCTTTATCATACTTGCCATACTGCTTCGCGGTGGTGGAGGTGGTATGGGCGAAGACGGGGGTGAAGATGGTGAAATTGGTGGTGGTGTGGGTGGGGGTAGTATGTGCATAATTCTCTGCCTTATTAGATTGATCACACTTCTTGGCAAGACCTTAACGAACTCTTCTTCGCCCCCCCGCAGAGGTGAAATCAAGGGACTATTTTCTAGTTCTGTGCTACCTTTGTTTCTACAAATTCTCCCACTCTGTGTAGCCCCAAACATCAATTTATTTGCATAACCTTCTTTTCAAACAATAGCATTTTAATCCAAATGTTCAAAGATTTAACGTACTTACTTCGCAATCCCTTGAGGGAGCGTCGTTCTGCCTTGCTATAGCTGACTGAAGTATCTATCGTGAATTCGGTGATGAATACTCCTATGATTCGATCGATCCAGTGATTGATAGCACATGCAATCTTATCTTCTGAGGCTTCCAGTCTGTGCACCAATTCTGGAGTCCACACAATAGGTTTGTCGATTTTACACCTTCCTTGGCTATCTTCTAGCTTCACAATCCACTTGTACAACTCAGTGGGGAAGGATGCAAAGAAAATTTCATGGATCTCTGTATATAAGTAGTATTCTAACCACTCTTCCTTTGCTAGTTGCGGATTCCTATTTTCCTGCATCGTGAATTCGTGAATCTTTCTATCTAGCTAATCTTCAATTCCTTTCTTTGTCAGATTCCAGTGATATGACATCAGACATCTCTATGCAGATCCTGGTCCTGGCAATGGAACCATTTGTTGGCTTGTTGGGGCCTGACCCGGGTTCAGAGTTAATTAGCCAAACAAATCCTTGTACTACTGGCCCTTTTGGCAACAGTTCGCGGACTGAGGTCTCACCCAAAGTAGTATGGGAGGGTTCTAGAACCAGGTTTCCACACCCTTGAGATGTCTAAGAGGTTTGATTGGTCCACTATTTTTTCCTGTGGGCAGGCTGCTTCGCGCACCTTCCTGTTCCTCACAGCCTGATACATTGCCTTCATACAACCCTAACCAGGGACTGTGGAGCTCCCGTGCCACGCTCTGCGCTATTACCCAAGATCTTACTTATCTTCCAGTACTAGTTAATTACCTTCGCCTACTTGATTGTCTTAAGTTATAATTAGTGATACAAAACATTCATACAGGTTTGCACAATAAATAAATAGTATTCTTGCAAATTATATCCAATCATGCATTAAATCAGGAAAAGATACACAGAAATATAGTAAAACTTCTCTTTATTGATTCTCCCAACTGTTACAAACTCGACCTGCCTTGCGCACTCAGCGGCAGAGCCTTCTCCTACTCTATGACCCACAAACGCACTTTACACTTTGACTCAATCACTTAGGCTTCTCATCTTCTTCTCTTCTATCTTCTGTTAGTTATCTTATACACTTAGAGCCTCGCTCTATTTATATAATCCCATGGTCTGCGGACCATGGGTAGGTCTATCCAGCCGACATTACATTACAAAAACTAGGGTGGACAACCCTATGACTCTATTATAATTTTGCGCCCCGCACCCACAATTCGCAGAGCTTTTACAAGAAGACTCGGTAAAAACTTGGGCTTTAAGCCCCAAAACATGCCTTTGGGGGGGATTCCATGCCCGACACTTGATTTCGGTCAAAGTACATAACACAGTGAGAAACCCCATGATGCAATTATCAGCCTTGCTTCCTCTCAATCAGGGAGGAAATTTCCATAAGCCCAATATTGTCTTGAAGGTGCATAGACTTCCATCCAGAAATAGGTTTCGATAGAATATTGAATATCTACTCATGAATGGAGATATACTCAAGCTTTATTGCGCCTTTCATTTGTCATCATAAAATCCTACAAGTAGCCTATGAAGCCATATTGCTTCTCAATTTGTGAATCTAGCTAAAATATACTCAACCTCTTCCATATAGGGTGAATTTCTCATTCATTATAACCAGGCCCAAACTCTAACTAAATCTGGAAATCCTCGTAGCTTCATAGGATCCATCATCATAGATGGACAAATGTTCTGGCTCATTCTTAAGGTTTCTTAGTTTTTAGCAGAGATTGATTTAGGGGATTTACCTTGATCTCTCTTCTTTGATCCTAAAGCCATAAATTCAAATTAAGGCTTTCTACAAAGTTGCTTACTCATATATCTCGAGCATAGAGACATCTTTTGTTGGGTGTGGATCTTGTTTATCTTTCTGATTGTTTAATGTTTTTTGTTTCAACCACAGTTGGATCATATTGCCTAATAGGGGGGTCCAAGGAGGGTGGCAGTAGCCACTTAGACCCCCCTGGCAAGGGTTCAAGGGTAGTGCCCTCTGAAACGGAAATTGGATGAAAAATTTCCTTGTAAAATATTGTAATTTCGTAGTCAATCTGGATCGATCATTAGGCAAAATATTTGATGCTAGAAGTTATGTTAATTTATGGTTTTTTTTCCCTAGAAGGCAACCCTCGATTTATTTGAGGGAATTGTATTTCCAATGTGTATTATTCTATGCACAAAGAAAATATGAGAGAATGTGTGAGAGAGTGAAGATGAAACTACAACGAATTTGTTGTAGGTTGTATCTCTTCATTTTGCTTGATAATATAAAAGGAAGGACTGGTTGTATCTCTTCTCAAGTTTTTTTCACTTAAACTAGTTCCAACTATTGGAGGAACTAGTGGAAGGTCAGTTGTGCAGTGATACTTCAGTCAAAATCAGTGATCATTTTAGAGGTATTTCCTAAATAATAGGGGCCTAATTTCTCAAGGAATTGCGCAAGGAAATAAGGGCTCAAGCAAAGGCAGAAATTGACTAAGTCTAGGTCAAAGCTTCTCAGTGAGCAGAGAGATAGGTTATTCATTTGCAGGTTGTGCTGAGATGGCCAAAGCAATTGTAATACATCTTTATGCATCATATTATTGCAAGCAGACAAAGGGGTTTTTAGCAGATTGCTTTCCCTTAGAAAAAATACTATGTGCATGTGTGTTATTTCTCATTGCATGTTTGTGAATGATGTTCTAAATTGTGAATTGAATTCTGCAGAGCAGTAGAGTAGGTTTGTGTCTTGATATTTTGATTAAAATTTCATGAGTATTTTCAAATCTACATCATAATTTCTACATGGTATCATAGCATGATTCACATTAAAGAAAGAATTTCGAAGTTGTTTCTCAAGAGGTTGAAATTTGGAGTTCAGTGTAGTATGATCTCTTCAGAGCTGAGAAGATGACCTTCAACGGACTGAGGCTAGAGTATGGCTTGGAAGGCACCTCTAATTTCATCGCATGGAGGTGGTATTGGATGACAATGGATTGCTAGAATACATCAAGAGAGATGTTGCAAAATTAGCGGAATCTGATGTCTAGAACCTTAATCAGTGGAAGAAAGATGAAGGCAAGGCGAGGAGAATAATATTGGAGGGAGTATAGGACAATATTTTCACCAATATCTATGAGAAATAAACACCTTATGCAATGTGGCAGCCATTGACAAGTCTGTTTCAGAATAGTAGTGACCACAGGAAGTTGGCACTCAAGGATAAACTTCGAAATATCAAGATGCAAAAGAATGACACTATCTTGTAGTATCTGAGCAAGTTCACACAAGTTCATGATGAGCTTGCAGGGGTTGGTGTTACTGTTTTAGATGATGATCTGGTAAGTATAGCCCTTCCAGGCCTTCCCAAGAGCTAGCATAGCTACTAAGATTCAGTAAATGGGAGGGAGAAACTACTGAATTGGGAATGCTTATGGTCTAATTCGATACAGGAGGAAATAAGGTGGAATACTAGAGATGAGATTTCATCCAAGTGCAAGGATGAAGAAAAATTTGCATTGGTTGGAAAGGGAAATAAAGTAAAAGGGAAGAAATCTCAAACCAAACTAGAATCTAGCCAAGGGGGCAAGAAGAAAGATTTCTCCAAGATTAAATTCTTCCATTATCATGAATTCGAGCAATATGCCACAAAGTGTCCACACAAAAAGACAAGCAAGAAGACCTGAGGAGGATCAGTTAGTGAAGTCTTGGCTTCAAATTTTGAGCTTGACTTTACCCTTCTCACATGCATGGCCAACACAGTGATGGGGAGTGTGTGGTACTTGGATTTCAGTGCCTCGTTCCACATGACAGGGTATAGATATTTTTTCAGTGACTTGAAGGAGAAATATTTGCATATGCACATCGAGCTAAGCAATGACGAAAGGTACAATGCAATTGAGGTTGGTACAATCACCTTTTAGAAAGAGCCAGGATCCCCTCTTAGACTCAAGGATGTTATGTTTGTTCTGGGCCTAAAGAAAAATCTCATCTTTGTTGCAATTTTGGAAGACCGTGGTTATAATGTGATCTTTAGCAAAGGAAAAACATTCCTGAGACACATAGCCATGGGACATGCTAAGTAGATCAGGATTCATGTGAAGAACCTATATAACCTATATGTGGAAGATTGTGTTGCATTAAGCACTGAGGCGGAGAAACTGCAGGGTCGTGATGTTGGTGAACTTTGGCACATAAGACTTGGCCATTTGCATCATGGTGCCTTGAAGATTATGTAGCAAATAACCATTGGCCTCCCTAAAGGAGCACTTGAGTAGCAAGATGTATGCAAAGGATGTACTTTGGAGAAGTACACATGATCTTTTGTTGAATGTTAGTTTTGTTGTGCTAATTTTAGCTTCAGAAATAAAAACAATTGCATATCATTTGCTTCATGTGCATATGTTTCCTTTACGGTGTTTGTGAATGAAAAGGTAAATTTTGTCAAGTTTTAGGTCAAATTCATGAGAAAAATAGCATGTAAGTAAAGTGTTGAACAAAAACAAACAAATGTACAACAAACCATCAAAATGAACACTTAACAAAGTGTTTTGATGAAGGAGTTCACCCCTCCTGGGCTACATCTCCTTGGTCTAGCTTCCATGGCTTGGGCCTATGTATTAGCTCAAAATGGCAAAAAATGTTGTTTACAATGCTCTATTGGTCCTGAAACCTACTTCAATGTTCTTATAACATCAAAATCATATAGGAATGACTTTTTTTATCCCAATTTGGTCGAAAATTGCAAAAGTTATGGCCAAAAACGTTTCTTGTAGGAAATCTCCACTAAAACTAGAAAAACTCCAATTAACTCCATTAAATCTGGAGTTAGCACCAACTTTAGGGGACCATCAAAAATGTTGCCAAATTAATTGCACATTAGTTAGTGTATAATCTCGGATTAATTAGGCATAATATGTAGTTAGCGCTTAATCCATGCGGTTATGGTTAGCCGCTAGCTGGCAGTTAAGTGGTAGTGGTCACATGGGAGGGGGTTGGCCCGTAGGTTGGCCTCTCCTCCCCTAATCGCCAATGTTAAAAACTTTATATGGTAGTTGTGACCATAGAATATTAAGAACCAAAGTGCGGTGTAGTGGTAGGAATCTAGGCTTGTACAATGAAGGTCACGAGTTCGAATCCCATACCTACCATAAAGTTTTGCTACAACGTGCCGATGATGTTTGACCTGTGGGGAGGGACACGAGGAGGCCTTTGGGCTTGCCACATGTCTCCTCCTAATTGGTCCTTCCTCCAACCAATGAAATCAAGCCAACTCACCACGCTGCAAACCAACCACAATGCACCACTTGGAAAGATCCCATTCACCATTGACCAACCCTTTGACCTACCCAATCATCTGCCATGTTAGCAATATAGACTGCTGACTGTGCAGTGACTGTACCTTTTTTTTGCAAAATTCCTCTATTTGGCAAAGCGGATAGAACACAATATATTCCTCATACGAGCTTTGTTTTGAGTGAAACGAGTTGCGTTGGGATCGTATATCCACGACAGATGCGGTCGTTAAGGTTTTGAGTGATTATAAGCACTTTGATTTTTGAGCTAAATACCAATCACTTGATCAGTCCTCCCCACTAGAAGCCTTTTGGAACCCAAAAGATACTATCAACTGTTCAGTAGGTGAGGGTCCAACTCCCTCACCCTCTCAATTTGCATCTGTTTGGCCTTAGAAGGATTTTGTCCCTTGAGTCCCACACGAAAGTATTCAACATTCCCTCTCTTTGAAATTTTGGTTCTTTTGTCAAGTATGAGATCTTGCTGAAGTTCATCAAGATATTCTGGCAAGAAATCATCTATGGATGGCAACTAAACATGCTCTCCTTGATCATCAATCAAAGGAAGCTCAAACAATCTCAAATTCTCAACATTAACAACATAGTATATTTTCATATAAGGAAGCAAATCTAGCTTAGATGCATTGTTACCAATCTTTTCCAGAATTTTAAAAGGACCATAATGGATTGGTTTAATATTTTTACCTTCCCCTTGAAGTTTCTCTTTGCTAATATATAACCAAACTTCATCTACAACTTGAAATTTATGATCAACATGATGTCATGCCTTGCCATGTAGCTGTTGTGAATCTTTTTAAGCTGTTCTTGCACTGTGTGATGTATCAATTGAATTTTCTCAATGAACTTCCTTGCCTTATCGATTTCGCTATGACCATCGATGGCGACATCTTTCTCAAAGATGAAGTCCAATGGTGATCTTGGCAAGTACCCAAAACATGCCTCAAATGGCGATGTGTCTATGGAAGAATGCTTTGCCTTGTTGTATGCATGTTGTATGTAATGCAACTGTTCATCCCACAACTTGGGAAGTTTGTTGCAATATCCTCTAAGAAGATGAATGATTTCCCTGTTGACAACCTCGGTTTGTGGATGAAAGGTTGTACTCTTCTTCAACTTAGTGTCCATCATGTCCCACAAATTTGACCAAAAATTCCCAACAAGTCAAGAATCTTAATCACTTACAATGGAAGTAGGAAGAACAAAATGAAGCCAAATATTTTGAAAGAAAAGACAACTTGTTTGTTCAGTTGCAATTTTCTTTTTACATGGCGTTAGAATACACATCTTGTTGAACCTGTCTGCAACTACATACAAGTAATCATAATCTTTCCTTGACAATGTAAGACCTCCTACAAAATCCATTGAGATACTCTCCCATGGACATGAAGGTACCATAACTGGAGTGTACAATCCTATTTTCCCATTGCTAGGCTTACTTGTTGCACACAAAGAAAATCCTCTAATGAAAGGAGATACATTATCAAACATGCATGGCCATAACAATACTTTTGGAGATTTTCTAATGTCTTGCCTACACCAAAATGTCCAGCAATCAATGAAGTGTGCGCCTCCCTTATGATATTGTTTCTTTCTCCCTGTGGAATACATAACTTTCCCAAGTGATACAAAAAACTGTTATGTACATGGTAATCTAACTCTTCAATTTGGTTTTGTTGCCTCAATCTTGCATACAAATCTTGAAAGTCCTTATCATATGCATATTGCTCAATATAACTTTCAAGTGAAACAGAATTGTGCTTGAGTGTAATAGATGAATTTACAATAGGCCTAGAAAGCATATCAACTACCTTATTGTAGATTCCCTTTTTGTACTTGATAACCAAATGAAACTGTTGTAGAAAACCCATCCATCTGAAGTGTCATGACTGCTGCAACTTTGATTGTGACTATGGATGATGGTCTCCTTCCCCATCAAGTAGTGTTTCCATTTTTTAACATTTTGTACCAATGCGTAAAGTTATTTGTCATAAGTGGGATAGTTAGTCACAACACCATTAAAAATTTCAGAATGAAATGAAATGGGCTTACCATGCTACGTAAGAATTGCTCCCATGGCGTAATCACTAGCATCCATTTGAATCTCAAATGGTTGTCTAAGATATGGAAGAGCCAATACCGGTGCTGAATTGATCTTTTGTTTTAGAGCATGAAACACTTTTTGTTGTACATCTCCCCAATGGAAGACTTTAATGACACTAGTCAATGCATGTAGTGGAGCTACAATGGAATAAAAATTAGCAATAAATTTCCCCCAATATTGCATTGCCCCTAGAAAACTTCTTACCTCTGTAGCTGTACTGGGCTTGGGCCAATTCACAATGACCTCAACCGTAGAGGGGTCAATCTTCACCTCACCTCCTACAACAATGTGTCCCAAATATGCTAAAGAAGTCTTGCCAAATTCACACTTTGACATCTTTAAAAATAACTATTCTTTTCTCAAGACATCAAGTACTTTGTTCACATGCATGACATGTTCATTTATGGATTTGTTGAATATGAGAATATCATCTAAGTAAACAATGACAAAGTCATCTATAAATGGTCTCAATACATCATTCATAACTCTCATTAAAGTAGCTATAGCATTTGTAAGACCGAAAGGCATAACAGGCCACTAAAACAATCCTTGTTTAGTTTTAAATACGGTTTCCCAAATGTACTCTTCAATTATTCTAACTTGATGATAACCACTTCGTAAGTCTAACATAGTGAAATACTTTGCATACCTCAATTGGTTAAGGAAATCATCAATTCTTGGGAGTGTATAACGATTCTTTACCATTATTTTATTCAGTGCACGAAAATCGACACACATGCGCCAAGTCCCGTCCTTCTTTGGCACCAAGGCAATGGGTGAACCACATGGCGAAGTAGATGGGTGTATGATACCTTTGTTCAACCATTCTTGAATTTGCTTCTTGATTTCCATGCTCTCCATGATCGACATGTGAGACATGCCAATGTTTGGAAATGGAACATCCTGCTGAAACTGTATCTCATGCTGAATTCCCCTCTTGGTAGGTAACCCCTTTGGTTCTGAAACATCTCTCCATGATTTCTTAGCACATCAAACAATCATATTTTAACTTAACATCACAACCTTCAAAAGATTCATAATCTATATCATTATTTTTCTTAATCATGAGAAGAACAAAATTTTTACTTGCATTTACTAGTCTCTTCATCTGCCCTGCATTAACGACAGAAATGTTTAACTTTTTCTGATGGGCTCTCACAATATACTACACTCAATCCTTGAGCAATAGATATTTTTTCTCATGGCGATAAAATACTGCTTTCCTATCATACAAATATGGGCTTCCCAAAATGATTCATGAGATGTCAAGTGGAACTACATTTAACTCAACTTCATCAATGAATTTCTCAGTAATGGAAAACTTGAATAAGCATTTCCTTATAACCTATAAATTTGCATTATTGACTATCCAACCCAAAGGATATGGCTTATGATGAGGTACAATTTCAAGGTTAAGATTTTTGACCAAGTCTTCTAAAATTAAGTTCGATTGTGACCCACTATCAAATAATGCATCAATCTTTGTATGATTTGAAATTACCATTACATGGAACAAATCTATCATTGATTCTTCATTTGGAGTGTTGTTGTGACTATGTGAGGAACTAGTGCTTGCTATAGCTTCTTCCTTTTGTGACCATGGATGAAATCTTGGTCTCATCACCAGAATCGGATCCAAGATCATGTTGTGTGGTAGCAGTTGTCTTTTGTTTCCCCTTATTGTTTGGTTTCTTAGGCCTTAGTTCGGGATATAATTTCCAATGGTGGGTTTCATAATGCCCCGCTTTGGAACAATGTTGGCATATAGTTTTCTCCCCTTCTTGATCCGGATTTGATCAGGTGCTCATGTCCTAAGTGTCGTAAAATGCTCAAAATTTAAAATGCTCAAAACTGGTTCAAAGTTGAACAACTGGAAAGTGCTCGTCTTCTTGATTTCGGCGCCGCAAACGGTTCAAAAAACGGTCGCCATATGAGGAAGTTATGGCAAAAAGAAAAATTTGTCAATAACATTGTAATTTTGAATTTTTCAAAAAAAAAAAATAAAAAAAGGAATATTTTGGAGAATATTCCTTGGAATATTCCATTTTCAGCAACCAATCACAGGCTACCACGTGGCAGGCACGGAGGCCACCACGTGGCCCATGATGACGTCAGCAAGTGTGTTGGGTGCGTTTAAAATTTTTGTTGGCAACAAAGAGGTTTGAACACGCAACCTCATTACCACAAACTATATGCCTTACCAACGCGCCACATGGGTCAGACGTGTTACAATGGCCTGAAAAATTTAATTTGAAATTTAAATTTTAGTTGGGCGGGGCCTTAAGGGGGCCAGCCCCATTCCATACGACCTTATGCCTTGAACCGTGGGCTAAACCCTTAACCGCCCTGTGCGGAATCCTATGCAAACAGCCAGCCCGAATGCTTTGGTCACATGCGCCTTTAATGTAACTGCAGTTCGTTTGGCGGAGATTCTGATAGGAGCGCCAAAATTGGCGGGCCCGCCATATTTGGCAAGCCTAACTAGACTCCAACTAAAGTTTGCCGGAGTGTTTCTAGGCATAACTGGAGTAAAACTTTAATTGGCCATAACTTTGGCTAGGAAAGGCAGTTTTGGACGAATTGTTTTTTTATTTTGGGTATTTTCGACCTTCTGAAGCCATTGGTGCAGGTATTACAGCCAGCTCAGGTCATTTTCAGAGGTTTTGGAGCCGTGAAAGTTTTAGGAGCCACTAGGGCCCAGTATTGTGAAGACTGTATAGGGTTGCAGGTATCCATTGGAGGTGAACCAATAGTCAATCCTGAAGGATTCAAGTGTTCTGAATCCATTTTTACCATCTATTCCACCTGTAGATGCTTCTATTCAGCTGTATATTTAATTTGAGCATTTAATGAAAACAAGGACAAGCCCATATGGGAGCTTTGGACCCAGCAGACGTAGCCCAAGAGGGGTGAACTGCTTTATCAACTTCTTTTGCATCTGTGGTTGATTTATTTTGCAGAACAAATTCGTTTTAGTGTGTTAAACAGTAAAAGGAAATAAATCTGCTATGCTTAAATGGGTCATGAACAGCTGAAAATTTCATTTGTTTTCTTTCTGCAAGACATGGAAATCTTTTAAACATGTATATTTCTGAATTGAATACCTTGCAAACAATTTACAAGTAGTTTCAAATTCATATCAAGTTGGTATCAGAGCAGGGTTGTGTGCAAAGATCTTCTAACTGTCTTGCAAGTATTGATGCTTACCAGGTTGAAACTTAAAAGAGGGGAAGGACAGTTGACTAGAGAATGAGAGAATCCTCAATCAAGGAAGGCCATAGAGCCATCACCTCTACCTTCAATTTCACCCTCAAGAATATCAGCAGAAGCTTCAAGAATGTCTGCACATGAAGGAGAAATTCCTGCAGACATGGATCCAAAAGAAGAAGAAAGAGTCTTCAGAAAGGCTTTTTTGGACCTCACTGAAATGGTGAGGATATTGTACCAAGAAAGAAATGAGAAATTGGCTGGAGAAGGGTCCAAACATCCACATGAAGGAGAGGGCTCTTCAGGAGGTAAGAAGGATGATGATCAATCCAAGAAAGGACATGGAGGAAATGGTGATCCACCACCCCCATCGCCACCTTCTTCCTCTTCATCCTCGTCTTCTTCTTCTGTGCATAAGCATAGATCCTCTAGAAAAAGTCCTTTTCTGAAGCTTGATGTAAAATTCGAATTACCTATGTTTAATGGTGAAGTGAATGCAGAAAAGCTTGACAACCGGATTAGGCAGTTGGAAGTTTACTTGAGGATCCAGAATATGCATGATGATGCCACAAAGATTCAGTTGGCTTCTTTGAGAATGGATGGAGCAGCATTGGTCTGGTGGGAGGCCAAGACTAAAGAGGAGATCAAGAAATTTGGTAAGGTTACCTTAACATGGCCTGAATTTCTGTTAGCCATTAAAAAACAGTTTTATCCTCTTGTTCACATGCAGAAAGCCATTATGAATTGACAAGATTTCAGACAACTTAAGGGTCAGAGTGTCCAAGACTACACCCAAGAATTCAGGAGAAGAGCTCTCTTGTTAGGGGTAGATTTACAGACCGAGGAAACCTTGCTGAAATACATTGGTGGCATGCATAGCTACCTTAGACACACCATCTTGATGTTTAACCCTACTAGCCTTGACGAGGTTTGTGTCCAAGCTACCCATTTAGAGGTAAGGCGAAAAAACATATTTGAAGAGGGTAGAAACAAGCCACCCAAGGGGAAAAACAAAGAGAAAACCTCCAAGGGAAAGGGCAAAAAGAATGCATCTGTCAAACAGGAGAGTGAGAAAGTGATCTGTAAACATTGTTCTAAACCAGGCCATGAGGAGAAAAACTATTGGAAATTACATCCTGAAAAAAGACCTCAATCTAACAAATGTAAAGGGAAACAAAAAACTGCTACTACTACATCTACACCACAAGATTTAGGGGATGATTCAGGTGATGAAACCAAAATTGCAGCCATGGGTTTGAAAAACTTGAAGGGAAAAGAAATTGAAACTCAAGCCAGCACTAGTACCTCAAACTGCCATGTACAAGCTCCTAATCAGGAAGAAAGAATTGAACTGTTGCATGTGAGGGTGATTTCAAAACATACTAAAATTGACACACTTTTTTATAGTGGGTCACAAGCAAACCTTATATCAAAGGACTTGGTCAAGCAGCTTAAACTTGAGACTGTTCCACATCCGAAGCCATATCCACTTGGATGGATTTGCAAGGATGCAAATTTACAAGTTTCATGAAAGTGCACATTGCACTTTGCAATTACTGCACATTTTATTGACACAGTTGAACTTGATGTGGTACCTTTTGAAATAGCAGGAATTGTTTTGGGAAGTCCTTACTTGTTTGACAGGAAAGCTATCTTTCATCTCCATGAAAACAAATATCATCTTTTCAAAGATGGCAAGGAGTTCATTGTTAGAGCTCATCGCAAGAAGAAAAATATAGTGATGGTGAATGCAGGATAGGTAAAAGGGCTGGTCAATTCAAGTAAGAATTTTGTTCTTCTTATGATTAAGCCCAAGGTTGATGTGAATCATGAGTCATTTGACAATTGTGATCCAAAACTTAAGTCAGAAATGTATGTTGTAGTTCATGCATATCATGAGATGTTTCAGGAGCCAACAGGTTTGCCTCCTAAGAGGGAGATTCAGCATGAAATCCATTTGCATCCAGATTGTCATCTTCCAAACATAGGCATGTACCGCATGTCTATTATGGAGAATGTTGAAATAAAGAAGAAAATCAAGGACTTGTTGGACAAGGGTTTCATAAGGCCAAGTACTTCGCCATGTGGGTCACCGATTGTATTGATTCCAAAGAAAGATGGCACTTGGCGTATGTGTGTTGATTTCAGGGCCTTGAACAAGATAATGGTAAAGAATTGTTACCCACTCCTAAGGATAGATGATTTGCTAGACCAGCTGAAAGATGCTCGATATTTCACTAAGTTAGACTTGCACAGTGGATATCATCAAGTAAGAATTGAAGAAAGTGACATTTGGAAGACAGCGTTTAAAACCAAACAAGGACTCTTTGAGTGGCTTGTGATGTCGTTTGGTTTGTGCAATGCACCTGCAACTTTCATGCGGGTAATGGATGATGTCTTGCGTCCTTTTCTTGATGATTTCGTTATTGTCTACTTAGATGACATCTTAATTTTCAGCAAGTCTAGAGAAGATCATGTCATGCATGTTAGGAAAGTACTTGATATTTTGAAGAAGAATCGGTTATTTCGTAAAATGTCAAAGTGTGAATTTGGAAAGACTTCTTTGGTTTATTTGGGACACATAGTAGGAGGAGGTGCTTTGAGAATAGATCCTGCTAAGATCGAGGCTATTGTGAATTGGCCTACTCCCAAATCCATAACAGAGGTAAGAAGTTTTTTGGGTGCAGCTCAATATTGGAGGAAGTTCATCTCTAACTTCTCTTCTATAGCAGCATGCAGTGACAAGTGTGAAGCATGCTTTCCAATGGGGAGGCAAGCAGCAAAAAGCTTTCGAATCTTTGAAAGAGAAGATTAGTTCAGCTCCGGTCCTTGCATTACTGAATTTGAGACAGCCATTTGAGATACAAACTGATGCTAGTGATTATGCCATGGGTGCAATTCTTCTACAGCATGGTAAGCCTATTGCTTTTCATTATGAAACTTTTAATGGTGTTGTTGTAAATTATCCTACATATGATAAGGAGTTGTATGCGTTGGTACAAAGTGTCAAAAAGTGGAAACACTATTTGATGGGCAAAGAAACTGTTATACATACCGACCATCAGCCCTTATAGTACTTGCAATCACAAAGCAAGTTACAACAGTCACGACACTTCAGATGGATGGGCTTCTTGCAACAGTTCCATTTAGTAATAAGGTACAAGAAAGGTACTTTGAATAAGGTTGCTGATATGCTTTCAAGGCCTATTATTGGTGTTGTTACTTTACTTAAGAATGATTCCATTGTACATGATAGTTACATAGAACAATATGCATCTGATGATGACTTTAAAGATGTGTATGCTAACTTGAGTAAAGGGAATCATGTAGAGGAAAATGACTATCACATGCATAACAATTTTTTGTTTCATTTGGGCAAGTTGTGTATACCACAAGGGGAGAGGATAAATGTCATAAGAGAAGCTCATTCTTCTCTTATTGCTGGCCATTTTGGTGTGAGAAAAATAGTTGCACATCTACAGAGGTATTGTTATTGGCCACACATGGTAGATTCTGTTTCAAGGTTCATAAGAGGATGTTCATTATGTGCTACAAGCAAGCCTAGTAATAGGAAGCTTGGTTTGTATACTCCTTTGCCGGTACCTTCTAGACCATGGGAGAGAATCTCTATGGATTTTGTAGGAGGTTTGCCAAAATCTAGAAAGCAGCATGATTATTTATATGTAGTAGTTGATCGTTTCAGCAAAATGTGTATACTTATGCCTTGTAAGAAAACTATAACTGCTGAACAAACTACTGAATTATTTTTTCATCATGTATGGATTCACTTTGGTTTGCCTACTTCCATTATTACTGACAGGGATTCTAGATTTGTGGGGAATTTTTGGTCCAACCTATGGGAGATGATGGACACAAAGTTGAAGAAAAGTACTGCTTTCCATCCGCAAACAGATGGACAAACAGAAGTTGTGAACAGAACCATTGTGCACCTCTTGAGAGGATATTGCAGCAAGCATCCCAAGTTGTGGGATGAACATTTGCACTACATACAGCATGCTTACAATTGTGTCAAGCACTCTTCCACAAACACCTCACCGTTTGAAGCTTGTTTTGGTTACTTGCCAAAATCACCTCTGGATTTCATTCTTGAGAAAGATGTTGCCATTGAGGGACACAGTGATATTGACAAAGCTCGTTCATTCATTGAAAGAATTTAGCAAATACATCAGCAAATTCAAGAACAGCTTGAGAAGAGTCAAGGCAAGTACAAGGAAAGACACGACAAGCATAGAGTCGATCAAAAGTTTCAAGAAGGGGATGAGGTATGGCTGTACATTAGTAAGGAAAGGATGTAAGGAGAAGGTAAAAAGTTGAAGCCTATTCGTTATGGTCCATTCAAAATCCTCAAGAAGGTTGGAAATAATGCTTTTCAATTAGATTTGCCTTCCTACATGCAAATGTATTCTATTGTCAATGTGGAGAACTTACGTTTGTATGAACCTCCTTTGATTGATGATCATGAAAGTGCTGTTTAGCTGCCATCTATAGAAGATTTCTCGCCAGAATTCTTAGATGAGCTGAAAGAAGATACAATTCTTGACAGAAGGACACACACTTCAAGAAGGGGCAGTGTAGATTATGTTTGGGTTGGTTTCAAAGGCAGAAAACCGAACAAGGCAAAGTGGATGGAGGTGGACAGAGTGAGGGAGTTGTACCCTCACCTATTTAACAGGTAGTTGAAGGTTTTTGGGGTCCAAAAGCTTCCCAATGGGGAGGCATGATCAGGTGCTCATGTCCTAAGTGTCGTAAAATGCTCAAAATTTAAAATGCTCAGAACTGGTTCAAAGTTGAACTATTGGAAAGTGATCATCTTCCTGATTCCGGTGCCACAAACGGTTCAAAAAGCGGTCGCCGTATGAGGAAGTTATGGCAAAAAGAAAAATTTGTCAATAACATTGTAATTTTGAATTTTTCAAAAAAAATTAAAAAAGGAATATTCTGTAGAATATTCCTTGGAATATTCCAGGGAATATTCTAGGGAATATTCCCTTTTCGGCAACCAATCACAGGTTGCCACATGGTAGGCCCAGAGGCCGCCACGTGGCCCATGATGACGTCAGCAAGTGTGTTGGGTGCATTTAAAATTTTTGTTGGCAACAAAGAGGTTTGAACACGCAACCTCATTACCACAAACTGTATGCCTTACCAACGTGCCACATGGGTCGGACGTGTTACAATGGCCTGAGCAATTTAATTTGAACTTTAAATTTTAGTTGGCCGGGGCCTTGAGGGGGCCAACCCCATTCCATATGACCTTATGCCTTGAATCGTGGGCTAAACCCTTAACTGCCCAGCGCGGAATCCTATGCAAACAGCCAGCCCGAATGTTTTGGTCACATGCGCCTTTAATGTAACTGCAGTTCGTTTGGCGGAGATTCTAACAGGAGTGCCAAAATTGGTGGGCCCGCCATATTGGTGGCCCTAACTGGACTCCAACTAAAGTTAGCTGGAGTGTTTCTAGGCATAACTGGAGGAAAACTTTAATTGGCCCTAACTTTGGCTAGGAAAGGCGGTTTTGGACGCATTTTTTTTTTTTATTTTGGGTATTTTCGACCTTATGAAGCCATTGGTGCAGGTCTTACAGCCATCTGAGGTCATTTGCAGAGGTTTTGGAGCCGTGAAAGTTCTAGGAGCCACTAGGGCCCAGTATTGTGAAGACTCTATAGGGTTGCAGGTATCCATTGGAGGTGAACCAGTAGTCAATCCTGAAGGATTCAAGTGTTTTGAATCCATTTTTACCATCTATTCCACCTGTAGATGCTTCTATTCAGCTATATATTCAATTTGAGCATTTAATGAAAACAAGGACAAGCCCATTTGGGAGCTTTGGACCCAGCAGACGTAGCCCAGGAGGGGTGAACTGCTTTATCAACTTCTTTTGCATCTGTGGTTGATTTATTTTGCAGAACAAATTCATTTTAGTGTGTCAAACAGTAAAAGGAAATAAATATGCTATGCTTAAATGGGTCATGAACAGCTGAAAATTTCATTTGTTTTCTTTCTGCAAAACATGGAAATCTTTTAAACATGTATATTTCTGAATTAAATACCTTGCAAACAATTTACAAGTAGTTTCAAATTCAGATCAGGATTTAAACAGGAATGCAATAGATTACAGAGATAACCATAAATACAGAGGTGCGATAACCATAAATATAGAGATGCAGTGGAAATAATACTTCATTTCATTAATGTAAAATATTGAAATATGCTTACAAACAGAAATGGGAAGAAACTAGCTAGGGCGATGGTAGCTTATCTCTAAGAAGAGATGTGGTGGCTACATGCCTCTGAACTGTCTTACAATAAGGCTTGAAGGCCTATTTATTGTTGAGAAACAATGGAAAACCCTTCACATCCCGAAACCTAACCCTAGAAGATGAAACACCAAATTGTGGGCCTCGTTTGGGTAAATTGGTACATCAATTTCCCGGGGTTGTAACTTTGGCATACGATCTCTGTTTGACACGTACAATAACTCGTTAGAAAGATCTATCCGAGCACTACAACTTTGGGATTGGACTTGTGTTACCCCTAGATTTCCCAAAAAACGTCGTTTAGGGCCTCAAAATGGCTCTGGAAGTTCAGGACCCGAAAAACTGCTAAAAATAGTAAATTGTGCTACAATTTAAGAAACTGAAAAAGTTGAAAGAGACAGTTGTGGGGGTCCAAATGGGATAGGTGGGTGGCCACCAACATCCACCTAGATCATTCCTCCCCCCTTAGGAAGCAATGGTCCCCATTGCATTGAGTTCCACCCTAAGATGAGGAAGCTTTTGCTGAGTTGGGTCTCTAGTGAGTTGTTCTGCAATCTCTTATGTGTTCAGAAATGGTGGGATGCATGGTCGACGATGGTCCACATTGAACACTTGGTGCAAGCGAAGGAATGGAGGAATGTTGTGCTTCAAAGCATTGTTTCTCATAGCCTTGGTACTGGTGTAAGGACCATGTCGGAGTGGTCTGATTTTCTGATGGGTTCTGGTAAGGCGTTCTCTCTGCAGATGTAGCCAAACTTTGTCACCCACCTGAAACTTGTGTGGTACACTTGTGGGTGAGGAGAATTTGTTCCTGTGTTCTGTCATGACCATATCCCTTTGCTACTACTGCTGCATGGAGGAACCCTTCGCGGGGATCATGGATGTGGCAATGACCTTCCCCTTACTTTGGGAGTGAACCAGACAGAAAATAAATTTCCTAGTCTGTGAGATGAGCTTGCTGCCTTTCTTAGCAGCAATCAAAGAAGTGGCGGTAGGTGGGGCTACCTCTGGTATCCTGTATATTGAATTATTCAACGAAAAAATGACAGTGCGAGGCGGTGACTCATACACAAATGTCGCTTCCACAAGTATGGCTGGCCTAATATTACATCACAAACATCCAGAGGTGTAACATCACACAATACCTCATCTGTGAAGGGCTTGATGCTGTAGGGAAGGCGGCACTGCTGGCAAACTTTGAGATCTCATCCTTCGTGAAGCCACCTGATACTATATGACTGTGGGTGTGGTGTAGTCGGTAGACCCAACCGCTTCACAACCTCTACTAAAATGAGGTTCTTTTGGCTACCACTGTCGACAATGAATTGCAGCGACGAACCCTTCACCCACATATATGAGTGGAAAAGACGTTCCCCCTCCTTTGGGTCTTCGGGATCATTCTTCTGGATCTTGGCTGTGGCAACAGTGACACTAGGCTTCGCATCAATGATCTACTTCCCTTTGCCATTCCCCTTGGCGGGTTCTGACTCAGGGTCGGAACATGCATCTGATTCTGAAGCCTTCAACTTGGCCACCAGCGACTGCTTGGTCTGACACTCACTTGTGTTATGAGTGGGACTCTTGTGGAACTCACACCACTTTCCTGTGTCCTTCTTCAACTTCATGGTGTTGTTCTTTTCTTGCGGCTTCGACAGGTTGTCTTGGGTCACCCCGCCTTGGCTTTGTCCTTTGTTCTTTGGATTTGCAGATCCAAAGTCTCGCTTCTTCTGTTTGAACTTTTGCTCAATTTTGACAGTGTATCGGTACGTCGTGCCGAGCGAGGAGATGTTTAGGAACTCCATTTCTTCCTAGATGTATCTATGTAGGCAGCCGCGATATTTGAGTACCAGATGCAGCTCAGAATCTTTGATACCCAACTGTGTGCGAAGGGTATGAAAAATGTTTGTGAACTCTAGCACATCTTGGTCTCGTCCCTCCTGCAGTGTGGTCCACTTTATGTATTTGTCCTCATAGCTTTTGACATGGTAGTACTTCTCCTTGATGGCATCTCGGAATGAATCCCAAGTGGGTGTGGCTGAAAATAGTGAGCCTGTGCTTTCATTCTTCTACTCGTAGTAGGTTTCCCACCGGTCCTTGACGTGGAGGGCTGCTTTAAGAAGAGCGAAAACAATCTTTTCCCGACTCGAAAATTCATGAACAAAAAAATACCCATCTAGTAGATTTAACCATTTATCTACGACATCTACATCTATTTGACCCTCGAAGATGGGGATTTCAAAATTAACTTGTACCTTAAACGGTGTGGCATTTCTAGAGTAGTTGTTGGAAGCCGATGCGTCGCCTCTAGGTAGCCACTGAAGGATTTGTGCAAAACTATCCATCATCGCGTTCCTTTGCCACTCGAGGGCTTCTTCGAGAAAGATTTTGATAGGATCTCTTGCCCCCTCATCTTTCTTTTCATTGACCATGGGAGGTCGTTGGGATTTGCGACACTGGTCTTGCAAAGGTTCGACCAATTCAAGCCCTAACTCCTTATATCCTGACCTCGTTGGGGACATGCAAAGAAAAACAGAGAAAAAGCAAACCGCTCTGGTACCACTAATCTAGATTTAAACAGGAATGCAATAGATTACAGAGAAAACCATAAATACAGGGATGCAATGGAAATAATACTTCATTTCATTAATGTAAAACACTGAAATATGCTTACAAACAGAAACGGGAAGAAACTAGCTAGTGCGATGGTAGCATATCTTTGAGAAGAGATGTGGCAGCTACATGCCTCTGAATTGTCCTACAATGAGGCTCGAAGGCCTATTTATTTTTGAGAAACAATGGAAACCCCTTCACATCCAAAAACCTAACCCTAGAAAATGAAACGCCAAATTGTGGGCCTCATTTGGGTAAATTGGTACATCAATTTCCCAAGGCCGTAACTTTGGCATACGATCTCTATTTGATGCGTAAAATAGCTTGTTAGAAAGATCTATCTGAGCACTACAACTTTGGGAAGGGAAACATCGGTCCATAGACCCATGTTGCCCCCATATTTCCCAATAAACATCGTTTAGGTCCTCAAAACGGCTCCGGAAGTTCAGGACCCGAAAAACTACTAAAAATAGTAAACTGTGCTACACTTTAGGAAATTGAAAAAGCTTAAAGAGACAGTTGTGGGGTTCCAAATGGGACAGGTGGGTGGCCACCAACATCCACCTGGATCACTTCTTCATTTACACTTGCATTCTTCTTTCCTTTCCAATTTCCACCCTTCTCTTTCTCCTTACCCTTGAATGGCTTCTTCTTACTACCCTCTTCCTAAATGTTGTTTCCTCTTCCTTCAAGGTGATTGGCTTGCACACATAGCTCATCTAAATTGCTTGGATTGAAAATAAGGATAGTGTGTTTTAAGTAGGAATGTAAACCCCCAATATATTTCAAGAGTATATCTTGGGAATTCAATTTTACTCCTAACAACAAAGCCCTATTCCTAAACTCCTGGGTATAGTCTTGAACTGTTTGGTCCTTGAGTTGCCCAAAATTTTGCTAACTCATAATGGATTTTTGCATATAGGCTAAAGGATAAAACTATCTTTTAATTAAAGAAACAAATTCAACCCAAGAAATGGATATCTTACCATGAATTCACATTTCCTCTTGAGTCTTTGCTTCCCACCAAACTAGTGCTTCTACTTCTAGCCTAAATGAAGCCAATTGGATTTTTATGTCATCTTCTTGAAGGTTCTGTCTTCTGAAATAAACCTCAAATATTCGAATCCAATTGTCTAACTTTTCTGCATTCACCTCACCATTGTACATGGGAAGTTCAAAATTAATGTCCAATTTGAGTAAGGGAGTTTTTTCTTTTGGGGTTTTTGAATGAGTGTGAACAACTTTTGTGGTGGAAGTGGAAGATGCTATTGTTTGTGATGATGACAATGATGAAGATGATGAGAATGATGAAGATGGCAGAGATGGAGGAGGCTTTCCTCCATTACCCTTTGAATCCTTCTTTTCATATTTTTTTTATCTTCTGAGCTTCCCTCTCCATGTGGGGACTTAGAACTCTAGCCAACCATTCTAGTATTCCTCTCTTCATAGAGGACTCTAACCATGTGAGTTAAATCATAGAAAGCTTTATTGAATGCTTCCTATTATGAGAGACCTTCAATCTCTCTTGCTCCAGATATGATGGCTTTGGATTCAAGCTCAACTTCTGGTACTACTTGTACCTCCTCAATCTCAATTGAAGGTAAAACTTAAGGTGCTTCAAGTGCAGCTGGGATTGAAACTTTGGGTGGAGATTGTGACCTTGTGGCTTTCCTTCTTCTGGGCATTACCTCAGGATTTGCAACCAATAGTTTCCCTTCTCCTCTCTGCAACTTTAACCTTGTAAGCATCACAAATTTGCAACCATTAAAACCTACTTGCACAAAACTCAAGAAATCTAGCAAATAACCTTTACTCTGATACCAACTTGATCTGTTGTTGAACATTAGTTTTGTTGTGTTAATTTCAACTTCAGAATTAAAAACAATTGCTTATCATTTGCTTCATGTGCATAGGTTTCCTTTATGGTGTTTGTGTTGAAATAATACTAAGAGTGGGGTGAATCAATATTATTCGATCAATGATTTTTTCTTTTCTCAAATAGATTTATATACGCTACTTATGTGAAGTGGACTAGCATGTACACACAACTATGATTAGAGAAATCAGCATACACCCAGAAAATTTGTGATTTAGACAACTTATCATGTGTTGATATTTAACCAATGCATCAGTAACTTATTAAATAGAGCAGTAAAAATAGAATAAACCATCACACATAAGCAACAGACATGAACACCAATATTTAAGGTGGAAACCCAATGTGGATGAAAACCACCTGCTGTTGCCGTCTCTATCTTCTTTTAATAATAAGAAAATCTATTTACAATCTTGTACTGGTGCAGACGCTTACCAGTACGCAGGCACCCACTTGCAGAAGGCTACAACCTTCTCTCGTTTTCTAGCTTCTATTGGAAGGTTGTTGCAACCCCCTGGCTCTTGTACTAGCCAATGTGATTACTAGTATGTAAGCGCTGGCCTACAGAAGGCTACAACCCTCTCTCTTCCTCCAGGTATCTCGTTTCATAAATTTTCAGACTGGATGCTCCTAGTACACAATAATACACATGAAGGCCTCATTTCATCAAATTTTGATATTGTGCCCATCAGACTTTGAAACTTAATCTGCATCAACCAACATTCAGTTAATTTGAACAATCATATCACTATCACCAGAACACTATGTTGAACCTAGAAACCTGCATCATCATTTAGAACCAAATGTAATGTCAAAAATCATGCATCATAATGTATACGCTACTTTACTGAACCCAACCTACATGTATATGCTACTTTCTATAATCAAACCTACGTATATCTTCAAAACTACTGAAACATAAAACTTCTGAATCAAGTCTATACCAACCAGCAATATACTGACCATTTATTGTCTATTTACGGAGATTTACACATGCAGTAGTAGAGATCACCCTTATCACTTATACAATCAATCAATCAGATACCAAACTCCTTATGCATTCAATTTTACATTCAGATCTAAGAAGTCTTGATTGACAGACAACAATAAAACAATAGAACTGATCAGATCGATCAGTCAGATATGAAGAAAAAGGCTTTTCTTTTGTATTCGCTACTTGGAAGAGTAGAACCTTCATGTACACGTGCTTTTACCGAGACGAACCAACATACAGATATACAAATATTGACTCATAACTTTGCTGTAATTCCAAACTTTAGACAAACCTAGATCATGACATTTAAAGAATAAAACATGTGTACATAATCAGATCTAGCCCAACCGACATCATATCATTAAATGATAAGTCATTTCAGGTCTCATGATATTGATCCAACATTGAATTTAAGTTGCACATAAATATTCCAAATCAAATCACCAACATAGCCCCTACAACCTAAAATATACTTCAGATAGAAGTATTCCTTAGAAACCTATTCACTTGCACACTTGGCCTCATGATCTTCTCCTCATATTTGTTTTGGCCTTTCTCAATACCTCAGGCCAAAACCACTTAGTGACCCACGGTATTCTTGGGCGGGATCAAATAGTCGTTACTCTGCTCAATATTGTGGGCCATGGTATTGACCCATGGTATTCTCTACTCTTGATTTTCCAACTTGTACGCATTTTTCCTCTTGTAAGAGTGTGTGTATACGTATATGCTCTTTTTTTTCTGTGGACTAGCGCGTATATGCTATTTTGACTAAGTGGACCTATGTATACTTCCTAAATTTCTTTACTTCAACCTCTTCCTTCAACTTCTTTATTCTGATTAGTAGACCTTAGTTCCATCTTCCTCTTCTTCTATACCACTGCCTTGTTACCTCTGAATATACCTATTATACTATGAGTTGGCTTTTATTAAAACTAAACTGACCTGTGAGTGATTTTCCATCAAGGACAACACTTGTATCATAATGCAAACAATATCCCCCTTTGGAATTGATGGAAACCATGATGGTGTTGATTACTGCAAGTTGTAGAAACTGTTAGAGATACCATGCAACACTAAAATACTCTCCCCTTTTGACGTCAAGGGCAAAAGGGTGGACCAAGCTACTCTCTTCTTTTTATATGCATGATGTTGTCTAGCTCCGCTTGAGCACATGTCGAGTTTGCAGAGATATGATTTAAATGAATAACATCTCTATAACTCAACTAAGTGAGTATGACCTCCTTATGACCAAAGACTCATACATACATCAAGCACCTAACCAAGTGGGGATACATCACACTTGACTCATCCACCCAACCAAGTGGGGATATATCAATTGTTTATACATGATTGAAATACAACAAATATTACATCATCCATCCTAGGCATAGTGGGGAAACAAATTACATCATATGTCTCATAGGACTTAGACTATGACAAAATAAATCAGGTCACCCCCTAGATCTTTACATGACTTATGCACCAAATGATATAAATATATGAAACCATAAATGAGATCAACAACCATAATTCCAACAATGCAAAATGTGTGTGAAGGAGAATGCTCCCCCTAAACCTATGCTACCTGTGCATTGTCAACAAGTCATTCATCAATGCCTCTTTGTCAGACAGATAAAGAATCAATGAACAAAGGATATCATCAAATAGGAATCATCAATATAAGACAGACCGCCCATATCAGAGTCTGAACCACTATTTTTTGTGTCAGGAAAACATATACGCTCATTCAACCACATAAACTTGCATGTATATGAAACTATACTTCATGACTCCCGCGTATAATAACCTTCCTCAGAAAAATGGATTTAACAGTAGGAAGATGAAAGAAGTACTCCCAACTTTTGTCTGATATATTCAAATGCTTCTGTGGGAAGCGTTTTGGTGAATATATCAGCAACTTGTTCTTTGGAGGGAACATACTCCAATTTAACCTTTTGTTCAAGCACTTGTTCTTGTAGAAAATGGTACTTGATGGGTATGTGCTTGGTCTTGGAGTGCATGACTAGATTTTTTGAAACACTGATGGAATTTGTATTATCACATAGAATGGAGATGGGTGGAGTACATGCGATCTGAATGTCTTGTAAAGTTTGCATCATCCAAAGTAGTTGTGTGCAACAAGATGCAGCAGCCACATATTCTACTTTAGTTGTAGATAAAGAAATCGAATTTTGTTTCTTATTGAACCAAGACACTAACCGAGAACCCATATAGAATGCACCTCCACTAGTGCTATTTTGATCATCAACACTTCCTGCCCAATCTGCATTTGTATATGCATGAAGAGTAAGGTTTGTATCTTTAAGATACCATAGTCCAAAGTCCTGAGTTCCTTGAAGATATTTGAAGATTCTTTTGACTACCTGGAGATGCAATTCCTTTGGATTTTCTTGGAACCTTCCAACAATTCCTACTGCATGCATGATGTCAGGTCTGGTACCTGTTAGATAAAGCAGACTTCCAATCATAGATCTGTAAGTTGGTTGGTTTACTACTGGTTATTCATCATTAGAGCTAAGGCTGCATCCTGTTACCATTGGAGTACATATTGGTTGAGAATCTTACATCCCGTACTTCTTCAAGATCTGCTTGAGATATTTGGTTTGTGAAAGAAAGATACCATCTTTTGTTTGTTGTACTTGTAGACCAAGAAAATAAGAAAGGTCACCAATTAAGGACATTTCAAATTCTTGCTGCATTACTGAAGCAAACTTTTGACTCATGGATTCTTCATTGCTACCAAAGATGATATCATCAACATAAACAACAATAATTAGCAGTTTATCATTTTCAATCTTTGTGTATAAATTGCTATCTGCAGAACCTTTTGTGAAACCTTGTTGTTGCAGATATTTGTCAAGGTGGTAATACCAAGCCCTTGGAGCCTGTTTTGGACCATAGAGAGCCTTTTTGAGTTTTCACACGAGTTTTGCATCATTTCCAAGAATGAATCCTTCTGGTTGTTCAATATACACTTCTTATTCTAAATCTCCATTAAGGAAAGTCGATTACATCCATTTGATATACTTCGAATTTTCGAAAACTAAAAAGGGAAAAAGACATCCTTATAGCTTCAATTCTGGCAACATGTGCAAAGGTTTCTTCAAAATCTATACCTTCTTGTTGAGCATACCATTTACAAACAAGTATTGCCTTGTTTCTAATAACTTCTCCATTTTCATTTAGCTTATTCTTAAATATCCATTTTGTTCCTATAACATTTTTATCATGAGGTTTAGGAACTAATTCCCAAGTATCATTCTTTTCAATTTGGTTTAATTCTTCATCCATGGCCTTGACCGAACATTCATCTTTGCAAGTGTCATTTACATTCTGAGGTTCTTTGGAGGATAGTAATGCTAGATAACTTGAGGTCCTTGTAAGAGTTCTTCTTGTCTGTACTCCAGGCCCTTTTTCTCATAGAATTTGAGATTATGGATAATTCTTCTGAAAATACTTGGATGGAGTCTTTTCCTTATCTGTCGTATCTTCTGGTGCTTCATTGGTTTCTTTTTCAATATCATTTTGATTTTATGCGGGAAAGCGTTCCCCATATTCCTCATTGTCATGTTCCTCTGTTGATTTCATCTGTTCCAGATTTATGCATGCTTCATCAACTACAACATCAATGCTTTCAAAAATTTTCCAAAGTCTTTTATTATAACATTTGTATCCTTTACTTCTTGATGAATAACCAAGAATAATACCTTCATCTGCTCTGGGTTCAAACTTACCAAGTTTTTCATCAATCCTTTTGATAAAACATTTGCTTCCAAAAACTCTAAAGTGTTTTATAGTAGGAGGCTTACCATACCAAAGCTCATAAGGATTTTTATTTTTATTTACCTAAACATTCTCTTTGTTGAGAGTAGTCACGAAAACAAATGAAGCTTCGCTCGAGAAGGTTGCAGGAGTTCTAGTTTCATCTAGCATAGACCGAGCCATTTGTTGAACTATTTGTTCATCCTTTTTACCACACCATTTTGCTGAGGAGTTCTTGTGGTGGAAAATTCCCTTTTTATTCCATGTTGTTCACAAAAGTCAAAAAATTCATCTCATATGAATTCTCCCCCTCGATCAGATTTGGGACATTCAGTTTTTCGATCTAATTCATTTTCTACTAAAGCTTTGAAGGCTTTAAACTTTTCAAATGCTTCATCTTTATGCTTTAGAAGACCTATCCAACACATCCTGGAAAAATCATCAATAAACAAAATAAAGTATTCTTCTCCTTGAGGAGACTTTTTCCTTGTTGGTCCACATAAATCTGTATGGATGAATTCAAGAGGCTTACTTGCTGAGCCTTCCTTTTCGATGAAGTGAACTCTGGTTTGCTTACTGATTTGACACGGTTTGCATATGGTATTTTCTGGGATAATGATATTTGGAAGATCACAAACTACCTTGAGCCTGCATGCTTTTCTTATTTGAGAAAAGCTTAGATGTCCCAATCTTCTATGCCACAACTAGTTTTCATCTGTTTTTCTCAGATAGCATTGTTGTTGTCCTCCTTTGGGTATGTATAAGTTGTTTGGAATTCTTGTATCTTTGATCACGGTTTTTCTTGTATCAAGCTCATGAACAACACATTCGTTTGATCAAAACACCACTTTATTTCCTTGATCACACATTTGACTGACACTCAATAGGTTGTTCTTTCAACCATCTACATACATGACAGTTCCATCTTTAACATTTTCTTTCAAGAAAACATAACCTTTATCTTTAATGGCAGCTGGAGTGTCATTTCCAAATGAGACGTTCTTTTCCTTTTCTAAAGCATTATATGAATGCAGTTTCTCTTTATCACCTATCATGTGTTTGGAGCATCCACTGCTGATGTACCACTGATTTTCTTATACTTCTGCATACAAAGATATACCACATCTTTCTGATTGAGATTCTTCTCTTCTTCATATCTTGGGATTTAATGGTGTTTTCTCCTTTTGAAGTGTTGGCCGAAATTTGCTCTTGCATTTAGATTCTTCATGACCAAATTTGTAACAAATCGAGCATTTTGTTTCATTTTCAAGAGGAGAAAATTTATTATAGGAACTTCTCTTGATTTGTGTTACATCCATTTGATTTCGTGCTTCTTTAATCATGATGGTTTTGTAAGCAACACATTGAGCAGCCTTGTGCCCAAAGTTATGACATGAAAAACATTGCCCATTAAAGAAGTTTCTGCGATCATAGAATCTTTTGTCATTGTTTACCTGTTGGTTGTGGCTTTTACTGATATTCATCCTTGGAGTAAATTGAGTATGATTTACCTGATGAGTAATTTTAGGACTTTGCTGACAATTGACATACTATTCACTGGTATTTGTTGCATCAAGATAGCTTCTGGTGGAGGTTGACAACTTTTGTGATTGAGATGATTCTTCAGTATATCTAAGACATGTCTTTATTGGAGGAGAACGCTGAACTTTGATGATTTCATTTAAAGTTTTTGATCCTTTAGAAAATCTAAGATTAAGAGATTTTCTTTTCTCAAGATCTTTTCTTAAACCTACAATTTCACATTCTAGATTTTCATTGTGTTTTTCTCTTTCAGCAATTTGGTGTGTCAAAGTATCTATGATCATATTCTTTTCTTCTAAACATATTTTGAGTTTAGTGATTTCTTCAAGAAAATATTCCTCTTCTAATGCATCAAAAAAATCATCATTGTCATAGGCCAGGAGTAGTCTATAATCTTGTTCAGTTTCATCTTCATCACTATTAGATAAACCATCACTATCACTATATTCATGTGTATAGTAACTCCCTTTATTCACAACCTGTTTTCTATTGCCTTTAGCATATTCCTTTCCCTTTTCATATTTATCTTTATGATTTGGAAGCATAGTGGCCGACTCTACCGCAAGCAAAGCATTTGAAAGGTAGCTTACCTCTGAATCTTTTGGAAACCCATTGAAGCTTCTTGACAAAATTTACCTCATCCTCTTCTTCTGAAATGTTCTTTGATTCATTGTGCTCCTCCTTTTCTTTTCCCCTTGCTGATGCTTTAAAAGCAGCTTCTCTCATATTTGATGGACCTCCTTTTCTCATTTCAAAGACAGTTAGGATTCCATGGAATTGAGTCACTGTAATAGTTTGAAAATCCTATTTTTCCTCTATGGCAGACACTTTTGACTCAAATTTACAAGTCAAAGATCTCAAAATTTTCTCCACTAATGTAACTTTCTTTATCTCTTCACCTAGATTCTTCATACAGTTAACAATCTCATCTATACGTAAGAAGTAACTAGAAACACTTTCATCACTATGCATCTTAAGAGTTTCATACTGAATTCTGAGAGTTTGAAGCTTATCACATTTTACTTGAGAGTGTCCTTCGTAGCTTTGAATGATTTTGTCCCATATTTCTTTGGCTGTCTTGAGCTACATGACTTTGACAAGTTCTAATTTTGACAAGCTTCCCAATAATGTATTGACATCTTTGGCATTGGTTTCATATAACTTATTACTTGCAGAGTCTGTAGGAATTGCTACTGGAAATTGATATCCTCCTACAATTTCCCAAACATCTGCTCCAAGTGATTGTAGTGTTGGCTTGTTGGGGCCTGACCCAGGTTCGGAGTTAATTAGCCAAACAAATCCCTGTACTACTGGCCCTTTCGGCAACAGTCCGTGGAGTGCGGACTGAGGTCTCACCTGAAGTAGTATGGGAAGGTGCTAGAACCAAGTTTTTGCACCCTTGAGATGTCTGAGAAGTACAACTAATTCTCTGTCTGTTCCTGCGTGTAGGTCGTTTTACGCACTTCCCGTTCCTCATGGCCTAATACACTGCCTTCGCACAGCCCTAATCAGGGGTTGTGCTGCGCTCTGCGCTATTTCCTGAGATCTTACTTACCTTCCAATGTTAATTAATTACCTTTGCCAACTTGAATGTATTAAGTTATAATTAGCAATACAAAACATTAATACACGATCGCGCAGTAAATAAACAGTATACTTGCAAAGTATATCCAATCATGCATTAAACCAAGAAAATATACATAGAATTATAGCAAAACTTCTCTTTATTGATTCTTCAATGGTTACAGACTCGACATGCCCTACGCACTCAGCTACAAGGTTCCACGCACTCAACTGCAGGTGTCCGTGCACTCAACTGTGGACTACTAGGACTCTGTGCACTCAGCTGCAGAGCCTTCTCCTACTCTACGACCCACAGACACACTTTACACTCTGACTCAATCACTTAGACTTCTCATTCTTCTCTTCTCTTCCTCTATTCATTATCTTTTACACTTAGAGCCTTTCTCTATTTATATAATCCCATGGTCTACAGACCATGGGTAGGTCTATCTAGCCGACATTACATTACAAAAACTAGGGTTGACAACCCTGTGACTCTATTATAGTTTCACGCCCTGCGCCCGCAATTCGCAGAGCTTTTACAAAAAAATTCGATCAAAACTTGGGCTTTCAGCCCCAAAACATGCCTTGGGGGGATTCCATGCCCAACAAGCCCTAAACACAAACATCGTGACTCACCCTCGAGTCACGATGTCAGCATTAAGATCTTTGTGCAGAGTCCCTCCAACTATTCCCTAACTGCGGCAAGGTTAGCAGTGCATTGAGTTGCTGCTTGCTGGATCTGCTGCATACGTTGTTCCAAGACCTCTGTGTCGGAAGTGCTTCTCTACATCAGTGCATGCATCCACTATATGTGTGCAAGCTTGCCTTCAATTTCTGCTGTGATGGTGAAGGCCTCGTCAATCCAAGGTTGAACGTGTGCCTTCAGGACTGCTTCCTTGTGTCATGACGCGTCCACCTGCTCTTTCAGCGCTTCAGCTTGTTGCATCCGCATGAGCCTCTGAGTGAGGGCCACCGTCTGTGCAATTCCTTTGACACTGTCATACTGCTGTTGGAGTTCTCGTACCTCTGTCTCTAAGTGTTGGATGTGGGGGTCCTCCTATATATTTGTGAGGACCTCAAATGATTCTTCCAACATACTGGTGCAGTCTCGCACTCCACTGCCAATTTCGTCTAGTCCCGCTGTGATAGTACTAGCATGTTGCGCTCTGACTTCCGAAGGGGTGGATGGTTGTGCCTTTAACTGCATCTCGATGATTTGAAGGTTCAGCTCCAGCTAAACCTTTGTCATTTCCTCCTGCGCCTCACACATTCCTATTGCTAATCTATGGACGCGCGCCTCTACTGAAGTGTTCGCCAGGATGGCCAGCTCCAGGACACTTTGACAGGCTTCATCTATGACTTGCAACCAACAGTCGATTCTAAGACACCACTTTGTTGCATTGCAAGCTTAACTGTTCCATATTGATTTTCTACTCACTGATGACTTGCAGTGTGCGCCTCTCCCTAGCCTGCAGTTCTCTAGTTATCCCATCACATAGAACGTATAAGGTGTCTTGCAGGAGTGTAGCGAGGTTGATGTTGAGACCCTTCAGTGTGATAATCGTAGGCCTGTTGGCCTCATTTGCTGTCACTAGTGCATCTTCTGGCAGTACTACGGTATTCGTCACCCGAGTGCGCATCATCTGTTTTGCTGCCATTGTTCCGACTGCAAGGCTGGTTGAAAGGGTACCAGCCTGAGGAGTGTGCACCTGCAACTCCTGTAGCTATGCTCTGAGGCCCCCCAACACAATCTGGTTCTCTTGCATGAAATTTTGGAGGGCCTCGGAGGTGACATCACGTACTATCTCACCGATGTCGTGCAGATCACCCTTGGTTAGGGTGATCGGGTCAATAGACAACTTCGATGCCTTGACCTTCTTACGCGGCACTGTTCGCTCAGCTGGGTGATGGCGCTTCAACTATGTCGATGCAGTTTGTGGGTTCGCGCCTCCCTCTTCCTCCTCCGCTTCCTGCCCTTACTCGCCTTCGCGGTTTCTTCCTATGTTGCCGCTACAGCCTTTTCCTGCTCAGTTGTTGTCTTTGCAGGGTCCCGCGCGGCCCGCACTTCTACTGTTGCTGCCTCCTTCCTTCTCTTTTCTACCAACTTTGCGATACACAACTTGGCCTCATCTTTCTTCCTTCATGCTACCAACTTCTCTATCTCCGCGATGTCTGGAGCGTGCCACTCCGGCAACCATGTCTCTAGGATGTTAAAGATGACATCGTCTGTGGCTACAAAGGATAGTTGCCTCCATTGTTTGGTCGGGTCCTTGCATGCTCTAATGTAGATGCTATGGATGTTTGCTTTAAATTCTGAAAAACTCTAAAGGCTGTTGTAGATAGTGGGCAACAACCACGGCTTGCGATTGATCCCCATTTTGAGGCTCATCTCCATGAACAGCCAAAATATTTTATTGTCGCAGATCCTAGTGGCATCCTTTGTGGCTCAGAGCAAAGCGTACTTCACAGCCTCTAGCAGATCCCTGTCAATTGTGGGGATTTGACTATCCTCCGGTAATACCCCTGCCACGAGCACTATGGATAGCAGAAGCCATGCATAGTTGAACGTTTTGCCCTGTTCTTGAGCTTCATGGAAATTCTCTAAAATCTCCTTGCAGAGGAACTCGGACCAGTTAAACTAGACCCCCTCCGCACACTACTCAACCAGTGCTACCACTGGCATGGCTACCTCGTCTGCGCGACACTTGCGCATAACCTTACCGGCCAGTATTTGGATTACCACTTTCATTGCTTTATCACTGATGCTGGATATGGCGTAGCCCCTTTTCTTCTTCGCCAACTTGTATTTTTTCTTCATGGCCTTCCCGATGGCCAAGTCATTGATTTTCCCTTCTGAGATATCCACGGGGTCCTCTCCTTTGCATGGAAGTCAGGAAATGCGGTGAATCAAGTCTGTCATGGTGAGGATGGGCTCCTCCAGCCACAAACACCCATCATGCACTAGGCAGAGCAGTTGCCTGATGAAAAAAATGGTTATTGGGGCACGGTGGAAATGCGGCACCCAGAGCAGGTTCAATAGCCCAGCCTTTTCCATTCCACGCAACCACTTTCGCGGCTCTAATTATGTAACCCCCATCGCGGTGTTCTGCTTGGGCTTCATGAGGTGCAAGGTCTCAAGGTGAGGGAATTTCTTGTGGTTAGCGAGGTCCCAATCTTCGAATTTTAGGCTCGGCACCCATCCCAGGTGCATTCCCTAAAAAATAATGTTGTCTAGGAGGAGTGGGGTCTAGAGCGAGCTCTTGATCTCATCAAGGTCCTTGGGCACTCTAGCCTTTCCTTTTCGCGGGGGGACATAGGCGGGCAATTTTGTCGGGGGGTGCGTAGGCTCAGTTTCCTCCTCCATGCCTTCATCCTCATCCTCTTCAATAATTAGGTCCTCCAAGTATTCTTCTTCTTCATTGGTCTCTATGGTGACGAATTTCCCCTTCTCCTCCATTGACAGCTTGGTGCGCAGTGGGTTCTGCGGGGACACACGTATGTGAACCATCACTTGTTTTTCCTTCTTGGGTCTTGGCGTGCACAGTGATTTTGGGATTTCTGCCTAAATCACGGCCCTTTCCAGAGCATCCCCCACAGTTAGGTCCTACGCAGCCTCTTCGGCGTGTTAGAGCTTAGATTAACCTCGGGCTGAAGAAGGCAATCCTAGGATAACCACAAACCAAGCTTAACTTGGTAGCTAGCCCTACCAGGTTGAGAGAGGGATCTCTCCTTGTTAATCTCAGTCGAGATGACTGGATCAAATATTGATTTTAGGCTAGGTATAGTATCTCTAGGGTTTTTGTTTGATTTTTGATGGTTTTTGTTGTTGGATCAAATGGAGCAAGCAGCTTTGGGTTCGGGAAATGAAGTCAAAATGCAAGGTGTTCTATGGGGCGATGTAGGCAGGTGCTTTGGCACTTTAAATTGAGTGAGATGGTACGTCTAAGACTAGTGAGGAGCTGAGGAGGGCATGCAAAGGTCCTGTATCCTTCTCAAATAGTAGAAAACATAAAAAAAAACTAAATGGTTTCCCAAGGCAGAGCACTGTAACCAATGTATTCTCCCTATCTATCTTGATATCATTTAGCTAGAAGAAATGAATTAGATTGTGGCACACATAACACACGAGAAAAAATAATAACAGAAGAAGAAACTATGCAAAAACACTTTGCCACAAGTATCCCATAAAAATAGTTGCAAATCCTGGTTTATTTCCTTGCCAAATTGTTGGTAAAGATCTACAATATATATCAAAGCATCCAAGAGAGTCCAACCTTTTCTAATGACAGAAAAAATACATAATATAGACATCAAACCACCTATGCTAGCCATTAGGGGTCGAATCCAAGAGATAAGGAACTGTTACAACCATTTCCAAACAAGGAACAGGAATATAGGCAATGGAACAACTTGCCTCTATAAGCATGGAAACTGATTCATTGACCCCAAAACCACCTCAAACTGATGAATCTACCCTATAAGATAATTTCACAATTAAATTTACATAGCATAGCATTAATTACAATCATAATTTCATCCATGAAGAGAGAAAAAGTCAACTTGCAGAGAAACTAGGCGAAAACTGGATTTTTTGGGCAAACTGGCTCTATGCGCAACGCCATTGGCCAGGTGCATAACGCCACTTCATAGCCACTTTTGGAGGCCTTCCCCTCATTCAAATTGAGACCAAGATAGCTCATTGGAAATTTCTTCCTTTCTAGTTTCTATAACATCTTGAATTTTTGCATTTGGAGGTCAATGCTCCCCTCAAAAGTGAAATATCCTAAGGCTGCTTCTGTGTGTCCAAAAAGAGGCAAAGAGGTCATTTTTTGATGGTTTTTTTACCTTTTGGTGATCAAGTTTTACTCCAAAACTGCTGAGGTTTTCTAGGTTTGATTCTCTCATCATGTTGAATCCAAATATACAAGCCATTTCCTCAAAACGTTCTCCTGTAAAAAGTGCATCGCCAGTGGCGCTACGCACCTAGGGCAATTTTCTGTGTTCAAAATTTCAAAATTTGAAAATGACAACAATTGATCAAAATTTGCCTAGATTTGGCACAAGGCATCACCATTAGTTGATTTGATGGGCTAGTGAGGTTTTAGCCAAAATTTTCAACTTATCTTGCTCCTTTTTGCTCTTTAAGGCCTTCCTCAACCTAGCCTTAAGCTTCCTCATCCTTATGTTGCAAATTTTGTTGTGGGTCATGTAGTGGTAGGCCATGTGGCGAAGCATATTCTTGTCTCTGTTGGCCTTCTCAATCAACCCCTCAAGGTGTATGTTGACCCTCTCTAGCCATGTTTCCCTATCATTCTCAATTTCTTGCTCAATTGAAGTCAACTTGACATTTGCCTCCTTGGCCCTTTGCCGGTCTTCTTTGATCATTTGCAGCTCCATGAGGACTTGCTTGTCACTCAATTGTTTGTTTTCTTGCTCTAAATAGTTGATGATCCACTTAGCTCTCTCTAAGTTATCTGACAAGGATTGTATTTCAGCCTCTTGTTCCTTTATGATCCTGTCTTTGACAGTCTTCGGATCCTGAGTTTCCAAATCAATAATGTCAACTCCATGATGAATGAAATGTTGTTGTGACTCCTCATGATCAACAAGAGTGAAATCTCTTTCCTACCCATCACTAGGATCCTTCTCTTGCATCTTTTCCTTTCCCTTACTTTTTCCCTTGCTCAGCTGCTCTACCTATACCTGCTTTACTGAAGAAGGCAAAGCTCCTTCCACACCTTGTGGAGATAGCATTTGCTTGTAGCCTGATGATGAAGGAGAGACCCCTTCCACACCTTGTGGAGATAGTACTCGCCTAACAGCTACAAAACGTTTCCTAGTGCCCCTCTTATATGTCACAAACACTGGTACTGTTGTTGGGAAAAGTATCTACTCAGAACGCCCCTATCCCACTAAGGTGTGACAGTTCCTTATCAACAAACAAGGAAAATTACTTTCGTATTCTTCTTTATGAAATGTAAACGAAGAGGAATAGAATGAACTAACCTGTATCTTGCGCTAGTCCGTTGATCCAATCACTCTCCTCTATGACAGCTTCCAGCTACCTGCTCCCTTACTTGCCCAGCTTCACCAAGTTCCTGCAAGATCATAGAAGAGGAAAACTACACAAAGACATAGATTTACATTCATAAATAGCTTAGGATCAGATTTAAGCTAAACATGCAAATATAACAAAACATCATTGATACACAAGCATGTAGGAGAAACTCAAATAGTTTTATTAATATAACAAGAAGATCCAGGAGGAGATACAACCAAGTGAGTCCCGATCCAGCATCAACCTCCCAGCAAAGGAATCCCTTCTTCACCTCCAACAAAGCATAAATCACCCAATGCACTGATCTCTATCTCAAAACCAACAGCAATTCTCTGCAAAGTACAAAATTCCAGCCTCTGGATCTCTGGGATGAGGGATCCATATATAGATGTATGCAAAGAGGATGAGTCAGCTTATGATTTGACTTGTGGCTTCTCTCTGTCAGTTCTTGCTTCCACTTGGAGACTGAGAGCCTCTTACTCATCCTTGGTCGAACTCAGTGAGGCAAGTGTCATTGGGGAAGATTCTGGAAGCTTCCATTGTCTGTCCACCTCGCGGAATGACACTGCCATTTTTCATTCCTGCTCAGCGCACCCTGGTAGTGCATTTAGGTGCGTTGCAATGCACCTAGCTAGTGTACTGGGGTGCTATGAAATGCAGGTAGCTAGTGGAGCAGCTGAAATGATCCTGATTTGACTGATTCTGAGTAGTTTCTGGTGGAGAACTTGTGGGAGAAGCTGTAATTGGTTGACCTTGTTCCTCTAGGGGTAGGAACAACACTTTTAGGGACTTAGGATCCCTTGAATTATGGACATTTCATGCTTAGAGCTGTAAGGCACAAAAATGTCTATAACAGTTGCCCCCTAAAGTATGAGGCCGTTTATCGGGTGAAATGCTTTATTAGGAGGATCCGAAGTTCTTTCAATGCTGGGAAGAGACCTATAATAAGATACAATACAATACATTATCTTCATACTGTTTTCATGATCTAGCTAAGGTGGGCATTCCCATGCTCAGCTTTATAAATTCATTTTTATGTACATAGGACATACAATCGTCTGATGGTAGACTGATGATTTTGATGAAGTTGTCATCATTTTGGTAGGATGATTATCTGTGCTGCAATGTTGTACATGTAAATGTCTTTATTTTTCCTGAATATATATCGCAGCCTGGATGGATGAAACTAGATCCGGGGTCTTCAATCTCATCCGATCTTCACTCAAAGTACAAGTCGATCCATGTGAGAAATGTTTTGAAGTCGAACATGGAAAGACATCGCTTGATTACCAGTCGATGATGTAAACTGTTAACAAGCGCGAGAGGAATCACCGATAATGATGATGACCCTCAAGGTACTGCAGTACAATTCACGTGGTGTGAATAAAGGACTTGGCGTCGAACACCACGCAAAATCTTTCGGTCGAAGGTCATTGATGTATACCTGTCGCCGGAAGTGAGAAACTTGCCATTGAGGCTTGCAAGCTTCAAAGTACTGAATGGGGTGTTCCTAGATCAACTTCTTGGATAATGAGCTGGTGTCGACAAGAAGCGACCCGTCAAAGGAGGGCCTCAATGAATCCCACATCAATGACACGGAACGGAGCAAATGATTTTGATGGAGGTGAAAACGATCTGATGATATATGGTTTAGGATGGCGGTCATGAAGGAATGAAGTATAATGTATGGTAGTGGATGGGACACAGGTGACTTCTCTGGATGACTTCTCTTGAACATGTCGGCGACACTTATGTGATGGATTGGTAGCATTTACCCCAAATGTGGATGGTATGGCGTGACCATGGTGATGTGACCGGTGAATGAAACAACCCAACCCGACTCAGGCACAAAGTGGAAGTGTCATGTTCAAGAGCGACTTGCTACCAATAAAGATTCTTTGAGTTTCTTCCCAATTTTTCCCCAGTCATTGCTGACCAGTACCTCTTTATTTTTGTCAAGCTTAAGGAGGATAACATATGCTTGTTCTATAATTTTCCCTTCGAGCAAACCCATCACTATGTTTTAACGAGCCTAGCGATAGTGAAACTCGTTCTCGTCTAAAGACAAGTTTGTCGCTATTAATCTTTTTAACGAGTTTAGCGACAAAGATAACTCGGTCCTTTTCATTTTTAGAGAGTCTGAAAAGGTACGTAAAGTTAACTCCGGAATTCCTTTTTCGTCATCTAATCCCTTAAGTCTGAAAAAGTATAAAACAATACAAAAGGGATGAATTTTCGATAGTTTTAACGAGCCG